>OX375869.1:100015242-101215242 GCA_947359475.1 Heligmosomoides polygyrus bakeri
CAGCTCGAAAAACCCTATCGAACGGTATCAATTTCGACCAATTTTGAAAACATCGATTTTTTGACAGTTTCTCATCGAAGACGGACGATGGCGTCATCGAAAATCGATATTTCCGGAATGGGTCGAGTTTGATACCGTTTCATAGAGCCTTTCGTGCTGAATTGAACGGTGTTTATGAGTCGCGAGAACTGTTATCTGGGCGAGTAAGAGCACGGAGAACATAGACCGTTGTTGTGCTAAATTGCACGCGCGGGCGTGTTTTGAGCGCAATAACTCTGTCACATTTGAATTTTTCCGGCTACGACTTGTGGATTTTGTAAGTAGTAGAATGTTAAAGAAGTGAGCTGAAACATAGCAACGTAGCTTATGGTTGTATAAAGTTACAGCGGTGCGAAAATGCAGGTAAACCTTGTGTGACACGATTTTTTTTCCGATTTCAGTCGACCACTGTGGGGACGCGCGATCAGCTAATGGCCTACGAATGCGTCGGCTAACAATACAGTTAAGCTGCTTTACGATGAAGTGTCCATAGCTCCTCATCTGCCTAACCTGCATTAGTCCCAGCTGCCGTTTTGGAGATGCAGAGGGCAGCGGCGAAGTTTCTTCCGCCCTTACTCGCTCAAATTTAAGTTTTTGACGCACCAGATGTCACCGTTCTGCTAAGCTCGAAAAGCTCTATCGAACGGTATCAATCTCGGCGAACTCTGGGAAAATTGATTTTTTCACTTCATCGGGGACGAGGGCGCTCTTCGCCGAGCCTGTCCGGACGATGACGTCATCGAAAGTCGACGATTTCGAAATTGGCCAAATCTTCTTGTCCAAACTTCGTCCAAAACCGTCTAGGGGTTATTTGGAGCGCTGATTACGAATCCGACGTCCGTTTTTGAAAATTCCGCTGATTTCGATATTCGATGACGTCATCGTCCGTCCGGCGCGTCCGTCTTCGATGAGGAACTGTCAAAAGATCGATGTTTTCAAAATTGGTCGAAATTGATACCGTTCGATAGGGTTTTTCGAGCTGAACAGAATGGTTCCCTTGCTGGAGCTCGAAAGCTCGAACATGGGCGACTAAGGGCGGAAGAAGCTTCACCGCTGCCGTCCGCCGCTCTAAAATGGCAGATGGGGATAAAGCAGTTTAGGCAGCTGGAGAGTTAGGAGCAGATCTTCGTAAAGTGCCTTCGCTGTTTTGCTCATCAACGAGTTTGCATGCCGTTAGCTCGCCTCTTGTACCCGCAGCGGTCGACCGAAATCTGAAAAAGTCGTGTCACACATGCCCAACCTGCATTTTCGCACCGCGGTAACCTTGCCAATTCGTAAGGTAATTTGCTGTGCTTTTGCGCTTTACTAGGCCATGTTACTGCCTACAGAATCCGCACGTTCCACCCAGAAAGATTTGAAGCTGACAGAGTTATCGCGCTCCGAACAAGCCCGCGCGTGCAATTTAGCACAATAACGGTCGATGTTCTCCTCGCTCTTACTCGCCTTATTACAGTTCTGTCTGCTCTTAATAACGCCGTTCAATTCAGCATGAGAAACTCTATCGAATGGTATCAAGCATGGCACAATTTGAAGACATCGATTTTCGATGACGTCACCGTCCGCCTGCCGCGGGCCGCGGTCTCGAGCGGCCTCGTCCTCAATGGGAAACCGTCAAAAAATCGATGTTCCCCATGTCGGTCGAAATTGATACCATTCGATAGCGCTTTTCATGGTGAACAGAGTGGTACCATTGCGAGTGTCGAAAACTCAATGTTGGCTGAGTAAGAGCGCAAGGAACTCTAACTGCTATCTTCTGCCGCTTCAAACTGCAGCTGAAGCTAAGGCAGTTCACGCAGCTGAGGTGTTCTGAGCATGTAATCGCAAAGTACCCTTAACAGCCTGTTCGCCTACGCGTTTTGAGGCTGTTAGCTTGCCGCGTCTTCCCGCAGTGGTTCACCGAAATCGGAAAAAAATACGTCACACAAGCCTCACCTTCATATTCGCACCCCTGTAACATTGCCGCTTCTTAAGCTACCCCGCTCTACTTTAGCGTACTTTAGGTCGTTTTACTGACTACAAGACCCAGGACTTGCAGCCGAAACGATTCGAATTGGACAGAGTTACTGCGCTCTGAAAACGCCCGCGCGTGCAATCTGCGAGCGGTTGCCCCACTCGATTGATAGGTTCCGTTCTATATGCATTGCTCCCGGCGCACTCCTTAATCTCGCCGAACAGAGTACAGCAAATCCTGAGTAGGACGGCTGCGAATTTCTGATAAAAACTCTCCAAACGCCCACTCTACGAGCTGTCGCGCCCAGTCGATTGATAGGTTCGATCCTATATACATTGTGCACAGCGCACTCCAAAGTCTTGCCAGAACAGAGTACAGCAATTCTTGAGTAGGGCGGCTGAGAATTTCTCATAAAACTCTCTAAATGCTCACTCTACAAACTGTCCCCCCCCCCCCTCTCGATTGATAGGTTCGATCCTATATGCATTGTGCACGGCGCACTCTCAGAGGACTCCAGGCATGACAAAGCACATTACGCCATGCTTCAGATGATCCGAGAACATGCAAGTACTGGAATATAAGCTTCTCCAATAGCAAAAAGTCTGCTCCAGTCATTTTTGACCACCCACTGCGAAAATGCGGTGGTTTGGCGAAGTTGTATACATGAATGTGTAGGTCTCGAAGAGACGAATCAAACGGTACCATCCGTTTCTCAAAACACCTCAAAATAGAGGAATTGTGGGCATGTAACGGTTTTCGATGCCTTGCGGCCGACAACTCGTCCGCGGCCAGCCTTCTCAATGGAGCGCAAGTTTTCAATTTTGGCCATTTTTGATCTTTCATATGAAATGTATATACCAAACGATAGAGCTCGATCTCCTGATCTCAGACGTACCCTTGGTTTTTCAAATAGATGACCTTTGGGTGAGTTATAGCAAAAAGACGCAAAAACCGCAAAAGTGCGGTTTTTTCGGCGTCTATTCAAAAGACGCGTCCGGTACTGTAGCTTATTGTAGCAAGAAATGAGCAACTCTTGTTATACCGTCGATTAAAAGCTGGGAGTCCATGTGCGCTGTTTTCAAATAGAATGTAAAGAACACTTTTAATCACCTACTTTCTGAGGTGCCCCCAAGCACTGTACTGTGACGGTATGGGTTCGTGCCTGGAAAATCAGTTGAGACCAATATGCTTGAATGTCTAGATGATTGGACAGCTTGTCTCGATTTGAAAAGAAGGTGTGACATAATATACTTGGATTTTTCTAAAGCGCTTGACCGGATAAGTCATTGGAAGCTGGTATATAAATTAAAACAGTTAAAGGTGCACTCAGCTATCTGTAATTAGATAAATGACTTTCTGACAAATAGGACATTCCAAGTAAGAGTGGGTACGTCCTTCTCCACTATTAGACATGCTAAAAGTGGGGTTCCTCAAGGGGGAGTCTTGTCGCCACTATTGTTTGCTGTTTACACCTCAGATATTGCCAAACAATTGGAGGACATTGGGGTAGTGGTTAAGCAGTTTGCGGACGACATTAAAATTTATCGGGAGGTGAACAACCTAAATGACTGGAGCATACTTCAGAAAGGTATCGATTTTACGGACCTGTGGTCCCGTACCTGGCGGCTCCCGTTAGCTCCGGAAAAAACTTTGTATATGAGACTAGGTGCATCGGATGCGGCTGGGGACTATCTAATTGATGGGCACCTTATTTCCAGAGTGAAGTCTGTTAAGGATCTGGGTTTTGTTTATGATGATAAGCTTGACTTTTCAGAACATGTACGATTGATCTATAGGAAAGGATTAATGAAGCTGTTTCAAATTTTCAAAGGATTATCAACTAAGGATAAAAGAGTGATGACGATGGCATATAACATGTATGTCAGGCCAATTCTTGAATTTGGTTCTGCAGTTTTTTCTCCTGGCAAAAAGAAAAATGTTGTGTTGCTAGAAGCCATCCAAAGAAGGTTTACTAGAAAAGCGGTGATTAGAGCAGGTGGTTTTTTGCACTCCAAAATTCCTCGGGCTAGTATAAGGAATAGCTATTTAGGACTACATACTCTGGAATCACGTCGCAAGCTTCGAGATGTTTGTATCGTCTTTAAATTACTGAATGGAAGCATTAAAAGTAGTATGTCGAAATCCTTTTTTGTGTTTCCATCCGTAACTCGCGGTGGCACAAATAAGATCCTATGCGAGGCCCAGGTCTAACCTTCGGGCTCTGTCCTTCGCATGTAGAGCGCCAGCAGCCTTTTGTAAGCTTAAGATCGGAGTACCTGCCTCCTCGCAGTCATTTGTTGTGTTCAGGAGTATGGCAAAACGTATTCTGCTGAAGTACTAGTTTTAGCTAAGTTGTGTTAGTGTTGCTTGTTGTTATGGATCTTGGTTTCTTTATAAGTTCTTCTTTGCGTTTGTTCGTATATTCTCTGACGTGTATCTTATATGCACGTAAAAATAAATAAATAAATAAATGTAGTTGAAGCAGGAGTCTACGACTATAAAATGGACTGCGGTAGTCAGCTGATGGATAAGTCAGTTGTCACAGGATGTTTTTTTTTGCGATCAAAGCTCTTGCGCCAGGCGGGACTCGAACCCGCATCTTCTGCTTTCCGGACAGCGATGTTCGCCTTACACCACCGGCGCTGTTTGACCGCGCGTAAGATCGGTGGTCGGTGTATTGGAATAAGTCAGTGTTTTTTCCTTCCCAGCCTTTCTAGAATTCGCCGCATCTCAACAACCCATTTTTCGCCGATGGAATTAGTCAAATGATTGCAAAAACGTGTGCTGATTTGAATGGCTCTTATTTACACTGAATCCGATGAGCATGAGGAAAGGTATAATCGTTTGAAATAAATCAGTCAATACCGCCAGAACTTCCTGGCCAACCTAGTACCTCTCCACCATTGGTATGCCGAATGCAGTTTAAATGCTGCCGAAAATTTAAATGTTTGGTTATGTTGGAGAACTAAAGCATATGTGAAAAGTTATTCCAAAACCATGACAGTTATAGGACCTTGTTCCTTTCATTATTTATATTTTAATCACTGCTCAACAGCCCTTGCTTTTTACGATTTATTAGGTTGTCACATAAGTTCTGTCCGATTTTCGACGGCAACTTTGCGGTGTAGTATCTCAGCAGAAAATAAAGTTTATTAATCAAAGTAAGAACCGTTACAATCAATGCACTTTTGCCAACGATATACAAGAGCGTTAATTCCATTTCGGAAGAAATTGAATTTCTAGAAGCAATGAAACACTCGAAGGCAATTTCGATATCTGCTACATTAGTAAAGTTTTTATCCTTGAGAAAACCATCGAGATGCTTGAAAAGATGAAAGTCCGTTGGAGCTAGGTCTGGTGAATAAGCGGGATGCGGGAGAACTTCATATCTCAACTGGTTTAATTTTTGGGTGGTCAGATGCGAGACATGTGGACGGGCGTTGTCGTGAAGAAGGATCGGTCCTCTTCGATTCACCAGTGCTGGACGCATTTCAAGCAACTTTTGGTGAACCACGTCTAATTCACGACAGTACCTCTCTGCCGTGATGGTTTCACCAGGCTTCAAGAAGTCGTAGTGGATAATACCAGTTGCAGCCCACCAGACAGTGAGCATGACCTTCCTCGGATGGAGACTAGGTTTGGGAAAGTGTTTCGGCGGTTCTTCCTTATCCAGGCATTGCGCTGATCTTCTTCTATTGTCGTACACGATCCATTTTTCGGCACAGGTAATTATCCGGTCAAGGAACGGATCGTATTCGTTCCTTATAGTAAGGGAAGAACAGATCTCCAGGCGACACCTCTGCTGCTCCTCAGTGAGTTCGTGGGGCACCCACTTATCCAACTTTTTCACCTTTCCTATCGCCTCTAGGTGCCTCGAAATGATTGTACGACTGACCTGAAGTTCTCTCCCCATCTCACGCACAGTTCCTCGTGAATCGGCTTCCACTCGTTCTTTCAAACGTCCGTCATCACATTTGGCTGGTCGTCCTGAGCGGTCCTTGTCTTCGAGGTCCACGTCTCCAACCCGGAGTTGCCCGCTAACACAGTGGCGAAGCTTGAACTCATGAAGCATTATTACCCGCAAGTGCGTTTTTTCCATGGTTTCGTCCAGCACCTAAAACGAAGCAATGCTCACGACTTTTAAAAGCAACACACCAAGTTTTATAGAGCGAAGCAAGCGCTACAAAATAGTATACAACATATATACAATTACTTTCTCTATACATGAAAAAAACAATCACAAAGTAACGCCTATGGGGATCGGACAGAACTTATGTGACAACCTAATAGTTGGATAAACTGCTGGTGTGCACCTTTCGCCTAGTCAGGCATAACAAGTTTATTGCTGCACAATGTTTAGCTTTGTTCTTAGAGTGTTTGTGTTTCAGTTCGAAGCCATTGTGAAAGCCATCGAACTTGATGAGCTGTTTGACTGCATATGGTTATTTTCGCCGAAACAACTCGTAATCACTGCACACAAGAATGGACTGAGAACGCCATTGGAAAGCATTCCGGATTGGTGGTTCCACGGAATTCAAGGGGTTAGAGCGATGCTTTTTGTTTTCTTTATTGTTTTTATTTGATTTTTTCCTTTCTTGAAAATTAATGTGCATTAATTTCTTAAGAAGTAAAGAAGAACGCCTTGTGGAGATATAGTTAGTCATCGGGAATTATGAATTCAGAAGCCTTCTTATTTTCAATTACTCTTTTCTTTCTAACGCAATGTAAGGCCCCGTTTATACTTCGTCGCGGCGCGACGCGACGCCACGTATAGTGGCCATATTGATTGTGCGACGCGATCGATCAATTTGGCCTTAGGCCCGTTTATACTTCGTCGCGGCGCGACGCGATGCCACGTATAGTGACCATAGTAGATTGTGCGACGCGATCGATCAATTTGGCCTCATTGCGTGGCCATCGCGTCGCGCCGCGACGAAGTATAAACGGGGCTTAAGGCTTTATGGTTACTTCAAGATCCTGGCGGCTATACCGCTTCATTAATCTTATTTATGAATATGCCTTTGGTTTAGATTTACATAATGGGAAGTGCGTGCGATATTGATGTGGATAGAGCTTTGCTATCTAAGGCTCCTCACTGTGATTCGATTCATCTAGGTAAGCGCTTCCTTCAAAGCTTTTTTAAAACAATCTTTCGTTCCCACCAGTCGAGTCTTTTCAGAGCCGTGTTTCATCATTGACAGCGTGACGACGCTGCTTGGCTGCATGCGACAGATTCACGAACTGAAGTACATACGTTTGTTACACAAGGAATCGTTACGACAAGTGATGGTCCGATGATTTTTTGTAGAATTGGGTCACTTGCCAGCCACGGATTAAAACTGACGCTGGAAAGTGGCCGCTGAGTCGCAATGGAGCACTAAAGGCCCCCGCAGACTTCTGCGACGTTGCCGCTGCCCTATCCTTAACCATAGGGCAGGGACGCAGAGCGCGCCGCCGGCGGCGTCCCTTCCCTATCTTTAATCACATCGGCGAGCGGGAACGCCGCAGAAGTCTGTGGGGCCTTAAGGGCTGGGGGTTTTTGGTTTAGACGGCTACTAGCAATATTTTGTGCGCTTGATACTCGGCTGCAGCCTCGTCCAGACTCACCGGCGAAGAGTCGTTGCAAACACCGCACTCAGAAAGGGGTGGAGCGAGGGGCGCGCCGAGGACAAGATGTCCGGTTCCGTGCCATCACATGGAGGCATCGCATTTCTAATCACTTCCCTTGGCCCTGCAGCTCTATCCTGAACTGATTTCGTTCTTGAGACAAGAGTCAGAATCTTGTTCACCATATTTGGAGGAGGAGTTTTCAGCTGCAGCGCCAAGGCTTGCCCTACTGATGATCCTCCGGGAGTGATTGTATTTCTTTCGCTTCTTTGCTTTAGTAATTATGTCCTGTATAGGGCTTAGAGGTGAAACAGGATATAACTACTACTAAAATCCTCTTCTAAAATGGCTTCTTGCACCCAAAAAAAACTCCATTCTCTTATTTCTTCTGATCCCGCTACATTGCTTAGTACTACGGCGTCGTCCGCATTTTTCGACAAGCTCAGCAACATCTTAGCGAGACGTGTCGTGACAACAACGCGACCATCCACTAGAAAGTTCTTCAACACAAGGAGAATTGTCTGATCCTTGGAAAGAGAGGACGGTGAGCCGATTTTGAATTCAATTACGGATAAGATCAATGTAGAACTTCAATGTAGAACTCCTGACCGGAGTCACCCATAGTCTCTAGATGAGGTGAAATTCTAACGAATTGTGGCGAAAATTGAAAGAATCTAGAGAGAAGAGCGACGTTCTCCTTTCCTCAACTGCCTCCGTAACCGAACCGATTGGAAAATGACTTCAGAGTTCCCCGAGATGCGCTTCCCAATCGTCTTCTATCAGCTGTTAGGTTTTTGGATGACGTCACGCCAATGAACACGGTTTCATGCGCAGCAAACTTGTCGAAATAGGGCGGCGCGAGAAGGGCGGGAAGTGCGCGGCGGGCTGCACGGTGTACCGAACCAACTGCCCCACCCGTATTATTGCTGTCGCGAATCACTGTTCGGTCTTGCATACGCTCACTACTGCTTTTTGAACACTGACATCGAAGGCTTGGATTCCTCTAAGGTTTCAAGACAACCCTAGTATATAATCTTACCGCATTAAAAGGTATCCAGCCGCCATTTCATTTGTTGCACAAACTTGCGCCCTAAACAATGAGCGAAACAAGCGCCGTAAACCGTTTAGAAAACACTAAACCAGAATGCAAGGCATGTGTTGCAGCTTGAAAGTTTTACAATCTATTGCTCCTAAACATTTGGGGAAAACTGAGAGAGTAGCAAACTCATAGTCAGCAATTGGTGGGAAGGGTGTCGTGAATATTCTGTCAGAAAGAAAATGAATGAGCAGATATTTGGTAAAAACTTGGATGTGTGACTGTGAAGCACTTCTGTGTCGTTGCCATCACCATTACACCATCTCATATTCTGAAAGGATGTGGGGAGCTTTGCAATGAAGAAGGCGCAGTGTAATAAATGTAGAACGTTCGATTGAGAACAACTTAAATGAATGCTTGAATGATTGGACAGAAGCGCTCGATAGCAAGCGCTGCTGTGACGTCATTTACTTTGACTTTGCAAAAGCCTTCGACAGAGTGTCTCGCAGTAAATTACTGTATAAGTTAAGACCGCTGAAGTTTCACCCTCTTCTCACTAAATGGATTGAGTGTTATCTCACAGGCAGAACATTTCAGGTTAGATTGGGGATACTTTTTCGAAAATTCGCCATATGCACAGTGGCGTTCCGCAAGGTGGAGTTTTATCGCCCATCTTATTTAACATTTTTATTTCAGATATACCAGACATGTTTCAGCGTGTTGGAGTAAATGTAAAAATTTATGCGAATGATATAAAAATATATAGAGTTCTTTGTGAACAACAAGATATAAATAGGTTACAAAATGCTATAGACTCTTTGGTTGATTGCTCCAATAAATGGCAACTTCCTCTTGCCCCCCATAAGACTACCTTAATGCGATTAGGTTCTGGTGTCCCACCGTATAAATACACCAGACGTTCAACCGCCTGCCGGCGGCCAAACCTGTGGTTGGGGCTTCTCCCCAAACCCGGAGAATAGAACACCCCGAACGCCTTCTTCTCTTTAGCCCTTCTCTCATTCATTAAAAACTGGTTTTGCTATATAGAATGGTATAGCGGAATAGGGCAAAACAGGTCCATCACCTTCACTGGACCACCCTTAACTCCCCTTACTGGTCCCCTCTTTGTTGGTCATCCTATCCTTCACCGATCCCCATCACTGGTCCCACCCTCACTGGTCCCCCTTTTATTCATCAGCCCTTTTCGGTCCCTCTTCACTGGACCCCTTCCCCCCCATTCACCAGTTCCCATTACTGGTACCTTCCTCACCGGTCCCCCTTCACCTGGTTCCCTCTTTCGCTGGTTAACCTTCTATCGGTCCAACTTCACAGGACCACTCCCCCCCCCCCCCCCCTTCACCGGTCCCCATTACTGGTCCCTTCCTCACCGGTCCCATTTTCACTGGACCCCTCTCCCCTCCTTCACCGGTTCCCCTTCACTGGATCCCCCTCACCGGTCCCCATTGCTGGTCCCACCTTCACTGGTCCCTCCTTTATTGGTCAACCCTTTACCGGTCCCCCTTACTGGAACCCCATCCTTCACCGGTCCCCCATTACTGGTCCCACCTTCACTGGTAACACGTCGTCTGAATCTGGAAGGCCTTTCGCGACATTGGTGGCACCTCATCTGAATCCAGGCACCTGATGAACGACGTCGGTGACATGTCTTCTCAAGTCGGGCCTGCTTTGCGCGACATCAGTGACACGTCGTCTGAAAATGGAAGGCCTTTCGCGACATTGGTGACACCTCTTCTGAATCCAGGCACCTGATGAACGACGTCGGTGACATGTCTTCTCAAGTTGGGCCTGCTTTGCGCGACATCAGTGACACGTCGTCTGAATCCGAACACCCCTTGCGCGACATCGGTGACACCTCTTCTCAACCTGGACGTCCTTTGCGCGACATTGGTGACATGTCGTCTGAACATGGACGCCTGCCGACAACTACAACAGTTGACAACGGGTGACAACTACAATCCCACCCCCCTTTCCCCATACTTCATCGCAACACACTCCTTCAGCACTTCTGTGCAAACAAACACACCCACAAACACACGCACTCACCCATCCACAACAGACAAACGACCGTTCTCGCTTATATATACTAGGATGATTGATGGAATGGCAACCAGACAGGTAGATATGATTAGGGATCTTGGCTTCTGCTACAACCATAAGCTCGATTTTTCCGATCACATCCTTTCGAGGTGTAAGTTGGCCAAGATCAGAACTTTTCAAATTTTGAAAGCACTTTCAGTTAGAAATAAATCTGCCCTAGTTAAAGCATACAAAACCTATATTCGTCCTATAGTAGAATCCAGTTCAACGGTCTTTTGCCCTAGCACAAAGAAAAATATCTATGTTATTGAAAAGGTCTAGAATAATTACACACGAAAGCTTCTTATAAGAATCGGCGGTTTTTTTATTCAAAAATTCTGGTCTTTATGCTCCAAAAAATTTTTTCGTTACTACTGCCTCTAGATCTAGAGGTCCGGTTTTTAAGATAAGTCTTAAGCCACCTAAAACCAGGGTGCGTGCGCAATCTTTTACTGTCAGGGTTGGTAGCGCTTACCTTAAAGTCCCGAAAAATCTTACTGCCAAGTTGAATCTGAGCCAGTTTAAAAGAGTGGTGTCGGACATGTTGCACACTCACTGTATCTCTTAGTTTTTTTGATAGGGACCAGTCATTTACAGTCATTTCCTCTTACTTCGGTTGTGGACGATTGTATTAGGTTGTAACGAATTAAATGGCACTGGCTCGCGCCATTTTTTTGGCGCGTCATTACGCGTTTGATCAAGAACAAACCGTATCATGTGGCATATCATTTAGAAGCGCAAACTTTGCTCTACCGGTGAGTACCAAATTTTCTATGTAAAAGTAACTTTAGAGTTTTATTGACTTTTTTGCAGATGGACAAAAGGGTAATCCGAGGCATTTACTTGTATGAATTCAAGCTGGGCACTACAGCTAAGGAGGCGGACGAGAAGATCAACGCCGCATTCGGTCAAGGATGTTCCACAATTCGGACGGCGTATCGTTGGTATCAGAAGTTCCGGAATGGAGATGAGAGCTTGGAAGGACATGAAGGCCGTGGGAGGCATAGTGATGTTGATGAGGACGAGCTGAGAGATGTGGTAGAGGAGAATCCACACAAAGGTACCAGGGAGATAGCGAAGGTTCTTGGCGTCAGTCACAACACAGCTGCCCGGCATCTGAAGGAAATTGGAAAGACCAAAAAGCTGGAAGGATGGGTGCCTCACGAGCTGTCTGAGGAGCAAAGAAACCGACGATATGAGATCTCGTCCGCACTGCTTCTACGGAACGAAACGGACCCATTCCTTGATCGCGTCGTAACCTGTGACGAGAAACGGATAATGTACGACAACAGGCGACGATCGGCACAGTGGGTGGACAGCGATGAGAGCCCCAAGGTTTTTGCGAAGCCGGAATTGCACCAAAAGAAAGTAATGGTGACAGTATGGTGGTGTTCGCTGGGAATTATTCACCACAGCTTCCTTCCTCGCGGTGAATCCATCACGGCAGAGAAGTACTGCATTGAAATTGAAGAAATGATGCAAAAGTTGAAGGATATCCGGCCGGCCTTGGTAAACCGAGTTCTCCTTCTGCACGACAATGCTCGCCCCCATGTAGCACGAACGACGTTGCAGAAATTGGATGAGCTGAGCATTGAAACTCTACCACATCCTCCGTTTTCTCCCGACCTCTCCCCAACAGACTACCATTTCTTCAAGCATCTTGGCGACTTCTTGGTAGGGAAAATATTCAAATACCAACAGGATGCCGAAAGTGCCTTCGAAGATTTCGTCAATTCCAGAACTTCCGATTTTTATGCTACTGGGATAAAAAAGCTTGTGTCACGTTGGCAAAGATGTGTAGAATCAGAAGGTTTTTATTTCGATTAATAAACTTGCCTACAGGCCGAGATATTAACTGTTTAAATTTACAGTGGTTCAGTGCCATTTATTTCGTTACAACCTAATATTTGTTGGGTTTTTGATTTGATTTCTTCTGCACCGTGTTTTACCATCTCATCACTGTTTTGTTGTTTGTTGGTTTATATCACACGATTGCCTAATGCGAACGTAGTAAATGTAATACTTTTAATTTTAGTATTGATAGTGCCTCGAACACCATCATCGCTGACGATTCAACAATCGACGCACTGATACCACTGTCGATTGCATGCCCAGAGGGATTGCATTGGTTCGGGGTGGATTCTATACCTTCGGACTTCTCGCTGGCAAAGGTGTTTGAGTTGCTTGAGGTGACGTTTCGATCCCTCAGCTACTCCTCTTTGAAAAGCAGTGCAGTGTCGGCTTCTCGAAATTACGACATTCATTCATTCATTTTCAGAAGGGACACCTCTCGCCGGAATGTGAGCTGTTCTTCAAGACAGTGCGTGGCACTGAAGCAACGCTGATGAACTGGATCACCACTCACGCTCAGCAAATGCCCTACCAACACATACAATACAGAAACCACTACGAGTTCGCCTACCGCAAAGGAGACATTCGAATTTCCATCGGGGAGTTCCTGCCTTAACTGCGGTCTTCATCACTTTCGAACTTCTCTTTGTTGTACATTTGCAAATGTACTGTCGTTTGCTGCAAATAGGCAACGAGGATATATAACAGCGCTTCTAATCAAAGATGGTTGATGAATAGCAAACGCTTTAGAATGGCTTGTAATATGCCTTTCTCCTGCCCATGATCTAAGATCTCAGCGTGTCTTCCACAGTTTTTCATGACATTGAATTCCTACAGTTTGACTTCCTATTATGCCATCAGCAATGTTTATTTATTTATTTATTTATGGCGTAGAACAAAGTCTAGCATCAATGATGTCAAAAATGGAACGAACAAAAAATTTCTAGCACAAAACATAACAATTAACAATCACTGTTAAACGATGCATGAGTAGTAGCATCTTCGAGCACTTCACGGAATTCAACATGTAGTAGACCTTCTACACACGTGCACAGACAGTCTCGCCAAATCATCGTACTTGCCAAGCAGCAAGTTGAATTCTTTGAGAACCCTGTAGGTTAGAAAATCTGACCTAATCCGTGACTTAGCAATCGACACTCGAAGCTTAAGCTTTCCTCTTACAGATTTTGTCAGCATCCCTTCAAAGAAATCTTCCGGATTGATTGATAACTTCCTGGACAGGATTCTATACATCATGACAATATCAGCAGTTTTCCTTCTGTTCTTCAATGATGGAAGACCAAAGAACTCAGACCGTTGGGAACCACTTGGAATCGAGCTGTAATCCACTGAAAAACATCTTATCATGAGCTTCCTCGTGAAGCTATTTTGAACGCTTTCTAAAAGATCGATATCCCTATTTCTAGATGGATTGAATACTGTAGTTCCAGTTTCAACGATAGGTCGAACATAGCTTTTGAAAGTCCGTATGTAGATCTCGGGAATACAGGATTTCAAAGCCCTGAACAGGTTATAGATACGGAAACTTGCCTTCTTCACCAAAAGTTGGCAGTGCTTTGAAAAAGACAAATCACTCGTTATAATATAACCCAAGTCACGAGCTTCATCCACCTTTTTCAGAGCCTGACCATTAATTCGATACGTCGGTGTTTGGGTATGATACTTGGATCCAATCATTGGAAAGTGCGTCTTTTCAGCTGCAAGTGGCAACTCCCATCTTTCTGCCCAAGAACTAATGAAATCTATTGCCGTCTGGAGGGACATTGAATCCTGTGCACCATCTATTCTTCTGTAGATTTTTACATCATCAGCATACATTTTACAAGTGACTCCCAATAGGGAGTTCATAGGTATATAACAAGAATAGGATTGGTGATAAAACACCTCCTTGAGGAACACCGCTTAAAGCTGAGAAGACATCGGAAAACTGGTCCTTAACCTTAACCTGATAAGTTCTTCCTGTTAGAAATTCTCGGATCCAGTTTGCAATTGTGGGGTGAACCCCAACTGTCTCCAACTTGGCCATTAATTTTTTGACTGACACTTTTTCAAAAGCGTTTGAAAAGTCAAAATACACAACATCTGTGCGTCTCTTCTCTTCAACAGCCCTTGACCAGTCATTCAAGGAGGTAAGGATGGCTGTTTCTACAGATCTGCCCTTGTTCTTGTCGACGTTTCAAAATATGTGAATAAATCTCTAGAATTGCACCATTTTGTAAGAAGGTTGGTAGAGATATCACCAATAGGTGCGCTTACAGAAGTGTCGTTCGTTATCGGATTACATGGTGGCGAGCTTATGATCAACATATCAAATATAAGTATTATAAAACGAAGAGAAGACCGGCTATCTCGTGCACCTGAATGCAGATTCCTGGTTCGGATTTCTGCCCAGATCAACTAAGCCTTCCCCCCCCCCTCCGGGATCCGTGAATTAGTGCCAGACTTGTGTAAGGTTTATTCAGCGGCTGACCACAACAAGTCGTCTATAGGCCAAATACGGATTTGTGTTGCTCACATAACGAATCGAGTGACGCCGTCCTTTATTCTTTTACCAGACGTTCAACGGCCTGCCGGCCGCCAAACGTCTGGTTGGGGCTTCGCCCCAAACCCGAAGAATAGAACACTCCGAACGTCTTCTTGTCCTCTTTAGGCCTTCTCTCATTCATTACAGTAAAAAAACTGGTTTTGCTATATATAATGGTATACCAGAATACTGTCGGACAAAATCTTCGAAACTGCTCACATGGTGCCTCACCCTCTACTGCACGTAAGCGATTCATTCTCTGAAGTACTCGTTCTATTTATTAATTATGGTCCCCTTTAATGGTTCTATTACTGGACCCTTTACTGAACCTCCTTAACTGGTGTTCCCTTTATTGGCTCCCTTACTGCTCCCCCCTGACTGATCCTTCACTGGTACCCCATTTATTGGCCCCCTTCACCGCTCCCCATTACTGGTCCCATCTTCACTGGTTCGCCTTTATAGGTGAACCTTTTACATGCTCCCCCTCCCCCTCCTTCACCGGTCCCACCCTCACTGGCCTCCCTTTTACCGATTCCTCTTCAGTGGTCCCCCCTTTATAGTCACCCTTTCCCGATTCACCCTTCACTGGCCTCCCTCCCTCCCCTCTTCGTCGGTCCCAACTACTGCTCTCGCCTTCACTGGACCTCGACTTACTGGTCCACTCTTCACTGGTCCCCATATCCTCTACCGGTCCCTCCTTCACTGGACCCTCCCCCCTCTTCACCGGTCCGATTGCTGGTCTCATCATCACTTGTACCCCCTTTATTGGTCCCCTCTTCACTGGTCCCCCTTTATTGGTAAACCCTTTTCCGATCCCTTCTTACTGGAACCCCATCCTTCACTGGTAACACGTCGTCTAAATCCGGAACCCTCGCGCGACGTCGGTGACACCTCTTCTGACCCGGACGCCTGTTGAACAACGTCGGTGACATGTGTTCTCAACCTGAACGTGCATTGCGCGACATCAGTTACACGTCTTCTTAACCCAGACACCCATTACACGACATCCGTGACACGTCGTCTGAATCCGAACACCCCTTGCGCAACATCGGCGACACCTCTTCTCAACCCGGACGTCCTTTGCGCGACATTGGTGACATGTCTTCTAAACCCAGACGCCTGTTGAACGATGTCGATGACACATTTTCAGAACTCGTGCGCCCTTTGGGTGACATTGGCGACACGTCTTCTGACCCCTCTTAACACGACGTAGGTGACACCACACAACTACAACCTCCCCCCCCCCCCCTACCCCCACACTTCCTCACAACACACTCCTCCAGCACTTCTGTGCAAACAAACAAACACACACAGACAGACAAACGACCGTTCTCGCTTATATTATACCAGACGTTCAACGGCCTGCCGGCCGCCAAACGCCTGGTTGGGGGCTTCGCCCCCAAACCCTGAAATTGGAACTTCTAATATAGTAATTAGAAAAATCAATGATCTAGCACGTTGGCTGACTGTGTGTGTTGACGCATACCATGCTGATTCGGTTTGCTCATGTCCGAAACCTTCTGCGATTGTGATACAGCTGTTTCATATAACTGCTCTCTTGAAATGAAGTTCCCAATAAAGTCACTGTTAGAAGATGGAAAGAATCACACAGATATCATCCATTGAGGAGATAACCTCTCTCCTATGTTTTAGAAAAATGTTTTCCTCAAAACTGTCAATAATAAGAGATACTAAACGGATAAGCGAACGCGCCTGCCTCTGTACGTCGCTGACACGTCTTGCAATCCCAAGCGGCCTTTGACCGACATCGGAGACACGTCTTCTGAACGCGGAAGCCCGTTGCCCCACAACACTGACACATCTTTTGAATCCGGACGCCACCCCCCCCCCCCTCCCCACCCCACCTTACTGGTTCTCTCGAACAGGTCATCCTTTAGTGGTCCCCTCTTGCCCGCTTCAGCTGCTGGACCCCTTCTTTTTGATTGCCCTTATTGGTAACCATCCTTAATTAACTCCTCCTTTCTTGTTCCCTTATTGGTAACCGTCTACTGAACACCATTATTGGTTTCCCCATTCCCTTGGTCCCGTCTACTGACCCCATTTTAGAGATCCCGTATTACTGGTTCCCCGTCTCCGTGTCACCTCCAGCCCCCTCCCCCTTCCAGGTCACTTTCACGAATTTCAAGAATTTCACTTTTCAAGATATTCCCCCCCCCAAACTTGTCCTCCCACGCTCACGGCGTGACATCGGTGACATGCCTTCTGAACCCGGACATCGTTTAATCGACATCGTTGACTCGTCTTCTAAAGCCGGACGTCTTTTGAAGGACATCGCTGACATGTCTTCTGTACCTGCCCCCCCCCTTCCCCCTTTGCGCGACGTCGGCGACAGCTCTTCCGAACCCGTTCGCCTGTTGCACGACGTCGGTGGCACCTCTTATGAACCCGGACGTCTGTTGAACGACGTCGGTGACACCTTTTCTGAATTCGGACGCCTGTAGAACGACGTCGGTGACATGTCTTCTGATGGTGAGTACGAAAGCCCTTTGCGCGACATCGGTGACACGCCTTCTGACCCTCTCGACCTGACATGGGTGACACATGGTCTGAACCCGGACGCCTGTTACTCGACGTCTAGGATAGGAAAGGCCAGACGGATAGGCAGACGGACGGACAGACGGACGGACGGACAGACGGACGGACAACCGCTTACTCTTTTATATATAGTAGGATACCAGGTGCCGAATTCATCAACGACTTACGTAACTTTAACGGAGAATTGTAAGCCTATCAAGCGATATGGTGAGCGATAAGCCGCGTTATCTGAGCTTTTAACGCTGCTTATCGCTCCCCATATCGCTTGATAAGCTTACAATTCTCCGTTAAAGTTATGCAAGTCGTTGATGAATCCGGCCCCAGAAGTTCAACCTGCCTGCCGGCCGTCAAGCGTCTGGTTGGGGGCTTCGCTCCAAATCCGTGGATTAGAACACCCCGGACGTCTTCTTGTCCTCTTTAGGTCTTCTCTCAATCATTAAAGCAAAAAAAACTGGTTTCGCTATATAGAATGGTACAGCAGAATACGGTAGGACAAAATCTTTAAAACTGCTCCTATGGGTCCTCACCCTCTATTGCACGTACGCGATTCATTCTCTGAAGTACTCATTCTATAATATTTATTAATTATGGTCCCTCTTTAATAGTTCTATTGCTGCACCCTTTGCTGAACCCCTTAACTGGTATTTCCTTTATTGGCTCCCTTACTGCCCCCCCCCCCCCTGACTGGTCCTTCACTGGTACTCCATCCCCCCTCTCCTTCACCGCTGTTATTGGTCCCACCCTCACTGGCCTCCCTCTCACTGGTCCTCTTCAGTGGTCCCCCTTTATTGTCAACCCTTTTCCGGTTCACCCTTCACTGCCCCCTCCCCTCCCTCTTCGTCGGTCCTTGCTACTGCTCTCACCTTCACTGGACCTTGCTTTACTGGTCCCCTCTTCACTGGGTCCCCTATCCTTCACCGGTTTCCATTACTGGATCCATCCTTCACTAGACCCCCCCCCCGCGCTCCCTTCACTGGCCCCCATTGCTGGTCCCATCTTCACTGGTACCCCCTTTACTGGTCAACCCTTTACCGGTCGCTCCTTACAGGACCACCATCCTTCACCGCTCCCAATTACTGGTCCCACCTTCACTGGTAACACGTCCTCTAAATCCGGACAGGCTTTTCTCGACATCAGTGACACCTCTTTTCAACCCAGGCAGCTCAAGAACGACGTCGGTGACACGTCTTTTCAAACTGGACGTGCTTTTCGTCGTTGACACGTCCTGTGAATCCGGAACCACTGGCGCGACATCGGTGACACGTCGTCTGAATCCGTACAGGCCTTTCGCGACATCGGTGGCACCTCTTCTCAACCCAGACACCTGATGAAGGTCGTCGGTGACATGTCTTCTCAAGCCGGACATCCTTTGCTTGACATCAGTTACACGTCTTCTTAACCCAAACACCCATTAGGCGACATCAGTAACACGTCGTCTGAACCCAGGCACCTGATGAACGACGTCGGTGACACCTCTTCTCAACCCGGACGTTCTTTGCGCGACATTGGTGGCATGTCTTCTGAACCCAGACGCCTGTCGAACGACGTTGATGACACTTCTTCCGAACTCGGACGCTCGCTTTCACGACGTCGATGACACATGTCCGGAACTCACTACAACTACGCTACAACCCACTACAAGTACGCTCCCCAAGCTATGATTCCATCCGAAACCACTTTGCATCTGATATTTCACCCACCATGCTCGACTGCTGCGTTCACTTCAAGCGCATAAAATGTTGAAGAGGCACTACCAACTGTCAAAATGTGAAGGGCTCCGCAGGCTTAGAACTGCATGCATACTCTTTCATGACACTAGGACCGACTCCTTTTGCAACCCCTACGTGTGGTATTTGATTCGCTTTCTCCCATGCTCCTCCCACAGCATACTGTAGGGTAGCATACTGCACTTTGCTACTGGTTCTCGTATTAGGTTGTAACGAATTAAATGGCACTGGCTCGCGCCATTTTTTGGCGCGTCTTTACGCGTTTGATCAAGAACAAACCGTAACATGTGGCATATCGTTTAGAAGCGCAAACTTTGCTCTACCGGTGAGTACCAAATTTTCTATGTAAAAGTGGGAAAACTTTAGAGTTTTATTGACTTTTTTGCAGATGGACAAAAGGGTAATCCGAGGCATTTACTTGTATGAATTCAAGCTGGGCACTACAGCTAAGGAGGCGGACGAGAAGATCAACGCCACATTCGGTCGAGGATGTTCCACAATTCGGACGGCGTATCGTTGGTATCAGAAGTTCCGGAATGGGGATGAGAGCTTGGAAGAACATGAAGGTCGTCGGAGGCATAGTGATGTTGATGAGGACAAGCTGAGAGATGTGGTAGAGGAGGATCCACACAAAGGTACCAGGGAGATAGCGAAGGTTCTTGGCGTCAGTCACAACACAGCTGCCCGGCATCTGAAGGAAATTGGAAAGACCAAAAAGCTGGAAAGATGGGTGCCTCACGAGCTGTCTGAGGAGCAAAGAAACCGACGATATGAGATCTCGTCCGCACTGCTTCTACGGAACGCAACGGACGCATTCCTTGATCGCATCGTAACCTGTGACGAGAAATGGATAATGTACGACAACAGGCCACGATCGGCACAGTGGGTGGACAGCGATGAGAGCCCCAAGGTTTTGCGAAGCCGGAATTGCACCAAAAGAAAGTAATGGTGACAGTATGGTGGTGTTCGCTGGGAATTATTCACCACAGCTTCCTCCCTCCCGGTGAATCCATCACGGCAGAGAAGTACTGCATTGAAATTGAAGAAATGATGAGAAAGTTGAAGGATATCCGGCCGGCCTTGGTAAACCGAAGGCGAGATCTCCTTCTGCACGACAATGCTCGCCCCCATGTAGCACGAAAGACGTTGCAGAAATTGGATGAGCTGAGCATTGAAACTCTACCACATCCTCCGTTTTCTCCCGACCTCTCCCCAACAGACTACCATTTCTTCAAGCATCTTGGCGACTTCTTGGTAGGGAAAATATTCAAATACCAACAGGATGCCGAAAGTGCCTTCGAAGATTTCGTCAATTCCAGAACTTCTGATTTTTATGCTACTGGGATAAAAAAGCTTGTGTCACGTTGGCAAAGATGTGTAGAATTAGAAGGTTTTTGTTTCGATTAATAAACTTGCCTACAAGCCGAGATATTAACTGTTTAAATTTACAGTGGTTCAGTGCCATTTATTTCGTTACAACCTAATATATCGAGATCTGACGAAGCTCAGCCTTACGATGCAGCTGAACCGCTTCTCCTCTGCACAAAGATCTGCCAAGGATTGCGAGAATCGGCCGCTCAGGTGGAGTAAATGGAGCTCTTTGGGATACTTTCTTATTGCAGACATTCCTGGACAAGGCGATTGCCATTGAAACTAAGAGCGGTGCAGAATATCGCTTAGGAGAGAAAATGCAGCACACTTCACAAAGTTTCGAAGATCTTTGAGTATTACACGTGACACCAGTGCCACGAAAAAACTTCAACAACTCTACAGTTGGGTTGGGTTTAGCTACTATTTCGCATCAAGGAGCTATTCCCTGAAGGACGCCAAGTAGAAATGTTTGGTGAAAAACTACCTTAAACTTTATTCCCTCCTTAATCCTCCCCGGGCGAGTGGAGCACAGTCGGAGGAGGCGCCGGCTGTTGACAAATCACTCTAATTCTTATACAACGCTGACTTTCTGCTATGCTGAAAAATACCACTGAGATATTATAGTAATAGAAACTATCTAGATTTTTCCTTCGTCAATTCTGTAACAGAAATACCAGATTTTTCGCATTTTTCGCTCGCACTGGGTGCATCATTTGGTATACTTTACAACGTCCAACATTTTATATCACTCCTGTTCCTTGTTTTGTATACAGTCATAGCAAAATTACGCTTGTATGTAAGTAAGTTGTATCACCGTAACAGTGTAGGTTTGACACATTAAAGTGGATGCTGCACCGAATAAGGCGCTGATTTAATAACTTTCTCCTTCATCAACCTCATTCCTCGATCACAAAAGACAAACCTTCGTCTTCATGTAACACTTCTACCACATACCCCATGTGCCTATTTCTTGGAGACGAAAGACTTGAAAGTTGTTTCCGAGATGTAATCCACTTCATCCACCACCTCCGACGCAAGCTCGAGGGCGAGCTTGTACTCAATGATTGTGCGGATCCTTCTTCTTCCACCTCCTCGAATGCTGTCCGGTAAATGAACCGTTGATCACACCCTCACATGTTCCTCCTATAGTCGATAATTCAACATATAGCTTAAAGCTATAGCGTGACTATTATGTAGTTCCTATAACCTTCTGCTGTATATCCGACATTTCTTTCTCTCGGATACCTATCGACTCTCAAGACGAACGTGACGTTCTCAAGCTCGAGGACGAGCTTACTGGAGGAATGGAGATGTCGGGTTGCACCCGATCCGCACCCCTCGACGGCGACGCCCTGGCACTGATAGCGACGCCCTGCTACGGGAGTCACGTCTACGTCGCCCAGGCCGGGAGGTCGTCTGCCGCCAGCTGCCTGGAAGGGACTCGTCTGTCTTCTCCCCTTTTCTACAATCCCTATACTGTATGTATTCTTATAATAAAGATACCTACAGAGCCTATACCATACCTAGGAACAGCTATCCCGTAGGATTCATCGGATAGTAGGAGTAATTAACCTTTTAATCTGATATGCGTGGCGCATCCCAATGGGGATTAAATAACGCCAAATAACGCCGTCCTTTATTCTTTTTTTAATCCTCCCCACAGTTCCTAGGAAGCCTATTGAGTGGGCTATCATCATTTTAATGCATCCGAGTCATTTCCATCAGCTTGGTGGGCCCCAGCCTAAATCTTATCTGAAATGTAAGTATTAGATCAGACTGAAATTTTATCCCGTTTCGAAGTTATGGACGTATACGTGCTTTTTGAACTTATTCCCTCCACAACTGTTATAGGGTGTTTGAGAACAATTACGATGGGGAAGAAAAGAGTGGTAAGTGGTTGTGAAGCATAATATATGATCCCTATAAGTTTCAGATAACCTCGATATCCGAGTGGAAGCGCTCTTCCTCCAATATTGAGAATGAAATGTAAGCAATTTATGGAAATTTAGGCAGTCCATTAAGAAGAAGACCGCCAGAGAAATCCAGCTACACGCGGAAAAACTCGTACATTATTATTACACTACTCAATGTCAACGGATACTAGGTAGCTCCCTACAGGTGAATTTAAAGAAATCGGGAACACATCCCTCTGAGTGACCCGCCACTGCGATGCGGCCTGACTGATCAGGTGCATCTTCCTCTGCATGTAGATCATATTCAAAAAGGGGCAAAAAGAAGAATTTGAAGCTGAGGCTCGTTGTTGCTTGGGTAGGCTCGTTCTTCTTTATTGCGACGTGAAACTAGTTTGAATGGCCAAATGAAGCAGGACTTATACTGTTCTCTCTTCTAAAAACATCGGCACTATCTAGACGTTCTGATTCGGCACAGAAGATGTTCTTCTGCGACCTGCCGTTGAAAATCCCATATTGAAAATGACTGAAGTAGAGTTCCCTTTCAATCCTACAAACCAGTGCAGAGGCTGACGCTAGGATAGGCTCCGCAGTCGAGTGGACAGCTGATGGGAGGAAGCTAGGCGGAGTGACGGCAATCACCGCCGTTGACCTTGGTACGTACGGAATCCTGACAAGATACCGTACTGTTCCAGGCAATGGGACAGCTCATCGACTTCTTACTTCTATTACCTGTTTTCTCCTTGTTTATTGAGGTGCTCAAGCACATGCCAGCAAACATTTCTGCTCATCCATGTCGAGTGCCAAAGTGGCCCAATGGAGTTCCTTCAAGCACATGCCACGAGAAGCATCACATCTTTTTCCAAAGTATTCACGGAGAAGTCCGACCAACGTGTTGGTGGTCCTGGCGTCTCTTGACATACAGCGGAGTCCAGTCGGTCACCGCTCTTGTCCAGCGATTGTCTGCGAGGCGCATTACGTGGCCGGCCCACCTAATTTTCGACGACTTGGCCCACGCGACAGCGTCTCTGATCTTCGAACGTCGGCGAAGCTCGGAACTCCGGAGGCCTTCTCTCACTTGCGTGATTCGTGCCATTCCAAGCATCGTCCTCTCGATTCCACGCTGCACGACGCCGATCGCATGTTCATCCGCCTTTCGTATAGCCCAGGTCTCTGAGGCGTATGTTAGGGCAGGAAGAACAGTGGAGTCGAATACGTGGGCACGAAGTCGGACGTTCTTCGTCTTCTTCGACGCTCTTGAAAGCTCCCCAAGCCGCTCGTTTCCTCCTGCCCAGCTCCGGCGCTAGGTCATTGGCCATATTGACTTCGCGACCCAGATACACGTAGCTGGAGCATTCGTAGATGTTCATTCCGTTAACCAAGAATGGGGATCATGAACACCGTCTTCGTGAGATTCAACTGCAGTCCAGCGTTCTCACGTGCACGATCGAAGTCGGCCAGCATTCGCTCCGCCTGACTGATGCTCGGTGTTATGAGCACGATGTCGTCAGCGAAGCGCAGATGGTGCTGCTGCCGGCCGTCGACCTTCACCCCCATCATTCTATTAGAGTGTCCCATAATTTTCTGGGCTATTTGAACCATGAGTGTTTGGCGCGTTACAACTTCTTTATAAAGGATAAAGGACGGCGTTACTCAATCCCTTCTGGGATGCGCCAGCGCATTCTACTTCTACGGGATGTCGTGGAGGCGACATGAATGCGTATTTGGCCATACAATGACTTGCGGTGGCCAGCCGATGAACAAGTCAGCGCTTTATCCTTCCCAGACACGTCTGGTACCAATTCACCGACCCCGGAGGGATGGAAGGCTTGGTTGGCCTGGGCGCGAAATCCGAACCACGAATCTGGTATCGGGTGCACGCGACAGTCGCGCCTCCTCCGACTGCGCTACACGCGCCCACCACAACTTCTTTATACATGATCCAAATGGGATGGTCTCTCGACATAACAAGGCACATCATATCATATCATAGCATATCAATTACTTCTATCGGCCTACTGCCCGCACTTTGGCAATTTCTTGAAAATGAAGCAGAAGTCGACGTATCGCGATCTGCTTCTTCATGACTTTCGTTCTGGACTGTCTGCCTACGCTGCTCACAAAGGTATCGTTGCTTTGTTAGGTCCTGATGCCTGCAGCAAGTTAACTTGTGAAAAAAGGTTCAATCGTTTCCGGAAGGGAAAGTTTAGCATTACGGACAAGCGTACTGGAAGACCGATCGGAGCAAACAAACGGCGAGTGCTTGCAGCGGTCAGGAGGAAACCTGCCAGAAGCGTAAGGGCAATATCGAAGGCCACCAGTACTCCACGTAGCACTGTTCATCGTTACCTGAAACAAAGTGGAAGAAGGGCAGTTTTGCCCGGATGGATCCCGTATGCACTGACTCCGTCTCAGGAGCGACAGCGAGTGGTCACCTCTCAGAATAATCTCAACCGCTCAAGAACGACTGCGTGGTTAAGCACGATTGTGGCACAGGACGAGAAGTGGTGCATGTACGATAACACCACACGGGTGATCCAGTGGCTTCCGAAGCACGAAAGACCAGAGCCATTTCTGAAGCCGTCCCCACATGGGAAGAAGGTTTTGCTTTCGTTTTAGTTCACAAGTCGGGGAGTCGTGCACTACTCGCTTTTACCGGACGGGCAGACGATTACAGCAGATTTGTTCATTGAAGATAGGCTGGAAATGAAGCGCAAGCTGCTTGAGAAGTACCCGAGATTCGGTACTATTCGTGTGTTAATGGATAACGCACGACCGCATCGAGCGAAACGAACGCAGGAGACCATGAGGAAGGAGGCTATCGAAATTGTGGCGCATCCTGCGTATTCGCCAGATATCAGCCCTTGTGACTACGCAGCATTCAGAAGTCTTGCTCACTTTTTTAGGAATAAACGATGCTCGCAACGTCAAGAAGTTCAGTGCGCAATCGACGAATGGATCGGCAGCAGGACAGCTTCTTTTTGGGAGAATGCAATCAACTCTCTGCCCAATCGTTGGAGAAAGGTTGTGGCCACAGATGGAGAATATACCGATTGACTACGCTTTGTTATTATCTTGTTGTAATAAATTGTAATAAAATGGAATGATAGCCCAGAAAATTATGGGACACCCTAATAAATAAATAAGGCCAACAAAACAATAAAAAATAGATATCCCGACAGTGTTCTTTATTACATTTCATAACAATTCGATTCAACGCAACAAAGACCGGGACCATACGTATCAAACTAAACGAAAACATTGTGATCCCGCA
The DNA here is from genome assembly GCA_947359475.1 of Heligmosomoides polygyrus bakeri. Classification (NCBI taxonomy): domain Eukaryota; kingdom Metazoa; phylum Nematoda; class Chromadorea; order Rhabditida; family Heligmosomidae; genus Heligmosomoides; species Heligmosomoides polygyrus. The sequence goes on from OX375869.1 coordinate 100,041,207, forward strand.
TAAGTCATAAATTAGAATGAGAACGGCCATTAGAATTTGAGAAATCATCATTCTGGAGGCACTATAGTCTCCACTAAATCAGGTACTTCGCTTTAAATTTCAAACAACAGATGACATTGACATAGGAGCAGTACAAATTACACCGACAACGTGATTGCCTAACTCCGCAGCGGTTCTTTACTTCTTCTTCGCCTCTTCGGCTTCAGCCGACTCACGCTCTTGCTCTACCAGCTTCATTAGCGCCTCAACCTCTTCGACCGTCAGAACGCGATGAGTGCACTCACCCGGCTGAAATATGGCAAAGACAGTCATGAAAACGAACAGAAATTATTGGCAACTTCTTTTTTTATCAGACTCTATTACTACTACTAAGGATAAAAAGGATAAAGGATGGCGTTACTCAATCCCTTCTGGGATGCGCCAGCGCATTCTACTTCTACGGGATGTCGTGGAGGCGACATGAATGCGTATTTGGCCATACAATGACTTGCGGTGGCCGGCCGATGAACAAGTCAGCGCTCTATCCTTCCCAGACAAGTCTGGTACCAATTCACCGACCCCGGAGGGATGGAAGGCTTGGTTGGCCTGGGCGGGAAATCCGAACCAGGAACCAGGGTATCGGGTGCACGCGACAGTCGCGCCTCCTCCGACTGCGCTACACGCGCCCACTACTATCAACTACTCCGGAAAATTCGTTCAAAACCAAATTTGTAAAAATCCTGTCACACTTAGTGTTGCAAAGCGAACATCAAACTATGTGACACTATCTTAGGCCCCGTTTGTACTTCGTCGCGGCGCGACGCGATGGTCACGCCATGAGGCCGAATTGATCGATCGCGTCGCACAATCAATATAGCCACTATGCGTGGCGTCGCGTCGCGCCGCGATGAAGTATAAACGGGGCCTTAAGCAGGTTACCACGACATGTGAAGGAATGGAAACTCACAACGTCGGTTCTCTTCATCACAGCAATCTCGATATTTTGAGCACCCGACTGCACCACCTGGAACACAAATATTAAGTCGAAATGAAGGTTTTCCCAGGTCCAGACTACTAATTTCAAATGATCATAACTTCGGCCAGAATTCACCTTTGCAACTGAGATGAGAACTGTCACATTTGGCACATCACTGACAACGAAAGCCACTAGTAATAGGCTCCTATTTATGAACAACTGAGCAGTTACATCTCATGAACCATCTCACGAGCGAGTTCGTGCACACAAATGTGATATCGTTGCCTAGCACTTCTGAGAGCATGTTGTTCCTGGTAAAGAGATGGACGCGATGTTTTCGATCCAACGAGTCAAAAGAACATCGAGCTTCTTTCAGGTCTTGAGAAAGACGAGTTCTTCGAAACGTCGACCGCTATGAGGAATTTTCTACTAAATCTGGTAAACAAAGAGAACTGAAAAAAACGGATCTATCCTAGTCCTGTTGGGGGTCACATAACTAAAAAAGTATGTAGCAAATCCACTTGAGACTTACGGAGCGGCTAATATAGAACAACACAGGACCTAAACTAAGAAAACTCACGAAGAAAAAACGAAAAATTGCATTTGTTTTCATCGCGGCTGTAAGATGAAGTTATGTGCCCATCTCACCATATTAGATCCTGGTTATAACATGTCAGGCAGCGGTCAGCACGCGGCATGCGGCTTTATACGCTGTCCTCACCATGTTAGATCCTGGTTATAACATGTCAGGCAGCGGTCAGCACGCGGCATGCCTCCATTGCGTCGCTCTTTGCCCGCCCAGACGGTAGCGTAAACTGCGACGATTTTGTTTGCTTGTTCGTTCGTTTTTGGTTCCTTTTAGGTTTCATCTCATTCCCTAGGAGCCACTCTGTAAGCTTCAATTCATTTTGTTACATACTTTTTAGTTATGTGGCCCCTGACTAGGACAGATCCAAAAAACATCGAAAAACAATGTTACTATTCCTTCCAAAGCGGCATACGTACTCACACACACGGACTGCGCAGACTCATACATAACTTTCAACTCAACATTCTACGGGCTTTTAAAGATAAATTTGATGATGTGCTATTTGGACTTACTTCTCCTAACGACACATAAATTGGATAACAATCCATACACAATAGACTTTCTATAGCTACAGAAATCCTCGGAATCGTACCTGAGAAAGGGCTTTGACAACAAGTTTGAGGGTTGAAGACTCGTCTTTCGTGGTATCATCACCATAATGCTCCTCCAGATATTCTCGAACGGGCTTCTCTCCACGACCAGTGGAATTCGCCTGAAAAGGCATGAGAGTGAATAGAACGATCTGTATCAAAACTAACCAGGAGATGCCTTCAGCTTCCCCAAGAACTTTGGGCAGAGATCTATGCCATGTAAAAGAGCTTGAAATGCTGATAATAAATATGCAGACCAGATTCGCTAAATTGATCTCCTAAGCGAGCATAGGCCGGTGAAATCTTCGTTGTCGACTGGATGTCGCGTGCGCTGATGAAGCGATGGGCGGAGTGTTACGTAATCAGTGCAGCCATTAGCAGCATCGCCAGGTGTGGTGTCGGTTTAGTGGTAGAGTCTACGTTTTGCAATAAGACTGTAATTGCTTTGGTCCCTACCGATGCCGGTGCTTTTGCGTTTTGTGATTCATCCTCAGTGAAACCTTTATCACAATTTCCAATGTAGGTTATGAGGTCATAGGCACCAATTTCGCCCAAGCTTCGTGCATGACGTTATTTGGAGGCGATAACCACAAATCTAGCATCCAGTTTTGACTTACCTTAGCCCGTGAAAGTCAAAATTTGTTATCATTCCACTTCTAAAGGGCTCAATAAAGTATACGATAGCTGTTACTACGCGTTTGTTCAAAAATGTGTTGGAAGTATGGATAAAGGGTGTCACTGACGATGAGTCACAAAATGCAAAAATACCGGCATTGATGGGGACCAAACCCATGCCGTCTTCCTGCAAAGCGAGAACACTACCACTGCGCCGATGCCGCACCTGGCGATGCTGCTAATGGCTGCGCTGATTACGTAACGCTCCGCCCATCGCTTCATCAGCGCAACGGAGCTTTCACCGGCCAGTGCTTGCTTAGGAGAACCATTTAGCAAATTCGCTCTACACATTTAATATCAGCGTTTCAAGCCCTTTTATTAGGTTGTAACGAATTAAATGGCACTGGCTCGCGCCATTTTTTGGCGCGTCTTTACGCGTTTGAGCAAGAACAAACCGTAACATGTGGCATATCATTTAGAAGCGCAAACTTTGCTCTACCGGTGAGTACCAAATTTTCTATGTAAAAGGGGGAAAACTTTAGAGTTTTATTGACTTTTTTGCAGATGGACAAAAGGGTAATCCGAGGCATTTACTTGTATGAATTCAAGCTGGGCACTACAGCTAAGGAGGCGGACGAGAAGATCAACGCCGCATTCGGTCAAGGATGTTCCACAATTCGGACGGCGTATCGTTGGTATCAGAAGTTCCGGAATGGAGATGAGAGCTTGGAAGAACATGAAGGTCGTGGGAGGCGTAGTGATGTTGATGAGGACAAGCTGAGAGAAGTGGTAGAGGAGGATCCACACAAAGGTACCAGGGAGATAGCGAAGGTTCTTGGCGTCAGTCACAACACAGCTGCCCGGCATCTGAAGGAAATTGGAAAGACCAAAAAGCTGGAAAGATCGGTGCCTCACGAGCTGTCTGAGGAGCAAAGAAACCGACGATATGAGATCTCGTCCGCACTGCTTCTACGGAACGAAACGGACCCATTCCTTGATCGCATCGTAACCTGTGACGAGAAATGGATAATGTACGACAACAGGCGACGATCGGCACAGTGGGTGGACAGCGATGAGAGCCCCAAGGTTTTTGCGAAGCCGGAATTGCACCAAAAGAAAGTAATGGTGACAGTATGGTGGTGTTCGCTGGGAATTACTCACCACAGCTTCCTCCCTCCCGGTGAATCCATCACGGCAGAGAAGTACTGCATTGAAATTGAAGAAATGATGAAAAAGTTGAAGGATATCCGGCCGGCCTTGGTAAACCGAAGGCGAGTTCTCCTTCTGCACGACAATGCTCGCCCCCATGTAGCACGAATGACGTTGCAGAAATTGAATGAGCTGAGCATTGAAACTCTACCACATCCTCCGTTTTCTCCCGACCTCTCCCCAACAGACCACCATTTCTTCAAGCATCTTGGCGACTTCTTGGTAGGGAAAATATTCAAATACCAACAGGATGCCGAAAGTGCCTTCGAAGATTTCGTCAATTCCAGAACTTCTGATTTTTATGCTACTGGGACAGAAAAGCTTGTGTCACGTTGGCAAAGATGTGTAGAATCAGAAGGTTTTTATTTCGATTAATAAACTTGCCTACAAGCCGAGATATTAACTGTTTAAATTTACAGTGGTTCAGTGCCATTTATTTCGTTACAACCTAATTCATGACATAGATCTCTGTCCTACGTTCCACAGGAAACTAGAGGCATTCCTTGGTAAAATCTACGTAGATCACAAAGAAGGTCCAGAAGGAACATACCAGATACTCATAATAGGCGCCAGACGGCTCCGTCTTGAACAATCGTGGATGTCCGTCGAAATCAAAACCGCCAATCAACATCGAAATACCGAACGGTCGGCGACCAGGCGACTGAGTGAAACGCTGAAGTGAAGTTGCTTTTCGAAGAAAAAACGGACGTTACTTTTTGGAACAAAGCTTTTCTCAAAGCAAAAGGCACACCTGCTTGGTATTGGCGATGTACCTAGAGATGTACGCCACCGTCACAGGATCTTCAAGTGTTAGCTTGTAGGACTGGCACTCAATACGAGCGCGATCAACGAGTACACGAGCGTCGGCCGACAGACCTGAACAGTCGGCTTACTGAAGAATGATCGCCGAGACAATGTTGCGAAAAAAAATGGCCGTGAAAAAATGGGCCTATTCCTAGCTGGGAGGTTTACTATAGGCGGAAGAAGCATAGTGTTTGCAGGAAAAGAACTGCAGGGTTGTCGCGAGCACTCCATAGCCGAGGTTCTTGGTTCAGGTTTACCCCGGGATCAGTGAAATGGTTCTAGACTTGTCTGGAAAGGACAAAGCATTGACTTGTCCATCGGCTGACCACCGCAACTCATCATATTGGCCAAATACGGGCACTGTTGTACTTTCGGGACTCCAGAGGTGGAAAAAATTCGCACAAACTTCGCTCAGGGGATAATTCGGCGTGCTGACCACGAATCTGACACCCGCTTCCGAAATATCGGCCGATTACGGTAGGTTACGGTAGGTACAATGACTAAGCCCTAGTTTATACTTGCGCCGCCACGCGGCGCCGCATCACGGTCGCTATAGATATCGATTTTTCGCGTCACCCCGTCGATATCTATTCCGACCATGGTGCCGCACCGCGAAGCGATGCAAGTATAAACTGGGGCTAAGGCTGCCAAGGTCGTAATCATCGATTTCGCCCAAACTTCGCGTAGGGGGCTGGAGGGGGAGGGGGTATTTAAGGCCCCCACAGAGTTCTGCGGCAACGCCGCTCGCCGCAATGGTTAAGGATATGGTTAAGCATAGGGCCGCGGCGCTGCCGCAGAACTCTGTGGGGGCCTTTAGGGTGCTACGGTAGTGGCACAGCATGCACGCGGTCGCGTTGCGACCGCCTGATAGAGTGCGCAAATTTCCGGAAGCAATTTTGCAGGAGACCCCTCAACAGGCGAATCCGGTTCCCGGAGGTTTTGGCGTCACGGCCAAACTGGATGAAACTTGTGTAACCGAGAGAAAGTACAATAGAGGGCCTGTTCATACTTTGCGACAAAAGCGACTCGTCGCCCGTGCAAAACATGCATATCGATTAAAACCGAAAGCGCTGCCGAAAAGTTTTCGGCTCGAGCGCCGGCGCTGTCGCTCCAATCGCTCTTGTCGCACTAGTCGCTTCAGTCCCTGATGTCGTCTGTTCATACTCCCGCACGCTGCGCTCTCGACGCTCTTGTCACTGCTGTCGCGAAGTATGAACAGGCCCAGATGTCGCTGTGTGCTCCGGCACCGATGCACCTTACTCTAGCGTAAAACGCATCCGAAACTCTTTTCCACCGCTAAAACGATGTCAGATTCGTGATTTGCACCCCAAATAACCCGTAGGTGAAGCAGACAATTATAAGCGGCGGATATCAGGACCGGCTCACCGTAACCGCAGTGCGGGTCGCGCCGAGACTTTTGCTGTCTGCGCCCTCCAAGCTCAGAGATCGCGCGTCGGCGTCCACGTTGACACGTCCGATCGTTGTTTTTGTGCGCCCGCGATGGCGCCGTGGGCAAGTGGATCGTGGTGCAGTAGGTGGAGGGTTTGCTTCATGCGAGGGATGTCGGGGGTTCGATTGCCGTGCGCCCGGCGTTCTTGCACGTCAGCTGAGTATCTGAGATTTGGGACGTTTCGACGTCTACACGACGTTGCGCGTTTTTTGCGCATTGTTTCAGCCGTATGCGCTTCGCCGCTCGAAGAGCGCAGAACCCAGCGGCCAACTCCCCCTGAGCGAAGAAAGCAGTCTCCATACAAACAGCTTGTATGGCACACCATGGAGTCCCTTCCCTAGCCTTGTTCTGCGATTGCACAAAGGACGTCTCACCCGACGCCTAAGGTTACGGTGAGTCGACCCTGATATCCGCCGTTTCTAATCCTGTAGGCGAAGCTTGGAGAAAATCGATGGGCATGACTTTAGTCACCCGTAACTACCGTAACCTACCGCACTCCAGCGTAAAACGAAAAAAGGATGTCAGATTCGTGATCAGCACCCCCTAATAACCCACTAGGCGAAGTTTGGGCGAAAAAAACTTCGACCTTTGCTCGACTTCTGGAGTCCCAAAGGTATAATAGTACCCAAATACGGGCGGAGAGTCGTTGGATACACCGCCCTCAGAAAGGGGTGGGGCGAAGGGCGCGCCGAGGACAAGATGTCCGGGTCCCTGCCTTCACATGGAGGCATCGCATTTGAGGCGAAAATTTAAAGAATTGTGGCGAAAATTGAAAGAATCTAGAGAGAAGAGCGACGTTCTCCTTTCCTCAACTGTCTCCATAGCCGAACCGACTGGAAAATGACTTCAGAGATCCCCGAGATGCGTTTACCAATCGTCTCCTATCAGTTGTTAGGTTTTTGGACGACATCACGCCAATTATCGACGGTCTTACGCGCAGCAAACTTGTCCAAATAGGGCGGGGCGGGCAGGGCGGGAAGTGGGCGGCGAGCACCGTGGTGTACCGAACGACTGCCCCCCCCCCCCAAATACGCATTCAAATAGCCTCCACGGAATGTAATAGAAGTAAAACGTGTGGCGCATCCCACAAAGGGATTGACTAAAATCATACCTTATCCTTTACCCTTATGCTCCAAAGAAATCTCACCAGCAAAGGCAAGCATCACATGATCGTCGATCATATGAATCTTCCGAATAGTGCGATCATCCTGAAGGGCCGGAATTGACTTCTTCTCCACTCCGATCACAACACAGTCTTTGCCGCGTACACCAACCTGGAGAAAAGATTGAATTTGAGTAGAATCCAACAACAGCCAGGGCAGCAAGCTCTCTAAAATGTCGAGGCAAAGACCCACCGCTGTGGAGCCTTTCTTTACAGCTTCCTGAGCGTATTCCACTTGAAAAAGATGCCCATCGGGTGAGAAGATGGTAATGGCACGATCGTAGCGTTCCATTGTTCTATGTTAAACCCTGAATAAGAGGGTACATCACCGAAAACTGCCGCTCTCGACCACTGATTAACGATTTACACCCAGAATAGTGAAGCGCCTTACTACCACCCAGGTATGGCCAAGTCCAACACACCTACAATTACCACAATAGACATAAACTGCTCTGACAAGGGAAGGGTCTGAAGCGTGTGTCTGAATGGGGTAACAAGTCATATAGGAAGAATCCCCACCCCTCAATTAGTATAAAAATGTACTTCTTTTTGCCACGTCGTTAAACCCAAGGAGTAGGGGGTCCGTGAAGTCACAAAGGAATCGCTGGGGGTGTCCTGTAGGCCCGCGACGTCACTGCGGACAAACGGATCGGGGCGCAATGGGTAGTGACGTTGCTTCATGCGAGGGAGGTCAGGGGTTCGGTTCTTCTGCGTTGCGGTAATTTTGCACTTCAACTGAGTGGTTGAGATTTAAGGGGTCCCAACATCTACACAAATTTCAGGCATTTTCTGCGCAGTTTTCAGCTGTATGCTGTAAAAGAAAACCGGTCAGTAATAAACAAGTCGCCAAAAAGTTACCCTCTATAGCATAAAGCTACAAAAACGCGCAGAAAACGCTTCAAATTGTATAGACGTCAGGAACTGGTTGAAGTTAGTTGAAATGCGAAATTACCGCAGCGCAGAAGAACCGATCCCCTGACCTCCCTCGCATGGAGCAACCCCACTATCCACTGCGTCCCGAGGCGCTTGCCGGCAGTCGCATCGCGGGCGCAGAATAGACACCCAGCGCTCGTAAGGCACCGATTCCATAGTAACTTCAGGGACCCCTACTCCTTGGGTTTAAAGGCTTGGCAAAAAAGAAACACATTTTTATACTGAGTGAGGTGTGGAGATTCTTCCTATATGACTCGCTCGTCCCGTTCAGACATACGCTTAAGACTCCTCCTTTGTGAGAGCACTCAGCACTCTTCCATTCGAGGAAGACGTCCTGAATCTGATCAATGTGGCAAATGTGTGCTCAATATGACATATCATGGCTTTCTCCGGTTTTCTTTTTTCGAGTAATGAAGATCTGTGTCGTAAATTGGAGCCGCGACTAAACAGCCAAGGATGGCGGCGAGTTCCCACAGTACCCGAGTGTTCGCTGCAGGACCACGCGAGTTCTACCTCTCTGTCCCATCCACCTCAGCTGATGAATGAGCTATGAAATATTGCCCAAAATACTTGATTCGGAGTGAAACTTCCAGCCTATCGTTGGATAACAAGGATAATGTGATAATAACCTTTACATGCTATGACGATATTTTTATGAACATAAGAGGATGAGCGACCGCAGTGGTAAACCGTGAAAACATCAAGGGACATATCGCTCATGTTGATTGAGTACTCTTACCGCATGCTCCCCTGCAGCTGCAGAATTTGATTTCCCGCCCCAACAAGTGAGTGAGACGAGTGGTTCAGTATCACCTGTATCACCTGTATCACCTGTCGTCCCGTTGATCATCGACTTGCTCGAGCGGGCGCCAGCAGCGTCTCCATTCGTCCCTGTCGCGTGCCAGAGTGGTCCAATGGATCCTCCTCGCTCGAGGGACACGAAGAGCGTCATATCGGTCGTTCAGGGCTTTCACGAAGAAGTCCGACCAACGCGTTGGTGGGCGTCCTGGTGTTCTTTTGACATCCCGCGGAATCCAGTCTGTGACGGCTCTCGTCCAGCGGGTGTCTGCGAAGCGCATTACGTGGCCGGCCCACCTAATTTTCGACGACTTGGCCCATGCGACAGCGTCTCTGATCTTCGAACGTCGGCGAAGCTCGGAACTCCGGAGGCCTTCTCTCACTTGCGTGAGTCGTGTCACTCCGAGCATCGTCCTCTCGATTCCACGCTGCGCGACGCTGATCGCGTGTTCATCCTGCTTTCGTATAGCCCAGGTCTCTGAGGCGTATGTTAGGGCAGGAAGAACAGTGGAGTCGAATAGGTGGGCACGGAGTCGGACGTTCTTCGTTTTCTTCACGACTTCTTCGACGCTCTTGAAAGCTCCCCAAGCCGCTCGTTTCCTCCTGCTCAGCTCTGGTGCTAGGTCGTTGGCCATGTTGACTTCGCGACCCAGATACACATAGCTGGAGCATTCGAAGATGTTCGTTCCGTTGAGCGAGAATGGGGCATCAGAAACCCATCCGTTCTTCATGAACATCGTCTTCGTAAGATTCAGCTGCAGTCCAACGCTTCCACATACACGATCGAAGTCGGCCAGCATTCGCTCCGCCTGACTGATGCTCGGTGTTATGAGCACGATGTCGTCAGCGAAGCGAAGATGGTGCAGTTGCCGGCCGTCGACCTTCACTCCCATGTCATCCCATTCTAGTTCGCGCATGACGTTTTCGAGGGTGGCGCTGAAGAGCCTCGGGGATATGGTATCCCCTTGTCGAACACCTCTCTTCACGTCAATGACGACGTCGTTGTAGAATGGTGAGATCTTGGTCGTGAATCCACTGTACAGCTCTCGAAGGACTCTGATGTACTGAGTAGGAACGCCCTGGGTGAGCAGGGCTTCCATGACCGCTTCAGTCTCGACGGAGTCGAATGCCTTCTTCAGGTCGATGAAAGTAAGGCACAGCGGCAGCCTGTACTCTCGCGACACTTCGATGAGCTTCGTAATGGTGTGTATGTGGTCGATCGTGCTGAATCCTCTCCGAAATCCTGCTTGTTCGCATGGCTGTCCTTCGTCCAGCGTTCTACTAATCCTATTCAGGATGACTCGAGTGAACAGCTTGTAGACTACGGACAACAGGCAGATCGGGCGATAGTTGCCAATGTCGTGCACGTCTCCCTTCTTGTACAGCAAGACGGTCTTGCTGGTCTTCCACTGAGATGGAACCTTGCATTCGGACAGGTAGCGTGTGAAGAGCCGCGCCAAGGTGTTGATGAGCGCTGGCGGGAGGTTCTTCAGGTGTTCAGCTCTGATCCTGTCAGGACCGGGTGCTGTACGTTTCTTCACCGACGAGATGGCGTGTCGGATCTCGGAAGGGAGAACAGAGGGGATGACGTACCCATCCTGCGGAAGATGGCGTAGTGGCAGGTGGACGTGGCTATCGAAGAGATCGGAGTAGAAGTCGTGGATGACTTTCTCCATGGTCCTTCTGGAAGAGGTGACGGTTCCGTCAGGACGTCGGAGAGCGGTCATCTTGGTCTTGAAGTTGGCGAAGTTCCGGCGGGCATTGCGGATGCTCAGCCCTGCCTCTGCTGCTTCAGCCAACACTTCCGCCCTTCTCTCCTTCAGATCTTCCTTTATCGCCGCTCTGCATAGCTTTGCAAGCTCGGACGTCAGTTGATAGTTGCCTGACGCTCGTGCTGCTCCACGCTGGCGTATCAGCTCGAGAGTTTCCGGAGACAGGCGTCTCTTGGTGGTCTTCAAGCTCTCGGCTCCCTTAGCACTATCGTGGAGATGGTGCACGAAGCGATCGTATTCCTCGTCGACGTTGTCCATGACGGCATCTTCCCAAAGGCCGACAAGAGAGGTGTAGAGATCCCAGTTGATGGTCGTTCTGGGACTCCTCTTCTTGAACTTCGCGGCCTTCTCTCCTTGACGCGAAAAGCGGAACCTCGCGCGAAGGAGGCGGTGGTCCGATCCCGTGTAGAACTTGGGGACAACGGAGACATCGGTCAGGCAATACTTGCGATTGAAGATGATGTGGTCGATCTCGTTGTGGAACTGGCCACCGGGGGATTCCCAGGTCCATCGTAGGGAGGGAGGCTTCTGGAACTGCGAGTTTCCATGGATGGTCTTGGTCGACATGATAAACTCAGACAGCCTTTCACCTTGCTCGTTCCACTCCAAACCGTGGGTTCCGATGTGAAGTTCTTCCGGCGACCTTCGTGGCCCGATCTTGGCGTTGAAGTCGCCGACGATCACCTTGTAGAAGGTGTGATCTTCCTTATAGAACTTCTCCAGCTCCACGTAGAAGGCCTCGACGTCTTCGTCGTCGTAGTCGGATGTTGGGGCATACGCGACGAATACAGTCAAAGCTGGCACGGAGCCACATCGCTTCAGTCGCAGACGTCCGATTCGGCTTGTCAGAGACTCGTACGAATCGATGTTCATGGCCAAGTGCGTGTTGACGAGGACACCAACGCCGCCTACTCCCCTGCTGTCGCATGTTCCGAGGAACAGTTCTTCTCCGGAGTCGTAGGCAGCGTGTAGGGGGTGGTGTCTTCTCGTCTCGGTCAGTCCGATGACGTCGTACTTGATCTTCCTGGCTTGCATCATCAGGTCCTCGACGGATGCTTCCGACGCAAGCGTGCGGGCGTTGTAAGTACAGATCGTCATCCTAGTCCTTCTCAGTTTGCGCAGCCTGGTTAGGCCCTGAGATTTTAGCAGCCTCTCCGTACTCGTCCTTCCCATCGCTGCAGAAATGGGGGCTCTTTCGGGGTCAGGGGAATGAGGCCCTTTAGTGCTGCTGTGTTTGACTGGAATACAACACGGGTAGCTAGTCAGGCTCTGTCGTGCGGGCGAAGAACTCCGGGCAGCCAGCCAGACTGCCCGAAGGGACGGGGCGAGACTTAAGGCGGCCTCGAATCGCCTTACATGTACTCCCAGTCTACCGAGTGCAAGCTTTTGGCCGAGCCGACACAGTTACAATCCGCACAGTCACGGACACATCCACGCACACTGTGCACGAACATGCCGGTCCCACGCACAAGGAACGCATCGACCCGACACAGCAGGAGCAAGGAGTCCATCCCCTGCATCCCACCTGCGTCTCTGGGCAGTACACGGTCGCATTTGGTTCGCGTTTAATTCCCCTATCCACCACCCGGGGACGCGCCACGTGGCCCTGCGACAAGCGGCCCGAGATCCCTCTTAACAAGAGAGCCCGAAGGCTCTCTATCGAGGGAGATCCGTGGTTCAGTATATGGAGCAAAATCACCACTTTAGACGACGAGTGCGCTTACTGCGCTTTCTGGTCGACAAACTAGAAGCTTTGAAGAAAAGAGAAGGAAACACGAAAGAAATTTTGAAGGAACGATAACGACATTCTCGACCCTGTCATGTGCTGGTTGAACTGGAACGGGGCTGCCGCGTGGTCCCGCAACGACCACCGGGCCACTGTGGGGAACTCGCCGCTACCCCTGACTGCTTAGTCGCGTGAATTCGGGACTCCTGCAGAGTTTGTCCGTCTCTTGATCTCTGTCCAAGTTTGATGTCGCATTGCTCTCTCAGAAACTATTGCTGTACGCCAGCGTTCTATAGGGTGACTTCCACAAAGTGCGCCGAAATCACTGAGAAGTCTATCGTACGCATTTCCTATTTGTAACTATCTATTTAGAAATGAAAATATTCGTTGATACTGATCAGATATGGAAAATAAGCAACACTCTGAAACTATCATGGAGAGATTTCAGGGAATACGCAGACAAACTGGAGGATTGCGTTCGAAAAAGGCATTACTCAAAGTCAGATAAGATTTTGGAGGGCTATGCACCATCTCAGCATTAAATTTTACACTCATGGGTGTATGTATTCAATGTCTCAAATGCTGACTTTGGAGATATGGACCGACGATAACTCGAATGAAAACAAGGGAGCATACCACACTAACTACAGCTGCTTATGACCAAATTCCTCTTTACATCATTCCGAAAGAGAGTCTTCTTCGAACTAAAGCACTGATGGCTAGAAGTACAACAGGAAAACAACTGGACATGCTTCCAAACAGTTCGCTGAATTCAAAGTCATCAAACGTGAACGATGTTTAAAGGGACGAGCGAGTTCGATTGGAGCGCCCGGAAGACGGTCTATCCTTTAAACGAAAATCACACAGATTTGAAACCAACTTTCTTTCTCTTCTTGTTCTTCAATTTAGTCTGTGTTTTTGCGGTTCAAAGTACGGATACCTTTGTACAACACTTGGATCAGTGCTAGACAGTTCAATTGCTATTGGTTCCAGCATTTGGATTGGGAGCTACTCGATATTTTCCATTTATTTAATAGAAAATTTCAGTGCCTGATAAACCTACAACCGAAAAAAAAACATCTGAATTGTCCACCGTAGTTTCGGAGTGAAATTGAGGGAAATCGTCACGGGATCACGCAGTTGCCGATCCCTCTGCTATGTCCCTCATCTCTGGTTCCAGCGTATAGAGCGTGTAGTAAGGGCGCTTCATGGCCAATAAAAAACAAGGTTTGAACCGCGCGGATGTGGGCTTTGCGCACCGGACAACTCGGACGGGTTTTTTTTTCGGTTGTAGGTGTATCGGCGAGTGAAAATTTCTTACACTTATTGCGGGTTCGAAGTTTTGTAACTGCATTTTATTCTCAAGTTTGATACAGAGATAAGAAGGCTTGGTGCAATCCCTATCGGGGGGGGGGTCCATTATGAAGTGTTAAAGGTAGCTGCGGATCAATACATACAACGTGCAATACAACGTATGAATGCCTTAACTTACCTGATCCCCTCTCTTGGAAATATCCGAGCGTTACGCTGAAACATTAAAAAGATTGCATTATGGGACTATGCACGATGCGGGGGGGGGGGGGGCACTATGCACAGCAGCACGGTTGTCATCCAAAACTCTATTTACTTTGGAAAGGAATAGCAAAACGCTATCCACTAAATGATTAAGGCAATAAGGTTGCTTTAACTTGTTTTTGCGGTATTATAGTACTGTAATTGTTCCAGGGTTCTGTTCAATTTGCTGTGTTTCCATTACTTCCCCCCCCCCCCGATTAGGAAAGCAAATTAGAAAGCCGATTTTAGTACTGGAAGGAAAGCATTTTATAAGGTAAGCATATTGTATATATTTATATGTTGCCGTGTATGTTGCATTACTTTAAAAATTGAAATGGACTGCCCCCCCCCCTCGATAGGATTGCACCGAAGGCTATGAAGAAGTTTTAGAGGAAGAACTGTCAACTTCCAGATTCGAATTTCTCAGTGTTTCGTAAACTTACAACCGGAAAAAATCCGTCTGAGTTGTCCACCGTAGTTTCGCTGTGAAATTCAGGGAAATCGTTATGGGGATGAGTTGCCTATTCCTCTGCTAATCAGTCGCTGTAGTTAGATATATTTGCTTGCGTGCTTCTCCGGCCCAAATAGGGTCGGGGAGGGGGGGGGGGGCTTCTTATGGACAGAAAATTCCATAGAGCGTCGTAGCGTCGTTAATGTCCTTCATCTCTGGCTCCAACGTATAGAGCCTGTAGTAAGGGCATTCCATGATTAATAAAAACCAGGTTTGAATGGCACGGCTGTGGGCGTTACACACCGGACAACTCGGACGGGTATTTTTCCGGTTGTAAGTGTATCGACGAGTGAATTTCTCGTTAGCAGTCATGTCTTCTGCTGTGAAAGACTTTTCCAACTCTTATAGATGCCATATGCGAATCAACCGACGATTACTATTTTGGAACTCAGCGATGATATGGTTCGTTTTTCGCTAGAGGACACAGATCTTAGCGTTGCGAACTCCTTGCGTCGTGTCTTCATTGCTGAGGTGAGCTGCAGCAGTTCTGCTTTTAACGAAATCGTGGTTTCAGGAGTACAATTGTCTGATCTCTCGATATCGTTGTTTCTCTTACATATTCTTCTTCTTAAGAGTGAAACTCGAAATAGCGAAATATTTATTGACAGGGTTTCGGGCTTTAAAGCCCTTCTTTAGGTCTAAATAAAATAATTATGGTGATTATACAAACAATAACAACAGTCGACACATCACAGACCTGGGGCCGGATTCATCAGCGACTTACAGCAATTTAACAGAGAAAATTACAGCCGAAATCACTGATAGCGCAGCTTATCGAACGATGTGGTGAGCGAGAGGCCGCGCTATCAGAAATTATCATTTCTCTGTTAAATTGCTGTAAGTCGTTGATGAATCTCTCAATGTCGCCACCATCCTCAGCAGTCCCGCTGCGTAACCTCAGAGACTGATAAGGCTCATTGCATACTTCATTTCCTATGTATCCTAGCCCGGTGGGCCACAGAATTAAAAATTATGCAACAATTTGACCTGACACTCCCAGAACGGAAACAACAGAACAGAATAGGGCCCAAGCTGACAGATTTCCCAAAGAAAAAGGAGAAATATTAGGTCATCCAATAAGTAATGCCGTTTTTTGTGCACTACGGTTTTAGCTCATTATTTGTCGGCAGATTTGTGTATTTCGAAGGTGCACTAAGGCCCCGTTTATACTTCGACGCCGAGCGACGCGACGCCACGTATAGTGGCGATATTGATTCAGCGACGCGATCGATCAATTTGGCCAGTTTACATGTCGTCGCGTCGCTCGGCGTCGAAAGTATAAACGGGGCCTAAAGTGGTTCTAAGATAAATGAGACTTGCTCTTTTAGAATCTACCATTCGTTGAATTGTTGGCTTGCAAGTTCAGGTGAAACGGCTTGGCAAATCTCAGAAGAGCATATTCGGCATTGCATGCTGTTCGAATTTCGGAAGGGTAGTAACGCAAGGGTTTCTACCAAAAATATCTGCGATGTATATCCAGGTGCATTGGACGTTCGCAAATGCCAGCGATGGTTTTCCAAGTTCAAATCCGGTAATTTTGACCTCTCTGACTCTTCTCAATCAGGAAGACCCGCAACATTTGACAAAGACAGCTGATGGCAGAACTGGGTACGAATCCTTGTCAAACAGTGGAGGAACTTTCAAGTACTCTCAACGAGCCTAAATCAACCATTCATCTTCAGCTACGCCAAATTGGCAAGGTATGCAGAGCAGGTATCTGGGTACCGCACGATTTATCCGCCGAGAACCGTCCCAACCGATCGACGCTTTGCAACGCACTGCTTCAGCGACACCGTACGGACCCGCTTTTTGGTCGACTGATCACAGGAGACGAAAAATGGATCTTGCACAATAATCCGAAACGCAAAAAGCAGTGGCTTTCCAAAAATGAACAACCAAGAAGTACTGCGAAGCCGAATATTCATCTCAGAAAGGCACTCCTCTGTGTTTGGTGGAATATCCGTGGAACTGTCCACTTTGAAGTGCTTAAACCTGCACAGACCGTTTACGCAGACCTTTGCCGTAAGCAGTTGGATCGAGTGAACCAAGCTCTACTGGAAAAGTATCCGGCAATCGCCAACAGAAAGGGCGTAATTCTTCATCACGCCAATGCGAAACCGCGCTGTGCAAAACGGACGCTGGAGAAAATCAGCGAATTAGGATGGGAGGTTCTGCCTCATCCACCGTATTCTCCCGATCTCGCACCTTTCGATTATTACTTGTTCCGGTCTCTACAGCATTTTCTTAGTGGCAAGAAATTTGAAAATTTGGAGGATGTTCATAATGCTATGTCCATATATTTTGCTCAAAAACCACAACAGTTTTATTGCTCAGGCATTGAAGATTGAAGGTTGTTGATAGTGATGGTGATTACATTGTTGGCTGAAATGAAGTTTTCTTGAAAATTTGTTCAATTGAACTGAAGGCCGAAAAAACGACATTACTTATTAGATGACCTAATAACTTCGATTTTACCGCGGTTGTTAACACATTGACGACAACGTGAGCCACCGGTGGCTCATACGTGCCTGCCCGCGTGGGACAATATGAGCCACCGGTGGCTCAAAACGTTTCGCGCTATTTTTTGTACTGCTGCCGTCTGTTTTTTATAGATATTTTTTCTGTTTCCTAATTGCTTGTGATAGCTCAAGAAGGTTATTTGGGATGCTGATCACGAATCTGACATCCATTTTCAAATTTGGGCCGATTACTGCACGGTACGTATAGGTTACGGTAGGTACGGGTGAGTAAGGCTGCTGTCGGAATCATGGTAACGATTTCGCCCAAACTTGGCCTATTGGGGTCAGTTGCGGCGCTGATCACGAATCCGACATCCGTTTTTGGTATTACGGTGGACTAGGGTAGGTTACGGTAGGTACGGGTGACTAAGGCAGGCGACGATTACCCGTAGCCACCGTAACCTACCGTGCCGTAACCTACGTAATACCAAAAACGAATGTGAGATTCGTGATCACACACCAAATAACCCCCTGGGTGACGTTTGGGTGAAAACGGTGATCATGACCTCGGCAGCCATAGTCACCCGTACCTACCGTAACCTATCGTAATCCTCCGAAATTTCATAAACGGATATCCGATCCCTGATCAGCACCCTAAATAACCCCTCTGGTTGAAGTTTGATAGAAAAAAGCACGCAAAACAAATAAGCGGCCCGCGTGGGACATTATGAGCCACCGGTGGCTCATAGCGCGGGCGCCTAGAAACGCGTTCGTGTCCTAGGTGGCTTTCTTCCACTAAACAGACAACGTTACGCGCTCCCTCACTATGAGGGATCCGGGTTATAGCATATCAGGCAGCGGTCAGATGTGTTTGAATGCGCTTTGCCCGCCGAGACGTCTTTTGAACCGCGGTTATTTGTTTGTTTTTTGCTCGTTTGATCTTTTCGTTCTTTCTTTTTCAGGTCCTATTCTGTTTCCTTCAGTCCGCTCTGTGAGTGTCAGGTCAACTTGTTACAGAATTTTTAATTCTGTGCCCCCTGGACTAGGATAGATCCTTCATTTCTTCCTTCTTGGTAATGGGTGATTGTCAATGTTTTATCTCCACCGGATCCTTGATCTTCTTCTTCACCGTGTCCGTCAGATTTTTGTGAACGATCGAGACTCGCGGTTGCGGCAGTGGACCCCGTGCGTGTCTGAGGGCGCGATACCTTCAGAATGGATTATCTGGGAAGCTTTGAGGGCTGCTCAGCGCTCTTAAACGCTCGACCATTCTCTTTCCAAGTGGTCTAGCTGTTTCATGTATGTGGAATTCATCACACACCACACATACCACTCTGTATACCAGACATCTCATTTGGCAAATCTGGTTATCCCCCTCACAGATTAAGCAGTCCGGCGAGAATCGGTGTAAAAGTTCAGGTTGCTTAATCCGTGCCAAATGCGGTGTATACAAAGTGGTGTGAATGACGTGAGGAATTCAGACAACCTTGAAGGGGGAACAGCGAGACCACTTGGTAAGACAATGGGCGAGTACTTATGAACACTGTGTAGCCCTCAAAGCTATTCAGATAACCCATTCTCAAGGCACTGCACGTATGTGGAATTCATCACACACCACGCATACCACTCTGTATACCAGACATCTCATTTGGCAAATCTCGTTATCCCCTTCACAGATTAAGCAGTCCGGCGAGAATAGGTGTAAAAGTTCAGGTTGCTTATTCCGTGCCAAATGCGGTGTATACAAAGTGGTCTGAATGACGTGAGGAATTCAGACAACCTTGTAGGGGGAACAGCGAGACCACTTGGTAAGACAATGGGCGAGTACTTATGAACACTGCGTAGCCCTCAAAGCTATTCAGATAACCCATTCTCAAGGCACTGCACTCTCAGACACGCACGCGATCCACTGTTGCAACTGCAAGTCTCGATCCTTCACAGAAATCTGATGAATACGGTGGAGAAGAAGATCAAGGAAGCGCTGGAGATAAAACATTGGCACCATCAACAAGAAGAAGAATTGATGTATGCAATGAGCCTTATCGGCCTCTGGGGGCGTGACTGCTGAGGGAGATGGCGACATTGAGAAACGATAGACCGGTCAGTTCTCGCAGACCTATGAGAGTAGCCAGAGACCCTGCACTTCGTTTCTGGCCAAATCGCTCCACTGTAGCTCCCCGCCCCCCATCCCTTCCTGTCCGTGGTATGTCGACTGTTGTTCTTGTTTGTATAATCACCATAATTATTTTAGACCTAAAGAAGGGCTTTGAAGCCCGAAACGCTGTCAGTGAATATTCCGCGATTTCGAGCTTCACTCTTAAAAGATAGGAGAATAACCTGTCCCCAGTTCGAGGTGCTCATACTTGTGGAACTAAAAAGTTTTGCTGAAGTCTATGACGATAGGGAGTACCCAGTGAGCTTTGTAAACGGATCTTCGCTATTGGTTGGACGGTAACTTGCACGTTCCTTACATCCCTGATTCAGGTCCCTACAATAGCTATCGACTGGGTACAAATTGAATCGAACACGAGTGTGCTTCATGACGAGTTCATTGCGCATCGGATGGGTCTGATTCCATTCGTTTCGGACAACGTAGTTGAAGACATGCAGTACACAAGGGTAAGACCTTCAGAAGGCTTCGCTATTTTGACTATCAAGTCTCAAGCTTTCGCACTTAAACGATACCTTCTTCCAGGAGTGCACCTGTACGGAGTTCTGTGATTCGTGTTCGGTGTTATTCAAGCTTAATGTGAAATGTAAAGAAGAGGCGACCCGATCCGTCACAACAGCCGATCTTGTGTGTGAGACCGAGAAATACAGTAACACGGTTCGTTTAGTTTTAATTCTACTATTGCTACTATATTCTATTGTCCACGATTCTACAACAAGTGGTTGCACAGCTAAAGGTCATTATCCTGTGGCCAAAAGTTGTGTTCGAGCTTCGACTTCTATTCAAACGGTCGGTTCTAGGCACAGTTGACCTATGGGATCTATCCTAGTCCGGGGGGGGGGGGGGCACATAACTAAAGAGTATGTAGAAAATCGAATTGGGACTTACCGAGCGACTCCTACAGAGCACAATAGAACATAAACCAGAAAAATTCGCGAGCAAAAAAAAAAACGAAAAAATAAATGTTTTCGCCGCGGTTGTAAGCGGGTGAAGTTATGTGCCTCCTCACCATGTTAGATCCTGGTTAGAACGTGTCAGGCGGCGGTCTGCACGTGCTAGGTGGCGTTATGCGCCCTCCTCACCATGTTATATCCTGGTTCTAACAGGTCAAGCAGTGGTCAGCACGCGGCACGACTCCATTGTGTCGCTCTTTGCCCGCCGATACGGTTGTCAAACCGCGGCGAATTTTTTTATTTATCCGTTCGTTTTTTCTTTGTTTTAGATTCTATCGTGCTCTGTAGGAGTCGCTCGGTAAGTCACAAGCCGATTTTTTACATACTTTTTAGTTATGTGCCCCCCCCCCCCCGGACTAGGATAGATCCGACCAATGTAATGACCACCGATTTCGCTCAACATTCGCCCAGGGGTTCTATTAGGGGTACTTATCGCGAATGTGACATCCGGTTTTGGTTTTACGGTAGGTTACGGTATGTACGGGTAGCTAAGGTGATGGTCACCGGTTTCGCTCAAAATTCGTTTACAGGGCTACCCTGTCGTGTTGATCACGAATCCGTTTTTGTTATAACACCGGAGTACGATAGGTTACGGTAACCACGGGTGAGAAACGCCTTAGAATGGATTCTCGGAGGTACATTGAATATCGAGAGCTAAATCGGTGAGCATGACCTTAGTCACCCGTACCTACTGTAACCTACCGTACTCCAGCGTAATACCAAAAAGAGAGGTCAGATTCCTGATCAGTATCCCAAATAACCTCTTGTTAGAAGTTTGGGCGAAATCGGGGATCATGACATTGGTCACCCGTACTTACCGTAGCCTACCGTAATCGGCCGAAATTTCAAAAAAGGATATCAGGTTCGTGCTCAGCACCCCAAATAATTCCCTTCGTGAGAATTTTTTTGACCTCTCCTCAACTTCTGGAGTCGTGTTGGTACGGTAGTGTCTATAAAACTTCACCTAATGCATAGGTATCCACATTCAACGCCCGTTAAAATTGGCTTGAGATATCTTCTCTAATTCGTTATAAATTATTGTAAAAACGGGCAGTGGTGAAGTAGAAATTGAACTGTGGGAAGTTCGAACTTCAAGCTTTTCGCTTATAAATCAGCGATTACCGCATAGGTAGATTAAATGCCCTTCTCCGGCATCCATTGCGCGTTGTGCCTTTGAATTTCTTCGGGTTTCGTGTTCCAGTTCTGATTTATGGCTGGGCCTAAGCATGCCCTTCTGTGAAATAGGAGCAGCTGCAGTTATTATTACAGGCCAATGCCTTATCGCCAGCTTTTTGTTTTTGTGCATTTTCCTCTTCTGTGCGCAAATTAAATAATTATTTTTGTCTTAATTACTTTTTATTACAATTTATAATGATGTGCATATATTCTGCGCTGTTGACCTAAACCTCGAGTGTTAATTAAGGGCCTGTTTATACCTCGCGACAAGAGCTACTCGTCGTCGGTGTAAAACATGCACATCGATTGAAACCGAGCGCGCGCCGCCGAAAAGTGTTCATACTCGAGCGCCTGCGCTGTCGCTCCAGTCGCTCTTGTCGCCTCTTCATACTTACCGGTTCTGCGCACGCCACGCACGCTGCGTTCTTGTCGCTCTCGTCACTCTCGTCGCCCGTGCAAAACAGGCAAATCGATTAAAACCGAGCGCGGGCCGCCGAAAAGTGTTCATACTCGAGCGCTGTCGCTCTTATCACTGCTGTCGCCGAGTATGAACAGGCCCTAAGCTCTAGTTATTGTATCTGTATTTCTTCAGGTGTATCCTGCCTGTGGAAGTCAGTTGAAAAGCCGAGGAGTGAATTTTGGTGACGAATACGGGCAGCACGAGGACATATTAATAGTGAAATTGCGAAAAGGCCAAGAAATCAACCTCAAATGCTACGCCAAGAAGGTAGGTCTCACCTGAAGCCTTCTACTTCTACTATTTTTGATTTTCTTTTTTTTTGCATCTGCGTCTACTAAGGTAGTAAAGGTTCATGTTATCTAGGGCCTGTTTATAGTCCGCGACAGAAACGAGAGACCGACTGAGTGGCTGGTGAATTAGGTAGATATTAGTTGATGCCGTGGGATACATATTGATGAATGACGTTTAGGCGTAGATATTGATTAATGCGGCCCAGGTAATCGATGTGTATGCCTTGACTGGACGGCTAGTCGCTCTCGTTGCTGCCGAAGTAAACTCCGACTAGTCCTTAAATTTTTATATTTATATTTATATTAGGTTGGCAACTAATTTCGTGGACTCTCAAGAATCTTCAGCAAAAGTATTTATTAACAAATAACTAATGACAATCTTTAATCAAAATAAGATCCCTCAGAACGCAGAAGTGCTTCCCATATATCAGGTAGCTGGTCTATCCCACGGCCATAGAATTATTGTGCTTTTAAGGCCAAGAATCTTTGGAGGTGCATTTTGACCCGGTCCACATTATTAAATCGTCTTCCAACCAAGAAGTACTGCACCGAACTAAAAATGTGGTAGTCACTCGGGGTGCGATTGATTCGCACTTAGGCGGACGCTCTGAGTCATCGCCCCGACCAATGGCGCGCGGCCGATGACTCTTACTGTCTGAAGTCTTCTAGCGATATACAGCAGGTACAACTGAAACCGTGGTGAGAAAGCGTTCTTTCAGTTGTTTTATATTCCGAAGAGGAGTACGCATGGCCTCTAAGCACTTGTGAACAGTACCCTTTCACTCGTGTTGTATTCTGTTCTCGACTCTAGGCTATAGCTATCAGGATTTTGTAGAAGTAGAGTAGAATCATGATCCATCTATCATGATTTAGGGAACAAAAAAATACTCAGTATAATAAAGAACGAGGAGCACCGTATTTGTACACCTGCAGTAGTTAGCAGTCCTGAAAGCTACACAAAAGGTCCTATAGGAGCTAGTGTCTTGCAGATCAATAAAACCTTCCATAATCCAAGGACAATAAGTGGTGCTCCCTCGTTTTAAGAACTTTAACCACATTTGCTCACGAATTCACTGATTTCTTGGCCATCCATATGGGACCAGCCGTAGTTAAAACTTTATGACTCATTTTCTGGTTGGCAACACATGGAGGTTGGATCTTCCCGAAGTGAAAGGAAACAATAAAAAAGCAGGAATCTGTTTTGGCACCTCAAGAAACAAATGCACTGTGGATTAGATAAGGCTATCAGTAGCATGGGTGCTTGTGCTATTGCATTCGAGAATGAATGCCTTTTCTGTCCAATATATCAAGAGGGCTTTCACTATCACCCGCTTCTTGACGAAAACTGAGGTGAGGAATAGGTGGAGGATGGACTGAAGATTAGCAGGGCTACTACTTTCCCAATCTGCACTTCAAAACTAAGGACGCAATTTGTTTATAATGACGTTTTTGCGCAGTTTCCGCCACTGCCATCGTAAAATAACTGCGCTTACTTCACGCATTTCTCCTCAATGCAGCTTATCCGGACTCCCATACCCTCCGTGCGGATGCGGACGTGTGAGTCATCCGGCTGCCGGCTGGGCGCGCGCCATTGGTCGGGTCGATGACTCAGAGCGTCCGCCTAAGTGCGAATCAATCGCACCGTCACTCGGCGCAAGGTCTGGGCTGTAAGGTGGACGAGTTTGACGCTTCCAGTCAAGGCCTTCTATTTTTTGAGGCGTTCGGTTCGCTACGTTCCCTCCGTTTGGTGGTGTCAAGAAGGTATTATCTTCTGGGAGCTCATCAAGAACGGTTCCAGCATTAATGCTGTAATCTACTCTTCTCATCCTGGCCGCGCGCAGGCTGAACTCCGCTGGAATCGGTTCTGACAGATTTTCAGGGGCTTAATTATCTATCAGCAAGATAACACCAGATCACACGTCACGAATCGGGAGCTTCAAAAAATCGAAGATCTTAGCTGGGAGCATCTAACTCACCCACTTTACAGCAGAGGCTGTGCGCCAAATGAATAGCACCTTTATAGCACGCTGCAGCACTTCTTGGTTGGAGGACGATCTATTAATGTGGCCCGTGTCAAAATGCACCTCCAAGGATTCTTGGCTTCAAAAGCACAGGAATTCTACAGCTGTGGGATGGGCCAGGTAGCTGATAAATGGGAAGCAGTCCCGCGTTCCAACAGATCTTCTTTGGTTGAAAACTGTTATTTGTTATTTGTTTATGAACCCTTTTGTTGAAGACGCTTGAGAGTCCACGAAATTAGTTGCCAACCTAGTATTTGCTCATTTATTTGTTGATTCACTTATTTTCTTTTTGTTTTAATTTAGTTTCGTGTAATTCATTTAATAATTAAAATGCTAAATTTATTTTTATTTATTAAGTAAGTGGATAAATATTAAACTTAGCAATTTTAAAAAAATAAAAAATTTAAAGGATAAAATTATAGCAATTTAAAAATATAATAGATAGTAATATTTGAGAGAGTTAAAGGAGGTCTTATTACATGCTCCTCTTCTTCGTTGAAGAGCCCCTGAAGGAGCATAAAACAAAGGATCGTCTGAAGAAAGTGGTGAAACGAACTTTTCCCCTGCTCACTCCGCATCTATAAATTTGTCTTCTTTGATCTTGTCTACTCTACCCTCTTGTTTTCATTCAATTATTCATTTCCTTTCTTTTATCTTCAATTGAGCAGCAACGCGTCAAAAGCGACTTATGCTTCAGGGATTCGGCAAGGAGCATGCGAAATGGAATCCAACATGTGGTGTTGGTTTCGAGTATGATCCTGACAACGCGCTGCGCCACACCATCTATCCCAACCCGAAGGAGTGGCCACGAAGTGAATTTTCACAGCTCAAAGATCAAGAAGGAGAGGAGAAGCAGTACGAGGCGCCATATGATCCTCACGGGAAGCCTAACAAGTTCTGGTTCACAAGTGAGTGCTTTTACAGAGTCGTCGTAACGCTTATCCTAAGGCGCCTTAGTTTTTTTTTTCAAAAAGTGCGGCACTTTAGTAGCTCAGTACTGAGTTGGGCGCTGTTGATGCTCCTATTATGGGCCTGTTCACTCTTCGAGCGACAAGAGCGACTGGAGCGAAGGACGGAGTGTGGAGTACGTATATGATTACGTACTCCACACTCCGTCCGTCGCCCCAGTCGCTCGAAGTATGAACAGGCCCTATGTCGACTACCTAATTGTTGTGGTACTCAGGTTTGAGCAACAACACCGATTTCTGACTTTAGTGTCCTTCCATTTCCGCTTTTCTCACCTTCAACCTATCATTACCCAAGAAGCAGTAACGACAGAAACCTGTCTACTAACAGAAGAAACGTATTAACATATTTGTTGAAGCCTGGAGCGGCTGCTAGAGACGCTACATGTTGTTTCAGGATGTTCTGTTGCGATCAAAACTCTTGCGCCAGGCGTGACCCGAACCAGCACCTTCTGCTTTCCGGACAGCGATGCTACGCCTTACAGCACCAGCGCTGTTTGACCGCATGTGACATCCGCTACTCACCCGTGATATCGGGATGAGAATATCGCAGGTGTTACATGCAGTCATGCGCCGGTGATGTACGACGTAGCGTCGCTGGCCGGAAAGCAGAAGGTGCTGGTTCGGGTCCCGCCTGGCGCAAGAGTTTTGATCGCAACAAAACATCCTGTAACAACATGTGTCCTCTCTAGCAGCCGCTCCAAGCTTAAACGGAAGTGTTGCCAAACGTTAGTTTCTGCTTTTTTTCTCTCGATTTGATAATTGGTTTCAGACAAAAGTAGGTTGGTGGTCGAGCATGAAAGGGTTTTGAGCAGATTTACTGTTCGTTTTAAACTTTTTCGTGTCTCAGACACTAAGTTGATTCAGGGTCATGCTTCAGGTTCGATTTTTGCCCAAAATTTTACGACCCACCCCCCTCCGAAGCGGAATTCGTACGACCCCCCCCCCCTCCTTCTTCCACTGTTTTATTCCTTATATATCTTAACTTCTTCAAGGTTTTATGTGCATTTTGAACCCTTTAATAGTTTCTTATTTTCATGAGCGCCCCTCCCCCCTCCTCCAGACGAGGCCACAGTACGACCCCCCTTCGATTCCCAAACCTCAAGCTTGACCCTGAGTTGGTCAGTAAGCGACCATGAAAGGGTTTGGAACCGAGCACGAAAGGCGGCCATGCCTCCCGCAGCACGTGTTGCTAATGCATAGCGGGTGGGTGGGGGGGGGGGGGGGGGGGGGCGTGGCCGCCGTTCGCGCTCGATTTCAAACCCTTTCATGGTCGCTTATTAACCAACTTAGTGTCCGAGACACTACAAAGTTCAAACCGAGCAGTAACTCTGTTCCAAACGTTTTCATGCTCGGTCACTAACCGACTTTTGTCTGAGGTGGTAGAGGAGGGGTGTCGTTACCGCTTTTTGGATAATGATCGGTTTCGTACGAACTATAAGTCATTTTCCCCGTCATGAAAAAGGCTGTAGGATTCCTTTCCCTAGCTATTTGGCGGGCTTTCCCACAGTACTGGTATACGGTAGTGCTAAACGGTTTCTTGTTCCAGTTGAAGCCACTGGAGCTCTGAGAGCGGATCGCATAGTGTATTCTGGAGTGTCTATTCTGAAAAAGAAGCTCAAGGATCTTCAGGTAAGTTGCGCATCTCGCTACAGTTACAGATTTTTATCCTGCAGCATATAAATAAGCCGTTTACAGCACAATCTTCGAAGCGAGCTGTTGCAGCATGGCCTGGCTATCAATAACTAATTTCCTGGATGCTTATAAGAGGGTATTTAAGGGGTATCAGATGTTGTTTGTTCTTGATCTCCCTTAAATGTGTGTATAAATGCGTCAATAAATGTTTTCTGTATGATGTCTGCTGTTGTACAGGTGTTGTCGTCGCCTAGTTCTTGAAACGCCTGAGGAGTGTAATTCAATGGAATGTTTTAGTTTCTTTTTGTCGTTGTTATTTGTTGTTTCAACCTATGGCGGCTTTAAATTCCTGTCTTTAAAAGCCGCTTCTGAGAAAATGTGAACCATTTTTAGAATAGGTTTGACGAGGTTTCCTTAGTTCTTCAGGAAATCAGGCGCAACCCTGAAATCCTATTTCTGGGTTCATTTGCATAGTTTCCTCTGACATATGATTCAGATTTTTGGAGATCCAAGCATGGCGCATTCCCATCACTCCCCTGCTATTCTTTCCCTTGAAACTTTTCTTTTCTCTGGGCTTCGTTACTGATAATGTGGTTTCCTTGACGTGATATAAAGTTCGCAGTCTAAGGGCCCGTTCATACTTCGCCACAAGATCGAGTCGTCGCCTGTGCAAAACATGCAAATCGATTAAAACAGCGATCGCCGGTGAAATCTGCTCATACTCGAGCGCTGGCGCTGTCGCTCCCGTCGCTCTCGTCGCTGCTATCACCTATTCATACTTCGTGGCGGCGACAAGAGCAACTGGGGCGACAGGAGTGTGGAGTACTAATTAATTACGTACACCACACTAGATCCGTCGCCCCACTCGATTCTGTCGTATGTTCATACTTTCCGAGCACTGCAGTCGCTCTTGCCGCTCTTGTCGCTGCCGTCGCGAAGTATGAACATGCCTAAGTCTGTTGACGAGTTTTTCGAAAAGTCGACCTAAATAAGAGCGTATTTCCCGAAAGTTTTCCTCTTGCGAGCGCAGTGTTTCCGCTCCCCCTGTCTCGTGCCAGAATGATCCGTTGGGTTCCCTTCAAAGCAGCACAAAATTTGTTCAGAACTTCCTCTATCAACTTTTTTGGCGTGCGCTCTGTTATTCTTTTGGCAACCACGGGATCGGTTATGACTCTCTGCCCACCTAATTTGCGATGACCTTATCCTACGACAGCCTCCCTTGGTCCTCATACATCGTAGAAGTTCACGACTCGTCCCTAATATGCTCAGTAATTCCTATTCATTGCCGTATGTTTTCAGCAAAAATGGGTGAGGAGGGAACGAGCAAGAAATTTGGGTCGCTGGCGACGATAGAAGCAGTGAAGGCTATTCAGGTATGCGAGTGTCTCGTCCCTGTACGCCATTTCTCACATTTTTTGTTGTTGTAGGAGAGCGCCAATGTGTTGGCGTCGGACAAGAAGAGCGAGCGAATGGAGGCCGACCCAATAGAAAGCCAACATGAGGCTGAGCTTCTGGCAGAGTTCGAGCGAAGGCGGCGAGCTCGAACCTTGACACTGCCCACTGACGATGTGCAGGTGAGCTTTTCTTCAGAATTATGGAGAATTGAGTGTTTCTGGACTGTGTTATGGTGCTATCAGGTAGAAAGTGGTGACAGTAGAGTGGAGACGTCAGGTCGGATGGGAGCAGAGAATGGGCGGAAGTTTTGAAAAGAAGACAGAAAATCGTGTTTGGCAGAAAACAGAAATCGCTTTAGCTATCTGTTGTACCTAATGATGTATTTTTATAAGTAACCAACACTTATAACATTTCATGCCAAAGTGGACACTAATCGACGTAAGCTGGATACCTTTGGAATCAAACTGAGCACCTCCCAAATAACACCGATGGGTTATGAGAGACAGATCCTTTTTTTTTTTGAAAAGTCAATTTCCTTACTCCAATAAACTGAGTGCTTGGAATTTTATTAAATTTGATTTTTTGCGGTTGAAATAATGATTACCGTTTGATTATCTGAAATATCTGCACTTAACATTTTGATGCAAAACTAGGATTTTGAGTTTGGAAGAGCTTAAGAACATAGAAGCTCGTTTTTATCTGAAATATGTTAAGTTTGGTTTCAACAAATCGCTTCGAAAACTCCCAGGTTTTGTAAGAAAAGTGTCTACTTTACGTGTGAATGGTCTATATTCACCAATCTGACACAGAACAGCTAGTGGAGAGTGATGAGCCGCTGAAGATACGGCAATAAGGAAGTGCATAGAAGCTCCAACCTGATCTCAACTCGTTACGTAAACTCCATCCTTCTTCTAGGTGAAACTGAAGCTGAGAAAGCTGAATCAGCCGATATGTCTGTTCGGCGAGGACATACTGGATCGAAGAGAACGTCTTCGTGCGTTGTTATCGACGATGACTGAGGATGAGGTCGCAGCGATTCTACACACTGAGGAGGTTTCATAGCGAGGTTACTGGATGCTTAGAATCAAATCTCCATGTCTCCATTTCTTAAGGGCATCGTTGAGAAACCAGATGAAGAGACGACAACGTGGTACCATCGCGGACCCTTGAATTTGCGAGCTGCTCGTGTTGCCATCGCAGATTTCTCACTTCGAAGGGCGAAGGAGAGGTACATTTACTGGAGTTTCTTCTGTTTGAGCTTTCCGTAACACAGAAGAGGCATCGGCTCTCGTTTACTCTCCGAATTGTTTAATTTTTCGGGTCCATGGGAGCCTATTCTGCCTCAGAGGCGTCCAGTAAAAGGGATATTCATCACGAATCCTTCAAAGGGGCGGATTATCACTGACGTTTGTCCTTCATAGACGTTTAAACCGGCTCTTCGTTCCACTTCTGTCGCAGTATCTCCACGGAAGGCGCCTTTCCGTACCTATGCCCATCCTTTCTTGGATCGCTAGAGTTTTCAGGCTGATTCGTGCCCGTCAGAACACTGCGAGACCGCCTCACGAGAAAGCGCTGGCTCGCCAAGAAGCTCATAAATGGATACAGCAGCTGAATTTACATGCGTCTCAAGTGGCGGATAGCCGACCAGTCTCTTACTGCGAGTTTTCTCCTGACTCTGAGCACATTGGTAGGTTTCTTTTTCTTCTGGAGATCGTGCTATTTATTCCTCAGTTGATTTGCGTTGTTACAGTGACCGCTGGTTGGTCCGGTCAGCCGTCACTGTGGAGAAGAGACACATGCGAGCGTATCATACGGTATACTGGACATCAGTCGCAGTCAGGCTGTGCGCGATTTCATCCTCATGCCTACATATCGGCAGAGGCAGCCGCGCTGAATGTCGCTAGTTGCGCACACGATGGTAGGTCCATTTTTCAGCGCTTTCCCACCTTCCATGCAGGCCACATTACCGACTAGTCCCGAAGACTTGTTAAAAACGCCTCCAGTTCACCTTCCCTCGTTCTCCGTCCACCTCTCGACTAGGAAAGCGTCCGATTGAAGAGGCGAAATGGTTCTAAACACTCTTGTTTAGGAACTGTGTACTTATGGTCATTGGAGAGTGAAAAGCCCATAGGAGAGTTGGAGAAGCACGAGGCACGTGTGTCTCGTCTTGCATTCCATCCAGATGGTCGGCATCTGGCAACGGCGTGGTGAGTCTGCCCTCTGTTCGACTTTCCATAGCTTCCTTCACCAGCATGGAGGTTATCGTTGCAGTTACGACTCTTCATGGAGGATGTTTGACCTAGAAACTAGTGAAGAGCTGCTGTTCCAAGAGGGTCATGCGAAGGTGAGGCGTTAGCTCTTCCTGAATATGCTCCCTGAACTAAAATCATTCTTTTACAGTCCGTGGCCGATGTGGCGTTCCATCCGGATGGATCAGTAGCGCTAACAGGTGGACTGGATTGCTACGGTCGAGTGTGGGATCTCAGAACCGGGCGGTGTATTATGTTCCTCGACGGACACACAAAGGAGCTGCACACAGTCGAGTGGCTTCCAAACGGGTCAGTTCAAATACCTGCGTAACTTGTAGGGGCGGTAAAGGGCAACTTCCCTCTCTCTCCGCCCAATTCTATGTTATATGCGTCATTGTAATGGGTGAAGGCTCGGTGAAGTAGGCCGATTTCCGGAGGAGAGAGCTTAGTTTCCAAGCTGCCTCTTTATTTCAGTCTCGGAGAAGAAGTAGGACAGTTGGAAAAAGCGTCAGCTGTTGCCTGCGATCCGAATTGAAGTTTTGGATCTATCCTATCGGGGGGGGGGGGGCACATAACTAAAAAGTATGTAGCAAATCGACTTGAGACTTATCGAGCGGCTCATAGAGAACACAATAGGACTTAAACTAGAAAAATTCACGAAGAAAAAAAAAAACGAAAAAATTACATTTGTTTTCGCCGCGGTTGTAAGCAGGCAAAGTTATGTGCCCTCCTCACCATGTTAAATCCTGGTTATAACATGTCAGGCGGCGGTCAGCACGCGGCCTCCACTGCGTCGCTCTTTGCCCGCCAAGACGGTTGTAAAACCGCGGCGATTTAATTTTTTTTTGTTTGTTCCTTCGTTTTTTCTTTTCTTTTAGGTCATATCGTGTTCTCTAGGAACCGCTCGGTAAATCTCAACTCGATTTATTACATACTTTTTAGTTATGTGGCCCCCCGGACCAGGATAGATCCGAAGTTTTGGTTCGGTACCGCCCAGATCGACCAAAGCTTTACCCCTCGAGAATCAGGAAGTTGATACCAGATTTGTGTTGTAAGAGTAAAACACTGGACGGTTCATACAGTGACCACTAAAAGTCGTTGTATAAGCCCAATTCGCGTTCAATTTTTCTCCACGACTTCCCGTAAAAGTGAAATTCTTATCGTTCCCCACAAAGGGATTGAATAAAGCCGACCTTTATACTTATTTCAGTTCTTTCCTTTTTTCTTACTATCTCTTGAAAGTTCTTGAAAAACGCGCCAGATCCTTAAAGTAAATGCGTAAAGGATAAAGGACGGTGTATTCGATCTCTGTTTAAGATGCGCAACGCATTCTCCTTCTGAGGGGTACCGTTGGGCAATTTGAATGGTTAGTTGGCCTATACAATGACTTGCGGTGGCCAGCCGATGAATACGCCTGTGTTCTAGCCTTCCCAGACAGGTCTGGTACCAATTCGCTGACCCTGGAGGGATATAAGGTTTGGTTGGCCTGGGCGGAAACCACCAAACCATGAATGGATTCGGAATGTATGCGAGAGCAGGTGGATCCTCCGACTGCGCTACACGTGTTCTAAAGTCAGTTTATATTGGGCTTTAATTGGGATTTAAGATCTGTCCTATCCGGGGGGAGGGGTCACATAACTAAAAATTACGCAACCAGTTGACTTGGGATTCATGGTGCGGGTTCCAGAGGACAGAATAGAGCCCAAAAAGCAAACTAAGAAACACACAAACAAGCAAAAAACAAACAAATACCCGCGGTTGTAAAGACGTCCCGGCGGGAAAGGCGTATTCGTACACAGCCGACCGCCACCTGACATGTTATAACCGGGAGAGGGGCATGTAAACCCGCATACCCCGTGCTGACCGCCGTCTGACATGTTATAACCAGGATCCGTCATGGTGAGGAGCGCAACCGTGGTGAATTTTTTGTTGTTGTATTTTTTGTGAATTTTGTCAGCTTAGGCCCTACTTTGTCCTCTAGAATCCGCTCCATGAATCCCAAGTCAATTGATTGCGTAATTTTTAGTTGTGCGCCCCCCCCCCCCCCGACTAGGATAGATTCGGGGTTTATTTCTTCGCTGACCTCACAACAATATGACCTTGTCTCCAGCCTTTTCCCATTTTTTCTTATTTTTCCTCCCTCTAGAAGTCGAATTTTTCTAGAACTTATCAACTCTAAATTATCTATCATCCTTTCACGCTGTTTCAGGTATGAAATGGTGACGGGAAGTGCAGATAACACTATCAAAGTGTGGGATCTACGCATTCGCAAGAACACCTATACGATGCCAGCACATTCCAGTGTTGTGTCAAGGATCAGGGCCGATCCTCAAGGGCAGTATTTGGTGTCTGCTAGTTACGATAACTCTTTGAAGGTGATTTTAACATTCATGGCACAGTTAAAGGAATATGATATTCCATCCAATACGTCTCCATATATTTTTTATTTTCCAGATATGGTCTTGCTCAGGATGGCAGCCTTTAAGACAGCTGAAAGGACACGACACAAAGGTATTGGAGCAATTTATAGCTGAAAAATATCAAATAACCCGTAGTTTTCTTATTACAATGAAGCTGAAATATGAAGATTTTAGACGCGGTTTAACCGCCTTTTTCTCCGAAACGTCTGTTTTTGTCTGCTGCTGTGAAGATCTTAACAAAGCGCAAGAGTTTCGGACAAAATTCACAAAAAATTACAACAACAAAAAATTCACCACGGTTGTAAAGCTTTGTGCGCCTCACCATGACGGATCCTGGTTATAACATGTCAGACGGCGGTCAGTACGCGGTATGCGGCTTTACATGACCCTCTCCCGGTTATAACATGTCAGGCGGCGGTCGGCTGTGTTTGAATACGCCCTTGACCGCCTGGACGTCTTTACAACCGCGGGTATTTGTTTCCTAGTTATCACAGTGAAGGTACCACAGAATATATCCATTCTCACGTCAAATTGGAGACTTAGCGATGGAAATTTCAAAATCAGGCTGAACATCTGCCAAAACAAAATGAGCGTCTTCCTGTGAAACTAAATTCTCTCTATGATGGTAAAAATAAATATCTGCTTCAAAAATACTAAGATTTGCATCGAAAATTTACAATTCGCATACCCCAAAAAGTGATTGTAATCATTTTAGGTCCTGAACCTATTCAAAAGTGTAGGAAAGCGGCACTTTTTGCGTGTCTTACAAGACCAAATTGCGCCAGGCACTCGTCTGCTATGCCACTCTACTTATCTACGCAAAGATCCTGGCTAAAATTGCGCAAAGACTGTAACTGTGAAGCTTTACCGTGCCATACTCTATGTAGACAGAATTTTTGTTCCCATCGAAAATCGCGACATGCTGGTCGAGTACACGGCGCGACATACCGTAATACGCTTAAAATCTGCTGTTTTTTGCGCTTCAAAATAGGCCCGAAGATATCGTTTCTGCTTTCAAAAATCAAAGCTTTTTGAAATTTCATGCACTGTGTTCATTTCAAAAAGAGAACAATTTTCGAGAAAGTCGTAGTAAATTTTCTTAAAACAAAAATTTATTTTTGCCTTCCAAGCCGGTGCTAGTCCGTTAGGAGACCTCCATTTTGACTTGGAAGATGTTCAGTTCGATTCCAGCTACCGAGCATGCGTCGGAAATTGCTTAATGTGCTTTGAAAGTTTCAATTTAGGGCCAGATTCATCAACGACTTACAGCGATCTAACAGTGAAAATACTGCCGAAAACCCTGGTAGTCCGGCAACGTTTCACCATATCGCTTGTTGATAAGCCTCGCGATCAGGGATTTCGGCAGTATTTTCGCCGTTAGATTGCTTAAATCGTTGATGAATCATCTGGCCCTTGAAGAGAAAATGGTATAAATCGGCGTTAGATCTGAATGCCTAAAGACGGAAACGGATGCCAATGCGAGAATCTTCATCCTTCTAGTAGTAGAGAAGTAGGTTCCATTTTTGAAAGGCCTTGAACCTATCGAGTTAAGGACTCTGAAACTCCATTATGAGGTCACACATTCGCTCAAGGCAATACCTTCCAAACATTGAATATGTAGAAAAAATACAAAAATACTGCAAGGTCAAGTCGAACATCTGACCTCGAACCCATGAAACAGTATTTTTGTATCTTTTTTACGTATCCAATGTTTGGACGGTATCGCCTTGTGCGAATGTGCGATTTCATAGCGGAGTTTCAGAACCCCTAACACGGAAGGTTCAAGGACTTTGCGAAAACGGAACCTACTTCCTTACTATTTGAAGGATGGAAGTTTTCGCCGTGGCATCCATGCCACACAAGGTTTTTAGGTGCATCTTTATTTCGCAGGGCCAGACGCGTTTCGACTTCACGTCCTCTTCAGAGGCCTGAACGTGGTGCATGAGTTAGAACTGCGCTCTACCCCACCAAGCGCCTTAACTGCCCTAGCATTTCCGACCTTCACCTACGGCCACAACTAGAGTCCAAATGGACGAAACGAACCCACCAATTGGATCCACCGCAGGGCCGATTCGCTCACGTAAGTCGACCAGTAGAGACGAATAAGGCACACTGCTCATCATCACGCTCGGTC
Source organism: Heligmosomoides polygyrus bakeri (assembly GCA_947359475.1). Taxonomy (NCBI): domain Eukaryota; kingdom Metazoa; phylum Nematoda; class Chromadorea; order Rhabditida; family Heligmosomidae; genus Heligmosomoides; species Heligmosomoides polygyrus. Next base: position 100,076,202 of record OX375869.1, read on the forward strand.
GTCTACAGTTCACAATAAGGCACAAATGGCAAGAAGTCACTCGTCACAGAAAGGCACTCATTTCGGCTGTTCATCACTGGATTTCTTGCGAAAATCCAGAACGCCTCTAAAGCTTTTCGGCATTGATGCGCATACCCGTAATGATTACGAGGTGAAATGCACAACTGCCATTGAGGGAGATATTTCCGCGGTAAAGCGTTAGAGGCATTCTGGATTTTCGCAAGAAATCCAGTGATGAACAACCGAAATTAGTGCTTTTCTGTGACGAGTGACTTCTTGCCATTTGTGCCTTATTGTGAACTGTAGACGACCGAGCGTGATGATGCGCAGTGTGCCTTATTCGTCTCTACTGGTCGACTTATGTGGGCGAATCGGCCCTGCGGTGGATCCAGTTGGTGGGTTCGTTTCTTCCATTTGGACTCTAGTTGTGATCGTAGGTGAAGGTCGAAATGCTAGGGCAGTTAAGGCGCTTGGTGGGGTAGAGCGCAATTCTAAACTATGCACCACGTTCAGGCCTCTGAAGACGACGTGAAGTCGAAACGCGTCAGGCCCTGCGAAATAAAGATCCACCTAAAAAGCTCGTGTGGCACAGTATACACTAACTGACAACTCTTAACAATGCCGTTATCATTATTAATTAAATACATTGTTGATATTTTAGGTAATGTGTGTAGACATCAGCCCAAACGGCAAATGGGTAATGTCGTCAGCGTTCGACCGCACGTTCAAGTTATGGACCCAGTCAGAGTACTAGGAGGGAAAGAGCTTGTAAATTTTAATGTTCCAATACGTTGTTTGTTTGATTTTGTTTGAATAATTTTTGTTGAATGTTGTGACAAGTGCGTATGAATATCTATCTCATGTACAGTTTATACAAGGAACAATGAGGTGAAGTGCATTTGATGCATACAGTGTAGAAGAGGTCAAAACCCGGTTTGGTGAGAAGAGCAATGTCAGACGGTGCTCTGTCGCAGCCCGGAGGTGTTGAGAATTCGTTTCCCGCACATGGCACAGATCCCTTTTTGGTAGGCACACGTCTGACAGTAGTGCGAACCGACCTGATGAATGGAGCACTTGCAGATCTTGCACTTCAGGCTCATTACGGTCGCTCTGGAATACTTCCTAGTTAATAGAGAAGGTTAGACGAACACATATCCGTGTAGGACGCACTTCTTTTCGCTTCCGAGCAGCTTGTTCTGGTTCGCCGGCGGACGTTTCTGCACCCCGGGCAGCTTATTGTGGACCTTGTTGCGGTACGGATCGATGCCGACGATTTTCGTCAGCTTCTTCTGGCCTATAATGCACAGACATCGGAATCCAAAGCACTTAAGGCTTTAAACAATAACTGGACCTACATGCATCGCACACCATAGTTCTTCACCAGCGTGTAAAGCCTCCAGATGTGACCAAGTGGCAATCTGAAATCGAAGCTTGAAATTTTGTGAAAAATTATTAGGTTGTAACGAATTAAATGGCACTGGCTCGCGCCATTTTTTGGCGCGTCTTTACGCGTTTGATCAAGAACAAACCGTAACATGTGGCATATCATTTAGAAGCGCAAACGTTGCTCTACCGGAGAGTACCAAATTTTCTATGTAAAAGTGGGAAAACTAGAGTTTTATTGACTTTTTTGCAGATGGACGAAAGGGTAATCCGAGGCATTTACTTGTATGAATTCAAGCTGGGCACTACAGCTAAGGAGGCGGACGAGAAGATCAACGCCGCATTCGGTCACGGATGTTCCACAATTCGGACGGCGTATCGTTGGTATCAGAAGTTCCGGAATGGAGATGAGAGCTTGGAAGAACATGAAGGTCGTGGGAGGCATAGTGATGTTGATGAGGACAAGCTGAGAGATGTGGTAGAGGAGGATCCACACAAAGGTACCAGGGAGATAGCGAAGGTTCTTGGCGTCAGTCACAACACAGCTGCCCGGCATCTGAAGGAAATTGGAAAGACCAAAAAGCTGGAAAGATGGGTGTCTCACGAGCTGTCTGAGGAGCAAAGAAACCGACGATATGAGATCTCGCCCGCACTGCTTCTACGGAACGAAACGGAGCCATTCCTTGATCGCATCGTAACCTGTGACGAGAAATGGATAATGTACGACACAACAGGCGACGATCGGCACAGTGGGTGGACAGCGATGAGAGTCCCAAGGTTTTTGCGAAGCCGGAATTGCACCAAAAGAAAGTAATGGTGACAGTATGGTGGTGTTCGCTGGGAATTATTCACCACAGCTTCCTCCCTCCCGGTGAATCCATCACGGCAGAGAAGTACTGCATTGAAATTGAAGAAATGGTGAAAAAGTTGAAGGATATCCGGCCGGCCTTAGAAACCGAAGCCGAGTTCTCCTTCTGCACGACAATGCTCGCCCCCATGTAGCACGGATGACGTTGCAGAAATTGAATGAGCTGAGCATTGAAACTCTACCACATCCTCCGTTTTCTCCCGACCTCTCCCCAACAGACTACCATTTCTTCAAGCATCCTGGCGACTTCTTGGTAGGGAAAATATTCAAATACCAACAGGATGCCGAAAGTGCCTTCGAAGATTTCGTCAATTCCAAAACTTCTGATTTTTATGCTACTGGGATAAGAAAGCTTGTGTCACGTTGGCAAAGATGTGTAGAATCAGAAGGTTTTTATTTCGATTAATAAACTTGCCTACAAGCCGAGATATTAACTGTTTAAATTTACAGTGGTTCAGTGCCATTTATTTCGTTACAACCTAATATTTCAAAGGGAAACAGCGGCTTACGATTTAATCTAAGTGCAAGAAAGAATTTTAAAAAAGAGATCGTGCCATGCACCCCTCTAACACGGCACAAATTTTATTTAGCGTGCCCGGGAAACGACCTAAATGGCGGCCTAGGCAACGCTGACTTGATACGTTGTACATGGACTTACAAGGGAGGATATAAGGCGTACGTCTGAACGGAGAGAACGAGTCGTATAGGAAGAATCCCCACGTCTCAATTAATATAAAAATGTATTCCTTTTTTGCCAGGTCGTTAAACTCAAGAAGTAAGGGGTACTTGAAATTGCAGCGGAATCGGCGCTTTTTGAGCGCTGGGGTTATCTTGTACGCCTGCGATGCCTAAGCTGGCAACGGGACCGGCGGCGCAGTGGATTGTGGCGTTGCTTCATTCGGGAAAGATCAGGGGTTCGGTTCTCGTGCGTTGCGATATTTTTGCACTTCAAATGGCTGGTTGAGATTTCAGTAGTCCTGACGTATACACAATTTTCAGGCATTCTCTGCTCATTTTCCAGCTGTATGCTGTGGAGAGTAACTTTCTTGCCACTTTTCATTATTGACCGGTATTTAACCAAACGGCAGTGAGAAAGGTATTAAACATGCTCTGCTCTTATATACATACAGATGGAACAATGCGCAGAAAACGTCTGAAAATTGTGTAGATGTCGGGACCTCTCAAATCTCAACCACTCAGTTGAAATGCAAAAACAGTGCAACGCACGAGAACCGAACCCCCGACCTTCCTCGCACGGAACAACGCATTAACCACTGCGTCCCGAGCCGCTTGCCGGCAGCGGCATCGCTGCATACAAGAGACCCAGCGCTAGTGAGGCGTCGATACCATAGCAACTTCAAGGACCCCCTACTCCTTTGGTTTAACGACTTGGCAAAAAGAAACAAATTTTTATCCAAATTGAGGGGTGGGGATTCTTCTTATGTGACTCGCTCTCCCCATTCCGACATACGCTTCTGACCCTTCCCTTCTTGAAGGTCCATCCCGATCAAAGATTTGATCGCGCAAGTTGGAGTCACCACATCAGAAAATGGACCATGCAGCTAATTGGGACAAACGCTGAAAAGGAAGAATATGAAGAAGATGATGAAGTTGAGGATTTCGTGTGTGAAAAGGTTTAGTCCAAATGCTGTTGACGTTATAAAGGAGAAGTGAAAGTAAAGTGACCCCTTCACCGCTGCCCCCGCTCTAGAATTGCAACAGCACGACTTTTCTGAGAATGGCGAAGTTGTTTAAAGGACGCAATACAGTCTACTACCTTCTTTTTAGATGGCTAGTACTAGATAATACACGGACTTTAGTGAGCAACTATAGAACGCATTTGAAGCTATTAGTTAAGGCTGGAGCTTCAGAATGTTTTACCCTTACGGAAGGAAAATAAGGAATCTCGGATCTATCCTAGTCCGGGGGGGGGGGCACCTAACTAAAAAGTATTATATGTAACAAATTCACTTGCGACTTACCGAGCGACTCCTACAGAACAACACAGGACCCTAAGCAAAACAAGTCACCAAGAAAAAATGAAAATTGCATTTGTTGCGGTTGTAAGCCGGCAAACTTGTGTGCCCTCCCCACCATGTTGGATCCTGGTTATAACATGTCAGGCGGGGGTCAGCACGTGGCATGCGTCCTTATGCGCCCTCCTCACCATGTTGGATCCTGGTTACAACATGTCAGGCGGTGGTCAGTACGCGGCAGGCCTCCATTGCCTTACTCTTCGCCCGCCGAGACGGTTGTAAGAACCGCGGCGGTTTAATTTTTTTGTTCGCTCGTTGGTTTTTTCTTCCTTTTAAGTCCTCTCGAGTCCTTCAGGAGCCGCTCGGTAAGTCTCATGTCGATTTGTTAGATAATTTTTAGATATGTGGCCCCCCCCCCCGGACTAGGATAGATCCGGAATCTCTCTTAGTAGGGTGGGGGCACATATCTGAAAATTACGCAACCAATTCACATCAGACTCACGGAGCCCCATCTAAAGAACAAAATAGGGCCTAAAAAATGAGCAAACAAACAAAAAATCACCGCAGTTGTAAGGACGTATCGGCAGGCAAAGCGCATTCAAACACAGATGACCGCCGATTGAAATGTTATAACAGGGTGTATCATGGCGGGGGGGGGGGGGGGGGGGGGTAAAGCCGGATGCCGCGTGCGTGCTGACGGCGCCTGACATGTTATAACCGGATCCATCATAGTGAGGAGAGCACATAGCTCTGTCTGTTTACAACCGCGACGAAACCGGATGTATTTTTTTTTTGTGAGATTTGCCAGCTTAAGCCGGATTTTGTCCTGTAGAAGTCGCTCCGTGAATTCCGAGTTAATTTGTTACATAATATTAAGATATGTGGCCCCCTCCCCCCGACTACGATAGATCCAAAATAAGCCCTTCGTTGGGAATAGCGCAAGATTCACTAAAAGGCTATGCGGCTGAATGGGTTCAGCTACATGTATTCATACAGAGATCACGATCTTGGGTTGGATTTTCTGAAATATTGTAGCAAAGTGAAGGATTCTTGGGTGATTTTCAAAATTCTGAGTGCAATCATAAAAACGTACAGCTCGAAAAATTTGCGAACTATACTCAAAGACAAGATGGACTGTCGTGAAAGTCACCTGCACAACTCCAAAAGTGAGCCTAAAATATAACTCATTAGCTTGTAGATCAGACTATATATTGGTCTATGAAAAGTGAAGTAGATCTGCTGCTTCCTCGTTTCCATTCCCGGAAAGCTATGAGTCGCCTTTGTCACTGGTTGGCTTTTGGTTGTGTGATTGCGTGATTTCTCCTGATGCCTACCTTATGTAGCGCACTGGACAAGTAGGAAAATAAATAACATACCAACACCGGAAAATGTTCGAAATTTTTGAGAAGATGCGCGTTCAATTGTTTGTTTGTGACGTTGCTACAGAAACATGCAATTCTACGGCTGCGAATTCGTCCGCTTCATTACGAATCCTATTCAGTTAGATGGCACGTAAAAACACCCCCCCCCCGTGCAATCGATTGGGTCAGGCTTTCGCGATGGGGCGCGCGCGCACCGTGCAGTGGAGCCAACGACACGTCATCCGCCGGCTTAGTAGCTTCGAGGGGAACAGGAACTTAGATTACGGAAAACAGTGCCAACTTGGCGTAATTCGAAGTTGGGCGTGGGGCCATTTTGCAGTCACAACACGGCATATTTCACGGTGAACGCTAAAGAGAAGCACATTGCATCAGCTGTTACGAAACTGGAGCACAGTGAATTCTAAACATATGCACTTTGGAAGTGCTCTTACGATTCGTGGTTGCGAAATTCAGTTGGTTACTGAGTGTATATGTCACACAGTCTGTTTTGCTCATACAGCCCTCTTAGGATGCACATTTTTTAAAGGATAGCTCCATTTCGACGTTGCTATTCTATCAGTTTGGTCCAAAACGTCGGATTTAGGATTTACCTCCGCTCAGAGTTAACATTAATGAAAGCTAAAAGAATCTACATGCTTTTGATGATAATGTCTAAGTTAAGAGTTTTACGATTATGAAATGAAAGGCTTCTAGGGATGAGACATGGCAGTTTGAGTTGCTCATTGTTGTAATAAAATCCCAAATCCTTCACCTTAACCACTGCATTCAACATTTGTCCTCACAACGAGTACCAAGCAGAGCACTCCGACCCTTCTAATCTCATATGTACACTTTTCTCAGGGGCAAGAGGTAACTTCCAGATAGTTGACCACTCACAAATCCTTTCCAATCTCTCTCCACTCTCTACTCTCTCCACATCGGTACCTGATTCAATTTTCCCATTGATCTTGATATCGTCCGCAAACAACACCGCTTTCCTCAAGAATCAACGGCAGCTCAGCTACGTATATAGCGAACAGAACTGCGGAGGGGACTTCTCTCTGGGGAACTTCGCTCTTCACCAACCTACAGATATCATCGCCTATCGTCTGCGATGATGCTCAGGCCTTGAGAGGTCAGAGGCGTGACGCTACCATACAGCGGACGCACAGCAGTTCTCGCTCCACCTGCACATAGACCAGTTGGTCTCCCAATAAACTCTGTCTCATCTCTTGTACTCGCCATCATATCCACTGAACCACCACATTATTAGGGCGTATAAGTCCTTCGCCGTATCGTCGTATACATTTGGTGCAACGGCCTAACAAGCCTAAGTCTCCCGTGTCAAAGTGTAACAGCTTTGGGACCTGGAGCATAAAGTCGGTCGAATATAAGACCGCATTCTCTGAATCCAAGAGAATAAGTCTCCCGTTAAATACCTGGAGCAAAAAGTCGATTCTATTAACGATCGCACTTTCTAAGTAAGAAAGTTAAGTCTCCCGTACACTAAAAGTACCTGGAGCAGCCTCTTCCCTTCGTCGCTAACAACACTGAAGGAGAAATTTTAAAAAATGGCATTCCATTCAAGGAAATTAGCAATCATATTGAGCTCAACCGCGCTTCGTGATTTAGTAACGCGCTACAAAGAGCATACAGTTAGCCTAAACTGCGCAATTCAAAGTGACTCTAACTGTGAGAAATGCAAGTCTACCATAGATCGTTTGGAAGAGTATATAAGAGAATTAAAAGAGGGTGAACAAAGCCTTCAAAAACTTTTTATCGAGTTAAGGGACGAGTACATGAACTGCAAAGATAAAGCAGAGAAAAAGGAGTTAATGGTTGAATTAGAGGAAATTGAGCGAGAATCTCAACTGCACAAGGTTACTGCAGAAGCCGTCGACCTTACATATAGTTTAAGGGCACGTGTTGACGAATTAAGGTGCAGTAAAGAAAGGAAAAGAGTCCAATTTGGGCACTGCTTTCAAAATAACAGTATAGTTGCTGCAGCAGTTCCAACACCCTCAGTGTTTCAAAGTAGCCAATCGAATTACGAAAACACTGAAACTAATACCAGTACTGTAACAGTGCAGCTAGCGAAAACGCAGGCAGGTCAAGGAGCACACCGCTCCATAAAGGCTCCGGAAGTGTCCTTACCAAAATTTTTCGGTAATTCAGAGGAATTTCCAGAGTATTGGGCCGTTTTTGAGACGCTGGTCCATAAAAATATTGAACTTCACGTCATCGAAAAGATCATTCTTTTGAAGGAAAGCTTGAAGGGTAGGGCAAAACTAGCCATACAAGGCATCCAGTCATTGCCGCATAACTATGAATGGATGGTGGAAACACTGAAGGACAAATACTGTGACTATTCAATAAATAGGTCACAAATTGTCCGAAAGCTGCTAAATTTAATGCCAGCTAGAAATTTTGCGAACAGCTGTTCCTTAGTCCTCGGAAAAATTCAGGTTTTAATAAACCAGATGGTATCCTCAGGATATGACGTTAGGTCTACGTGTGAACCAATTTGGACAGAAATCATATTATCTAAGTTTCCTCATGATATTGTAAAACCTGTGCTCATAGCTAGCAGAGCAGTGCACAATCAATCAATCGATGAACTTATGAGTGACCTCAAGAAGGAAATTGCCATTAGGGTCTATATTGAGAACAGACTGGGCGATACAATCCACGGTGAGGTCATCTCAACGCCACGTACATATGACGTCCTCCGACCTCAGCCAAATGGGGGATGTATCTTTTGCAGTACTGGTAAGCATGCGTCTTTGTCATGCAAAACTGTTATTGACAAATCAACCCGTAGAAGAATTTTAAAGGAGCAAAACAGATGCTGGAAATGCTGCTCCTCACGGCACGGCAGCTTTAGCTGCCAAAAGCAAAACTGCACCGGATGTGGAAAAATGCACCACGCATCAGTGTGCTTCAAAAAAGACCCTAACAAGCCCAGACAAGGTTCTCCATGGAATTCATTGCGACGAGACCATCAAAACTGCCATTATCGCACTGCAACTAATAATAATCATGCCGAAAATAAGCGCTATTGTACCAAAAATTTTACAAATCTTAGCGCAGTTTCCGATGAACCTCAAACTTTTAATCAGTTGTCACCAACCAACAAATTAACTGTTGCAAACAAAAACGCGTTCAATCGAACAATAGCTAACGGAAATAAAATACGGAACCAGTCACTGAAGCAAAGACCACTCACATCAAAACGTGAGAAGGGCGTTGCGTCTATCAAGCGACCGCGCCTGCCATGGAGCATTCCCTTTCGCGCGAACCTAGGTCAGGTCACTACTTTTTTAGCTGGATCGGCCAGGTTACCAAGAATATACTCTCAATTTCCCAACAAACCGTGCCGCAAAAAACCAGTACTGAAAAAAGAAGTGATGGGCTATGTTCGCGGAATTCTTGAACCTACGTTGGCGAAGATCAACAGGGAAACTCTCGTAAGACCGCCGGAATAACACATGTTTACTGAATCATGATTCTTCAAAAATGGGTACTGTACTAATTGATGTTTAAAATCTGTCATGTTTCCCTTTGTTCCATACCGCTGTCGCCGTCTACAACTCTCAACTAGCTGCTGCTGCTCAACTTTCCGTCAAGCTGTCTTCAACTATCAACAAGCAGTTTGCAGCCGTCAACCCCAGACCGTCAACAGTAACTCGAGTCTTCTACACATCCGGTACTTATGGTCTGCAAGAGTCCTTCAAACAAGCCGATCGATGAAGGCATCGTGATGTCATATTTTTCATGTATATCATGTCATGCTTGAATTACATTTCTTCGTAATTCAAGAATTCGTTTTGGCCTCGCCGGGAATATCATCGCCTATCGTCTGCGATGATGCTCAGGCCTTGAGAGGTCAGAGGCGTGACGCTACCATACAGCGGACGCACAGCAGTTCTCGCTCCACCTGCACATAGACCAGTTGGTCTCCCAATAAACTCTGTCTCATCTCTTGTACTCGCCATCATATCCACTGAACCACCACATTATTAGGGCGTATAAGTCCTTCGCCGTATCGTCGTATACAACAGACTCAAAAAGTACCTCCTATCCTGGCCTGAAAACTACGCTCTGAACGATTTCGTATTCAATTACACACTAGGGGATGGAACTTCAGGTGTTCAGGTTTTTGCATTACCTCCTATCCTGACCTGAAAACTACGTTCTGAACAATTTTGTATTCATTTACACACTAACTAAGGGATGGAACTTCAGATGTTCAGGTTTGTGCATAAGTCTAGAATGGTCTACCCTATCGAATGCTTTAGAAAAATGAAAGTAAATTACATCACATGTATCAGTGTACATGTACATGTACATTATCATCAGTGAACATGTACATGTACATTATCAAAGTAAATTACATCACATGCTACATGCTATACGATGCCTTATCCGTTGCCCTCACATCGTTACTTGATACCACTGACCATGAGTCGTGTGCTCATAAGTACTGCACGGAAAAGTGGTGTAATCCCTTTCAGGCCCCTCCATGCTGTCAAGCCAGCGGACGACGCCGCGTGGTCGGCTCCACTGCGCGGTGAGCGCGCGCCCCATCGCGAAGGGCTGACCCAATCGATTGCACGGGGGGGGTGTTTTTACGTGCCATCATTCAGTTACGTTATCCAAGTGATGCGTGATGACATCTTCAAGCGCCTCACGTTTGGCATTAAGAAGACATCCAGGCAGTTAGCATCGGTTTGTGTTTGCTCGTCTTGTAGCTATCAGCGCGCTGTGAGTAGGTAAGATCCAAAATTTTCAGCAATCGGAGGAGAACGACGCAGCATCACTGAGGCTGCGAATTCTGCCTGAGAACATAAAGGAGGATTTAAGGCGTCTTCGGAAAAAGCAGATAGGCGAAGCTGTGCACGAGGAAAAAGACGATTCTGATCAGGAAGACCAGCGAGGTGAGTCTTGGTTGTTTTTCTTACCTATATTTCGTTTGTATGGTTCATTCTTGGGCACTATTGTACTTTCGGGGCTAAAGAGGTCGAAAAAAATTTCGCACAAACTTCGCCTAGAGACGTTATTTGGGGTGCTGATCACGAATCTGACATCCGTTTTTCGTTTTAAGCTGGAGTACGGTGGATTACGGGAGGAACGGGTGACTAAGTTCGTGGTCACCGATTTCGCCTAAACTCCAGCGCAAAACGAAAAACGGATGTTAGATTCGTGATCAGCACCCCAAGTGACCCCCATAGACGAAGTTTGGGCTTAGTCGGTGATTATGACCTCGAGAGCCTTAGTCAAGTCACATTCACCTACCGTAACCTACCGTAATCGGCCGAAATTTCAAAAACGAATGTCAGATTCGTGATCAGCATCCCAAGTAACCCCCATAGATGAAGTTTGGGCGAAATTTTTTTCGACCTCTCCTCGACCTCTGGAGTCCCGAAAGTACAATAATGCCGTATTGTGTTAGCTCCAAATAAAACCATGGGGTTATTTCTTACACCTATACTTGCAAACGAAATACATTTCTGTCCGAGCAGTCTCATAACTTCAGCTGAGAGGTCTCTTACAGCTTGAAGACTCTTTAAAAGATCACTAGACCCGCAACTAAACAGCCAATGATGGCAACGAGTTATCCTCCAAGAATTGGACGAGATTTCTCACAGTGCTCGGGAGATCGCTGCGGGACCACGCGACGACCCGTCCTAGTCCAATCAATACGCGGTGGGGTTGAATACGCCCGAGGGTCGAGCGTTCTATCCCTCGTCCCCCTGGCCCGCCCACCCCAACCCCTGGGCTTGCTCGAGAGTCCAGTGGCTGCCCTACGAGATAGTGGAGACGCAGACATTTGCCACGCCTCTGTTTAAAGGGCGGGGGTAGGACACCACTCCGCCGAATACGCCCTCATCATTACTCCAAATTTTCTACTTCCTGTGCCCTCCACGATTTTGTTTTGAGTTTTCTGGTCCTTTTCGTCAAGTCTTTCGGGTTTGTTAACCGGAAAGAATAATAAACGAAAAGGAAGTCAACAAAGAGGGCAGGAAGTCGAAGAAACTCGAAACGTCCTCACTTATGTGAACAGATGTAACAGTTTTCGGCGGTTGGCCGCTATAGGCGTCGGTTGAGAGAATTGTCGCTCAAAACACACAGTTGGTAAAGGTTATTATCAAGTTATAGCTTTTCTAATTTCAGACCGAAATTTGCACTACGAACCCAGTTAGAGCAATATTCTTATGATTAGCTTAGGTTGATAGGGCAGAGAGGAAGAGCTGGTGTGGTCCAGCAACGACTGTTTGACTGCTGTAGGAAAACTCGTCCACTTTTGTCGGACAACTCGTCACTACCCTTGGCTGTTTAGTCGCACTACTCATCATCAGAAGCTATAAAATGATGCAATATGCGAATATAAAGTGAAGAAAGAGCAGCTTTTAGGTATCAAGTTATTCTCCGATGTGAGCGACACCAAGAGTGCTAAAAACCCGAGGAACTTGTCTGAGTCAGACGATGCTCCCATTGCCGGCGACGAGCTCCGCAAGCGAATAGCTGAGAAGGTGCGCAGTCTCGTCTTATAATAATTTTCCTCTGTTTGTGTAATTGGTGTCCGTTCTAGATGCACCAGCTACGACGCTCTAACCGCATCTATACATGGGGTGACGACATTCCTGATCCATTCATCGACTTCGAAGAGCTCAACCTGCCGTCAACGTTAATGTCATCGTTGAAGGAGTTTGGTATCGCCGAGCCAACGCCAATACAAATGCAGGTGAGCGATTCACTCGTAGAAATTGTCAGCAGGGCTTTAAGGCTGCCCTTCCCCACTAGGATTGATCCGATCCGTTTTCTCCCATGGAACTTTTTGTACATTGTCGGGTACCACAAAACAAGATAGCCTTGCTGAAACAGTAATAAGCTAAGCAGCGATTCAACGCTTTACTTTAGTACTTAAGGATAAAAGAAGAAGAAGACGCATAGTAGCGCAGCTGGAGGAGGCGCTGACTGTCATGTGCAGCCGATTCCAGGTTCGGATTTCCCACCCCGGCGAACCAAGCCTCCCATCCCTCCGGGGTCGGTGAATTGGTACCAGACTCATTCAGGAAAGACAAAGCAGTGACTTATCTATCGGCTGGCCACCGCAAGACATTGTGTGGCCAAATGCGCGTTCAGAAGGTCTCCACGACATCCACTTGAAGTGTAATGTGTGGCGCATCTCAAACATGGACTGAGTAACGCCGTCCTTTATCTTTAACGATTTATCCAGATTGAAAACTCCGAATGCACCTCTAGACTAACTAGAATCGTGACAGAAATACGTTTTTGTTGCCGGTTTGCGGATAAATGGACGTGCCGGCCTATTAAAATTGACGTTTAGATAGAACATGGCACTCTATTTTTCAACACACCGCGGTCTGCTAGCGATTTTTCGGCATTTAAAAGATAAAGGACGGCGTTACTGAATCCATTTTGGGATGGCGCCACGCTTTCTGCTTCTACAGGTTATCGTGGTGGCGGTTTGAGTGCGTATTTGACCATACAATGACTTGCGATGGCCAGCCGACGGAAACCTGTGTTTCATCCTTCTTAGACGAGTCTGGTACAATTCACTGACCACGGAGGAATGCAATGCTTCGCTGATCTGGACGGGAAATTTGTACTAGGAACCTGGAATTGGGTGCACGCCACAGCCTATGCCTTCTCGGGCTGCGCTACCACGATTTTAAATACTGTAGCGCCTTCAAGTCTTGAATGTATTGGTAATTGTGATTGACTGTTAGCTATTTGGAAAACGATCAATGGTGAAAAAGTAAAAATTTTTACGGTTTGTTTCTCCAGTTTCCTTCAGACGAACCCTTTTCAATATCAGACCTTCTTCATAGGTCGCTGATGAGGGAGGGATAGTGTAATTTTAAATTTTATTTATTTATTCATTTATTATTTGCAAGGTTAACTTTTTGATTAATCTTTTAATTAAATGCTTAGGCAATACCTCTGATGACCATGCATCGAGATGTTCTTGCAAGCGCACCGACAGGTATGCTGTTTTTCTTTTCGCACTTCTTTTCTTCGTACTTTTTTCGTCGTTGGTGTTCCAACGTTTTAATTGGTTAAGATTATCATTTGGAGGTTTTTAGGCTCTGGAAAAACGCTGGCGTTCGCCGTGCCCATAATACTGGACGTTTTGAGATTGAAGAAGCTGGCAAAGTACAAAGATGGCTCGAAGCTCTTGGCCATTGTGCTTGAGCCTACTAGAGAACTAGCCGCTCAGGTCTGTCAGTCTTCTCCTCCAGTGTTTCAAGCTGTTATTGGAGATATTAGCCGTTATATCCCATAGATAAGAGTGTTATGTGCTTTGTTCAGTCAAGATTCATTGTGAAATTTTTCATAGTTGCTAAAACAACCCTCATTTCTGTCTTCAGACCTACCGTCAGTTTCTTAAATTCGGCCAAGATCTTCCTGTCAAAGCGGCGCTATTCGAGAGCGAAGAAATTCCACAGAATGGTCTGTTTTAGTTGGTTTCTCCAATTCCTCCCTCGAATACCTCATTGTTGCATTACAGTCGATGTGCTCGTCTCAACACCGAATCGCCTTGCTCACCATCTGCAGGACATGAAGCTCAAGTTTTTAAGGTGTGCCTTTCTCTACGTTTCTATTTCTCAAGGAAAACTTATTGCCAGCTTCCATCCTTATTTGTTAAGATGGCTGATTGTCGATGAAAGTGACCGGTTATTTGAGGTCGTAGAAGGCCAAGAGCGCTGCTTTCGGAATCAGGTACGTCGGATTTATGTCGTATCACTGGAATTTATACCGTTTTCACCCCAGGCTGAGCTTTTTTTCGAACCAAATCTGACTTTTTAAACAGAATGGGCTACATGTTTGTCCAGTTTGAGGCGAAAATTGTATATCTTTAATAATCGACCATCCTTTATGCTTCCAGAAGCTTACTTAATCTTAACACTATAGCTTTGGAGATTTTTTAAAAAGAAGTACAAAATTACAACAAGGACTTACCATTGGTGGGTAAAGATTGAGATTCTTTATACAAAGAAATGGCTGTTAGATTAAGCAGGGAACCTGAAGAGTAGGAATTTGGGATCATAAACAGGAAGACTAAAGGATTAATGGTAAGGTCCGCGCTCAGGGCCTGCTCATACTTTGCGACGGGAGCGAGGGGAACGATTGGTCGTCTGGGCAAATCATACGCATCGATTTTTGCCAAGCATGCACCTAGCAAAAATCGATACGTATGATTTGCCTGGCTGTCCAATCGTTCCCGTCGTGAAGTATGAACAGACCCTTAGGTATTCACGGCACAAGCTCTTCTTGAGATCTATAATGCAGGGGGGGGGGCGTTCGTTCATTACACGATCCCGCCCGCCGTCCGCTTCCCTCCGGCCTATTTGGACGAGTTTGCGGGGCCCGAAACCGTCGTTAAATGGCGTGACGTCGTCCAAAAACCTAGCAGTTGATAGGAGACGATTGGGGAGCGCATCTCATAAGGGGACTCCGAAGTTATTTTTCTAGCCAGTTTGGTTGTGGAGACAGGGGAATTGCTAAGACCACTAGAACCAAATCGGAATAGATGCATAGCATAGGAACGCGTCGGAACTGGAGCACACTTGTTCGAAGCGCCGCGCACGTGGGCTGCGTCAGCGTCCACGTGGGCGTTCGACCGATGCTCTTGTACGCCTTCGGTGGCGCTACTTGCAGGCGGATCGTGGCCCAGTAGATGTGGCGTTGCATCATGCGAAGGAGGTCGGGGGTTCGGTTCTCCTGCGTCGCAGGATTTCTGCATTTCATCTGACTGGTTGAGATTTGAGGCGTTTTCACGTCAACACGATTTTCGGGTGTTCTGTGCGCATTTTTCCACCTGTATTCGATTCTGCTGAACCCAGCTGCGGACAGCCCTTGGGCAACGAAAGCAGTTTCCACACGAGTAGCTTGGATGAACTACACCCCGGAGTCCCTTCTCTAGCCTGGATCTCCGCTCCAAGAGCGCAGAACGCAGCTACAGACTCCACCTGGGCGACGAAAGCAATTTACACACGAGCAACTTGGATGAACCTCAAGATCTATTCCGATCTGGTTTTAGTTGCCATAGATCCACTCGTAGCTTGAGGGAAGGAGATGGATTCTTCAAATTTTCGACAGAACTAGAGACTACGGGTAATTCCAGTACGGTCAGGAGTTGGCGGTCTCTACATTGAAGGCCCGTCTGAAATTGTGCGCAAAAGCGGCCCATCGTCCTCGCATTTTAAAGGATCAAACAATTGTCCTTGTGTTGAAGAACTTTCTAGTGGATGATCGCGTTGTTGTCATGACATAAGATGATGACATATCTCGTTAAGATGTTGCTGTACTTGTCGGGAAATGCGGACGACGCCTTAGTACTGAACAATGTGTCGGGACCTGAAAAAAGCCATGGCGCTGCAGCTGACAAGTCCTCTTCTCCAAATGTAGTGTATAACATTCTGACTCTTGACTTAAGAACGAAACTGGTTCTGGATAGAGCTGGTAGGTCAAAGGAAGTGATTAGAAATACGATACCTCCATGTGATAGCAGGGATCCGGACATCTCTTCGTCGGCGCGCCCTTTGCTCCACCCCTTTCTGAGGGCAGTGTAGGGAACACTTCTCCGCCAAAATGCAGTCGTAGTTCTTAGAGTCTTACGGCTAAAATTATCCGTTCTTGTCGTTTTGCTAGATCCAGCTGGGCCATGTGCATTTACTAAGATGAACCCTCGCTTTTATTTATTTCATTTTTATTTCATTTTGAAAAAAACGGGTTTCTACTTGCTTAAATGATGCTGAAGTTTTTAACGGTCTGCGTCTTTTGACGAACAAGTTTCCAGAGGCAGGAATTTTACCTTATGGAGATTTAAAAATGTCGTAAATTGTGAAAAATGTTTTTAAGCTTGCGAAAGTTTACAAAGCGTGCGACGGGAAGTTCACTCGAAGAGCGTTCTTCAGCGCTACGTTCTCGTATGAAGTGGAGGAGTGGTAAGCGAAGCAGCTTTTTCTTTGGCTATCCTTACTCCAGTTGAAACTATCGATTCAGGTGCAAGGAGAACTTGAACAACGTAGCTATGGTCTGCATTGGTGAACGGTGAGGTGTCTATGGAACCTGTAGGTTTATTAGAGCGTAAATTTTGTCCTTAGAAATTCGGCGAACGCGAACGTGAAGCAGGAGTTGGTGTTTGCTGGTTCGGAGCACGGAAAGCTGTTGGCTATCCGAACACTTCTTCAGACTCAATTCGACCCGCCGGCTTTGATTTTTGTGCAGGTATAGGTGCCACTAGCCCTTTTTAATTTTTTTTTTTTGCGATTGCGTATATGTTTAGAGTAAGGAACGGGCTCGAGAGCTACTCGCGGCGCTCTCGTCGATCATTCCGCCCATACCTGTGGCGCTTATAAGCAGCGAAAAGTCTCAAAGTGAGGTCGGTGATCATTTAAAGTGAGAAGCTGTACATTGGGTCCAACAAAATGGAGTTAATAGTTAATAGTAGCTCAGTTGATGCAGCGGTTAAGCCAGGGGTTTCGCGAGATGGTCGGAATGTTCATTTTCACTACTTTACTCACTGCACCAACTAACCACCATCGCAAGAACACTTAGCTCGCGTAAGGCCCTGTTCATACTTCGTGACGGCAACGGTAAGAGCGACGAGAGCGACGGCAGCTCCCGGAAAGTATGAACAGGCGACAGCAGCGACAGGAACGACAGCGCCACCGCTCGAGCATGAACGGATTTCGGTGACGACCGCGCGGTTTTAATCGATTTGCATGTTTTGCACGGCAGACGAGCCGCTTTCGTTTACGAAGTATGAACAGGCCCTAAGAGCGAGAAGTTCACAACCCGCACCCCCCCCCCCACCACCACCACCACCACTAAAGGGCTTACCCTATTAAGAACGGCTGTAGACAACTGCCATTTCATTTGGATTTCTACTGGTTCATTGAGTTGAATCCAATGGGTGGTCATTTTGTTGGATTCTGCAGAAAGTTCTGTTCTTCTAGTGCATTCTGCGCCTGAACATGAAATGAAAATGCATTTGCAGAGAGATCACATCATTGAGTCGTTCCGATCAGGACGGCTCTGGGTGCTGATTTGTACCGAGTTGATGGGACGAGGTCTGGATCTTCGTAACGTGAACCTTGTGATCAACTTCGATCTGCCGACGTCTATCGTCAGTTACATCCATCGAATCGGTAAGTGTTATCCGTGCTTCATTGTGTTTTCTTGAATGCCTCTTGTTCAACGTATTCGTCGTTTAGGCCGAACCGGACGCGCTGGACGCCATGGTCGAGCTATCACCTACTTCACCGAGTCGGATACGAAATATCTGCGGTCGATCGCTACCGTGATTCATCAGGCTGGATTTGAGGTGCCGGAGTATACTCTGAATCTGAAGCCGTTGAACAGGTCAGTCATCTGAGACAGAATATCGTTGCTGCCGCGAAGGAGGCGTCTTTTGTGTGGTCATATTTCGTGAAACTGCGGAGCAGACGGGTTTCCCAAAGATCGGCTATGGCGTATTGCACGCATTGTTTTTATTTGTCTGAAAATTCTGAAAGAAAAATGCGCGAAAGGAATTCTGGAACAAAAACTAGGGTCACGGTCAAAACATCGGTTAGGATTGAGGAAGGCATGACGAAAAAGGGAAAACCAAGCAGGAATACTGCTTCATAGGCGCTGGATCAGCGGTTCGATTCGTTGCCTCGGGGGCGTTTAGTGTGCACGCGACGCGCGATGCGATGTTATGATAAGCTCCCATATCGATTAACCGAATCGCGCGATCGATATGGAAGATGGCCACAACATCGCGACGCTCGTCGCGTGCACACTAAACGATCCCTTATAGTTTTTTTCTTCATTTTCTGCATGCACTATGATTGGAAGGCTGTGCAATTCCATAGCAAACTGTACCGGCCCCTAACTCCGTAGGTTCAAGACTTGCAAATATGGGACGTACTTTTCTACTACCCAAAAGGTGGATATTCTCGCTGTGGCCGCTGATGAGACCCCTATCTGGTCAGCTTTTTTCGACCTGCTTCTTGGATTCGCCCCCTCATTTGGGATTGAGAAAGCCCCCACGGGTCTATGCTGTCGGGAGGGGGGGGGGGGGGCACATAACTAAAATTTATATAACATTGATTTGAGTCTTACGAGGTGGGTTCAGGAGGACAAAATACTTGCTTTGATGGCTGCTTCGCCGGCTGGAGGTCTTCTCAGCGGGACCACAACTCTTCCAGACCGCCCGATCTCTAGCAGCTTGCATCCGTGAGGCAGACTCCGCTCTCTGAGAGACCTGGAGAATGAGTGTGCCCATCGCATTGGCGGTCGTCCCAGGTCTCTCGGGAGCCATTCTGTGACACGGAGGCTCCATCTATCGTCCTTTCTTCGAAGCAGGTGTCCGGTCCAGCAATATTTGGACTTCTTCATGTACTGCAGCGGGTCGGCTAATTGCGACTTCTCCCGTAGCTCCGAGCTTCGTAGGCCTTCTTGCCATTGCTGACGAAGGCTTGTCCTTAGAAGACATTTCTCCAGTGCACGATGCGTAGTTTGCATCGCTCTGGCGATTGTCTTGTTGTCGGGCCAGGTTTCCGTCGCGTAACACATCGCAGGCAGTACAGAGGCGTTGAATATCGAGGCCCTGAGGCCGGCATCTTTGATCGGATGACAAAATAGGACCCAAAGAATAAACAAATAAACAATCAAATCGCCGCGGTTGTCAAAGATGTCTCGGCGGGCAAATCGCATTCAAACACGGCCAGCTAACCGCCGCCTGACAAGTTATAACCCGGGGTCAGGCGGGGGGGGGGGGGCTCCAGGACCTAACTCCAACGCGACGTCGCGGAGCTGAAACGCGGACGTGCGCTCGGTGATGCATGGTTAGCCGCGGAGCACGAAATGTTCTCGGTGTTTAAGCTCCCAGACCACATTTCTAGCAAGGAACATAATATCCCACAGAATGTGGTCTGCAGTAGGACAATTGATCCGAGAACGGGTGATAGTGACCTTTTTCCGTAGTGTAGAGAATCACGGGCAAAAATTGACCGAAGAAGTTGTAAATGGCAAATACTGACTCCAGAAACCATCCACATGACCAGGATTCATATATAACCTGTCGCTGATCGTCCTATTGAAACCACATTCATATATCATCTCCAAGAAACGTTGAAATAAGGCAAAGGCGGGCCGCATGTCCCTGTAGGAAGCGTTTCTAGCCGTCGGAAGCATCGGACCGCGACAACTCGTCCAATTTCGTCGCGCACCGTGCGCGACGCCAGGGGGGTCGCGCGGCGTTGGAGTTATGTCTGCCCTGGAGGGGGGGGGGGGGGCACATGGACATAACTTTGTCTGCTTACAGCCGCGTCGGAACCGATTTCTTTTTGAGAATTTTGTCAGGTTAGGTCCTGTTTTGTCCTCTAGAAGCCGCCCAGTGAGTGTCGAGTCAATTTGTTACATAAGTTATAGTTATGTGCTCCCCCCCCCTCCACTAGGACACTAGGATAGATACTGTCTGAATCTTCTGTTTATGCCCGTTACATGTGTCGTTTAGGAACGAGAAGAAGGAGCTTCTACGCCATGCGCCAAAGAGAAAACACATTGCATTCGTGAAAAAGAAGAAGAAGAAGGTGAAGGCTACCAAGGGTGAAGATGGTGCGAAGGAGTCTGATGCGCCTGCTAAGAAGAAGGCTAAGCTCACCGAAGACCCGAACACGACGAAGGTTAAGGTGGAGGGACCTGAAGGCGTGAATAAGAAGAAAAAGAAGAGTTCTCGGAGTAAATTCAAGCAGGACTCGAAGGTCCTCGATTCGAATCCCATTGGAATGAAGAAGCCCCCCGGCGCAGCGGATAAAAAGAAGGTTAAGAAAGCTGTAAAGGATGGAAGGGACTGAGGTGGCGTTAATGCTGTTCATACTGTTTCGGCGGTATTGATCGCCCACGCGCTGGCTAATCGATATCTGTAATTCGAAGTTTGTCGCGACTCACATAGCGACTCAAGTATAAATGCTATCTAATGCAGCCTCTGTTTATCACATGATAGTATTGTTATTTGAAAGACGTCTATTCACACATTGTTTGAACTCAGTCGTTTGAGTGGTTGTTGATTTGCTGTTGTTGCTTGCACGTTGTTGAAGTAAAGGTTGTTTTCATTTCACCCAACGTCTTGAAGTCACTGGTGGAGATGTTGAAGAATGGCTGAGACGAATTCGATGTGCGAAATGGTAACCAGTCCAGAGATTGGTTTCCTTTACCTTTGCAGAAGGTCAAGGTGTCGTCGGTTCATTGTATAAAAGGTAAGTGGCGGTCGTCGGGTGTCAATCAATCCATGGGATGCGCCATGTATTCAACAGCAATGACCTTCCATGTCCAACAGATTGACCGCCCGTACTGTTATGAAGCAAGCTTCGATTTTGAAGGCGTTAAAATTGATTTCAGAGGTGTCAATCTTGAGACAGTTATAAACGGTGGATATCAGGACCGGCTCACCGTAGCCACAGTGCGGGTCGCGCCTAGACTTTTGCTGTCTGCGCCCTCCTAGCTTAGAGATCGCGCGTCGGCGTCCACGCTGCCACGTTCGATCGATGTCTTGTGCACCCGCGATGGCACCATGGGCCAGTGGATCGTGGTGCAGTAGTTAGAGGGTTTGCTTCATGCGAGGGATGTGGGGGTTCGGTTCCCGTGCGTCGCGGCGTTCTTGCACCTCAGCTGAGTATCTGAGGTCTGGGAGGTTCGACGTCTACACGACATTGCGGGCTTTTTGCGCATTGTTTCAACCGTATGCGCTTCACCGCTCGAAGAGCGCAGAACCCAGCCGCGGACTCCACCTGAGCAACGAAAGCAGTCTTCATACGAGCAGCTTGTATGGCACACACCCTGGAGTCCTTTCCCTAGCCTGACTCTGCGATTGCACAATGGACGTCTCACGCGACGCCTAAGGTTACGGTGAGCCGGTCCTGATATCAGCCGTTTATAATCCTGTGTCAATCTTGCTTAGAAGAGTGTCCAATTGGACGTGAAGTGTCCGATTTTGTTTGAAAAGTGTCCAATTTGGCGTGAAAAATGATGTATATGGAGTCTCTGAGAGAGCTCACACACATGATGAATGACCTATTTCGACAAAGACCTCGATAGTGAGCCCTCGAACATATTTTCCATAGCCTGCAAGTGTCTTTACGCCTAATGATTCGACTGGGACTATTCTTTCGCTTCTATTCAGCTCCGAAATCATTAGGTTCTTTGGACTTTCAGTCGCGTACACTGTCAAATAAGTCAAGCAAATGATAAGATAACGTGATAAGGACGTAGAAGGAGTAGACTAAAACTCCGCTGCAGGAAGAGATACCTGGAGATTCAGTTAACTTTGCGGCATTTCCGCGCAAAATACGGGTTTGCAGTGTGATCGATGGAATCTAGGGTTCCTGCTGTGGCCAGAAATGTTGCTTTGTCATTGTTTTCTGCTTCATTAGCACGAGTAAGGGCTACGCAGTTTCAGTTCAAATTCCAGTTTATTCGGATGTAGTTCTTCGGTAGATAGCTTAGTGTTTTTTTGTTAGCAGTTGGATTATTTGCAAGTTTATGACACCACCGATGGTACATGTCGCGAAAATGGGCAGCATGGGATGTCGGGAACTCGCCAGCCAATCAGATCGCACCAAACTGGTATGCCATTCATAGGGGGCTTCGGTCAGTACTCTGATTGGCTGGGGTGTGTTAGCTCTGTAATCTGCTTCTTTATGATTAGCTGGTACATCCACACTTTCCAGTGCTGCCCATCTTCGCGACATGTACCATCGGTGGTGTCGTAAATTTGCAAATAATCCAAATGCAAACAATTCAAAAAACACCTATCCACCGAAGAACTATATATGCGAATAAACTAGAATATAAAGTGAAACTGCGTGGCTTTTTCTCGTGCCAATGAGACAGAAAACAATGACAGAACAACATTTCGGGCTACAGCAGGAACCCTAGACTCCATCGATCACATCGCAAATCCGTATTTTGCGCGGAAATGCCGCATAGTTAACTGAATCTCCAGGTATCTCTTCCTGCAGCGGAGCTTTAGCCTATTCCTTCTGCGTTCTTATCATGTTATCTTAGCCTTTAATTAACATATTTGACAGTGAACGCGACTGAAAGTCCAGCAAAACTAATGATTTCGGAGATGAATAGACGCGAAAGAGTAGTACCAGTCGAATCATTACGCAAACATTTCTTCGAGGACACCAGTAGGCTACGGCAAATAACGCTTCGATTGCTCACTATTGAAATTTTTGTCGAAAAACATTTACAACATCTTCCACAGAATTTCCATGCATACTATACAATCTTCACGTCAAATTGGACACTTTTCAGATCAAAATGGACACTTCTGAAGACTAATTGGGCACTACACGTTGTTACAGAATGTTTTGTTGCGAACAAAACTCTTGCGCCAGGCGGGACTCGAACCCGCATCTTCTGCTTCCCGGGCAGCGATGTTTGCCTTACACTTGTGTGCCCGGAAAGCAGAAGCTGCGGATTCGAGTCCCGCCTGGCGCAAGAGTTTTGATCGCAACAAAACATCTTGTAACAACATATAGTCTCTCTACCAGCCGCTCCACGCTTAAGCAAATGTGTTCAAGACTAATTGGACACTGTTCAAAACAAGCTCGACGCCTCTGAAATCCCTTTTTTCGCTGAAATTCCACACCCACAAACCCAGACTGCGCCGGCATTTCCTGCATCTTGTACAAAGGCTCCGAGGCTGATGTCATTCGAGCGTACATGTCTACAAACAACAAGCATCGCGATAGTAGACGGAAGTGTTGATGCCAACGATCGCGCTGACGCAGGAGCAAGGCGATCGAGACGACGTGTGGGTGGGAATATCGCGGAGATAATGAGACCCGACGCGTGATCACTTGAACTGACCGTGTTGCGCCTATGATCTGTGGAACGTAGATGAAGACGATCACCGCTTTGCAGTCGAGTTCTTTAGGTGTTTTCTATGCGCCTTAGATTAGCTTGAGTGGATGGATCATAGCATGGATCAGTGTTTGACAAACTTACAACCGGAGAAAAACCGGCCTGAATTATTCGCCGTAGTTTCAGAGTGAAATTCAGGGAAATCGTTGCGGGACCGAGTTGCCCATCCCTCTGCTAATTAGTGGCTGCAGCTAGTGATATTAGCTTGATAATTGGATTGATCGAAAAGTCTTGCAACACTAACACAACGATATTACAATACAATACAATATAATACAATATACAAAACTCAGTCCACGATATATTCCCTATCCAAGTCTAACCAGGATACTATCTCAACGGTAGGTCGGAACGGCGCAAATGTTGTATATAGGCAGAACCGCCTCTCTCTCGGTAGTAAAAAACTGCAGGTATCTCGACCCCAGTACAACTCTGCGCAGAGTTAGGAGCGGGGGAAGTCGCGTGTTGGCGCCCTGTTGGTTCACGTGCTCTACAGCTGACGGGCGCGCGCAGGATGAGGGCTCGTATCGCGGCTCAGCGCAGTGCACAGGTGGCGTAGTAGGGAAGAGCTCGGGCTCGTGAACGAGGGGTGGGGGTTTGGATCCCGCAGACTGCGTTTGATTTGCAGTTTTGCAAAATCCATGTTTATCATATAGGTAATCCACCTAGGGGTATTATAGTGTGTTATAGAGCATGTTTATATATAACATATGCTTCAAACTACAGATTAGCTGAAATGTTCACTTCTGTGTGTCACTTATTTTAAGCCTGTTTTGTGTGAAGCTATAGTTATGTAACGATAGATATTTTGTGGCACTAGTTAAAAGTTCCGATTCCACCGACAAGACTTCGGTCAAAATTTTTTTTCGCTGAAACTTTGTCTAGGGGGGGGGGGGGGTTATTTGGGGTGCTGATCACGAATCTGACATCCATTCTTCACGATTTGGTCGGAGGCCACCATACCGTTAACAAGGGTGGTCCAGGCAGGGTCGCCGATTTCGCTGAAACTTCGTCTAGGGGGGGGGGGGGGTTATTAGGGGTGCTGATCGCGAATCTGATATCCGTTTTTCACGATTCTGTCTCTACCTGCCGTCACCGGCAGAAACTTTAAGAATGTAATCCTGCGCCTTCCTGTATCTATATTATCCAGCCGAATCGTGAAAATGGATATCAGATTCGTGATCAGCACCCCAAATAACCCCCTAGACAAAGTTTCAACGATTTTTTTTTTGATCGAAGTCTTGTCGGTGGAGTCGCAACTTTTAACTAGTGCCACAAAATATCTATCGTTACATAACTATAGCTTCACACAAAATAGGCTTAAAATAAGTGACACACAGAAGTGAACATTTTAACTAATCTGTAGTTTGAAGCATATGTTATATGTAAACATGCTCTATAACACACTATAATACCCCTAGGTGGATTACCTATATGATAAACACGGATTTTGCAAAAGTGCAGGACAAACGCAGTCTGCGGGATCCAAACCCCCGACCCCTTGTTCACGAGCCCGATCTCTTCCCCACTACGCCACCTGTGCACTGCGCCTGTCCGCGATACGAGCCCTCATCCCACGCGCGCCCGTCAGCTGTGGAGCACGTGAACCAACAGGGCGGACTTCCGTCGCCCCTAACTCTGCGCAGAGTTGTATAGGGGTCGAGATACCTGCAGTTTGTTACTTCCCAGAGAGAGGCGGTTCTGCCCATATACAACATTTGCGCCGTTCCAACCTACCGTTGAGATAGTATCCTGGTAAGATCCTGCCCCTTTCAAGCAGCCTTTCAATTCCTTTCCAGCCGAATTCCGAGGAGGAAAAGAATTCAGGAACCTCCATTTCCAGTTGACGTCGATCATCGAGTTCTCTATCTAGATGATGCTGCTTTAGAGCTCTGGACAGGTGGTAGTCAGAAGGCGCGAGGTCTGGAGAGTACGGTGGATGGGGCAGAACTTCCCCGGCCAACTCCTGGATTTTCTCGCGACTCACTTTTGCGACATGACGACGCGCCTTGTCGTGCAGCAGGTGGATATTTTCCCGTTCTGGACGTTTCTGGCGCATGGCGTCGGCCAAGCTCTGGAGCTGGGTGGCGCGTCACTATCCAGCAACTCCCACTAAAGCATGCCTTCTGACTGCCACCAGCAACACAGAAGAACCTTATTTTCGTGGTGTCCACGTCTCGATTGTCTTGGAGCTGGTTCTCCACGTGGGAGCCATTGGCTCTTGCGGGTGTGGTTAACATAAAGAACACAGCTTTCATAACCAGTAACAATGTCCTTTCTGTGCGGGCGAAGAAGCAGCGACTCAGCAACACTGATTCGGCATGCCTTGTCAGAGTCGCGCAGCTCATGTGGTACCCAAGACGACCAAACTTGGCGGTACCCAAGGATCTCCAGCTGCCTCACGACGGCGCTTTGCGTGCATCCAAGTGTCGCCGCCATTTCGCGAGTGGCTGAATTTGGCTTCACCTCGAAGACTTCGCGCCAGCTGTCTTCTTCCACAACAGAGGGGCGTCCGGAACGAGGTCGACCTTCTGGAGAGATATCTCCAGCCTTGAAGCGCTGATAACAACGAGCCACTGTGGAATAGTGAATGACTTCCTCCTTGAATGCAGCGCAGATGTTGGAGGTTGCAGTCCCTGCGGAGTGGCCTTGCAGGAATTCGTAGTAGACGATAGGTCGTCGGATGCCGCTGCTTGTCGTCGACATTGTTGCTGTATTCCTACTCGACGAGGCCTTATACAGCATGCTTGAGGAAGCTTCGCGAATGTACTGCGACGTCACCACACAAGATCAGTACTGTAAGGGCTTTAACAAATTTAATAGGCAGCAGCGCAAAGCGTTGCAAGACTTTTCGATCAACCTAATAACTACATAAATAAACAAATTAATAGAACATTTATTGAAATTGATACGAAAGTACTACAAAATCAGTTAAGTACAAAAGAATATAGGAAGGGCTGGCTTTTTAAAGACTGGCAAAAGCGATTTCTTCCATGAATTGCATAAAGTGAAGTGTTCTTTTTTGTCAAAGCGATTTAGTAGTTTATTCACTGAAAAAGCATTATATACAATTTTCACGTCGAATTGAACAGTTTCCAAATCAAATTGGACACTCTTCTACGCTACTGGAAGACTTATGAAATCAAGGCGAGTTCTTCGAAATCGAAATAAGCTTCTTCTTCGTTAAATGGAGACTCTCTAGAAAAGTTAGAATAAACCTTTTTTGTTCAAGGAAAGCTTAAGTATGATTTCTTTGAAGTTTTAATTCATCTATCCAATAAGTGAGCACACTGTTTGCAATTTTATAAAATTCTCATTTTTTGATGAAATATAAGTGTGTAAAGCTTGTGTTGAAAAGCACAAAAGCGGCCATTTTTTAGTGCCAAGAAGGAGACTGCGCCATGCCCTCGTCAAAGAGGTCGCGGTTTTTATTCGATTGGTAGCAAAATTTTTGTCTGCATGGATTTTGCCACATATTAGCGATAGAACAAAAATAACTAAAAAATACACACATCTCTTCAATTTCGTTTGTTTTATTGATGTTTTGTTGATTCATGTAAGCAGCATTTACACTATCGATCAAATAAAAGAAGGCGGTGAACTTCTTGAGTGCATCTTGCGATCTGATCTTTTAATGCTTTGTATCCTAGCTTCTTTGCTGTTACGATAAATTTAATAAAATAAAATAGTTTAACCTGCGAAAATGCGCTTCAAGACTTTTGAAATCAAAGCTAACTCTTCTGAATCGAAATGACCTTCAGGCAGGTTAAACTACAGTCTCAATAAGATGGTAGGAATAAGTTTTGTTCAAGAAAAATTTGGTACTGCTTTCTTTGAATTTTTTAGTTTATCTGGCCCAGTAAGTATTATAATTTTATAAAATTTTTATTTTTAGTGAAAAATAATAAAATAAGTCTTGAAGCTAAAGCTAGCTCAATAGACTGTCCAATTTGATCCTATATGTATGTGTCCAATTTGATTTTAAAAGTGTCCATTTGAGCGTAAAAATGGTATATATTCCATTAAGATATCGTTCATTCTATTTTAAATTAGTCTACAGCTAATTTCTCAATTGTATTGTCTGGTTAGGAAAGAATGTTTTTTGACTTGTTGAAGGTTTTAGTAAAGGATTAAGAAGTGATACAAGAAGTTTATACAAAGTTCAGTTTACAAAACGAAAAAGATTAATGAAACTTTTACATTTGACAGAGAGCACATTTTTTACAAATACAAATATCAATTCAGCTGAAACAAACACAGTATTAGTTCGTCAAAAGATTAAGCGCATTTTCGCATAAATAAGAATGGTAGGCATTGTTACACCTGAATGTTGGATGACACTTCGTGCAGTTCCATGTTTCATCTGTTTCATCCTTAGCTTAAGTGGGTCACTAGAAGTCTGTTGTTGTGGGATTTCTGACGTGCGAAGAACGATCGGGTTGCTCCTGTTCAGCCTCTGCCCTCTAACCCCTCTGTATCATCAATTGTCGGTGAATTAGTGCCGATGGTGTATCCTCCCAAGTGCCAACGGGGCCCCGCATCCCCTACCTGTCACCTCCTCCTTTGTCGAGGCACAGATATGGTCCGTCTTCTGGTGACCGTCATCGCAGGCGGCTTCGATTCTCCTACCTTCTAACCTTTTGCCATCTTGTCTTGGCATAAAGGAATCCTCCTCTCATCATTTTCTCACTCTCACCAGTTCGTACTTCACCTACAAAAACAAAAACTCTTGTAACATGCGTGAAGTACGGCTCCGTTCTGTTTGATTCGCATATAAAATAGTCTATTTCACTGAGAACTGACAGATCATAACATTGCTTGAAAGCAATTTTATTCATCGAAATAAGTACCATTACAATTAATGCATATTTTCCCAACGCCAGAATAGCTTAGACATTCCATCTTTGTAGAAATCGGAACAACGAGAATTAATAGAACAAAGGAAATCATTTTCGACATCACCTTGGCTGCCGAATTTTTTATTATTCTTCCCATGACGACTTAACTGCTTGAAAAAAATGATAGTCGGTAGGGGACAGATCTGTTGAATATGCTGGATGTGGCAGAGTTTCGTATCCCAATTCATCCAGTTTCTGGACAACATACTGATAAAGGTCACAACGATGTTTTGTTGCGATCAAAACTTCTAGCGCCAGGCGGGACTCGAACCCGCACCTCCCTCTGACCGGGCGGGAATGCTCTACGCCTTTACACCACCGGCGCCGTTTGATCGAACGCAACATCCACACCTCGTGGGACCGATCAGCAGTCACCCGTATCCGGGATGACCTGGCCGCTGATATCAGCATGGAACCAGTCAAGCTTCGATCAAACGGCGCCGGTGGTGTAAAGGCGTAGAGCATTCCCGCCCGGTCAGAGGGAGGTGCGGGTTCGAGTCCCGCCTGGCGCTAGAAGTTTTGATCGCAACAAAACATCGTTGTGATAGCTTACTACCTCGATACCAGCCACTTGAGGCTTAAGGAAACTGATTTGAATTACTGATAAAGGGTTCACCAATGCCTTCTTCAGACATGTTTTGTTTCAAAGTAAGGCATTTTTCTGTGATTTCCTCGTTTCTAGAAAAAAGGTAAATTAAAATAGAGAAAGGAAGGGCTAAAGGAAGAGCCAAAAAACATCTGATATTTACTCACCGACTAATCAATCCAATTACTATAAGAATTTAGGTAAATGTTTTGTGTGCTTCTTTTGACTATGCTACAATTTTTGCATAGCGCCGTAATGTTGTGTCAATAGTGTTTCTTTGCACGTTATTTATTTTACATAGAATAAATCAATAAATCAGTAAATATATAAGTATTAGGTGGAAACGGACGTTTCCGTCGTGTTTCACTTCTAATTTCACATGATCATAACTTCCTTGATTGTCAGTCGTTTCAGTTAATGCTTTTTGCCTACTGCTTTTCCGTCGAAAAATGAGGAAAGTTGTCACGGTTTCATTTCTTAATATTTCTGAGTACTTGATGAGAGCTACGGTTCAGGTTGCAGCACTGTTGTGGACTCAATGTATTTGAGTTGCTCAGGGATGGCTGATGATTTTTAAAGCTGAACTTTCGAAGGCTTAGTACTGCAGATCTATTTATCATTACAGCTTGATAGTCATGACTATGCTCGTTGTCTATTTTTTGCCTTTTTGATTCAAGATGAACTGCTATATGTGTGCTCTCAACTAGACAAAGACTCTTTTTTCTGCCTTTAATGAGTTGGGTTTCCTTCTCCATATGTATGCTCTGTATATCTTGGTGCCCTCTCTTCGTGTTTTTGTTTGTAGGGACTGAGAGGGTGATGGTGATGATGTCTGTGAATAAGCGCGTTGTGAGGTGCCAGGGTTGGGTTTGTTAACCACCTATTGGTTTTCATGTTTCACTACGTTTTCCCATCAGGCTCCTTGCTGTGATTCTAAAACTATGGGGATCTGGAGAACCATCACTTTGAAATGGTTTATTTATTGCCAAATCTTCAAGTGCCTCAGGATCACTATCATAATTATACTGCCAGCTTCTGACAGCTTGTTACATGCATCAGGCGAAAGTGCTGTCTCTCATACACATGCAACTGGCCTATGGATAGTCATCTTCGTAGGCACTGTATAGCACTTATTACTCAGTTGTTTTTCCTTATTGAGGTGCATAATGACACCATAGTATACCATGGGCAAGCTCGTCTGGTTTTCTGTAGTGAGCATGTTACTTATGGGTTGGCTGTCCTACCTTTCCTCTGGTTATTTTCTCCCTTTATAGCGCAGGTTCATATTAGGTTGGTGCATAAGTTCTCGGACATTTGATCCCTCCTGAATTGAAAGCACATTTTCCCGCCAAATTTCTCACATGTATCAACGCGTAGATGATCGATCGATAGAGAAAGGAAAGGGCTACAAAACTGTTCCTAACATTTACTTCTGCGTTGTTAACGTCAGCTGTTATGGCTAAGCAATTCATCCCAACTGAGACGCATATTCGGCACGTCATGTTATTCCTGCATCAATCTGGCCTCAGTGCCAACGAATCGTATCGTCGCCTGAAGGATGTTTACAACGAGAGTGCTCCTGCTCGAAGTACTGTGTACCAGCGGTTCTCGAAGGTTGCAGTTGGTGAATTCTCCGTTGAGGATAATGAACGAGAAGGGCGCCCGATGACACTGGATTGGATGGCCTCCGAAGTAGAGTGGAAGCGGACCCATACCGAACCACTCGCGAACTATCAAGCACTCTTGGTGTTAGTCATTCGACAGTCGTTCGAGGATTGAAGTCGATTGGCAGGGTGCAAAAATTGGGTCGCTGGGTACCTCACGACTTGGCACAACATGACATGGATCGCAGAGACGATGTCGCTCTGTCTCTCCTTACCCTCAGACATACCCACGGATGGCTGGACAACCTTGTCACCGGGGATGAGAAGTGGATACTCTACTCGAATTATCGCCGGCGTGCACAGTGGGTTGACGCAACTGGAGAGGCAGAGGACGTTCCGGAATCCGACCTTCACGTGAAAAAGGTGATGCTATGCATTTGGTGGAGCATTCTTGGCGTAGAACAGTGGGAGCTGCTGGACGAAGGGACAACAGTGACGGCAGCGTTTTACGTCAGCCAACTGAGGAAGTTGAGGGCCCACCTTCAAACCACACGAGGAGAGCAAGTGAAGGTGTATCTTCAACACGACAACGCTAGACTGCATATTGCTAGAGCGACGGCGGCTGAGTTGGCGGACTGCGGATGGACCGTTCTTCCACATCCACCTTACCCACCAGATCTCGCTCCTTCTGATTATCATCTGTTTTCAAGCCTTCAACGCTATTTGGACGGCCAGCAATTTAGGAACCGAGAGGATGTCAAGGAGGCACTGCTCACATTTTTCGAATCACAACCGGCCGCGTTCTGGAGAAAAGGCATCCATGACTTACCAGCACGTCGGCGAAAGACAATTGATGTAAAAGGTGGTTACTTCAAGTGATTTGATATTGTTGTTCGTATGTTGTGATAATAAATATTTCATGCCCCAAATGTCTGAGAACTTATGCACCAACCTAATAGATGGTAGGCCTTCTCCTCAATGCTCTTAATAGCCTTCTTTTTAATGTTTTCCGCTGGATGTACAATAAATAAATAAATAATGTAAAGTCTTTTTACCCTTGGCACGTGGCTGCCAATAAAACTAGATAGAATTTTGAGGTTGTTAAAATTTGGGCACTTAGAGGTAACGAAATGTCGGATGGCATTTTACGCTCCTCTTATACACGATAATAATTCTCGTTTTTAAACAACCCAAGCTAAATCCTAACACAGGAGAACAACAATGTGAAAACGGGGGATATGCGGAGAACGCTCAAGATCAAAAACAGTTTTCAACCCACAGCCATCAGTTTTTGTATGAAATTAATGGTGTTTATTTGAAGTAGTCTCTAGGAGGGCTGGTAACTTTTACTTATCACAGCAGTTTTTCAGCAAATTCGTATGCCTTTTTTCAGACTTTCATCAACATTTCCTGCTCTGGTTTATCAGTTTGCTTATTTATTTATTTACCACTTATTATCGTTTATAATTTATTGTCATTATTATTTATTTATTTCTCTATTTATTGTTTGCCAGTTAGATTCCATTGTGAATTCTGGCAGCAGTAGGCCATCAAATACCGAAGCTGACCATTTGAATGTGACCTAGGAATTTCGCGATGGTTCGAGTAAGAAAACCGGCTCCTGCTCAAATGTTTCGCGAACCACTTTTTGCTATTGCTCATGATACGTTCTTTATAATGAGTGACTACTGCTTCGATATTTCTTCGTTATTTTTATTTTTTATTTTTATTTTATTATTATTATTTTTTCGTTCTCCCACCAAGCACTTGTTTCTTCCATTTTTATGTGAAGAAGTACCCCATCAGGATACGTATTGAGGCTCCTATACTTGTGCTTAATTAAGGGAACATCGCCTAGGCCTTGCCTATCCCTATTCCTTCGTGTAGTCAGTTCTGAGGAATACTCTCCTTCATTTCAAATAGATCTTCCTGTAGTTCAGATTGCCTCATGTCAATGTTTCGCTGCTCTAGAGAGTGCCTTCCCGAACTAGCGCTTCGATTTCGATTTAATTGCGACTTGGCTTCTTCGAGTTTTATACAACAAAGCCCCATGATATGAAAATCAGGATTTTTGCTGTAAGGGGAAGTGGCCCAAACTTTTTTGTTTCTGGGAGTCATCCGATACTTTCCATATGCAGATAAAATGTTTTTCCCTATGTAAGCAAGTGTTTTTCCTCCACTGTTTATGTTTTGTATTCCACGATGAAGTCGTGGAATACAAAACATAAACAGTGGCCGGACTACTCAAGGCACAGACAATTTCGGTAACTTTCGGTTTCAGAAAAAACCTTCGGAAAAAAGAAATACAGTGAAAACCTGAGATTAGAAAGAAAAAAGGGGAAAGGAAAAAGAAAAGGAAGTAGTGTTTAGAATGTCTACGGCTTTCTGACTTTTTTAAGAAGTTCATTACCAACAAAGCTGAGACACTAGACATTCTATTAGCCTGGAGGAAAAACTTGGCTTTGTCCTCACATCTTTTCGAATGCATTTCTCATCCTAAGCCCAAAAAAGGCGCGTGCCGGCTCTCGCGCTCACCCGATACCAGGTTCCTGGTTCGGATTCCCCGTCCAGGCCAATCAAGCCTTCTATCTCTCGACGGTCGGTGAATGGTACCAGACTTGTTTTGGAAGGATAAAGCGCTGACATGTTCATCGACTAGCCACCGCCAGTCATTGTTTGGGCCAAATACGCATTCAAAGCGGCTCCACGACAACATTCCGTAGAGGGGGAATGCGTGGCGCATCCCAAATCGAATTAGTTTGTAACCAAAATTGATTTCAATAATTAATTTTTGTACTCCCAAGCTACTCCCATCGCTCTGGATCTGGTCTCGCAATTTTCGCAGATTTTCGTTCTTCTTGTTATCTCCCCTTTCTTCCCTAGCTTTTCACCCAGTTTCGCACTCTATGGCTACTCATTGCAGTGTAGAAAATAAATACAATTATTGTATTTATCAATACATATCATTGTATTATTTATTTATCATTTTTGGGGTGGGCGAGCGCATGCGGCGTTGTCGTAGTCTCCGCAGCCCATATCGATCGAAGGTTCACGTCCCGCTCGGGCCTTGGTTTCCTCGGCTGGCGATGGTTTGAAACCAGACATGTCTGGGAAGTGTCCACTGTATAGTTTAAATACAATTTTCACATCGAACTGAACACTTTTCAAATCAAATTGGGCGCTTTTCAAGTCTAATTGGACGCTCTTCTAAGCCTAAACCAAAGAACTTTGAAGTCAAAGCGAACTCTTCCAAATCGAAACGACATTCGCGCTCGTTAAACTACAGACTCTCCAAGATGGTTAGAATAATTTTTCGTTGAAAGAAAATTTGGCATAACTTCCTTTGATTTTTTTTTGGTTTGGCTGCCCGAAGGAATGTGAGAATTTTATAAAAAAAAAATTTAAAAGTGTGCAGTTCTACGTGAAAATTGCATTTATGCGTTAGGGGCAGCTCACAATATCTCGCACATTGAGCGAAGTGTGGCGTATTCCGTGTAGGAGATATCTTGAAATTGGACTCGTTCTTCGTTCTCAGTTATGAAAATGCAGAAGATCTCAGGAAAAACTGCAAATATCCTCGTGTTTCAGGCACGTAATGGAGCGACTTAATGCAGACATCATCTTCATGGTTTGTTGCTATTTGGATCTGGGATCACTGTCAAGCTTAGCTGCCGCACTACCCCATTGGTCGTCAGTGATCTTTGGAACGCTAAAGACGAGAGTATGGGCCATCAAGATGGTGAGTGAATATTACCAGGGTTGAAGCTGATTGCGTGAACGAGCTCTTCGGTACCAACTACCGTCACCTCACTGCCGTGAATATGAAGAATCTCGTGAGGTCATTGAAATGACGAAAAATCTCTTCAGAGAATCCTGCCGCAGTTCACGACTGTGGAGTACTGCTCCATGCTTAGGTCTAAGTGCAGCACGAGCAGGGATGGAGCCGAGGAGGTGTGCTAGCCTTGAAGATGTTTTGTTGGTTCTGGAACAAGTAGGAAAGACGTCTATTCAGGAGAGCCCACGAATGAACCTCGTGCTGTGCGACTGGGAAGGCCTACAGGCCTCGATTTGGAAACACGTTCCGTTCGACATGCTGAAGATCGCAATCTTCGACGTCACTCAGGTGCAGTAAATTTTACTTTGCCTTTAGTTCATGTTTTAGATACCCCAGTCGACCCGCCTCAGCACTAGTTTATACTTGCGCAGCTAAGCGGTTTTTCGCGCATCCGATCGTTATCTATTCCAACCTGTTTCGATATTGTCGATCGGATTTTGGTTGGCTAATCAATAATGTTTCTCCTTTGGAAGCTTGTGCAGCGGCCCTCACTTTCGAGTGATTCTCACTTGAAACGACCATCTCCGAGCGGAAATCTATATTATCGATCAATGTTGATAGGCCGCTCGTTAATGCTTCTGGTTGCGAAGTCTGTTCACCTGTCATCATATTACCGAGATCCTGACCTAAAGCATTAGCCCTGAGCATAATCGACCATGTTCTTATGTTCTTGCATGGGCGCATGGATGGAAGGATATAGTGGAAGTTGAATCAACTAAATTCTCAATACACAGTACAAGAATTTTGAGAATACCCTTTGTATCATTTCGATACGAGAGGGGGAGAGAACAGAACGGGAGGAGATGGCCTTTAGAAGAGAAGGCCATGATATCCCTAGCATTTTGAGAAGGCTCCAAATCAATCTGCAAAGGAATCTATTTGTTTCGAGCGCTTGCTCAACCGATCGTCCTGGAGATGTCAGTTCGCACACCGTGTTTTCATTTGTTTTCTACTTCTGATGTGTAAGCCTGCTCTAAAAAAAGATCTAGAACTAGGCTTCCTCTTCTAGGACTTTTTGAAGCTCTTTAACTTACGCTGTTAGAAAAACACCTTTTGTTTTCAGTTCGGCGCATCTGAGCTACCTCAGAAACTCAACAAGGCGTTGAGAAAGATAACAACGAGTCAACTGAGCCTGAAGTTTGAGACGCGAACCGAGGCACGTAAGGTGCTACAGACGATCTCGTTCAATCCCGGATCCACAATATACCTGCACGAGTTGTCGTTCCAGGCGGCGAAGTAAGTCCGTGGTAGAGAACATGCTCATTACGTCTTCGATTTCGAAGAAGAAAAAATCGAGAAGAGCTACAGGACTAGTAATTAATGTGGCCTAACCAGCCAATCTTGGCAGGACGGCCCACCAACCGTACAGGTCTTTCTGGTGGTACGCGCATTAAAGCAGCTAATTATTCGGTTCGGCTCCCCTCTCCGCTGCAAGTCTGGTAAATATTAACTACTGGTGCCGTGTCGACATATGTTCATAAAGAGAAAAAGCGAAAGCATAATGAGTGTTACATGACAAATAAAGTATAAGAAGACAAACAAGCAGAATCTAGGAAGCAATTTGGTTTCCGTTTCGCACGCGCCCTTAGAAGGAAACCAAACCATACCATATAATCGTTCACTGTGCTTGTCAGTAAGGGAGGAACGATATGAGAGATTTTGTTAAAACTAATCTGTAGAGTGAAAAGTCTCATACTGAATTGAGTCGAAATATCCTTTATAGTGCGTATCTGTGATTTTATCACCAATTCAACTAAATTTTTAATAATGTGTATAGCCGTGATTGAATGCAAAAGGAATCAAGAAAGGATCGAGAAACCAGTGCAACTGAAGTTAATAAAGGAGGTAACTTCAATATTGCAAAATGGTGACATAAAAATCAGAAACCAATACGACAGTGTTGCGTAATTACATCAAGACATGATAGACAAAGGAGTGCCAACCTAATAATGGTAATAAGAAATCTCAGGATAATAGCTATAAAATATGCTTATTAGGAATTGAATAGTGCTTTGCAGGTTTAAATGTAAATAACGCCGAGGGCGGAGCACTGGCTGACTCCGATCGTATACGTCGGAGTGCTGAACCTACGAACCTGAACCTACGGCTAGATCTCCGTTTTTTTCTAGGCTAGGGTAGGTGAACCTGTGGCTGAATCTTGTCAAGAAAATGTTCACGAAGACTATTGAAAAATCGAAAAGAGTAAGACGACTTCGAGTGGCTTGGAGCGCACCTAAACGAGTCGAGAGGACGAAGAAGGGCTCTATGAGATATAGCAGCTTAGAGTGTTCCCACATACTTCAAGATGCGTCATAAACTTCTTCGTGAGCCTGATGAACAAGAGGTATGATGCCTTCACATTCTCGTGAAGGCAAGGCAGACCGGATCGCTTTGGCACACGAAAGCGATAGATAGAAACATTGGTGGTGCCTTTTAACGTGCAATGCTGTTGATAAACCGAGCTTGCTTCAGCATCAAACCTTGGCTGTTATATCTTCACATGTGTCCATACGTGACTTCGTAGGTCATCATGCATCTTTCAGAGAACCGATGCTTCAGCAGTGCAGCCTCGAAAACATCAGAGATCTGTGGTTCAGTGGCGACGTGCTCTCTAGCGACCTCTCGCTGCTGTTAGGCTCACGTATTCCGTCACTCTGCGTCAACTGTGACTGTCTGAGACAGTCGTGTGCCGATCTGGTACGGGACTATATCAGAGTGAGTCGCGGGAATTTGAAATGTGAAAAGGTTTTTCAAGGTGCCCCGATTGGTTGGCGCGTTCATACCTCATGTAGGCCAGATTGCCGACTAGTGCTGAAAGTTTACAACAACCTTGTGTACTTATACAATATCTTCCAGGACTTCCTCGACGGAGCGGTGTCGCAAATAAGCTGCCGAGTAAGCGCAAGTGGAGGACTGTTACGATATGTCTTCGAAGTGCGTTCTTTCCCTATTAATACACTCAAAATCTTCAAATATCTTATAATAGTTGCAGGGGATCGCGGGAAGAGGTGAAACTCGTTTATCCAGCGGACAACGGAGAGTTCATCTTTTCGATGGTCTCGAAGAAACGCCGATACACTGCTTTATCGATGCAATGGATGACTGCACATAGATCTCCTTAATAAATTTACTAATTGCGTCTGTATGTATATGTACTGTGTGAGCTTCGATCTCTAAACGATCAATCAAACTTAGGATCCGCTTTAGCCGTTCTCTTAAGCAGTTCTACGTGATCTGTTTCCATATTTTATAATACAGTTGGTTTCGATAGGTAGGCCATGCTCTTCGCTTCTAAACGCACGGATAAGCTCCTCCATGAGCCTATCTTCACTCTGCGAGCGGTCAGGCCCACTCGATTGATTCTGCCGAGCCTGTATGCATTGCCCGCAGAACGCGCCATGGCGGCAATTAGCTCCAAAAAGTAGGCCATGCTCTTCTACGCAACAAAGAAGTTGGCGAATCCTACTAATATAAAAGCGTTAGTCCGTCTGTCTGTGTGTGTGTGTCACAAACGTGTGTAAACTTGCAAAACGTGTTGAACATGTAAAGGAGACTAGCATGCGCACGGCAAACCTGTGTGAGCCTTTAAAACGTGTTGAACTTGCAAAGGAGACGATTTTTTTGAGGATGGCGCTCAAGTGGCGCGAAACTTCGGCCTTAGGGGTAATTGAGGTCGCTGAACACGAATCTGAAGTCGACCAATCGATATCGATCGATATTATCGATTTTTTGGGGATGACGTTCAAGTGGCGCGAAACTTCGGCCCTGGGGGTAATCGAGGTCGCTGAAGACGAATTTGAAGTCGACCAATCGATATCGATCGATATTATCGATTTTTTGAGGATGGCGCTCAAGTGGCGCGAAACTTCGGCCCTGGGGGTAATCGAGGTCGCTGAACACGAATCTGACGTCGGATCAATCGATCCATCTCGATTAACATAAAGGTCAGAAGGCCTAGGGAAGAATAGGAAACCCGTAGCGGCCATGGCGTCCTATTCGCGGGTTTGGGGCGAAGCCCCCAACCAGTCGTAGGCGGCCGCTAGGCCGACGTACGACTGTTAACAAATAAGCTAACGTAACGTCCAGAACTCGAGGATGCGAAAAACAGCGCTTTCCGGCGCAAAAATGCGCCGCTTTTCGTTTTGCGCGCTGCTTTCACTTGTTGGCCGGAGCAAACGTCTGATAGTGTAGAATAGAGTGCGGACATTTTTGACACTATTATGTCCACGGAACGGTCGCAGATTCGAACTTACTCAGCAATCATGATGCATCCACAGGAGACAGAACACGTTGTTAGCGGAAAGAGAGATCTGCAGCCAACGCTGTCGGAAATGTTTTATAAATCTTCTCCTGTGGGTGGAAATTGAGATACAGATTGAAATTCGGTCCAGAGTGAAGGGGTATCGTCTGCACTGCCTTTATTTCAGAAAGGCCATCTACTTCAAGCTGCCGGTAAAAAGACCTGAAAAATCGTATCACATCTACCAGGTCTACAAAGGAGCTAAGCTATCAGTCTTCCAAGGAAAATAGCGAAATTTAGAGGTACAAATCACATGAGGAAGGAATGAATGGCGTCGTATATGTCGTAACTTGTGACAGCGTATTGCATCTGTACGACAGCTATTCGGCTGTTTTTTTTCTTCGACTGGTCAGTGAAGACACAGGAATTCTGTAATTGACAGAAATTATGGAGATCAGTTATGGAGTCACGATTCCTTATCATCACCATATTAGTGGCCCATAGCAGGTCCTTTTCGCTTCGTTTACAAAGGCGCCTCAAAAACCCGTTTGGGCGCATTAGTTCTCCCACATTTTTGATCATTCGAGGCCCTTTGACAGGCTGAAATAAACTTTCTTGCGCTCTCCCCTGTCAGGATTTCAACGCTTCGATTTTTTTAAGATTTTTTGATCAGGCCATATTCTGCCTTTGCCATCTCTGGACATGGAATGCTTTGTTGTCGGGGTTTTTTCTCTATAGCCACTGTGATTTCGTCATCGCTGTGTCCATGTTAACCGACCCTTCGTCATTGCACAATATTTAGTGCAAGTACAAATTAAAATAGGGTTTTGGGTTGTGAGGGTCATCCTTAATCTACGTAGTACAGCATATTTTTTGCAGCACAACGTTAGGGCTGTTCATACTTCGCGACAGCAGCGACTGAAGCGACTAGAGCGGGGGCAGACATAACTCCAACGCCGCGCGAACCCCCCTGGCGTCGCGCACGGTGCGCGACGAAATTGGACGAGTTGTCGCGGTCCGATGCTTCCGATGGCTAGAAACGCTTCTTATAGGGACATGCGGCACGCCTTTGCCTTATTTCAACGTTTCTTGGAGATGGTATATGAATATGGTTTCAATAGGACGATCAGCAACAGTTTGTACAGGAATCCTGGTAGTGTGAATGGTTTCTAGCGCCAGTATTTGCCATCTACAACTTCTTCGGTCAATTTTTACCCGTGATTATGGTTATACTACGGTGAAAGGTCATTATCACTCATTCTCGGATCAATTGTCCTACTGCAGACTGTTGCCTACCACATTCTGTGGGATCTTAAGTTCCTTGCTAGAAATGTGGTCTGGGAGCTTAAACACTGAGAACATTTCGTGCTCCGCGGCTAACCATGCGTCACCGAGCGCACGTTCGCGTTTCAGCGCAGCGACGTCGCGTTGGAGTTAGGTCCTGGAGCCCGACTAGAGCGACAAAGGCGACTGGAGCGACAGCGCCGGCGCTCAAGTATGCACACTTTCGGCGGCGCGCGCTCGGTTTTAATCGATATGCATGTTTTACACCAGCGACGAGTCGCTCTTGTCGCGGAGTATGAACAGGACCTTAGCAGTCAAATTGTGCAACTGCCGAAAATCATCGTCTTAAAAAATTGGATACGCTCATAGCAGAGCCACGGTTATTCTGTTTCGTTTCGTTTGCTGAAATATCTGCGCCTTATCAAGTTCTATTTTGGCGCGTGGTAGCGCAGAGAAACATGATGTCACCGCTAAAGAGATCGATAATATGAATCGATTTTGGCCGGTTGATCGAAGCGTACCCCCCCCCCCCTGATGTTAAGCTCTTCCGCCGGCGGCCATCCTTGTCCAGCAACATTCATCCCTGTTTTGTCTGGGTATTCTCTGCATTTTTCCACAAATTTCCTGAATTTTCCTCTAATTACCCCTATTATAGGATAAATTTCTGCAACGACACCGATCGATTGTTCTTAGC
The DNA here is from genome assembly GCA_947359475.1 of Heligmosomoides polygyrus bakeri. NCBI lineage: Eukaryota > Metazoa > Nematoda > Chromadorea > Rhabditida > Heligmosomidae > Heligmosomoides > Heligmosomoides polygyrus. The sequence goes on from OX375869.1 coordinate 100,116,883, forward strand.
GCGTTATTGTATAGTATGGTGCCAGTAGTCTACAGTCAAAGAGACCTAATCCAACGGAAAAAAAATAAAAACAACAAGTTGAAAGAAATTGTTGTGTTAGGTTGTAACGAATTAAATGGCACTGGCTCGCGCCATTTTTTGGCGCGTCTTTACGCGTTTGATCAAGAACAAACCGTAACATGTGGCATATCATTTAGAAGCGCAAACTTTGCTCTACCGGTGAGTACCAAATTTTCTATGTAAAAGTGGGAAAACTTTAGAGTTTTATTGACTTTTTTGCAGATGGACAAAAGGGTAATCCGAGGCATTTACTTGTATGAATTCAAGCTGGGCACTACAGCTAAGGAGGCGGACGAGAAGATCAGCGCCGCATTCGGTCAAGGATGTTCCACAATTCGGACGGCGTATCGTTGGTATCAGAAGTTCCGGAATGGAGATGAGAGCTTGGAAGAACATGAAGGTCGTGGGAGGCATAGTGATGTTGATGAGGACGAGCTGAGAGATGTGGTAGAGGAGGATCCACACAAAGGTACCAGGGAGATAGCGAAGGTTCTCGGCGTCAGTCACAACACAGCTGCCCGGCATCTGAAGGAAATTGGAAAGACCAAAAAGCTGGAAAGATGGGTGCCTCACGAGCTGTCTGAGGAGCAAAGAAACCGACGATATGAGATCTCGTCCGCACTGCTTCTGCGGAACGAAACGGACCCATTCCTTGATCGCATCGTAACCTGTGACGAGAAATGGATAATGTACGACAACAGGCGACGATCGGCACAGTGGGTGGACAGCGATGAGAGCCCCAAGGTTTTTGCGAAGCCGGAATTGCACCAAAAGAAAGCAATGGTGACAGTGTGGTGGTGTTCGCTGGGAATTATTCACCACAGCTTCCTCCCTCCCGGTGAATCCATCACGGCAGAGAAGTACTGCATTGAAATTGAAGAAATGATGAAAAAGTTGAAGGATATCCGGCCGGCCTTGGTAAACCGAAGGCGAGTTCTCCTTCTGCACGACAATGCTCGCCCCATGTAGCACGAATGACGTTGCAGAAATTGAATGAGCTGAGCATTGAAACTCTACCACATCCTCCGTTTTCTCCCGACCTCTCCCCAACAGACTACCACTTCTTCAAGCATCTTGGCCACTTCTTGGTAGGGAAAATAATCAAACACCAACAGGATGCCGAAAGTGCCTTCGAAGATTTCGTCAATTCCGGAACTTCTGATTTTTATGCTACTGGGGTAAAAAACGGCAAAGTTGTGTAGAATCAGAAGGTTTTTATTTCGATTAATAAACTTGCCTACAAGCCGAGATATTAACTGTTTAATTTTACAGTGGTTCAGTGCCATTTATTTCGTTACAACCTAATAATAGAACGAGTCACAGAAGACAGAGGTTACGAATCGGACTGAGTATGCAAAGATTTTGCCGTTTCAAGTAGCGCATAAATAGGTGACTAAATGGTGGCGTTAGTCCGCGTCACTTTCTGCGTGTGCGTGATATCGTCAGTGTCGGATGTCTGGAAGGATCGTTGCGTTGGGTTCAGGTCTCACCTGGACCGATTAACAAGAGTAAGAGTGTACACAGCGGCCGGTGCCTCCTTCGACAGCGCTACAAGTGACTGTATCTTTGTGGGAAACGCTGGAAATTCTACTCTGAGCGCGAATGGATTCCACTTTCTTATTTTAAATGCTCATCCAACCAGTTGGGACTCAACTACCTCTTCTTCATAGCTGGCTTTGGACGTGTCAGCATGGCTTTGTTCTAGCGTCTATGACGACGGATAAAGTTCAAAATTCATTTCAAAGATAATATGCAGAGCGAGAGAGAAGGCCTCCGGAGTTCCGAGCTTCGCCAACGTTCAAAATCTGGGACGCTGTACATGGGTCAGATCGTCGAAAATTAGGTGGGCCACCCACGTAATGCGCTTCGCAGACACCCAGTGGGCGAAAGCCGTCATCGACTCTATGTCAAGAGAACACTAGAACGTCTTCGTGTCCGTCGAGAGAGGAGGATCCATTGGAGCACTCTGGCACGCGACGGGGACGGATAGAGACGCTGCTGAACACCGCTCGTACAAGTCGATGATCAACGGGACGACAGTCTGACTGCATTTTCTGAGGTGTTCTGCTGGTTTAAAAGAATCCTACCATCCAGCCATCCAGGGGCCAGATTCATCAACGAAACCATTGGGTAAATCTCACCGCGGATTCACCATACGGCCTACCTAGTAACCGATACAGGGAGTTCGACCCCAAATTTATCGCATCGCTTGTTGATGAATCGCGGTATCAGTAGGTTTGGTGGAACTTTTCACCGTTACCGGTTGCTAAGCGGTTGATGACTGGCCCCAGAACGTCAGTGACTACCCATGAAGATGGTGTTGCCTTTAACAGGATAGTCGAATTCAACTGTCGCCACCTACTATAGGTACGCGAAGGAGGAAAACGAAGAGGAAAACGGTCCCGTAGCGGTTCCGTCAATAACAAAATAACATTAATCAATATTTAAAAATAAGAATAAAATAGCTCAAATGTTAATTTTTACAAGTACGGGTAGAAAACATTTTATGTACACATTTTTACAAGTTTTACAGTTACAATCACTAGCGATAGCCAGGCGAGAAACCCGACAGTGTGTTCTTTCCAGACGAATAGCAATTTCTCGATCCGAACGCGATGGAAGGCGCATTTGGCTTGAGCGGAAACCGAACCAAGAACCCCAATTCGGGTGCCAAGCGAGCGCCTCCATCAACTGAGCTGCCATGTGCTATTTCAGATTCAGAAATTTGTCTCGTCGGCTACACTACGGTCTTTTCACATGCGTGCGGCTCCTTTTTTCATTCGATTCTAAACTCATCTGTTATCACAGAGTAATTCCTCTAAAAAATTCCCTAAAAATGGTGAGAAATTTTTCAAAAATCAATCAGGGCCCAAAGAGATGTAGACGGTAATGGACCTTGAAGTGCTGCGTTACAGCGCTCATTCAGGTGGATGGTAGCACACTGCGAACAGATGCGCCATTATGCTCGAACAACTTCCTACGACTCTCCTTGGCAAAAAGCGCACTTTGTCCTGTGCGTCACAGACAGCTACCGTATCCTCCGCCCATCCAGGAGCACCACATCTTCCCAGGGATGAGCGCGACATCATCTCGGTCGACAGCGTTCCTCAAGAAACTCAGTGCTATGAGCTCTAAGAGCATTGTGAGTCAGGGAGTGCCCTAAACTCGGAGCGTTAAATATTTTTATCGATTTTTATAGGAAAAATTTTCACTAAATTTTGTTCAAAAAAAATACAGTTACCAAAAAAGTTACACCAAATCTACATCAAATAGGAAACCGAACACTTTTAATAATAGATATGACACCTTCCAAATAAAAACGATGGTCTTTCAATTATATACATTATACTTGTGCTTTTCCTAAATTTTTCGAATGAACGAATAATCGAATAACCACATTTTTTCGGTTATTCGAATTTCCGAATAATCGAATAACCCCATTTTTCAAAAATTCGAATGAACGAATAATCGAATAACCCCAATTTTTCAGTTATTCGAATTTCCGAATAATCGAATAACCCCATTTTTCGCTTATTCGAATTTCCGAATAATCGAATAACCCTGTTTTTCGGTTATTCGAATTTCCGAATAATCGAATAACCCAATTTTTCAGTTATTCGAACGAACGAGTAATCGAATATCCGAATAAATCGAATAATCGAATAAACTTCACACATAATAAGGACAGTGAAATTCGTCCTTTAACTAAGACGTCGTCCAACGTGGGTGAGTGTTCAACAAACATGCCGAAAACGTCGTCCAAAGTTGGTCGGAGTTCAGCTGACGTGCCGAAGACGTCGTCCAACGTGCTTGGCAATTTGGAAGAGTAAGGGAGACCCGTAAAGGAGGAACCACTAACCGCGGAATGCCTTCAGCTTCCCATGGAACTTCGGACATACCTACGTCTTGTGAAAGAGATCGAAACGCTGATTACAAATATTTGTACCAAATTTGCCAAACGGATTTCATAAGCAAGCACTAGCTGCCCAAAGTCTGCGGAATGTGTGCCGCTTGCGTTGATGCAGCGTGGACGCAGTGTTGCGCAATCAGCATTGTCGTTAGCGGCCTGGTCACCTTAGGCGGCGGCGCAGCGGAAGTGTTCTCGCTTCACAGAGAGTGGTCATGGGTTCGATTCCCGCACACACCATTGTTATTGCGTTTTGCAATTTATCGTCAGTGAGAGCTTTTATCGCCATTTCCAACGCATTTTTGAACAAAAGCATGGCAACAAATGCCATTTACGTTCTTCGAGCTCCTTGTAAGTGGAAAGGTGAGCATTTTTGATTTCCCCATTAAGCAAGCCAAAAACCGTATTCACTCGGCGCGCGGGAAAAATACGCGTGTCGTGAAAGAGTTAACCTGCCATAAGAAACCGGAAATTCAGAAACCGATGTCAGATTCGTGATGAGCAACCCAATTCGTAGCGAAGTATGAATAACTATTTTTTCGACCTCGGTAGTACAGTGCATGGGCCATTTTATTTTCGAACAGCCAAGCTGTTTCAAGATGAAGAGGTGTTGTAGACAAATTATATTCTTTACACGAATGGAATCAAAAATGTACTATCCAACTGGTAAGTATAGCTAATGATGCAACAACCTTCTTGAGTAATGACGGAGGAATGCAAAAAACGTGTGCTTTATAGCGAGTGAAAGGTTTTGATCGAGAGGTCAATATCGATCGATATTGTTGATTGGAGCTTGAAAGTGAAGTTTCTTTGTTTGTATGTCAATGACAGTTAGGCAGCCCGTCCCTGCCGTAGCGGTCCCGTGTGGAAAAATTTTCTGTTCAACTTAGCATTATTAGATTGGTGCAAAAGAAATGCAGGTTTTCTGTCTTTTTAGTTTTAACACTATTTTTCAATAAACTAACCATAAGACTTTTTATAAGGTGTTATACATTGTTGGAAAGCTTCATTATATGCGATTTCTATGTATGTACATGGAATTTAACTCAAATCGCTTATTTAAAAAGATAATTTGGTTTTTATTTTCAGATGTCTAAACGCGATTTTGGTCAAATTTACTTCTGAGAGTTGAAACTGGGCCGGACTTCCGCTCAGACCGCTCAAAATATAAACGAAGTATGGGACCAGGGAAGGATCAACGAATGCACAGTACGAAATGGTTCCAAAAGTTTCGTGCCGGCAACACCAGCCTCGAAGACGAACCACATGAGAGCCGTTGATAATGATCCATAGAAGGCGTCAGTCGAAGCTGATCCGCGCAAACCACGCGAGATATTGCCGAGGATCTCGACGTCGATCACATTACAGTTGTTCGCCATTTGAAGCAAACTGGGAAGACCAAGAAACTAAATTGACCGAAAGTCAGAAAAATCGTCGTCTTGAGATATCGTCGGCCCATCTTTTGCCCAATGCCAACGATCCGTTTCTCGAACGGATTGTGAGTTCTGATGAGAGATGAATACTTTCTGATAACAGGCGCGTTTGCCTAGTGGCTGAATCAAAAAGAAGTTCCCCGACATCAGCCAAAGCCGGAAAATTTTACGAAAATCGCGTTTGGACATCTAAAAATAAAAACCAAATTATTTTTAAACAACCGACTTAAATCAAGTTCCATATATTATGTTGTTCGGAAAGTTCTCAGCGTTTTGTGTTACTACTGCTTGTTCTTGTTACTGTTTGTTCTTCATCGTCTATTATTAAGTAAAAATTCAACTTGCATTGCGCATTAATGCTACTTTCTGTACAGAATTTTTCGCTCTATCTGGCTAAATAAATTATGTTTCAATGAGTCTCCAGCTTCTCTCGTCATAAAACCTCGGCATTGTAGATAGTTGTTAGTGTTTACTTTGTGCCGTTCGAGGTTGTTATGGTGGACCTTTATTGCCAGGCCTAACGTTTCGACGCTTCCGTCTTCCTCAGAGGCCTGAACGTGGTGCAAACATTAGATATGCGATTTACCTCACCAAGCGCTAGCCCCACTCTAGCGGTTCCGCTTCCTTAGAGAAACCACCCATGAAAGCCCACTCAAAGAGGGATAAACTTACGTTAGATCCACCAAAGGAGCCGCAGCTCTCTGTTAGTACGACCGGGCGAATGAGACTTACTGTGCAGCGGCGGATAGAACGGATAACGACATGCACATGCGCCCTTTCCATTCTACAGCTCGCATTTTGGCACATAAGGCAGAAAGTCATTCGTAATTGACGGGCGTTCCTGACGGTCGTTCATGCCAGGGTTTCTTGCAAAAATCCAGAACGCCTCCAATGTTTTCCTTGCCGATATTTCTGTTTCTACCGCCAACACCTTGCACCTAATCTCAAAGTCGCTACCGTTATGCTCCTCAGCTCTATGCTTTCCGAGAGGTGTTCTGATGTTACCACGTTGTTTACTAGTCAGGTGTTCTTTAACTCGAATGGCTAGTTTTCTCCCTGTTTCCCCTATATATGTGCAGTTACATGTCTGACACTCAATCTGATAGACTGCTCCCTCCCGAGAACAATCTCCGATCTTGCCGTATGGACATATAACGCAACTATCTGATAAGCACTGGTTTTCGTAGAGTCTATTCCTGACCAGTTGACGTTTAATAGTGTCGTTTGGTATGTTGACTAAAACGACATCATTCTGCAACTGGGCTCGAACTATGCTCTTTTGAATCGCAGCAGTAACTTTATCAGATATGAAAGGTATACATAAGGGTATCCTGTTATCTCGTGGTCCATTTTGTCTGCGGGAAGCAGGAACTCGGCGTCGATACTGTGGCGATACATAACCATTTTCCATGGCTATATTCGAAGCCATTCGCAATGACTCTTGCCGCTCCTCTTCACCTGTACATACCTGCGAGGCGGTATGAAACATGTTTCTGACGACGCTACGCTTTATGCTTGTCGGATGCGCAGAGGTGGCGTGAATCAAGATGTTCTTCGAACTTGGCTTTCGGTATCACTTTACGCTAAACACGCCGTTGGAAACTTTTATCTGTGTATTAAGGTATGGTAGCCAGCCATTCTTTGGAGTTTCCCTTGTAAGCCTAATGTACGCGGACTGCTGATTCAATAATCGGAAACACTCGTCCATTTCAGACTGTGTTGAAGTCACAATGCAACAGTCATCTATATACCTGCAGTACATTATTGGTGCTCGCGCAAGCACTGGTTCCTCTACTTTGCTCATAAAGCAGATGGCAAGTACGGGAGCTAACCGCTGTCCCATAGCCAGTCCTCTAACTTGTGAATAGTACATACCTGACCATTTAAAGATGTTGCAAGATAGGCATTCCTTCGTCAAGGTCATGATGTGCGCTTTAATAAGTCCAAATGTGTTAATACTATTAATGTGCCTATCCAGCATTTCTGATAATGCTTGCAAGGCTTGATCGTTTTGGACGTTTGTATAAAGCGATGCCACATCAAAAGACTCCACTACGCAGTCACTTGTAATGTTAGAGGTGCGTAGCTTTTCGAGGAATGCTTGCGTATTAGTCAGGTGAGAAGGGACCATGGGCAAGAGCTGGCTTACAATTTTGCTTAGGAACCGCGATATTCTATCGGTTGGTCCACCCACACAGCTAATGATGGGACGAATCTTAAAAATTTCCGGCGACGTGGATAGCATATCAGCAGGAGACAGTTTGTGAGTCTTTACAAGGCTGTAGAAAACTGGGCAGCAAGGGCTATCCAGCTTTAGTCTACTGATCAGCTTTCTATCTATGCCCGCAGATCTTCCAATAGTAATCCAAATACGATTCAGCCGTCTGCACTGCGAAAGAAATTCGCTCTCAGAGGTTCGGTTGTATAAGGATTCGTCTTGTAGGTGGAGTTCCGTTATTGCACGGTCGAGTGACTGAGGTATAACGACGAACTCCCCACTTTTATCGCTAACGGAGATACGTATAGTACCATTTGATCTCAGCTCGCGCAATTCCTTGAACCCCTCCCATTGGGCAACAGTTAGATTACTGTTTCGCTGTGTAGTATGACGGTTTAGAATTGCAAACACAGCGGATGACAAAATTCTGAACCTAACATCTGCCTCGGGTGTGGGTTGAGGTTCACTATAGAATGAGCGCGGAAACGGTACGCTTGGTAGGAGGTTTTCGTTTGAGGTGGTTTCGATCTGCACGCTACTCCTGTTTCTAATGCGTAGTAGATCTCGCAGCCTATGTAAAGCTCCCACAACCTTACGGAAAGTCAGAGCATTGATGTTACGTGCAGGTGAAAAAGATGGCCCGAGATTTAGCAAGCTATATGCGTTACTGGACAGCTTTTTTGCAAGAAACCCTGGCATGAACGACCGTCAGGAACGCCCGTCAATTACGAATGACTTTCTGCCTTATGTGCCAAAATGCGAGCTGTAGAATGGAAAGGGCGCATGTGCATGTCGTTATCCGTTCTATCCGCCGCTGCACAGTAAGTCTCATTCGCCCGGTCGTACTAACAGAGAGCTGCGGCCCCTTTGGTGGATTTAACGTAAGTTTATCCCTCTTTGAGTGGGCTTTCATGGGTGGTTTCTCTAAGGAAGCGGAACCGCTAGAGTGGGGCTGGCGCTTGGTGGGGTAAATCGCATATCTAATGTTTGCACTACGTTCAGGCCTCTGAGGAAGACGGAAGCGTCGAAACGTTAGGCCTGGCAATAAAGGTTCACCATAACCTCGAACGGCACAAAGTAAACACTAACAACTATGTTTCAATGTTTTATTACAATTTTGTTCTTGAAGGGCTTTTGGAAGGATGTCGAAGGAGTAATTCCGAATGATATTTAATTTTAACTTCAAATTGGGACAATCCGCAGCCGAGACAGCCCGACAAATCAACCAAGTGTGGGGGCCTAATAGTTCTGGAGAAAGCACTGTATGCCAGTGGTTCAGTTCTGGAGAAAGCACTGTATGCCAGTGGTTCAGTTCAGCATGGGATACATCGGAGTCCAACTCTTTCGCGGTCTCTTGGACCAGAGAGTTCAGCCTCGAAGATGCTTTGAAACGCCTTGGGAAGGTGAAAAAGCTCGAAAAGTGGATGCCCCACGAGTTGAGTGAGCGGCAAAAATAGACACGTTTCGAGGTTTGTTCTTCTCTACTTTTACGCAACAAAACTGACCCGTTTCGGGATCGAATCATCACTTGTAATGAAAAGTGGTTTCTGTATGATAACAGGAAACGTTCCGGGCAGTGGTTGGACTCCGATGTATCCCATAGACATTTTCCAAAGGCGAGCCTCCAACAAAGAAAGGTGATGGTGACTGTGTGGTGGTCGGCGACTAGTGTGATCCATTACAACTTTTTGGCAATAGGCCAAGCGATCACGGCAGACACCAACTGGAAAGAAATCGACGAAATGCACCGAAAACTGCGTTAACTTCAGCCAGCATTGGTCAACAAAAGAGGCCCGGTTCTTTGGCACGATAACGCCCGCCCACACGCTTCACGAATCGCTACTCGAAAATTGAACGAATTAAGAATTGAAGTTCTGCCTCACCCGCCATATTCTCCAGACCTCTCACCAACCGACTACTACCCTTTCAAACACTTTCAGAACTTTCTCGCTGTAAAACCTTCACCAATCAGGACCAAGCCAAAACAGCTTTCATGGATTTTGTCTCATCACAAAAATCTCAATCTCACCACATAATTTTTTCGCTGATGGAATAAGTCGACTGTTGGCCCGTTGGTAACAGTGTGCTGATTCGACTAAACCCGATAAGATTTGAGAAAGTTATGGTAGTTCACTCAAAACGCTGAGAGCTTTCCGGACAGCCTAATACATACTTAGAAAGCGCATGTAATAACCTTTCCAACAATGTATAATACCTTATGAAATGATCTTAGTTTGTTGTTAAAAATAGTGTTGAAACAAGGAAAACAAAAAAACCTACATCACTTTTGCACCAACCTAATAGAAGCGCTGGGAACGATCGGTTCCGACAAAAAGGCATTTTGTCGTAGGATCAAAATCGATCAGAAGCTCAATACCTATAGAGAATTTCAATTTTTGCCCGAGGTCCACTGTTCGAGGATAGAGAGTGGAGCTGCCTGCAGTCAATTTGGGGCTAGAGTGAAGTGGAGAACCGTGCTTTGGGGCATCAAGTGGGTCGTCGAATGACCTTGGGGACGAAGGCACTGATCAGAAGAAGATTCGACATCACTGAACCTTCTGGAGATGCCGATATTAAGCGTAGTGGTGGTGGTGGGGGGGGGGAGGGCTGGATGGCTTCATACTGGCTTCATAAAATTACTCATCAAGGTTGGAACCCAATAAAGGATAAGGATAAAGGACGGCGGTACTCAATACCCTTTGGGATGCGCCAAGCATTCTACTTCTACGGGATATCGTGGAGGCGATTTGAATGCGTATCTGGCCATATATGACTTGCCGTGGCCAGCCGATGAACAAGTCTGCGCTCTCTTCTTCCTAGATAAGTGCGGTACCAGTTCACTGACCCCGGAAAGATGGAAGGCTTGGTTGGCCTGGGCGGGAAATCCAAACCAGGAACCTGGTATCGGGTGCACGCGACAGCCGGCACCTCCTCCGGCTGCGCTACACGCACCCAGTAAGGTTAGCACAATAGGGTTCTCAAATATTGCCATCTGTACTGCTAGGGAGTGAAGAAGGCTGAGTTGGTATAGCAAGCAGCTTGAATTGATTGTTCTTGGCGTAGTGATACTGCAACATCAACAGCAAGTGCGTGACTGAGCACTTGTACTATGTACAAGCACTGAACTAGAACTTGTACTACACCTGCACTACGGTACCGCTGTGTTTAGTCTTAGTGCAAAAGAGAAGTAGCTAGAATTGAATTGGTGCGGATCAGCTTCGCTGGGAAATTTTGGATAGGAGTTCACGGATATATTACAGTTACAACAGCATACCACGGCACCTTTGACATTGCCCAGGAAGATGATCCTTAACTAACGTGCTCTTGCGTATCGTATAATAGAAAAAATATGATCTAGTCATGATTTACAAGTTGATAAATGGTATGGTGCCCTCTAGTTTTATTCGGTCTCCTCTTCTCCTACAAGAGGTGCACAATGGAAAATTCAACTTCCCAGAGCAAAAGCAAGGTAAGATCCGCATTTTTCACATATGGAGCAGGGGTTGAATTTTTGAAGCCTTTAAAGGAAAACAATATACCAAACACCCAAAGGCAATTTGAAAGACTGGTTGACGGGTGTCACCAGAAAACTTTGTAGTTTGATGTTGTTTTTGAGGTATTGCGTTATTGTGCAAGCCACAAGTCACTTATTTAGTCACCTGTCATCTTGCGCTTGAATCATATGTGAACTTATATATATATATATATATATATATATATATATATATATATATATATATATATACCCTAACTTATATATATATACCTCCTATACTTATACCCGCGTATAAAAATAAATAAATAAATAAATAAATATTTGAATGCGTTTTCGGGCACTAGTGTATGGGGCGGTTTCTGCGTCTCCTACCAGCGCGCGCTATTTCGCAAGGCCTAGGGCGATTTGAACTTAATATAATTGGCTTATAAAGCATTTCCGCAAAAAACGACTATGATATTCGTTCTTCCCATGGCAGATTACCTCTAGTAGACCTATTTTGAACAAGATCTAGTGCGGTACACTAAATACACTAGTACTCGTTTTCGTAACGGCGAGATCCTCGACGGTGTGCTATCGAAAACAGTCGTCACCGGAATGAACGTCGCTTACAAATATCATCATTATGTCACATTCGAAACAAGCAAGTATTCGAAATTCGAATATTATTCGAATTTTCGAACCCCGAATAATCGAATTCGAATAATTATTCGAATTTTTGACCCTCGAATAATCGAATTCGAATAATTATTCGAATTTTCGAACCTCGAATAATCGAATTCGAATAATTATTCGAATTTGCGAAACTCGAATAATCGAATTCGAATAATTATTTGAATTTGCGAAACTCGAATAATCAAATAATCGAAAATCGAATTCGAATAAACTATTCGAATAATTATTCGAATTCGATTATTCGAGCACAAGTATAATATACATATTTAGTGGGATATAGGATCTCATATATTTACTACATAAGCATACGTTGATGTTAGATGAAATCGATCACACAGTACACAAGCATAAAATTTTCAAAAACTTGTATGATTACAATATGAATTGGGAAGCACCTCAAACTTGGGTAATTAAACCAATTCACGAATCAGTTTAAATTAATTCGAACTTGGGCTTCTTTGAAGGGTCGAAAGAAATATTCGATTAAAATGATTATTGCTAGCAAGAATCCTGTTTGCATGGATTTAAAAAACAGATAAAATTAAAGAAAGCACACATATCTTCACCTTGAGCCGTCAAGTAAACACCATTCGAAGTACCAATCAAGTGAAAAACGCAAGCGAATACATGGAGCGACCTCTCTTCATCGCTCTAACAAATGCTGCTTCTTCGAGCTTTGCAATAAACTTAAATATTTGCCTATTTTGAGGAAACATTTCAACACTTCAACAACATTTTAACATCCATAGTGCTCCTTCAACTTTGATCCAATGCAACGTTCGAAAAAATCCCTAAGAATTCCATTAAATTTCTAAAAAGCATTCAGTCCTGTTTATACTTCCATCGCCGAGCGACGCTATTTAAATGGAGCGATGTGTCGCATCGCGTCGCGCTGTTTTGGGTGACGATGAGCACTCCGAACAGGACGCGTTTCGCGATTACGAACAATTGCGTACTTGCACATACACAATTGTGCACAGGTTTTCGGGTTCACTCCGGCTTACTCAGTTTTTCTCCGCCTCTCTTCTCCATATTTTTTTGGTGAAGGACATTAAAGAAAGCCAAAGCCAAAAAATAAAAGGCATCGTCGTCAAAAAAGGACAAAGCACACGGCCGGATAGCGTCGACGCTAAGCGACGCGATCAATCAATTTCGCCTCTATAAGTTCCCGTTTATACTTCCGACGCCGAGCGACGGGACGGCATGTAAAGTGACCAAATTGATCGACTGCGTCGCTAAATCAATATGGCCACAATACGTGGCGTCGCTTCGCTCGGCGTCGAAGTATAAACGGGGCCTAAAGGCCCATGCACACTTCTGCGACACCGCGGCGCTGCAAGTGGGCGACGGCTACCTCCGCGAAATCCGGCGGTCGCGGCGCGATCGTGTCGGGGCCTAAAGGAATGGATTGAACCATTCCAGCCTGCGGCACTCAGCGCGGCGTGCGATGCTATCGCCTGCGATAGCCGCCGCGACAGTCACAAGAGTGTGAATGTGCCCTCCCTGCGGCACGTGTCGCAGTGTCGCGCCGCGGCCCTATGCTTCATCATCGTGTCGCGCCGCGCTGTCGCAGAAGTGTGTATGGGCCTTACGGGATCGTTTAGTGTGCACGCGACGCGCGACGCGATGCATGTGTAGTGGATAAATTGATAGGCGGGAGCGACAGGGCGTATACGTATCGATCAGCGCCGAGCCGTTGCCTGGGAAAAATCGATTGGTATGTCTTGCTTTGTCGCTCCTGTCGCTGCCGTGGCTCCCGTCGCGGAGTATGAACAGGACATAGGGGTCGTTTAGTGAGCGCGCGATGCGCGACGCGATGCCATGTGTAGTGGCCGAATTGATCAATCGCGTCGTTCAATCAATTTAGCCACTACGCATGCATCGCGTCGCGCGTCGCGTGCACACTAAGGCCGGGGGCATACTTCCATCGCCGCGATGCCATCGCGGCGCTCAGTTCATGACCATTCCGCCGCAAGCGGTCGAATAGTCAAAGGAAACCTCGCCGCGGCCGCCGCAACAGTAACGGTCGGCATGCGCGATGGCTTCCCGCGCCCATCGCGGGCATGGCATACTTTTTCGCGCCGCGCGCGGTGTTTAGCGTTTGGTCCTGGACGGATCGCTGTCGCGCCCCATTGCAGAGCGATGGGCGATGCGCCGAGCACAGCGAAATTTAAATTCTTTCGCGTCGCTCTGCAAAACTCATCGCCGCGATTCCATCGCGGCGACGGGAAGTATGCACGGGGCTTAAGGCGTGAGTTATACTTCCGCGGGAGCATCCGCGGAAGGGCGGGAATCGCGCCGAGACTCCTCACCTGACCAATCGCCGCGCCTCGCCACGCCCGCCGACCGCCGTGCACCCTTGGTGCGCGGCTGTTCCGCGGATGCTCCCGCGGGAGTATAACAGAGGCCTAAACGATCCCTTAGGCCCCGTTTGTACTTCGACGCCGAGCGACGCGACGCCACGTATTGTGGCCATATTGATTGAGTGACGCAATCGATCAATTTGGCCACTTTAGGCCCCGTTTATACTTCGTCGCGGCGCGACACGTTGGCCATGCAATGAGGCCAAATTGATCGATAGCGTCGCACAATCAATATGGCCACTATACGTGGCGTCGCATCGCGCCGCGACGAAGTATAAACAGGGCCTTACATGCCGTCCTGTCGCTCGGCGTCGGAAGTATAAACGGGATCTTATAGAGGCTAAATTGATTGATCGCGTCGCTCAGCGTGGCGAATGGGAGTGTATGTGATGGAAGTATAAACAGGGTTTTAGTCGTCAAGACATATTTTGACGGAAAGCTCCAGCGAACGGCGCTACGGTGTCAAATCTGAAGCGCAGAGTGCACTTCCTGAAGCCGCTTGCAAGCTACACTATTCTTCTGAACTGAAACATTCGAAGCGTTTTCGTAAAAGTCACGTCGCTTTTGTACATGCACGTCGCACCTCCACATACTGTGATAAGCTTGGCGAATGAATGTGAAAGTGCGTGCTGACTAACTGACAGATAACGACGAGTTATGAGTCAGATGAGCTGCTGTCTTCTTTGAAGTTCGGGTTCCGTGAAGACGACTCATTGTCAGTGCTGAGAAAAAGAGCCGATAATTAGCTCACGAAGAGAAAAACTGCAGCTGATTTGTCGGGTTCCATTTGCTTGATGATAGGAGGGCCTTCTAAAAAAGGTGAAACGTCCAGAACACGTCGCCAAACGTGCATTTCGAGGTTCAGTAGACGTCCAGAACGTGTATTTCGACGTTCAGTAGACGAAAAAAGCTGCCACGTGTACATATTGGACTAGGAGATGTAGAAGCGTAACGAATGCGTCCGTCAGCTTATGAAAGCCTCAGCACCTATGCATAGCAGCTACTTTGAGATATAATAGTATAACCAGCTCCAGAAGAGAGCCTTTCAATCAATATAACCACAAGGATAATTACCACATTTTCGCCAGAGAGAAACTACATGGCCTAGACATTCCAGCAGCATAAAATTCTGAAGGTCTGGGGCCAGATTCATCAGCGGCTTACCTAGCTTCTAACGATGAAAATGTCGCCAAACCCCCTGATATGACATTCGTCGGCATCTCATCATCAGGTTTGGCGGTATTCTCACCGTTAGACGGCGGTAAACGGTTGATGAATCCGACTCCTGGAGGCGAAGAAGTCATCGAATGCCATTTCGCATCATCTTGGTTTCAGAAGCGTTTCTCGCAAGGGAAAATTTAGAGATGTTTGAAGAACTGGCTGTCTGTAGGAAAAAGGTCTGGATGGTTGAGAGTTTCATATCCCAACTTAAGCAGCTTTTTGTTGCCGCTAATGAAACGCGCGGTCTTACCAAGGGGTACTTTACCCATCAATTCGAGGGTATACTGCTCGGTGGAGGCCACTTTTTTTCTCCTACCGCGTCTCCTTTTTTCCGAGAAAAATTTGCTCATCGCCACTTCTTTCGAGAAGAAAAACTTCGACGGTCCCGGCCACGACGTTCCAGGCTTTGAGCCCCTCCAGAAGGTTCAAATGTGTCGCGCTGTTCACCCTTGCCGAGCTGCGCAACAGACACTCGCGCGGTTGTAACAGGTCGTCGGAGAGGTTAAGAGTTCAGGCCGATGTGACAAGAGTCTCGAGCGACCGATCAAAATATTTCCCCCACCGTGTGTGTGTGTGTGTGTAATATCTCGCCTCGAACAAGCCACAACAATCGGTGAACAGCTCGAAAGCGCATTGTTAGAGGGCCTGTTAGAGGTCTCAGAGAATAAAAGGGTTAAAGCCGGCATCGGTCAATTTCTGCTTAGGATACGCCATGCATTCAACTTTCGCGCGAAATTGTGGAGCACGTTGAATGCTCATCTGCTTAAGCAAGTTTTTAAATATACTAGTTTTGTGCGCACGACATTGTGCAAATAAATAAATAAATAAATAAATAAAGTCGTTGCTGCCCTTCATAGTCTCCAACGATTACACTACAGCTGTGCTCAATAGAATTTATTCGAGTAATTGTTCGAATATTCGATACTTTTAGATTTTCGAAAATTCGCTCGAATTCGAACTTCGGTGGTTTCAAAATGTCGAAAAATACAAATAAAAGTACAAAGATACAAATAAACGAAGGAATTTATTCGGTCGTCAATTTTTTCGAATGATCGAAGTCGAGTAAGTCGAATTTTTCGTTTATTCGAATATTCGAAATATTTTCAATTATTCGAATAATAATAAATATGATCAAAAATAGAATACTTACGTTCGAATTCAGAAATCGAAAGGGAGCCATATTTGAATATTACCAGAAAATCGAATAATTTTATTCGAATATTGAATAAACTCTAAATTTTTAAACACAACCCAATTCGTACAAATTATTCGGCTATTCGAATATTTGAATAAACGAAAAACGGCGTCTATTCGACTTTTGATCATTCGAAAAAATTGATGATCGAATAAATTCGTTCGTTCATTCATTCGAAATTTTTCGATATCGAATAAATTCGACTATACTTCTCAAAAGCGCAAAAATAGTGGATAGTTAACCGTATGAAAGTAGACGTAGGATATTCCAGGGCTAAAGTAGGCGGTGACAACACAGAACAGAATCAGTTCTGTAGCGTTTTCCAGAGATAAATAACGGAGTTTATTTTTTTAGGATGAGCCATGCACTCCACTCCGACCTCCACTTGCCTAGCTCCTTGTAATTCGACACTATAGGTACTTCTTTAATCTTTCACCGTTTATGCATAAAAAACGTAAATAAAATAAGGGGGAAAAAGGGACCTTATTAAGCAGCAGTGTTTAAAAACATGTTCTTATAGTATACCCTTACAGTATGCCGTTTAATTTGTCCGAATGGACTAAATTCGAATGAGCAATCGAGTATTTTCGAATGTTCGTTATTGAAGTATTCAAGACCTTTCTATGGAGCTTACTAGTCGGAGGAGGTAGTCCTAACTGTGTTCGTTTCGTATTTCTAGCGGTACCCACCTCCGACTAGGACAGATCCCAAGTCAATAAGGAACTTTCTGCAGATGCCTGTCAATAAGAATTCAGTGATTCTGAAGGGAGTATTATTATGTATAACGATAGCGGTGATGCAATAATCAAAGAAATTCGAAGAAATACCCGAAAAAGTTCGAATATTCATTTTTCGACTATTCGAAAAGGTCTAAAATACCAATTACCCGCTTATTCAAGCATTCGAAAAAGTGACCAGTTCGATTATTCGATGTCCTGGAAGCCGAATAATACATATACAAGTTCATTTCACCTGTCTTTGTCATACTAGCGAAGTCTACCATCTATGCGCACAATGAATTCTAGCCTCCTTTTTGATTTTGTCCGTGTTACTTGCTGACTTCATTGTTGAAGTGGCTCGTTGTAAGTGTCTGCGATGGCTTTTGACAGAGGGTGACCGCGTCGAGCTGCTGACTCGATCGCATTCGTCAGACGAACTTCTCTCGGCGTTCGCACAAAGGACGTGACTCTTCCAGGAAATGCAGAACTTAGACGACCAACTCTTCCTATCCTGTGCAAAAAGTCGATGGTGTGTCGTGGGAGGTCGTAGTTTATAACATGACTCAAACGAGGAAGATCTATTCCCCTAGCCGCTCCATCCGTAGCAACAATGATTCTCGCACCGTCTTCACAGGCGCCATTATGTGAACTCCACAATTTCGTCTTGTATTCAAACGACTGCAGCTCTTGATGGACAAAGGAAGCCGTGGCACGATCCTTGCAAAACACCATGGTCTGGTTTAGATCACCACGCTTCATGTCTTCCAAAAGCAGCCTTTTCAACCGTTCGATCTTACACTGCTCTCTAATCCGCATGAACTTCAGCTCAGCATTAGGCAATAAAAAGTGCAAGTTCGAACTTTTTAGGTAACGTAGAAACGCACGGTCGACGACGCCATCAACTAGGCACTCTAGTTCCTCGGGACAGGTCGCGGAACAAAAAACTACTCGAGCACCGCTGGACGGGCTAGCCGAATTGGTCACAGAATTAGCTATTGGTACTATAGCAAATATCTCGGTCAACACTTCGGTGAAGCTTTCATCCAAAATCATGTCGGCCTCGTCCATAATCAAATGTTTCACGTGTGTGCAATCACCATGTTGTCGAATATGCCTTTCTACGAGACCTGGCGAGCCAACAAGGATGTCCCATTCGTTCGAGCTGCACTCCTCCGGATTGCACATTGACAATTCGAAATATTAATATATAATATATATATATATATATATATATATATATATATAAATAATAATAATATAATATATATAAATACATAATATTCGACAATTCGAAATTCGACGATTTGGATGAAAAGCGAGTGATCTTTGAACGCTCGAAAGTTCGATACGAGGTGTGATCTAGCGTTCGATCAATCAGCGCCGGTGGTGTAATGGCGTAGAGCATTCCTTCCCGGTCAGCGGAAGGTGCCGGTTCGAGTCCCGCCTGGCGCTACGAGATTTGGTCGCAACAAAGCATCATTATGATGAGAGCTTAAACCTCGATAACACTTGAGAACTGAAGAAGATAAATTTAAAATTAATAATTTAATTTATTAAAATATTAAAATAAAATATTAAAATATAAAATAGGAATAAATGAACAAATAAATATTAAAATAAACAAAAATAATAATAATAAATAAAATAAATATTGAAATCTGGGCGGATTCGGGCGTCTCGCTTCCGATACGAAGGGTTTTCCAGGAGTTGCTGACACCTCACGCACGTCGGGCCGGCCTTTCTGCACCGCTTCCCCGGTTCGGGGTCTAGTCATCTGCGTCATTCAGACGTCACGAACTGTCGCTTCTTTGCAGCACATCCTGCCCATGATCCGCCGTTGGGGTATTTTACCGCCCGCCCTCAGCTTCTCCGTCGCAGACAGCTGGCTGCCTCCCTTCTGGTACCCTGAAGAGGGTCCTGATGACGTGAATTCCGGCCGAACTTTCGTCGAAATGGGTCGAGTTCTCCGGAAACCTACCGACCTCCGGTCGTCGGCTGATCGGTCATCGCACTGCTCGCGCTTCTTTTCGAACCCGATAACCGTTATCGCCGCGACTGCTTCTCAACTTCGCCTCCTCGTCCCAGCGTGACGAGTTCGTTTTACGGCTCCAGACGAACCGACGACATTCCAGCCTGCTAAATACAGCAACGCTTCGATTTTCTTTCTCCATTTTTTAGGAAATTTTTCAAAATTATCGGCTCTTCCGAGGCTTTCTACAAATCCTTTTGAAGACAAGCTTTCATCACCTTGTCCGTGAAAGGTAAAGAACGACGTTAATCGGTTCCTTTCGGGATACGCCACGCATTCTACCTCTACGTGATATCGTGGAGGCGATTTCAATGCGTATTTGGCCTTTACAGTGACCTTCGGTGGCCAGACGATAGACAAGTCAGTGTCAATCCTTCTCATAAAGATCTGGTACCAATTTAACGACCCCGAAGGGAAGGAAAGCTGGATTGACCTGGGCGGGAAATCCGAACTGGGAACCTGGGTAACAGCCAGCGTCTCCTCCAACTGTTTAGATGGGGCAAATTCTAAAATTCACTCAATTTCAAACCTTTAGAACAGAACTAGACAACAACAGAAAATCCGCGAAACTACTTGGTCTGCAAAAAAAAATTCTAACAATTTCTAATTTAATAATAACTTTTTAATAATAATTTTAATAATCTCTAACAAGGGCCAATAAGACAGTGACATCTTTGATAGGGCATGGTTTTTTTTTGTTGCACTCTGATTTTTATGATTGAAAAATTGAGCACGGTAGCTAAAAAATCACTAGTATACTCATTATCAATTTTTTAGCTTCTCATTCGTTCTCAATCCAAGGCGCTATCGCATGATTCAGGTCGTCGCAAATTAGGTGGGCCGGCAGCGTAATGCGTTTCGCGGCGTGCCGCTGTAAAAAAAAAACCGTCACTGGCTGATTCTATATATCGGCCTCAAATACGATATTCTGCCAACTTTCGTTATCATCAGAACTGAAAAAAACTAAATACTAAATCAGAACTGTTATAAGAATTAAGTGAAGCCTTAGAGTCATGTCGCGAATTTGGACAGCATTTTATTTTAATTCATTTTTTTACAATTAAACTGTGAACTATTGTCCGTCACTTCATAAAAATTGGATAAAAATTCGCAATTCCTCAAAAACAACAAATTCTAATTATTCGTTTTTATGATTAGACTGTGAAATATTGTCCGTAATTTCACAAAAATTTGTAATTCCGCAAAAATAAATTGTAATTATTCGTTTTTTTAGTATTAAATTGTGGAATATTGTCCGTAATTCCACAAAAATCCCATAAAAATTCGAAATTCCATAAAAACAATACATTTCAATTATTCGTTTTTAACGAATAAACTTTGGAATGTTGTCCGTAATTCTACACAAATTCGCATTACCTCAAAAATAAAACTAATTACTCGTTTTTTAGTATTAAACTGTGGAATATTGTCAGTAACTCGACAAAAATGCGTATTTCCTCAAAATTAACTTTAATTATTCGTTTTTCACAGTCAAACTGTAGAATATTATCCGTCTTTCTACCTAAATGAATAATTTTGATGGGGAATGTCTGTCCATGTGGACAGTGGTTTAAAAAGTTAGACAAAAACGACTGGTATTCGTGGAGCGTCAAAAGAACCTCAGGAAAACCACCAAGGCATTAGTGTGACTTCTTCGTGAAGGCTGGAGGACGACGATCAACTGGCGAGCTTTCATGTCCCAATGCTGTCCAAATTCGCGACATGACCTTGAAGCCTCACTTAATTCTTCCAGTTCTTCTTTCAGTTCTTCTAATTATTCTCTGATAACGATGGCTCGCAGAATTTCGTATTTGAGGCCAATAGATCAAATCTTCAACATCCAAGCTGCCTGGAGAAGATTATGTGTCCACTACCTCTTCATGGTGCCAAAAGAGACCACCACTACCCCTGAAGAGCTCGCCCAAAGCGATCACTGGGCAGGGAATGTTAGTCATTCGCAGTGAAATCGGAGCAGTCTTTCATGATGCAGCTGTAAACCGTGCAATGTCAGCTACTTGGGACGTGTCGACTTCGCTTCTTCCAGCTGATAAGGAGCGCCAAGCGGCTGAAAAAAACAACGCCTAACCCGGATCAGCTTAACACCAGAACAGAGAACGAACGCTCTCGTTCCCAGTGACTCATCGCTTCCTCAACAAGAAGCGTTTCCGAAAATACTCGGAAGGCGTCCAGAAGAGACATCGTCTTTGCCTGTGGAGAACCATCTGACCAGCACAGAATCGTCATCGCTCTAGAGCAGGTGCTCATTCACCTCTGCCACTTCTCGTCCTACAGTTGAACATCAACTTGATGTGCTCAGACAATCCTCAGCGACGTCTATGCCTATCTGTCTCGTGCCAGAATGACCCAGCAGGTCTTTATCGCTTCGAAACCGTCACATCTTTCGTTGAAAATGTTGATTCTCAACTGGATATCGATCCATGACCTTCTGGCACTTCGGTAGTCTCGTCGTTCTGACCACATTCCTCTCCATTCTGTGAGTTGGATTCGGTTTTCAGGGAGATGGACTGGTTCCAGTGCGAGGTGTAGCGCAGTCGGAAGAGACGTCGGCTCTCGCATGCGCTCCAAATCCACACACAGTTCGAATCCCGTATAGGACGACCAGACATACACTGCCTTCAAAGAGGGCAACTTGGTACCAGGCTTGTCTGGAAAAAAAAACCACCGGCTTCGTAATCGGCTGGTCACCGCAAGTCATTGCCTATGCCGACCACGCCTTCGAATCATGTCCACGTCATCCCTGTGGAAATGGAAGATATGGGACATCCCTAGAAAGCATAGCAGACGCCTGCATAGTACCGTTTCCTGAAGCATGTCCAGTGACCCCTTGCACATCAGTTTTTGCAATCCTAAATCGGGGGACCACATAAGAATTACGACGTTCAGGTAATTTCGAGGGAAGAGGTGATGGGGCGTAGAAGAGGAGCCCAACTGCCCTAAAGTAGTCGGTGGGGAACCTTCGGTTTCCTCCAAGAACGATGAACTGGTACCAGGCTTGTCTAAGAAGGAGCTTTTGTGAGGGCGTTTGCGGTCAGCGCCGTGATTGGCTAGTGTGTGTTTGGTCGGTTCTCTGATTGGTTATGACTTCCTGGCACGCTCCCACATCCTAATGCTGTCCACATTCGCGACAGGCAACGAGAAAACCACCACCCTGACGCAGTTCTTAACACGGCTTACAGCTACCGTCATCTACCGTACTACCCAAAAAGGACTAGTGATTCATAATTCGAAAACTCGATGTTTTGAAAATCGAATAATATTCGACAGTTTGTGATTCGACTATTTAAAAGGAGAATAATCTTCGCCCAATCAAAAAAATGAGGTTTCTAAAATCGAACAATATACGACAGCTCAATTATTAAAATAAATTTTCCGTAGGTTGAAGAGAGTTGAGCTTCGCACAGTCAAAAATGAGGTTTCTGATACTGGATAATATTTGCTCATTCGTTCATTCGAAATTCGATGTTTTGAAAACCCGAAAATGATCGATCGTTCGAATATTCGACTTTTTCCGAAGGTCAAAGGTGGAGATGCAACTCGCTTTATGCTGCCACCGATTAGGATATATCCAACGGTTCTATGTCTCCGTTCAGAAGCAAGGAAAGTGCACAATTTTCCTGTGAGATCCGGCACCACAGCACATTTCTCGACATTCTCCTCCAATCGGCCATTGCCTGCAGATGTTTTCTGCAGATGAACGCCCGATGGCCCGGTTCGAGGTGAGCAGCGTGTGTGTTGGCGCGAAGGCGATAGAATCTTGCGGGCGAGATGCAGGTTAGATACGTCGCAGATGACAACCGTCATAAGAAGATCCTGTAGATGGAGACGATAACGACGACGCTTGCCTGTTAGAGCATCCACCGACCGACCGCTGAAATTGCATAGGCCACGAGACGTCGGCGGCGCGCTAATGAAAGGAGACTCAGAGTGCTGGTCATCGTCACGGAGAGGGTTCTTCTCCTGTCAGGGGAAGAAGACCTATGAAGGGTCAGAATCTTCAGAGACGTCTGATGAGATCTTGGGGTACACTGCTCTTCTGGGGCCTAGAACGAGATCAGACCTCTCCCTAGGTTGCCGTATCCACGGCAAACCAACAGCCCTCCTCATCAACTTGACATGCACCGCCTATACCTTTGCCGTTCGAAAAAATGTCGACGTTTCGAATGACCGAATGCATACCATTTTCACGTCAAGATTAACACTCTTCCAAAACACTTGATGCTTCTGAAATCAAACTGAACGCCTTCCAAATCAAAACGACCTTCCTACAGGTTATACCGCAGACTCTCCAATATGGTTAGATTAACGTCAAGTTCAGCTTCCTCCCGGTCACCAGGAGGTGTGAGTTCGAGTCCCGTTTGAAGCTAGAGTCTTGACCGCAATAAAACATTGGTGTAACAGCTTACATCCTCTGTACCAGTTAAACAAAGCGAATTGAATATGATTAAAATAATTTTTGTCCGAGAAACATTCAATATAACTTTTATGGAATTTTTTTAGTTCAGCTTCCGGAATGAGCGTACTTGTTTGATTGAAAATTTTGATTTCAAAGAAAAAATGGCTAACTAAAATTTGTTTTAAAAAGCAACGGTGCAGCATTCATGTAGTGGGTTAAAAGATGAGATCGCACCATAAACTCGAAAAACACGCCTCGATTTTTACTTGATCGATAGTGTAAACGCTGTTTACATTAAGTACCAAAGTGAGTATTCATTACGGTTATTTTTGTTGTATCGTTTACATGCGTGAAACTCTATGCAGGCAAATATTTTTCTATTAATACGATAAAAATTGTGACGTCTAAGGCGAGTGCATGGCACAATCTATTTTTTGGCACAAAAAATTAGCCACCTACCTGGGTTTTTTTTGGAAAAGAAAAGTCATACTAAAATTCTCCATGAACAAAAAAACAGTCTAACCTTTCTGCAGAGTTTCTAACTGGAAGAGTGTCCAGTATGACGTGAAATTATTGCGGTTTTATTCTGGTTGGAATATTCCGGTTTTTAAAACATCGAATTTCGAGTGAGCCGATTTTACTCAGAAGGTCGAGCTAAGACTTATCAAATATCGAAGCCATATTCGCTTCGGAATCACTGAATCCGTATTTGCAGGAAGTTCCTTGGCGGCTTGTAGGATAAATAAATAAATCGATTTCTCTGGCGATCCTTTTGAGATCAAACCCAGCCCAGGGCTGTAATTCCAAGAGCGCTAAGAGCTTGAGCATTGGCCATGCTCCCTCAGAAGATACCGGACTCCCGAGTGCCGTCTGGCTTAGAAACAGCCGCGCGAATACGGTAGATGAACGGCGCGACGTCATCCGAATTCCCGCCTCCACGGGGCCCGCCCCCGCCTCCTGGGTGGTCCTCGCGCTAGGCGGTCTGCCGGTCGCCGTGTCAGGCCAACCTGCGCTGTCTTCCAGAACCGAAACTTCATTCCGTTTCCTCTGTCATTAGCATTTTTCTCGATCTCTTACTATAAGCGCTCAATTGATACCCTTTCCAAATCGTCTAGTATAAGCCATGCATATTATGCCGAGATTTTTCATAAGTTCAGCTGCTGCAGTTTCAATATTAAAAACCAGATACTTTTCCTTTATTTTCATTAATAAAAATTCCCTTCTCGCCAAAAATCCAACCTTTGTCGTCGTTGCCTCGCCCTACAGACTGCCCCAAAAGTGAAAGAACTAGCTTCTAGCGAAAATCCCTCCGCGATCCGTCACTTCAGGTGATGCTGGCCTCGGTGCCGAACCCGCGAGAGGTGTTCCAGAACGACGAGTTCCTCGTGCAGCTCGCCCAGCAGTGCAACGTCCGCTTCTCACCGTTCGAACACGCTCCGCTGGACGAGCGACAGGAGCGCTTTCGCGAGGCGCTCGCACAGCGGAAGCTGGCCCTGGTCAGTGTTTCGGAGCAATTTTTACAATTTTTGCCAATTATTTTACGCTAAGAAACGATTTTGGAAAGAAATCAGAGGCTTACGTAGCAGTTTCAGGCTAACCGCAATTCACAAAAATTTATGCGTTACTTGTTAAGTTAAGGTACTTGTCGTTAATGTGGCCTACACGGCGGACACAAGAGGCATCAGATCAATCAGGCGCATCAAGCGAATATGTCACCGAAAGGGATGTACAGTTCGTGCTCTGACTGGCTGGCCCGCGTTTCGTCGATGCTCTGATTGGCTGTGATTGGCTGGCACGTTCCAGCCACCTCATGTAGGCCATATTGAAGACCAGTGCTGCTTCGTTCAGTCATATAAACTGAAACATGTTGCGCATAGAGCCTTAGTGTCAAATAACCTAGTTCAGACTGAGAATGTTTAAAAACCAGTACGAACTATGGAAAGCAGCGGCTTTTGCCAATTTTTTTCTAAATTATCCTTGGTTTAAGGCATGTTTCTAAGGAATTTTTATGGAGCTAAAGGAATGAAAATCGCAAAAACTTTGCATAGTCAGTCAATTCGCATATTTCAGACGTTTATCGAGGCTGGTGTAAACTTGTCGCTAGAGATCTCAACATCAACCACCTCGGGAAATAAGGTGAGGAATTCTAGAAAGAAAGATTTCGGCACGAGTGAGTGTATTAATGCAAATTATATCGACGAACTAGTTCATTTGGAGCAATTTTTTAATTTTTCAAGAAGTTCCCAAATTATTTTCGATCACAAGTTTGATTTCTCAGCCGAATTTTGAACCTGTCGGCGAGATAACTACGTAGGTTGTGGGATCCTCCTTTTCATTTTCTGTTTCATTATCATCTTCAACATCTTCCTTCATTCCCACTTTTTTCTATCCAACTTATTTATTCTTCTCCTTTTCCTTAGTATTTTTGTTATCGTCACGTTTTTCTTTCTTCACTTTCTCTCTCTTTCTCTGTCAACTAAACTTCTTCTTTAGCTCACCTTCATCATCATCTTCCTCCTCCTCCTCCTTTTGCACTCCTTTCTTCTTCTTTTTCTTCTCCACACTCCTCATCCTACTTCCTCCCCCTCTTCCTTCCTCGCATTCCCTTCTTTTTCTCTTCTTTCCTAATCTCCTTCTTCTTTTATATTTTCTGTATTGTTGTTCTTCTTCTTTGTTTTTATTTTTATTTCTTGTTCTTCCTCTTCGTCTTCATCCTCTTCTTGTCCATTCTCCTATTTCCTTTTCTTCTCCTTGTTCTTTCTTCTTCTTCTTTTTCGTTTTACCTTTTCATTCTTTTCATTATCATCTTCTTCTCTTCTTCCCTCTTTTTATCAATCTTATTTTTCTTCTCCTTCCTCTTACTATTCTTGCTATCAACATGTTTTTCTTCGTTATTTTCTCTCAGTTTTTCTCAATGAACAAAATCTTCTTCCTATTAAGCTCTTCATGAATCATCTTCATCATGATCATTACCATCTTCCTCCTCCTCTTTTTGCAATCCTTCATTCTTCATATTCTTCCTCTTTTCTCCACATTCATATTTCCTTCTTCCTTCTTTTTCTTTCTTCCTCTTCTTCCCCTTATTTTCCTTTCTTCTTTCATCTTCTCTCTATTCTTTTATCTTTTTCTTTCTTATAGTCCTTCTTCTTCGTTTTTATTCTTATTTCATCTTCTTCCTTCTCATCTTCATCTTCTCCTTGTTCCTTTTCCTTTTCTTCTTTGCGCTGTTCTTTCTTTTTCCTCTTCTTCTTTTCTCATTTTACTTTTTCTTTCTTTCCATCATCACTTTTTCTTCCTTCTTTCTTTCTTGTAATAGTCATGTTTTTCTTTTTTTACTTTTTCTCCTACTTTCTCTATTAACAAAATCTTTTTCTTCATCTTCGTTCTCTTTCTTTCCTCCTTCTTTCTTTCCTCCTCTTTTCTCTTCCTTTCTTCTTCTTTTCTTCCTTCCCATTCTCCATCTTTCTCCTTCTTTCTTCCTGTTCTCCCCTTCTCGTTCCTCTCTTCCTTATTCTTCTCCTTCCTATTTTATTTTCTTCTTTCTTGTAGTCTTTCTTCCTTCTTTTTTCGCCTTTCTTCCTCTTTATCTTCATCTTCTTCCTGCTCCTTCACTTTTTTCCTCTCTTCTTCGTGCTCTTTTTCTTCCACCTCTTCTTTTTCTCATCTTCCTTTTTTCTTTCCTATCACCATCATTAACGTTTTCACCATCATCTTCTCCTGGCTCTTTTTTCTTCTCCTTTCTTCTTCTTCTTCTCTTCCTCATTCTTCTTCCTTCTTTTTCTTTCTCCCACGCTTTTCTTCGTCTCCTTCCCCTCCTTTTCTTCTACTTTTTCTTCTTCTAGTTCTTCTTTTTTCTTCTTCTTTCTTGCAATCCTTGCCTTTGTTTTCTTTTTCTTTCATCTTCCCCTTCATCTTCCTCTTCCTCTTGCTCCTGCTCCTTCTTCCTTCTCTTCTTCTTTTTTCTCATCTTCCTTTTCTTCTTCTTATCGTCATCGTGATCATCTCCTCTTTCTCCTCCTTTTTTCTTCTCCCTCTTTCTTCTTCTTCTTCTCTTACAGTCGTCGCGAGGGAAGCCTATGGCGTAGAAAGACTAAGACTCCTTTCATTCTTGTCTTTCTCGTATTTTTCATTCTTCTGCTACTAGTTTTCGATCCATGTTGTTGTTCTTCAACGCAATGGCATTTGTGTTCTCTGCTTCGGAATAGTACAAGGAGCTAGAGAGACCTCAGTGTCGGTCCTTAACACCTGACCGGCCAGGTGTCCTCCATTTTTTTCGCTTGCGGTCAACGTTTTTGCCTCCAAGGAAAATATATGTACAAGCCGGTGAAATATGACCGCCGAGCAGAAGAATGCACTGCGAATGAGGGCTGCTTAACCGTCGTAATGCTGGGCGGAAAACACTTTGTGACTAGCTTCCCAAGGGCACAGTGAACTCCGAGACGTTTGTAAACGGACGTAAAAGGGGAATATTGTCAGATACTGTCTCTAGCGTTTTTTCTGAGGCATCCACGACGTTAATGCCTGTCTTTCAGATCGAATTCGAGTCGTTCCCGTTCATTTTCAACGGAGTTCCATGCACGGCCAAAGGCACTATGGACAGCCATTCGCTTACAGGAAGCGTTCAGTTTCGGATATGTGAAGGTAGGCATCGTTTGCACTCCTTCATACAATATGAACATATTATATGCCTTAGCCCTAGTTTACACTTGCGCAGCCACGCGGCGCGGCACCGTAGATATCGATTTTTTTGCCATAGATATCGATTTTTCGCGCCGCCCGATCGATATCTATTCCGACCATGGTGCCGCGCCGCGCAGCGTCGCAACTATAAACCAGGGCTTACCTGAGGCCTTTTTCATGCCACCGCTCACCCCGAGCGACGCCTAATGATATGCTCCCATATCGATCGGGCGGCGCGATGGGATCGATATGGGAGCATATCATTAGGCGTCGCTCGGGGTGAGCGATGGTATGACGAAGGCCTTACAGTGTTTTGCGCAACCTCAGTATGTCGATCGATTTAGAAAAATTGTTCAAAAATCTCCGTATAGGGATATAAAACTGAAATTTTGACACCGGCATGTACTTTTGTTGCTAATAACCTCCCGAGTCCCTGATTTCCTCTGGAAGTTCCCCTTCATAGCCTGTATCTCTAAGCCAGAGCAGGCTCTACCCACCCATCTTCAACTCGAATAGGGAACACTACCAGCAATCTATGTAGACGACTAACAAGAATTAAAAGAGAATTCATCGATAAGGCATCCGCCGTCTAACGGATTGTCTGTATGTTCAAGCGCGGACCAGCAACGCTTACATTAACCCTGTCGTGTGCCAAAGTGATCCAGGGAATGCGCTCGCTCTGAATGGCACGATCAGCGACGAAAGCGATGCGGTCTCTAAACAGCAATCGACAACATCGTTATTTTTTTATAAAGCGGCATATCAGCTGCTTTTTCATCGTTATTTTTCATTTTTTCTAAATCAGTATATCCGTCTATGGACGAACTAGTCGCACAGGTCCCTAGACAGCGTGATAGCTGAAGTTCATACTATAGCCGCCAAGCCGCACCAGGGTGATCAGATATTGATCTGTGGCGCGCAAAAATCGATAGCATTGATTGCTATTGGTAGGCCGATAATGATTATCCATTGCGAAGTGGTGCAATTTCCTCCAAGCGATCAATTCTAGATAGAAGCAATGATATTGATTGATATTGATCAATCTATAATAGAGCTCAATATTGCGTACAGCCGACACGGCCAGCCCCAACCGGCATTGTCAAACGAGTTGTTGTGAATCTCTTCGGACGGCCATCAATTTTGCGCGGACATATGGACAGACTGACAGATTTACTTCTTCCTTGTTGATGGGATAGCGCTTAAAATTGACCGTGTAGATGTCAGTAATAATGAATGACACCAACACTAGGTTCACATAGCGCAACCGGAAAAAGGCTACGGCTCTCGGTCGAACCTCAAATCGATTAGATGTTCGAGTTTCGCCCTAGTTAATCAAGCCGTGCACTTTACAGGGTCAGTTAGTTCCAATGTGGTTTGTCAGCGAGGGGACAGAACCCTATAGAAGTGGAATGCATGGCGTATCTTCCAGAAAGGCTGATCAACCCAAACTTCTATCATTTATCTCATATTGCTTAGAAACTCAAGCAACGACTACTCTACAACAATCTTTTAGGAATGAAGAGCATTAGAAACTCGGTACTGGTCGATAATGTGGCTTGCATGAGGAGCGAAAGTGTGCTAGCCTACCACAACCAATCAGAGCACTGCCCAAATCGACGCCGACCAATCAGAACACAGACCGTATA
Organism: Heligmosomoides polygyrus bakeri; assembly: GCA_947359475.1. Lineage (NCBI taxonomy): Eukaryota > Metazoa > Nematoda > Chromadorea > Rhabditida > Heligmosomidae > Heligmosomoides > Heligmosomoides polygyrus. The sequence goes on from OX375869.1 coordinate 100,146,939, forward strand.
CGCCTGGTAGGGTTGGCGTGCTCGTTCGATGCGGCCTGATTGGGCTGGTGCATCAGCACCTCCCCGCAAATGTAGGCCACATTAGCGACTAGTGCCACGAAAAGCCTGGCTGAGTGTCCCAAGAGCGTTCAGAAAATGGGATCTTTTGTTTAAAGGGCTTCAATTCTGCTTGTTTAGAGACGAACACGGTTCGAGATGGAAACGAAGCATGGACAGCCGAGCAGGTGGAAAGTCTACGCGCGATGGGTCTTCCACTATGAACCAGGACGGCATCACGGAGAAGCACGACGATGGCTGACTGACCAGGAAGCAGGACGTTCTTCTGCAGCAAAGTGCCCAGAGCAGGGCTCGGCGCGACCTAATGGGCCTCAGCTGGCGGCAGTACACCAGAGAGGGAACGGGTTGTATGTATATAAAGGCATCTAGTGTAACAAGGGCAGCGGCAATGTATAGCATAGGTATTGATCGAACACTACCGTTCACTTTCGGGTCCATTACCTCTTCTTCTTTGTGCGTCTTACTCAGAATAATGAACTGCTCAAGCATAAGCAAAGCCACTTCCGGTTTCTGTGTGAATTGGTGATTTCATTAGGATTGCATAAAGCTTCCATGTCCATTTTTCTAGCATCAGAGGTCTTGGACAGCCAATAAGGCCGTGTTTTCTCCATTGATTCACCACGAAGACCGTTCAATGCCTTATCTTGTCATCATCACTCGTTGCACTCACCCGATCCCGGAACGAGTTCTGACGTTGCACGGCTGCGCAGTCCCTTTTAACCTTCGTTTCTCCCGCACTTTACCATACACGAGTCGGTTCAAAGTGCACATAGCCTACTGTAGCTCATGTAGACTCCTCAGAGACACACCAGTGCCCAACGTTTCTAGCGCAGGAGGCTGCATTTTGAAATCAGACCGGGTAAAGCATTGTCCGTGTGAATTGCATGGGTCGGCTTCCATATAACTGTTATGTAGGGTAGTTAGGTTTCTTCAGATATTGACCATCGGAAGGGAAGCAAACACAAAAGACATGACTGGGCACAACCCCTTGTTGGATGCTTTCAGCCCAGCTCGGTTAGACAAAACACTTTATTACACGAGAAAAATACGGTAAACAGGAAACAGAGAAGTCAACACAATCTACAATCATTCAGAATTCGGATACCGTGGGTAAAAGATGCGAGAGGAGATGAGCGGAGCAAGCAATGAAGGAAATCCGTCAGCCTAAGCCCTAGTCTATACTTGCACCGCTACGCGGCGCGGCACCACGACCGCCATAGATATCGATTCTTCGCGCCGCCCGGTCGATATCTATCTCGACCATTCCGCAAGTATAAACTAGGGCTAAAGGAAAGAGAAGAGAAATGAGACCAGCCGTCCTCTCTGCTCGGAACCAGAAGAACAACTACTGGCCCCCGGCCTTGAGTGGGGGCTGTTCTCGCGTTCCCGCGCTTCCAGAATTTTCAGACACCGGCCACACCAAAGACAGGCTACCGTACGCCGTAATTGCGTTTTTTACTCTCTCACAACAAGGCCTTCAATTTGGCGGGAAGCTGTATAAACTGTGAGTTATGCTTAGCAGCTGGGCAGGGCGGCGCTGTGAAAGTCGTCAGTATTGATTAAGCGACCCAAGCGATCGATATTGCTGACTTTTATGACGCTGCGCCGCTAAGCGACTGAAGTGAAAGTGTAAACACCGCACCTTGCGTGGGGTGGAAGTTGCTCCACTCGTAGACCTCTCACATTAGTCGTTAATGCTATATGTAGATTAAGCCCTGTGAAAAGTTCAAGCTGAAAACCGGCTCAAAGCAATTAGATGCGATTTATACTTCAGGTGCCTACTGCATGACGTTATGAAGTCCAACCGTGTCGATTAGGCAGCGCAGATGATCGATATTCATATCTTTCTCAACACCGCCGCTCCGCTTCCGAAGCATAAGCCCTAGTTTATACTTACGCCGCCACGCGGTGCGGCAACACGGTCGCCGTAGATATCGATTTTTCGCGTCGCCCCGTCGATATCTATTCCAACTATTGTGGCGCGCCGCGCAGCGGCGCAACTATAAACCAGGGCTAAATCTCGCCTAATGTGTGCGCGACGCACGACCCGATGCCATGAGTAGTGGCCGAATTGATCAATCGCGTCGCTCGCGCCCCTGAGCATGGTCCCGCACGGATTCCTATCATTTCCCAAATACCCGAACTTTTTCTCCCCCGGCGTCCTCCATCTACAATCTTCCTCTACTAACGGACCTTTTAGCGCCCAAACATGCTCGTCTTTTCTCCTTGTGGATATCGGTACTTCGCTGTGGACTGGTAACTGTTGGCCGCTTGGTGGATCTACCTAGAGAAAGGCGAACGCCTGCGCACAGATTATCGATATTCATATCTTTCTTAACACCGCACCGCTCCGCTTCCGAAGCATAAGTCTCGCCCAATGTGTGCGCGACGCGCGACCCGATGCCAAGTGTAGTCGCCGAATTGATCAATCGCGTCGCTCGATCAATTTGGCTACTACAAATGCATCACGTCGCGCGTCGCGCACACACTAAACGGCCCCTTAGCCGTAGTTTATACTTGCGCCGCCACGCGGTGCGGCATCACGGTCGCCGTAGATATCGATTTTTTGCGTCGACCCGTCGATACCCATTCCGACCATGGTGCCACGCCGCGCAGTGATGCAAGCCCAGCGACGCGACGTCACGTATGGCGGCCACATTGATTGAGCGACGCTATCGATCAATTTGGTCACTTTACACGGCGTCGCATCGCTCGGCGTTGGAAGTATAAACGGGATCTTAGGCCTCGTTCATACTTTAGACACTGAGCGACGCGACGTCATGTACATTGGCCAAATTGATTAACCGCGTCTCTCGGCGTGGGGTCGTATCGCTCTCGAAACCGAAACGATCGATTGACCGCGGTGGATTGGGGTACGGTATTGCTGTACTAGTTGTCCTTTGCGGTGGACGCCGAAATATGTGTACAATTACGTAAGCGCGAGTACGCAGCGGTACGTAACCACTCTGTTCGAATCGCGTTGCTTGGCGATGGAACTATAAACGAAGCCTAAGGGCCCCCACAGAGTTCTGCGGCAGCGCCGCGGCCCTATGCTTAACCATAGGGCAGAGACCCAGAGCTCGCCGCCGGCGGCGAGCTCTGCGTCTCTGCCCTATGGTTAAGCATACGGCCGCGGCGCTGCCGCAGAACTCTGTGGGGGCCTTAAGGGGTCGTTTAGTGTGCGCGCGATGTGCGAAGAGGGCATGTGTACTGGCCAAATTGATCGAGTGACGCGATTGATCAATTCGGCCACTGCACATAGCATCGCGTCGCGCGTCGCGCGCACACTAAACGACCCCTAAGGCCTATGTTATACTTCGGCGACTCGTCGGCGACGCTGTGTTGGCGTAACACTGTCGCTGACGTGGCTGACAAGAGCGTCGCCGAAGTATAACATAGGCTTAAGAGTGGTTTAGTGTGCGCGTGACGCGATGCATATGTAGTGGCCAAATTGATCGAGCGACGTGATCGGTCAATTTAGCCTCTATCCATGATGTCGCGTCGCTCGGCGTCGGAAGTATAAACGAGGCCTACTGTGGACGGCGCGTCCACAGTAGCCGATGAATGATGCAACGACCGCTCCCGCCACCGCCGCTTCGTCACTCGCGTCCCTGAGCATGGTCCCGCACGGATTCCTATCATTTCGTTCCCAAATACCCGAACTTTTCCTCCCAGGCGTCCTCCATCTCCAATTTTCCTCTACTAAGGGGCCTTTTAGCGCCCAAAGATGCTCGTTTTTCTCCTTGTGGATATCGATACTTCGCTGTGGACTCGTAACTGTTGGCCGCTTGGTGGATTTACCTAGGAATGCAATCACCTGAGTATCTTACAACTCTCGGCTACTCCGAATAGGGCGAGACACAAAGTGTCTCACTCGTAAACAACGTCAGTTCCAAGAACATTTTATTGTACAACACACTGAAAAGAAAAGAGTAAAAACGCCACGATAGTTATATATCTTCTTGTGCAGAAGTACAAAACCACCACGTAAGAGGACAAACAGTAGAGACCGTAAAGGTGGCGTTTCGGAAAGAGGACTATTTGATATTCGGCGCTTAGAACAAGGTACTGTCTTTCCTAAATTCTTAACCTTATGATTACCGGATTTTCACACCCCCGCTTCATATTGTTAGGTTTTAAAAGGCCAGACAAGCTTGAAGGACATGTTCACTTCGTTCAGATACACGTGAAAAGTAGTTCTCTAGGATATTCACGGAAACCTGGGACATGCATCAATCACAAAGTATCACCGGACCTGTGTTCTAGACCATACAGTGCATATTATTCAGGCGGCAAGGACACTGAAAATCAACTTACCACTGCTACGTGGTAGAGGAATGAAGCAAAAACCAGGAGCAGCACTAGTTCGCCAAGAAAACCCAAACTATTCGCTACCAATATGTACTCTACGGAGAAGCACAAAGTATTAGAGGCAAGCTCAGCTCTGATCCAATACAAGATATACATTAAACTGTGAAAGAATGACGATTGGTAAGCTATCTTCATCGTTTCATTGTACAATGCGTCCCTCGTCAGTCTTATAAAGTCTTACAACCAGTGCATACAGGCCAATCTTAGGCCCCGTTTATACCTCGTCGCGGCGCGACGCGATGGCCACGCAATGAGGCCAAACTGATCGATCGCGTCGCACAATCAATATGGCCACTTACGTAGCGTCGCATCGCGCCGCGACGAAGTATAAACGGGGCCTTAGAGCGAAATCTCCACACGTTATGGAAAGGAATTCACACTCCCCTCGGACATCTAGCTGAGCTTGCGCTCAACGATTCCAGCCGCAATTGTCTGTCCACCGGCTCTGATCGTTATTCTCCCAAGCGCTTTGCAATTCGTGTACGCCTCGATGGCCACTTCTCGTTCTGTCTCGATCTCCACTAGTCCGCTCATCTGCTTCGACAGACACCTGGGAAATACTATAAGTAAACAGAACTACTGCTCGGTGTTGAATATAAGGCGTACCCAGACTTGGGCATTAAACTTTCGTAGTTAAACTTTAACAACTTTTAACGAAATTTTTCCATCAATTTTCCGTTACATCGTAAACCTTCCTTACAAAATGCAGCCAGCTATTTTATAACAGTTCATTCAAATGGTCCAAATATGGAAACACCTTCTATAACGCCTTTCAGTTGAAACTGAGCGCTTTTCAAAGCAAACTGACCATTTCTGAAATCAAACTGAAACCCTCCAAATCAATGCAAACGTCCTTTAATTTAAATAAGGCACCTTTGAAATGGTTAAAATAAATCTTCGATTTAAAAAAACGACTATAATTTGCTACAATGATTTCTTTGGTCTGCGCAGGTAGCTCAGTACTCAACCATTTATTGGATTATCGGTCTAAACCGCCGCTCAGTACCGCGCACAAGACTCAAGAACGCCGTTTTCTCCGGGCGCTCGCTTTTTATGACCGACAGGCAGAAGAAGCCAAGCCTCCACGCCCTTATTGGCCGGTCTGCGGGCTCGGCTGCGGCGCACCGGACCCACGACCAGGCACATACTAACAATCAATACAAGACATTCACCAGGGGAACTACTACATAGAAACAATTCAAACTTGGAATACAACTACTAATTACAACTAGTAAACACTATAACACAACAACAACTTAAAAATGTGAGCACTAACAGCACAACTACAACTATCCATATATAACACTTTGGAAATTCATAATTTTCCTGCGTTGAATTCTCATAAATTTCTACTCTTTTGCTACGAAAATTGAGATTACTTCAATACGCAGAAAGCAGTAATTTTTTGGTGTGATGTGAAAAGGAGTCGCGCCATGCACTTGTCTAACACCTGCCATTTTTATCTGAATGACAAATGTCTCTCTTTCCGACAAGTCACGCTCTAATCAACGGTAAAACAAAATCAGCTATATAAACACGCACATTTCCACCTCGCAGCTTAAGTAGCAGTTATATTATCGGGGTGATGCACTGGACGAATACATGGCGCTTTTCTTGTAATATTCTCAAGGTGGCCGACTATTAGGTTGTCCCATAAGTCCCCGCCGTTTTTTTCAACGATTCACTGCAGATTTCGCCGGCGGTCTCTTGCATAGCGCTGCATAGCTTTCGAAAGAGAATGATTTGCTCTATCAAAACATGTATTGCATTTCTTTTTTCATCATGAATTTTGTCAATTTTTAGGTCGTTGAAGTGAAAAGCGAAAAAGTGAAAAAGTAGCCATTTCCGCACTTGTTCTCTCCGCTTAGGTTTGTAATTTTTTGCGCAGTTTTTTATAGCGTTTGGAAGGCAATGTTCTGTACTACAAGAATATGTGTTAGTGCTATTTGCTCATTTGTCCTTTATTGATTTTTAAGTCATCAAATCGGGACGTCCGAAGGAGGATGGTTATTTTTGTCGACAGCTCCTGCTCTGGGGTTGGACTTCTTGGGTTGGTGCTATATGTCATTCGCAAGAAAATGTCTTGCTCTATAAGAATATGTGTCGCGTTTATTGATTTCTATTGAATACCAACAAAATGCCAAAAAGAGAAAAATCGTCTCCACCAACAACTCCTTCTCCTTCTTCAGTTGTTGATATTCGACAGAAATCAGCGTGAGCCAATAAACGCGACACAAATTCTTACTGAGCAAGACATCCTCTTCCAGACGACATATAACACCAAGCAAAAAAGTTCAACCACACAACAGGAGTTTTGGTAAAAATTCGGACGGAAAAGTGGGACGTCCCAATTTGTTGACCTAAAAATCAGTAAAGGACAAATGAGCAAATAGCGCCAACACATATTCTTGTAGCACACGACACTGACTTCCAAATGCTATGAAGAACTGCGCAAGAAATTCCAAACCTAAGCGGAGAGAACAAGTGTACAAATGGCTACTTTTTCACTTTTTCACTTTTCACTTCAACGACCTAAAAATTGGCAAAATTCATGATGAAAAAAGAAATGCAATACATGTTCTGATAGAGCAAATCATTCTCCTTCGAAGGCTATGCAGCGCTATGCAAGAGACCGCCGGCGAAATCTGCAGTGAATCGTTAAAAAAAACGGCGGGGACTTATGGGACAACCTAATACTTACACTTTGAAATTAGTATTAATCCATTACTTCTCCAAAATATATGTACATAAGATGGGAAATTTTTGAAATAAAATTTCAAACACTCAATTTTTGAAGCAAAAAAAAAATAGAAATAAACTAAGGCCCCCAAGTAAGGTCACCATATATTCTCTTAATCGAGAATTCTTCTTTCCTTCTTAGAAAGTACCTAGTTTTATTCGTAAGGCATCAGTTTGAACGTTGAAAGAGCTCTGTTTGGTCTCAAATGAATCCCGTTTCCATAAAAATGTCCAACGCCTGTGCAAAAACAGACCTCGGTCGTTCCTTGATGACTTCTCCGCTCGCTTTGTTGATGGACGAGATGAGTTTCACCACAGTGCATGGCTCACATAGAGAATGACAGTAGAGTTCGGCCTTCGTTCCTCTCATAATCGGTGCCGCTATGTCGAACACCACAATGCGTGCAACAAACCGACTGCAGGGCATAAGAGCGTCCTGAAACCATACGCCTTAATGACCCAAGGACTGTTTTAAAAAAATCCTTAAGATTGCATAAGATGTAAAGGAACGGTATCTCATGGTATTGCTCTCCTCCAGTTAAATTGATGGCACTCTCGAAACCTACTTCCATGTACTCTTCTGTCATAATTCAAGCTGCAATAACCCACCGTCCACATAAGGCGATTGCTCATTAGCTACATCCCTTGCCGCAATTGACGGCTCTTCAATAAAGCTCTAAACGCTGACCACCTACCCCTTATATCCTAAAAAAGGTACTTATTTGTTGGGCTGATTCTACAGCCACTACAGCGTCTTCTGACTACAAACCATGGAGATGACAGAAAGAACTTATCATAGACAGATACTTCAACGAACTACCCGACGATCAAAAAGTAAAACTCTGTCAATCTGTCATAGCGTAGGTTGAAAAAACCTAATCGTCGCACAGCATCTGCCTCCTGATCGCATCCTAACCTTATGGTTAGTAAAATTTTCCCTATAAGTCGAAAGTGTTAGCCGTAATATTTCGCCCAACAAGTCCTTTCTGTCGCAAATAATCCGTCGCCTTCGAATAAGACAGCGTAAACATATACAAACCTGTCCGCCTCTCACAATGACGTGACCAGCGCTGATGGTGTCCGGCTCAAAGACACCATTCAGTGTCAGCAATGCTTGATCCCCAGCAACACAAGTGTCCACTCCGCCACCGTCATCATTAGAACACGCTGAACAGTAAAACGATTGGCATTCTGACGAAACGATTTTGAAATCGTAACTCACCTTTAACAATAGCTTGATCGGCATTTGGCATTATGAACACCTTGTCGCCTGCTTCCACTTCTCCAGATTCAATCTTGCCGCTCAGACTGAGCTGATTCGTGGTTGCCTAAACATGAAAATATCACAGCTAGGTAACGGCCAAAAGAAAGCGCGGCCTAAAAACGGTACAGGGCGTACTAAAACGCCTTCTTTCGAACAGACCACAGAAATTCCACAGCTCCAGATGTCCCACTTGGCAGAAAGCGCCACTATAGCAGCTACAGGGTGGTCCACATGAAGTGTTACACAAAAAACTATATACAACTTTGTACAAACAAACACAAATAAGAAAAATGTACAATCATTCGAAAGACAAGAAAATTCTACATAACATATCGTACATCACATTCAAAATGTGCTCCTCTGGCTTCAATGCAGGCGTCCAATCTCTTTCGGAAATTCTTGAGGATGCACGCGCTCATTTCCGGTGAAATTTCGTCCCATGCCTTCTCCAGAGCTCTTTTCAGCAAATCCGAATCCAGTGAACTGTGTCTTAAAGAGCAAGCTTTGTGCTCCAGTATTGACCAGATGGCGAAATCCATAGGGTTGAGATCAGGCGAGTTTGAAGGCCAAACCTCCTTCGTCCGCAAATCCGGGAGATTGGCCTCACACCACTCCAGAGTCTTCTTGGCATCGTGAGCTGGTGCCCAAAATACTGGATGGTTCAGTCGATGTCTCTAGCATTTTCTTGTGCCCAAGGTATCACCACGTCCTCCAGGATTTGGTTCCTGTATATTTCGGCATTGATGTTAACCTCTTTTTGAATTAAAACCACCTTGATCTTGCCCAGGCCCGATATTCCAGCCCAAACCATCAAGGACTGTGGGAAATGAGCTCATCCGACGTTTACGGCTCTTGGAGATCCTTTCGGCAACAGCTTCCGTTGAATCTGCGCATTTTGGTGTGGTTCGACGGTAAATATCTTCTCGTCTGTGAAGAGAATACGGTCGCGCTTTTCACCGCGCGTAAGGACCTTCATTTTACTACAGTTCTCCAATTTTGAAGCCTTCATTTCCTCAATGAGGTGCTGTCCTTTGGTGAATTTGTAGGAATACAGTCCCAGATCATCCCTGATCAGTCGTTGCATAGTAGAGCGACTTACGTTGTGCTCCTTAGCTAGTTTCCCGATGCTTCGTGCAGGATCTCGGCGAAGTTTGTCTTTGACGGCCTTTCGAAGGGCAGGAGTCCTCGCCGTGGTCTTCCTCTCGAACGATTTTCAATCCCTCCAGTCTCTTCGAAACGTTTGACGACCCGGTGCACTTGTATCCGATGCAGTTTGAGCGTCCTTGAAATCGTGGAAACGGACGACCCGCGTTTGAACATAGCGACTACTCCTGAACGATCCTCAAGCGAAACCATGTTTACCTAGAAACGGAAAATAAGACTGACCAAAGGTAGACTAAAAGATACGGAGAAAACGGATAACACCACAGCAAAGCACAAAATGTAAGAGATATTTCCAAAAATGGACTTTCTGTAGCCCGTAACACTTCATATGGACCGCCCTGTATTATACTACTGAATTGGGGAGGGCATACGACAGGAACTTCTATAGTAGAAATTTCTGATACTTGAACTCGTCTTGTGGAGGATCTAGAAACTTGAAGCCTATGGGTACTACAAAAATCGCACCTTGAACACATCGTTAATGACTATCCGAAGAGCTCCATCGCATGCACGAGAAGGGGCAGAAAATGTGTCTGAAAGAAATCAAACTACGGCACTTCTTCTATACATTGAATCTGAATGAACCATTATCGGATATTCCGAAATCGGACGCCCACAAATTCGCCATTATCCGAATCATCCAATTATCAGAAGATTTTTAATCCAATCCAATGTATACTTTCTATAAAAAACTGCATAAATCATCCAAAAGAAACCACAATTTCCAGACAAAATATATACCTCTTTTACGTGAAAATGAAAACTTTTCAAGTCGAAGTCGAATCCTTCTCGAGTCGAATTCAACACTTTTCAAATCAAATTGGACACTTCTAAGAAAACTTGATGCTTTTGTATTGACTAAACTATGGACTATGAGGAAAACAATTATTTTTTGACCAGGGAAACTTAGTACGACACTCTTTGCATTTTTTAATTCGCCTTCCCCAATAGGTGAAAGCAGTGCTTAAGATTTTGAAAAAAAAAAGATATTTTTGAATAAAAATAACGTTTTAGAGCTTTTCATAAAGCGCAGAAAAGCAGCTATTTTTAATGCTAAAGAAAGAGATCGGACCATGCTCTCGTCCAGCTTAACGCGATTTTCAATTGATTAATAGTCTAACAAGGAAACTGTCTGAACGGTACGCCTGAACGGCAAGAACGAGTACTATAGGGAGAATCCCGTCCTCCGAACAGTAACAGAACATGTTCTGTTTTTGCCGAATCCTTGAGGCAAACGAGGAGTACGAGTGCGTAATGGTTAAGGGTCCGCAGAGCGAGCTCATCACGGCAGCGTAAGATCCCGGTGTCGTGGACAGGGTGGTGCAGTGGTAGAGGGAATGCCTCATATTCGTGAGGTCGAGGGTTCGGTTCCCATGCTACGTCGCGTTTTTGCACTTTTACCATAGGATCGGATTTCCATAGACATTTCCATATCTGAACTTGTTTTTGGAGTTTGCTACGGTAAGATGTTTTTCCTACTTACTATTTGTATTTGGCATATTTCGAACATTGCTGGCGACAAATAATAAGTAATAAAAACATCTCACCGTAGCAAACTCCAACAACAAGTTCACATATGGAAATCTCCATGGAAATCCGATCCTATGATGAAAGTGCAAAAACACGATGTAGCATGGGAACCGAACCCTCGAGCTCACGAACATGAGGCATCCCCTCTATCACTGCACCACCCTGTCCACGACACCGGGATCTTGCGCTGCCGTGATGAGCTCGCTCTGCGAACCCTTAACCATTACACACTCGCACTCGCTTGCCTCAAGGATTCGGCAAAAACAAAACATATTCTGTTACTATTTGGAGGACGGGGATTCTCCCTATAGTACTCGTTTTTGCCGTTGCGGCGTACCGTTCAGACAGTTCCCTTGTAAGTGTCGTTCACTTGAAAAGACAAAGTAAAGATTTGTACCCTTTCTACAATTGTCTTGTTGTACCGTTGGCATGTGTGTACCTCTGCGCAAACAGAATTTTTGGTACCAATCAGGCGAAAATCGCGACATTCTAGAAGAATGCATGGCGAATTCTCTCGTTCTAGCACTAGAAAATTGCGGTCTTCCTGCACTTTAGAATGAAATCTAAACGCTTGCGCCAGGCGGAGACCATTTTCATAGGATATCGCGGAAGTTACGAACGATCAAACAGCGTCGGTGGTGTAAAGCGTAGCATCGCTGTCCGGAAAGCAGAAGGTGCGGGTTCGAGTCCCGCTTTGCGCAAGATGGATTATCGGAGAAGAACTTCACCAAACACGAAGACTTTCAAAAATGGCCAGATGAATGGATCGCCTCGAAAATCCCAAAGTTTCTTTTTCGATGGAATCTACGGGTTGCTTACAAAGTGGAATAATGTTGTTGTTAACAATGGTAATTATAGTTAATAAGGGGCGCGTGGAGCGCAGTCGGAGGAGGCGCCGACTGGCGCCTGCACCCGATACCAGATTCCTGGTTCGGATTTCCCGCCCAGGCCAACCAAGCGCTCCATCCCTCCGGGGTCGGTGAATTAGTACCGGACTTGTCTGGAAAGGATAAAGCGCTGACTTGTTCATCGGCTGGCCACCGCAAGTCACTGTATGGCCAAATACGCATTCAACTTGCCTCCACGACATCCTGCAGAAGTAGAATGCGTGGCGCATCCCAAAGGGGATTGAATAACGCCGTCCTTTATCCTTTTATAGTTAATAAAAGTTAGTTGAAAACAATTCAAAACTTTATTTTCCGTTAACTCATAAGAAAAAAAACTTTCATAGTTGCGCACCTAATATTTGCACCAAGATTTCAAACAGCACGTCAACTTTTCGGGGTGAGTGAAGCAAAAATTTCAAAGAAAGTCATACCAAATTTTCCTTGGACAGAAAAAAATGTGAGGAGAGTGTCTAGTTTAATCTGAAGAACGCTCCTTTTGATTTGAAAGATGGGATCTATCCTAGTCCGGGGGGGGGCACATAAATTAAAAGTATTATATGTAACAAATCCACTTGAGACTTACCGAGCGGCTCCTGCAGAGCGACATGGGACCTAAACAAGTCGCAAAGAAAACGAAAAAAATACATTTGTTGCGGTTGTAAGCAGGCACAGTTGTGTGCCCTCCTCACCATGTTAGATCCTGGTTATAACATGTCAGGCCGCGGTCAGCACGCGTCGTGCGGCTTCATGCGCCCTCTTCACCATGTTAGATCCTGGTCATAACATGTCAGCCGGCAGTAGGTACGCGGCATGCCTCCATTCCGTCGCTCTTTGCCCGCCGAGTCGGTTGTAAAATCGCGGCGATTTTTTATTTTTTGTTTGTTCTTGCGTTTTTTGGTTTTTTTTTTAGGTTTCATCTTGTTCCCCAGGAGCCGCTCGGTAAGTCTCAATTCATTTTGTTAACTACTTTTTAATTATGTGCCCCCCCCCCCGGACTAGGATAGATCCGAAAGATGCTCAGTTTGATTTCCAAAGCGCCAAACTTGCTGAAAAGTCCCCAATTTGGTAAGAAAGGTGTTATTTTAAGTGAAAATAGTATACACTGAGTCCGATGTAGGTCGACTATATCCGTATCATCCAAGTATCCAGAGAACCTGATTCGGATCCACTCTATAGATCAAAACAACTGTTATAAAAAGGAGCTCATTTTACTAAAGAAAAACGGCTTAGATGCCTGTCAGAGCAACTGCGCTTTGACCAACAACAAAAAAAGTGTCGTGAAGCATGTGAACCTACCAATGACTTCCAGAAGACAAGGCCCGGAGTACCACTTCCGAAGCGGATGACTGTCAGGTACACGATCGGACAAATTCTCACCACCGAGGCCAGAAACCGGAACGAAACGCACATGGTTGAAGCCCGCCTGAAATACGTCGTCGAGTAGATTTTTGAGGCGTACAGGAAACAGGTGGAACCGCAATACCTGCTTGCTCAAAAACGTCTTCAGCACAGCCTCAACCTCGACGTACCGATCATGTGACCAATCTACGGTGTCCAGCTTATTCACGGCCACCACCAGTTGGGCAACTCCTAAGAAAAACTCTTCAACCTCCTTTAAAACGATGATAATCAGCACCTCAACTCACCGAGCGATCGCAATAACATTGCATGTTCCCTTGTTTGTCCGCCATTCTCGAATCCGGTCTCGAATTCTCCGCGAGTGGAGTTGACCACGAGGATTGCAGCATCAGCTTGTGAAGCTCCTTAAAGAATGAGGAATCTGACCAGGGAATGCCGTCAGCTTCCCATGGAACTTCGTATTGAGACCTATATCACGTGAAAGAGCTCGAGACCCTGATCACAGATATGTCGACCAAATTTGCTAAATGGATCTCCTAAGCGAGTTATGGTCGGCAGAAGCCGCGATGTCTTCCTTGTGTTAGGCGCGCTCAATCAGCGTTGGGCGCAGGATTGCACGGTAATCAGCGGTTCGGCTATCAGCGCTGTTAGCAGCGGCGGCGGCGCAGTGATAGAGTGCTCGCTCCAAAGGATTGGGTTCATTGGTTCGGTTCCCGCCGCTGACGGCGCTAATAGCCGAACCTCTGATTACCGCGCAATACTGCGCCCAACGCTGATTGAGCGCGCCTAACCCATGGAAGACATCGCGGCCTCTGCCGGCCATAACTCGCTTATGAGATCTATTTAGCAAATTTGGTCTACATATCTGTGATCGGCGTCTCGAGCACTTTCACGTGATATAGGTCTCAATCCGAAGTTCCATGGGAAGCTGACGGCATTCCCTGGTGAGGCATTAGCTCAAAACAAGCGACATTTTGGATAATTTTAGGCTGAGACATCTATAGGCGAAGCACAAAGCCACAGCAGATATTGGAAGAAGCGAAATTAAACGAAATATTTAAAATCCCCTACCAGTGATCATATTCGGGATGAAATCCTTGTGTCCTGGTGCGTCGAGCAACACTATGCGCTTGGAATCAGTTTCAAACGTCGTCCTGGCTATATCCATCGTCACGCCACGAGACCTAAAGCGACGTGGAATCAAATGCGCCCGTATTTGGTCTCCAAACTATGGTTCAGTCGGAAGTTCAAGGACACCTCTTGGCTACGTATCACTAGGAAATAGATAATACACGAATTTGAAGTACAAATAATAAAACTTGCACTTCAGATACGAGTCTTATTCTATTTCCTAGTGAAACGTAGCCACGAGGCCCTTAAACTGCCGACTGAACCGTAGTTTGTAGACCAAATACGGGTCAAAATTTCGATATATATGTCATCTACCGCCTCAAATCGCTTTTGACAATCTTGAGAAAGCCATCTTTTGCTGTATTTCTTTGTGCTCATCTGATTTTGTATCACTTTTGGCTTAACAGTTTGATAATCTATAAGCCCCATTTATACTTGTGCCGCTGCGCGGCGCGGCACCACGGACGGGATAAATATCGACCAGGCGGCGCGAAAAATCGATATCTATGGCGATCATGGTGCCGCGTCGCGTGACGGCGCAAGTATAAACTAGGGCTAACTCTCGATAATTTGCCGCTTGTCCATTTTTGTACTTATAGTCACTGTATTTTACCGCTAATTTTGCTTCTTTTGTGATGTGTTGTCATACATGTAAATAAATTAATGAAAAAATGTTCTGCGTTCCCTTCCACCGCTTATCACGTTAATGCCCTTTCTAGCGGTCATGAAGGGAGTTAAACCCACTCGCTGTCCAATTTACCTTGTCTATACAACCGTATATATGTAGCGGAATCGTTCCGAGTGTCCGTTTGTACGTCGGTCCACGCAAAATTAATGGCCACTGGACAGATGTCGCATACTTTTACTCGTTGTCGGTCATTCGAGATAGAAACGACGCGAATATGTCCAGTGCTAGGTAGGTACAAAAAAATATATCAATATCGATCGATTACCATAATCGATCAATGACATTAATTATGGACGCGAGGTGGTGGTTTTAAGGCCCGTTTATACTTCCGACGCCGAGCGACGCGACAGCATGTAAAGTGGTCAGATTGATCGATCGCGCCGCTCAGTCAATACAGCCACCATACGTAGCGTCGCGTCGCTCGCCACGAAGTATGAACGGAGCCTTAGGCGGGACTCTAGCGAATGAATGACGGTAGAACGGGATTCACAACAAGTAAACAATATTGATCGAACGATCGGTGTAGGTCAATGCTAGTGATTTTGCTCAGTTTATCTCCAGAGGTGAACATCGCGCGAATATGATGGCTACTAAGCGGTGATCACAACCTGTGAAGGACACCGATCGATGTTGACTCCTCCCTTTCCAAGAAAGATGACAGTTCCAGGTGGTTGTCACGAAAAGACGATGAACACAGAATGGAAATAACTTGAAGGCTATAATATCAAGAAGTAGATCAATAATGATCAATAGTGTCATGATAGTGATCCAATTCCTTTATTACTAATGGCTGTACGAGGTTACAGGCCGACAAAAAGATGTTGGTTGCAATAAAACTCTAGCGTTAGGTTGATGTTGAACTTGCACCGCATTATTCTCGTGGCAGTGATCTGTCGGCACTCAACCCTGATGTGGGTTAGAACGCAAAGAACTTCAAATTAAGTAGGCAAAATCGATCAGTGGACCAATATCGATCGGTGGTAGATGTGGCAAGTATATGTATACCAATATAAATGCATCACCTAACAATCAAAATTGCATAAATTACCAATAATTGATAAGGACGCCCACCAATATTTTGTGGAATACGCTACACATTCTCCTTCTACCGGACATCGTGGAGGCAATGTAAACATGTATTTGGCGCGTGAGATGGATTTCGGTGCTTAACCAAAAGGCATGCCAGTGTTTTGCGCAGTAAACTCGGTGGGCAATTCATCGACAACGTAGGAAAGAAAAGCTCGGCTATCCTAGAGCCTTTTCGTGCTTCGCCACAGGAGCGATTGATCGGCCAGGCAAATCATACGTATCGATTTCTTGTGGGTGATCGCTGGACAAAATCGATACCTATGATTCGCCTGACCAATCGCTCCTGCAGCGAAGTATGAACAGGACCCTAGCAGCAAACCCAGGTTTGAATCGTTTCGGGGTGCACGCAAGAGCTAGCACCATTGCGCTGTGCATTCATTTTTAAATATCCTATCTTACTACTAAAAGGCACTTACCGCTCTTCTTCTGTCTCGTCCAATACCCATGCGAACGCGAACGAAGCTTTTCCTGACCTAGCCGACTCCTGTTTGTACCTATGGATCGTGCGCTGATCCACACATCCAAGCTGAAACACTCACTATGACACCATGAAAAGCCTGTGTAATAATGCGCACAGCTGGTACAGCAGTCATCAAAAGTAGCCATACATCGGGTGATGTCCTAATTGGGTGGGGGCAGACTGAATGTGTGCAATGTTACGTAAAGCTGCAGACAGCGCGCGACGAAACTGTAGTTCAGCGCACTATCGCATACAATCAGACAACCCTGCGTTTAAAACTGTAAATTACGAACTGAGCAAAAAAATACGCAAAGAGGAATAATGAGCCACCACCCTAATCAACGGCAAGAGAGCGTTTTGATTGAAAACTAAAAAATAAAAACGTCTAAGTTCTAATAACTGGCTGATCCTTCTGTGCCTGCAGGGTTTGTTTAAACAAAATTGCTTATTAATCTAGTAAGTGATTAAATCATCCTGTTCCAGGCCTGAAAGAGGTCGAAATTTTCTCGTCCGTGAAGCTATTTGAATCAGAAACGTCATGTCCACCTTCGTCATTATCAACCAGTCCCTAGAGAGTCAGGTAGAGAACCGAAATCTAGAGTGCTAACTCACCGATATTCCACCAGCGCAGAAAAACCGACATAAGTGGCCACATGGAGCAAGTGAGAAGCACTGGGGCGGTCAAATATACTGCGCAGTGCGCCAGATGTCGAGAAAACGTTCGTAGCTATATAAGAGCTCTAATAGCTCGTACAAACGAAAAAAGCCATTTTCTCGAGATCCGGCGTACTGGGCACTATACTTGACCGCCTCAGTGCTTCTCACTTGCTCCAGGTGGCCACTTATGTCGGACTTTTTGCGCTGGTGGAATATCGATAAGTTAGCTGACAAGATTTGGGAACTATATCTGACTCTCTTGGACTGGTTGGTATCGAGCAAGGTGGACATGACGATTCTCACCGAAACAGCTTCCCGGACGGAAAAATTTCGAGATTCTTTCAGGCCTTGAAAAAGACGACATAGTCGAAACGTCAATCGTAATAGACAATTTTATAACAATCCTGGTAAGCGTAGAAGAATTAGAAAGGTATAGAAATACCCAAGCTTCAATAACGTCCAACTTGGATTCTACCAAATGACGACGAAAGGGCCTGTTCATACTTCGCGACGGGAGCGATTAAGTTAGCCAGGAAAATCGTACGTATCGATTTTTCGAGCGATCGCCCAGCAAAAACCGATTCCTACGATTTGCCTGGCCGAGCGATCATTCCCGTCGCTCTCCCCACGAAGTAAGAACACGCCCTTAAACTAGTAGACATAAGAGATTTACGAAATATTACAAACCTTCACAGTGACCCCAACCAACTAGGACAGTAAGTGCCATGCAGCATATCAAGCCGGACGAGACGGTATTAGCGCACACGTACCCGATAGAGAAGATGACCCATGAGCGTGCTTTTCCCTGCGTCCACATGTCCAACAACGACCAGATTGATGAGCTCCTTGGCCTCGTCACGGCGTCGTGAGCGTCTAGGGGTCGACGGAGCTGAGGTGATCGCTGCCAGTTGACTAAGCCTTCAAAAGTCTACCGTTCTAAGGCGCAAAGAAGCTTGAAAGCCCGGGTCACCTACCGATGGCTGCTTGAATTCGCCGGAAGATTTCCTAGTGCAGCGTTCTGGCCGGTCTTCTTCCTAGTCGGTGACTTGGAATCGCTACGAGACGGCTCGGAAACACGAAGGTTCGAGATATTCGGAATCACAGGCTGGAAACTGCTTGAAACTTAGGATAGCAGCTGGCAACACAGAATTTGAACTAGTGGTGTGCGTTTCCGTTGAAAAGTATAGATAGCTGCGTAGTACTGTTTCAATCGAAAAATATCAGTGGGACTGATTCATATACCAGCTTCACGACAGTTGGGCACTTTCAAGTGGAGCCTTTGAAACCTCTTGACCTTTGACAACTTTCGAAATCAAACCGAACACTTACCAAATAAAAACAAGCGCCTTTGAAATTAAATTATTAAAAATTATTTCGACACTTCTGTGCCATGCAGGTTTGATATGATGGAACGTATTTACTTCGGCCTGACGTTTCGTGGTTTTCAAAGGCTTGAATGAAGTTCGAAATCTAACATCAGGCTCTCATCTCGGTAAGGACTTATGTTTCCAACTCAGCAAATTTCAACGAACTCCCAAAAGTGCCAATGTGAATCTCACTGGAGCAAATCGAACCAACCGTTGTTCCACCAGCACTGAGTGAAGGCTCAGTTATATGACCACCACAGAGCAAATCTGACCTGCCAATTGCAATGATCTCAAGCTATAGTCGTACTTGCTCTTGATTTCATATCCTACACAATGGAATAAAGGGCTGAGGTCACTGGTGATCGAAACGCACTCGCTTCGGTTGTTGGGTTACGTTCACGGATCCGGAAAGCCTGTACAGCCTTTCTGGCTCCAATCTCACCCCCACGTTGCAACACAGTGCACCTTATACTAAAATAGCCTCCACCGTGGGCTTCCTCTCGATGCTTACCGAGTGGGGTTAGCAAGTTCCGCTTTTACCTACCAGGATCCCTGATGCAAACACTTGGCGCCCTCCCTGATTCACCTATGTATGTCTTACCTAGCTGGTAAGCAAAAGCGGAACCTATAACCCCACTCGGTAAACATCGAGAGGAAGTCCAGAGTGGAGACGATTTTAGTATAAAGTGCACTCTGATGCTACAGAAAGTGAGATCGATCCCAGAAAGGCCCTAGAGGCTTTCTGGATTCGATAACGTAATCCAACAAGGAACAACCGTAGCGAGTGCATTCCGATCACCATTGACTTTTTGCTAGTTATTTCGTTGTATGAGATATGAGATCAGGACCAAGTACTTCTATAGCTTAACATCACTACAGATTTGCAATTGGCAGGGCACATTTGCTCCATGATGGTTGTCGTGCCCGGGTGAGTCCGCTGCACCGGTGGTAGAACTCATGCGGCCCTCAACCCTAGGCCACGTGTGAGGCACAATCGGAGTCGGGGTCTTACCCATGCGCGCTAGCTCTTACATTACCTGCCACGTTAGGGGTAGGCCCTTGTTGCCCCGACTTAGCACACCTCATACCAATGCGGATGTTATTTAGGATCTCCTGCGCAGACTGCACCTGCGCTGCCCTCCCCCCCCCCCCAGCGACCCTCGCCCATCTTCACATCACTCGCGTGATACAATTGAACCGGCCGATCTTCTGCAGTATTTACCACTGCACTCGGAATAAACCTATTCCCACTCTCGAGTCACAAGACAATGCGCATCAGACAACATACCTCATGGCAACCCAATATACACACAATGCACATCAGTATGGAACACAATTGCCTACGAGTTAAGGCTGAGCCCCGCCACGTTACCTACGGGTCAGCCCCAAGCGCAAGCCGCAGATCCTTCCTCGCTCCTACCCTGGAGTCTGCGCTCACGATGGCGGTGGCTCGGTCGGTCTCTGCGGTTACCTCTGTTTATGCTCCTGCGCGTCCTGCTCTGGTCGCCCTGGAGTCCTGCGCTGCTGGTCGAGTCCAGTCCTGATGGTGTGGACACTGCACTTACGATGGAGTGCCGGAGCCGAGAGCGGACCGACCGCTCGGTGCGACGACGAAGCCGGAGACTACCGGCTGCGCGCGGGAAGGCGTTTATAGTGCGTCGCGGTGCGTGCGCGCGACTGTATGCCCTCCGCGTCGGGACCAGGGCGCCTCCCAGGGTATGTGCCCTTGAAGAGTCATGATGGAGCGTTGCGAACGTGACGACAATGGTCAAATAACTGAGCTTTTACTCAGTGTTGGAGGAACGACGGTGAGTCCGGTTTGCTTCAGTAGGACTCACCTTGGCACTCTTGGGAATTCGTTGAAATTGGCTGAGTTGGAAACCTAAGTCCTTGCCAACATGAGGGTCAGATCTTAGGCTTCGAACTTCTTTCAGGCCTTTGAAAACGGCAAAATTGTCGAAACGTCAGGGCGAAGTAAATACTTCCATCATATCAAACCTGCGTGGCACAGAAGTATTGGAATAATTTTTAATAATTTAATTTCAAAGGCGTTCGTTTTTATTTGGAAAGGGTTCGGTTTGATTTCGAAAGTTGTCAAAATTCAAGAAGTTACCAAGGTTCCATTTGAAAGTGTTTCCTCCTGTCGTGAAGTGGTATATAAAGCGGTCCCACTGATATTTTCAACTGAAACAGTACAACGCAGCTATCTATACTTTTTTAACGAAATTTGACGATTTAGAGGAATCGCACAGCCCTGATTTGAACGTTCTCTAGCAAACCTTTTCTTCTCGAGCAGCCATCGGTGGCAGCGATATCACAATCGGCTTCGAGTGTCGTTGATACTCGTCGAATCCCAGCCCTGGAGGAGGTCCCAGATCCAGCTTGGCTTGTGGTGGAGCTCTCGATGATGAAGCGGCCGTCTGCTTACTGTCAGCTAAAGCCTAACATTAGCCTCAGCTTAGTGCAGGTGAAAAGCTTGCAGCTCAAGCTGGATGGTACTAAACGAAGTTTCCCGGCAGAGGTCTACCCCATCCAACCTAAACTGGGTAACGAAAAGACCCTACCGACATCCACATCCATGTCGAACATCTGCTCGTCCTTGTAATCGACATCGTTCGGCTCTGTGTAATTTCGCTCTTCGGGTATGAATTCGCTGAGTTTCGTGCCGGTTGTGAAGCCACCAGCCGTCGATCGCTGTCGCTGATACATATATCCCGCTGAAATAACGATAGAGTTAACGGAAAATCCAGTTTTTTCCGGTACTGCGTAAGCGTTTGCCCTGGATGCGAGCACTGAATGACTAACTGAACGCTATACATTGGATCAGACGCTGATTCGAATAAGGACCTGTTCATACTACGCGACGGGGAGACTAGAGCTGCAGGAAAAGCATACGTATCGATTAATGCCGAGTGAACGCTCGCGAAAAATCAATACGTATGCTTTGCCCCGTCGCTTCAGTCGCTGCTGTCGCGAAGTATAAACAGGCCCTAATTCGTCAAAAGCTGAATGCCAAAATGCCCAAAAAATATATACATCAAAGTGAATCTCCATTGAACTGCGAAGATGCCACGCCGCGTTAGACCAATGTCTACCCCCTTGAGTGGACAGCGAATTCAAAGCAAATTACTAAGCAGAGTGCAATGCTACTCACTAACACTGGGCGACATGGCAACGTCATCTTCGTACGATCGACCGAAATAGTCGTCATCGTCGTCCAGATCTGGAAAGAAAAACAATTCACGAGCTCCTATTGTTACAGCTGCATCAAACAAAGGAGCTTCTAATAGAACTACGCACGTCAATCGCATCGACCTACAAACGTACCTTCGGAATAACTGATTTTTTGAACCCGCCGTCGAGAAGACATGCTTCTGAAATGAACAGATCGCATCATAACACTCTAAGCTGTCATTTCTCCGCGATCCAGAACGAAGCAGCGTAGAGAACAAGAAAGAGAAGCGCTGTTGTTACGGATTTTATTGTATTTGGAGAAGAAGCATAAGGACCTGTCCATATTTCGCGACAAGAGCGACTTGTCGCCCGTGCAAAACATGCATATCGACTGAAACCGAGCGCGCGCCGCCGAAAACTGTTCATACTCGAGCGCTGTCGCTCCACCCGCCTGTTTACACTTCCGCGCACTGCGCTGCCCTCGCTCTTGTCGCTGCTGTCGCGAAGTATGAACAGGTCCCAAAGTGGAGATTTCGCAGTAGTACACTACTCACGACTAAATCGCCAAGGGTAGCGACGAGATGTCCTTCAGGAATTGAACGAGTTGTCTTACAGTACCCAGGTGGTCGCTGCGGGACCACTTGCTCCGCCAGCTCGCCGACAAACATAAAGTGCACGGTGTTGAGACCATCGGTGAAATTCCTAGGTTTTCTTTATATCTTGTTTCAGTTCATGCCGTTTTATCGTATTCGTCCTGCGTTTCTTTCGCCTATCTCTGTTCCTCGTGCTAGTCGAACACATCGTTTTTTTTTGTTTCACGTTTCTTATTGAAGGTTTTTTCTTGGGTAATTCGTTCGCTACATTTTACTTGATGTTTTTCGATTATTTTTTGTAAACCCTTTTCCTTAACTGCTGAGTAACGCGGAAAAAACCGCGGAGAAATTTTTAAAAAGGATGTGTACGACTAGCACGAGAAACACAGATATGCGAAGGAAACAAAAATGAACACGATAAAACGGCTTACAAGTGAAAAAAAACATAAAGCAAAGCTAAAAATTTCACCGAGCGCATCCTATTGATTGACAATCTGATGGAGCGAATGGTCCCGCAACGATCGCCTGGGTGCTGTGAGACAACTCGTCCGGTTCTCGTCGGATAGCTAGCTGCTACTCATGGCGATTTAGTCACGAGTTAGTTTATCTCAGGGTGCAAATCCTGAGATAAACAAGGAGGTGTTCTACCTCTAGAAGACCTATCCTAGTCCAAAGAGGGCAGAGAGAGGACTATAGGACTGCCATGCCACATCTCCATCATTCAAGCCGTCATTTCATGGAGCAGCGGCTGAAGATCTCAGAAAAGTTCAAGGGAGAGAATGATGAATCAAAACACTTGGTGCCCCTCCGACCAGGATACGTCCCCAACTCTTCTTCTGCATAACAGCCACAGAATTTTAGGCACTAATGTACATTCACGGTTCCAGAAATTGAAACAAAAAACGCCCAAATTTCGCACAAGGAGCTATTTGGGGTGCTGATCACGAGTCTGACATTCGTTTTTTGGTATTGAGATGGAATACAAAGGAATACAGAAGGTGACCATGACCTCAACACCCTTAGTCACCCGTAGCTACCGTAGCCTAAATTAATCGGCCGAAATTTTAAAATTCGTGATCAGCACCCCAAATAGCCCCCTTGTGCGAAGTTTGAGCGACTTTTTTCGACGTCTCTAGACGTGAAGGTACAACAGTTCTGGATTTAATAAGAACTTTGTGCATTAAAAAGAAATTAACCGCTTCTACACATGTTAAATGTAGAAATAAACCTAGATTTGCCATGGCCAGAGAAAAGTCGACAGAAATAGAAGCCATGCGGAGAGCACCCCCTTAGAACTCTTAGAACTACACTGAACTAAGGTCATGACAGAGTTTCTCACGGAATGCGCATCCATGAGTTTTGCAGGAGGGAAAGCAAACTGCAAGCAGCAGAAAAACTTCTGGTGCAATATCGCGTCGGTTAGCGGGCTGCGGACATTTGTCGAAGTCGCAAATCTGCACAAGTACCCGGAATATAGCAGTGCAGGGCTGGGGCCGGATTCATCAACGACTAACCTGCCGGTACAGTGGTTGAGATACCCACGATGAAGCCTGCGTCTCTGACTCTTGCCTTATCTCTACCTGACTCTTATCTTATCTCTACCCCTTATACCCCGCATACCCACGGGTTTAATTGTTGATGAATCCGGCCCCTGGATTCATCAACAATCAAACCCGTGGGTATGCGGGGTATAAGAGGTCGAGAAAGAAGATAAGAGACAGGTAGAGATAAGGCAAGAGTCAGAGACGCAGGCTCCATCGTGGGCATCTCTACCCCTTATACCCGTGGGTTAGTCGTTGATGAATCCGGCCCCAGGAGTCTCTCGTTGCTGAACTAGAACCTGGTTTGGGAGGGCGATAACTCAAGCAGAGGAGTAGCTACAGTGACACAATCCGGGTATGGAGGTGTAGTGCCTTTTTCATATTAGAGCGCAAGAAAGGTTCATCGTCATAAGGGTGCACCCCTCATACCAGTACTGCACCCCAGGCGGTTTTTAGGTACAGTACGGGTTGGAAGAGATTCGGACCCATACCCTTAGGGGTAGGTAAACACGTATACATGCATACCCAGAATGCACAACGAGTAAAGTGCTGAGATAGCAATTATAGATAATCCCCTACTGTAGTTTGAATGTTCTCGCGACTGCTACAGTATCCACAAACCTGCACCTCACCGAAGCCATTGTCATCGGAGCTCGTTTTTGTCGTAGAGCGCGACAAAAACGAGCTCCGATGACAGGCACACCCTAGGAAGGATAAGACTATGCGGTCCAAGCTGATCGTGCTAAAACCGCTCTCGTCGCTCAACGTTCTGCGCTCTTCGAGTACAGTATCCCGCCAACCGGCACATCAACCGGCAATTCAAACGGCAGCAGGGGATTAGTTATAAGTAAGACCAGGTGCTGAACTGTCTATCGAGTGGGCCTCGAGAGTCATTGCATACACCAAATGGGTCTTTAATCTGCCCACGCTGCGGAGAATAGAAAGTGGAAACCCTCTCGAGATAGAATGCGTGGCGCATTTAGAAGAAACTGATCTCCTTTATCCCATATTATACCATTTTCATGTCAAATGGACACTCTTATAAAAATATTCATTGTTTTGAAATCAAATTCAACGTCACCCAAATTGAAACGAGCTTTCTTTTTGTTGGTTAGAATCTTTTTGTTCAATGAGAATTTAGTATAACTTTGTTTGCATTTTTTTAGCTCATCTGCTTGAGTGACTGTACTAGTTATCGATTTTTTGAGAAAAATATTATTTTAAATATTGCTTTAAAGATGCAATAATACAGTAATCATTTTGTGCATTAAGAGGAGATAACGCGCCATGCACTTGAATAGCTTGTTGCAATTTCTGTCTGATTGGATCCGTAAATGCTGTGTACATGAAGCATCAAGGTAATTATCTCTAGCGAAGGAGAGACTTGGCCGCGTTATTGAAAAGTTTTCTAACATTTACCGCGCTTTTTCCACATCAACGGATAGATCACTCAAGTCTGATCCCGAATACCGTATTCTATCTTCGAACCATTCAATTTGAACGGCTTTAATGCCCGTTTATACTTCGACGCCGAGCGACGCGACGCCACGTATGGTGGCCATATTGATCGAGCGAGGCGATCGATCAATTTAGCCACTATACATGCGTCGCGTCGCTCTGCGTCGGAAGAGCTGTTCATACTTCGCTACAAGAGCGACTCGTCGCCCGTGCAAAACATGCACATCGATTCAAACCGAGCGAGCGCCGCCGAAAAGTGTTCATCTTCGAGCGCCGGCGCTGTCGCTGCAGTCGCCGCCGTCGCCTGTTCATACTCCCGCGCGCTGCGCTCTCGTCGCTCTTGTCGCTGCTGTCGCGAAGTATGAACAGGCCCGAAGTATAAACGGGCCTTTACCTTAGGGCCTATCCATACTTCGCGACAGCAGCGACTAGAGTGACGAGAGCGCTGCGCGCGGGAGTATGAACGGGCGACAACAGCGACTAGAGCGACTGGAGCGACAGCGCCGGCGCGCGCTCTGTTTTAATCGATAAGCATGTTTTGCACGGGCGACGAGTCACTCTTGTCGCGAAGTATGAACAGACCCTTATGCGACAGTGCGATTCCATGATCACAAACTCTCGGAACTCGATAGAACTTTGCAAAAATAGAGCCTACCCCTCTACCATATGAAGGATGAAGATTCACATAGTAGTGTGGCGGAAAAAGTTTTTTTGCTAATCTTTCGCTTAAAAACCAAAAATACGGCACGCAGCGTGCATATGGCATTCTATTCATCGGGAGCTGGAAATATTCGTGCATATAATTAGTCACAGCTATCACAGCTATCACATCCCGGTGACTCACTCCTCACTCAGGAGCCGAATGAAACGATCTTTGAGACCTGTGCGTAGTATTTCGGGGGTGTGTGTGTGGCACCTGAACGCAAACAGAGCTCGACTCTCGACACAAGCACACCTCTTCGCATTCCACCCCGTTCGGCTGCCTCAGCTGGCGGTGTCATCCTTTGAACTATGAGGCGTAAAGATCTACACTAATCAATACTCTTGCGGAGTGCGCCACGCATTCTGCTTCTGCGAGGCGTCCAGCCGATGAGCAGCTTAGCGTTTTATCCTTCCTAGAAAGATCAGGTACCAATTGATGGACTACGGAGGACTGGAAGCCTATGTTGACTTGTGTGGGAACCGTACCTTGAACTGATTCGTGGTGCATATGGTGCACTCTTTCGTCTGCGCCCAAAAAGTAGCAAATTTCGCATAATAATTACTCCAGCCATAGGACGGTAGCAGTGCGTGTGTCGTATTTCTTTAGATTCATTGAATTTTTTTTAGAAAAGTTCAATATCTCGACATTTCCTTCAGAAATTTTGTGGACTTTATATTGCTTAATTTTCTCAGGTAAGAACACGAAAGAATACTAGTGGTGCCAAAAAACTGCTGGCGAAACTAGTTTTTATCCTGGTCGTTAAAGTGGGCAGCCCTGGGAGGTGGGAACGCGCCAGCCAATCAGGTCGCTTCGAATAGGCGTGCCATTCAGAGAAAGAGTGTATGGTCGGTTCTCTAATTGGCTGTATGTGTGTGTTTGGTCATTGCCTAATTGGTTACGACCGCTCCCACTTCCACAATGCTGCCCAAATTCGCTACATGGCGCGAAATGAACTGTTGGTTGTTCTTATTAATGAAAATTCTCTATTTTGTAGTTTCAGTGAGAGAAATATTCACTCATCTGAAACCCTTCTCAAACCGCAGAATTAAATTTATTTTTCTTGTACTTGACCCGTACCCGTACGACAACTACCTGACGCAATCTTCTGATTGGCTAGCGTGCTTTCTGTCGATGCTCCGCTCGGCTGTGATTGGTTGGCATACCAAATGATGTTTCTTTTCAACAAAAATTTCTTATTTTATACATTAATTGAGAAAAATATTCACTCATTTGGAATTCTGCTTAAAACGCACGGTTAAAATTATCTTTCTAGCACTTGGCCCACATTCTACACATGATTTTCTCAAACCATACCGGCGTGACATTTACTACATGACCTAGTATTCTGATTGATCAGCGTGTCTCCAGTCAGTGTTTCGCTCGGCTGTGATTGGCTGCCGTACTCTCATCTTTCTACGCTGCCCAAATTCGCGACATGGACTGTTGATTTTTCTCATCAACAAAAATTTCATATTTTATATATTAATTGAGAAAAATATTCACTTATTTAGAATTCTGCTTAAAACGCACGATTAAAATTATCTTTCTAGCACTTGGCCCACATTTTAGACATGATTTTCTCAAACCATACCGGCGTGACATTTACTACATGACCTAGTATTCTGATTAGCCAGCGTGTCTCCGGTCAGTGTTCCTCTCGGCTGTGTGATTGGCTGGCGCACTCCAGTCTCCCTATGCTGCCCAAATTCGCAACATGGACTGATGATTTTTTTATTAACAAAAATTCCTTATTTTATACCTTAATTAAGGAAAATGTTTACTCATCTGAAACTCTTCTAAAACAGCAGAATTAAATTTGCTTTTCTTCCCATATGTTGGAAAGGATTCTCACAAAGCTTCCAGAAGCGACAACTACTCACCTGTCCTAATATTCTGATTGGCTAGCGTGATTCCGCGCAGAGTTCACACGGCTATTATTGGATGGCGTGCTCTCATCTCTGTACGCTGCCCAAATTCGCGACAAGAACCACTGCTTTTTAAACTTCGCCGTTTGCTTAATTTGTTTTTCAGATAAACTACATTTTCCTGTTGTCATAGGAAATCTTTGCATTTGTCCTTGTACGAGTGTTGTTTTTTCATTACACTCTCGCTAGTTTAAAAATTAGTTTTTGTGCGATTTTTTTCAAGAATTTTCAAGGTATGCCTCGGTTGCTGATCCTTCATGTCGTTCTGCTCATCGTGTCAGTGTCCGCTTGGCCCGCATATGTCGATCACGGAGACCTCAGAGATATAGAAGTCTCCCATCCGTCGGTGAACCTCGATCTGCTCCGATACCTCAGCGACAACCTCAACAGCTTCTTTCGGCGGGAAACGTACGGTGGCACACCGGATCCTCGCGGTCTGAACTTCGCCCAGTTCGTCGCCACTGACAGGTGCAGTGGTCAGGCGGCTTGGAGTTGTTTCAACGACATCGACACCAACAGTACGTCCTGCTGAAGGTGTCTTCTGCTTCCTGCCGCTTGTCCTACAGTAATATCCTCGCCTTTAGACGACGGTTTCGCATCGAATTCGGAGCTGCAGGACTACGACAGCCGTTCGATGACAAGGGTCCAGGGCATGTACGACGACTTCCTGGAGACGGGCTTCACGGTGAGCGTTTAGATAATGTCTATACTTTGCGGAGTCGCTAATGTGGGCAGCACTGGGAGGTGGAAACGCGCCAGCCAAGCAGGAGAGTGCCAGCCAGAGAGCACATCTACGGTCAATACTATGATTGGCTGGCGCGTGTTTGGTCCGTGCCCTGATTGGTTATAATTGGATGACGGGGAGACTCCTCCCAATGCTGTCCACATTCGAGACATGCGCCCAAGTGGCTTTTTCGACGGCTAACTGCTAGAATTGCTACGTATTCGTGAGATTCCTGAAATCACGTAGAAGAGCAGTACACGGCGCATTCCGGAAGGGTGGATCAAAATGCTTCACAGAATCAGCGCCATTGTAGGAGGCGGACAACGACAACGACGGATTCGTCTCCTACCAAGAAGGCGTCGACTATGCGGAAAATGTGTTGAAAGTGCTCGCCGACGACAACTGGCGGCGTCTTTTCAACGAGAAAGACATCGACAGGGACGGTAGACTGAACAAGGAAGGTGGGACCTTCACTATTTACCCACGAACTTTGAATACGATATTAAATTTAATAAGTTAATTTTTTATTAATCCAATTTTTTAATTTATTAAACTTATAGCTCAACAGTTTTAAGCCTCTACCTTTTGAAAGTTTTTTTTCAAGAAAATCACCAATAAAATGATGATTATTAATGCAGGATCGATATCGATTATTGATCGATATTGAACGATTTTTCGATTTTAGCGATATTAGCCGAATTTGGTCGATCGTAGCAGGCTTGTTAACACACTTAAACTTTAGAGGTCGTCCCCCTGTGTGTCCGCGCAAAATCGAAAACCGCTGGATAGCTATCAAAAAAAAAGTGTAGACAGAAGCAACCAGCCGATCGATATTCCATTTTGAAAATTGATAATTCACCTACCATAATATTAAAAATTGAGTGAAATGCTTGAAAATTTATGAAATTCTGAACTTGAAGTTAAAATAGTGAATCAAACAACATATTTCAACGTGCAGTAAAGCAGCTATTTTTGCAGGAACTTTTAGGTCACGCACCGCACTTGTTCTGATCCGAGATATTAAATATTAAATTGTTGCCGAGAGCAAACAGAGGGCAGGAAAAGTTGACAAATCGCACTTGGACAACTTCATGTCATGACACTCAAACTAGCAATCTATTG
Source organism: Heligmosomoides polygyrus bakeri (assembly GCA_947359475.1). Lineage (NCBI taxonomy): Eukaryota > Metazoa > Nematoda > Chromadorea > Rhabditida > Heligmosomidae > Heligmosomoides > Heligmosomoides polygyrus. Next base: position 100,176,942 of record OX375869.1, read on the forward strand.
TATATTTATTTATTTGCCTATCTGTTTATTATTTGCAAAATATAGTAAGCACAGAAACAATACAGTAGCACAGCAACTCATTTCGCGAGTGGATCAATTTCAACATCAAATCTCCGTTTAGGGCCTGTTCATACTTCGCGACAAAAGCGACTCGTCGCCCGTGCAAAACATGCATATTGATTAAAAACGAGCGCGCGCAGCGTTCTCGTCGCTCCCGTCGCCCGTGCAAAATATGCAAATCGATCGCGCGCCGCCGAAAAGTGTTCATACTCGAGCGCCGGCGCTGTCGCTCCAGTCGCTCTTGTCGCTCTAGTCGTTCCAGTCGCTGCTGTCGCGAGGTATGAACAGGCCCTTAGATTTCTCTTTCCTGCGACCCCAAACCATCGTACATTTTTGCCTGGAGAGCTGGGAGTTTTCTGACCATTCAAACACTGAACGGCGTACTTTTGGGAGAATCTGCGCTGGTTTCAGAGCTCTGACTATCGCAGAGTTTTCTCTATGATTGGGACCGCTACTTAAGCTGGAGATTCAACAATTTCAATTTATAGAAGGCGTGAAATCTGCTACGGAGGAACTGCATGATAGTAGCACTTACACCATCAGTCATGGAAATTAGACGAGTGCATGGCGCGATTTATAATCAAGGCCATCGGGCAAACAGCTTTTTTCGAGCATGAAGTAGCCGAGGAACTTTTTCTGTTGTCGAAGGTACGATCTTGAGATATCACATAAATTCTGGAGTTTCGATACCTACGGCAGAATTTCTATCTATGCCATGCAAGTTTCTGTTTTCTGACTAATTGCAGAAAGCAGAAAAAATTTGCCGAAAAATGACCAGAAAATCAGAAAACGGAAATCCCGCCACTTCATGTGACGGTGATGGCGATCGAAGAACTCACATCCCACAAGTCAAACTGTTGACCCAACTCTGACTCAGACGTTTGTCAAAGCGCAACTCTGACGGAAGAGATACTCGAACCAGCGCTGCTATTCATAGAATTCGAGGACCCCCTGCATTTTCGAGCCGCGTCGGATGAGCGCGTTCGATGTCGTTCCGATCGCTGCTGGCCCCAGCTGTTGCCTGTCCTTGACCGCGAGTGTTCGCATCGCTAAGTCATGGCGAATTGCTGATTCCGGTGGAATATTCTAGTGGGTGAGCGCTCGATATGGTTCGTTTATGTGTTTCGAGGCGACGGTTACGGGCAGTATCTTGAACAAGCTGTTCTAAAAATTGGAGAAAAGATGGCGGATTTTAAAAAATTGAATTGTAAAATTGAATAAAATTTGAACGTTTAGAAAAGAATTTAAGGCTAGATATGTGCCTATAGGTAAGTGGATTTTATCAAATTAAAGATAAAGGATAAAGGATGAAGGCGTTGCTCAATCCCTTTTGGGATGCGCCACGCATTCCACTTCTACGGGATGTCGTGGAGGCGATTTTGAGTGCGTATTTGGCCATACAATGACTTGCGGTGGCCAACCGATGAACAAGTCAGCGCTTCATCCTTCCCATACAAGTCCGGTACCAATTCACCGACCTCGGAGGGATGGAAAGAGCTTGGTTGGCCTGAGCGGGAAATCCGAACCAGGAACCTGCTATCGGGTGCAGGTGACAGTCGACGCCTCCTCCGACTGCGCTACAAGCGCCCATAACACCAACGATATCCAAATTAAATTTAAGGTTTTTCTAAAAGGTTAAACATAATTTGCTCTCCAAGGAAAATTTAGTAGGACTTTCTTTAATATTTTCTAATTTACCTGCCTCAGTAAGTGAACGACGTACTGTTTGAAATTTTATAAACCTGTTGTTTTTAAGTGAAAATAAAGGACTGCGGTTTATTACTAGGTAACGAACGGTGGTTTATTTATCGTTAGTGCTAAGAGAAGGGATTACGCCATGCACTCGTCCAGAGCGTCGCGATTTTTATTTGTTTGATAGCGAAAATTCTGTTTGCGTTGAGTTACACATTTAATAACCATGTAATAAAAACTTTATTTAAAAATACACTAAAATGTTTATTTATTTATTTATTCACTACATGGATAACCATGCAAAAGAAAAACAAGGTAAAACTAAACACAAGTTAAAGTAATTGTAAACAGGAAAAAACAAAACAGGCAACAAGAATCAACATAGTACAGTTGAAAACTACTAAGCTGCATCCTGAAGATATCGGTCAAGAAGTTTTTTATACTTCCTTACGGAATTTGGTATAATGTGTTTTTTAGATAACCTCAAAAAATCAGAGCCAGCACGGCAAGTGAAAAATTGAGACCTAACACTGCTTTTTGCTCATATCATATCTTCATTTTGCTGCATGAAGTAAGCAGCATTTGCACTATGAATCAGAAGAAAATCGCGACAAACTAGACAAATGCATGGCGCGATCTCTTTTTATCACAAAAGTAACTGTTTTCTACGCTTTAAAACAAGCTACGGCATTTTCTTGGAAGGAAAAGAAGGATAAAGGATAAAGGATAAAGGACGGCGTTACTCAATCCCTTCTGGGATTCCAGCGCATTCTACTTCTACGGGATGTCGTGGAGGCGACATGAATGCGTATTTGGCCATACAATGAATTGCGGTGGCCAGCCGATGAACAAGTCAGCGCTTTATCCTTCCCAGACAAGTCTGGTACCAATTCACCGACCCCGGAGGGATGGAAGGCTTGGTTGGCCTGGGCGGGAAATCCGAACCAGGAACCTGGTATCGGGTGCACGCGACAGTCGCGCCTCCTCCGACTGCGCTACACGCGCCCAAGGAAAAGAAAGTTTATAAAATTTTAATCAGTGCGTTCACGTAATGGGTTAGATGAATTGAACAATTTCCAAGAATTCTATTAACTTTTCAAAAAAAAATATTCTAACCTTTTCGAGCGCCCGTAGTGTATTGTGGAAGAGACTTATTTAATTTGAAAGATGTGTAGCTTGATTTTATGAAGCTTGCTTAGGAGAGTGTCCAAACTGATATAAATAAATAGATATTTTATGCTGACAAATGCAAGCACCAATTTTTGGAGTGTTATCATCTCGCCTTCTTATTTAGAATTTTTAATAAAATAAAAAGAATTTTTTTACTTGAAAATTTTTTTTAGTTTACTTGGAACTTTTTTAGTTTTTATTCTCTAGTTTTTTAGTTTGTTTAGTTTTTTCTTTCTTTTTTATTTCTACACTTTTTTCTTTCACTGGATTTAATGCTTATAAAGTAGCGAAATTCTTTGGGTCTTTGAGTCAGAGCGACGAATTTTTTCAATTTTTGATCTAATTTTTTAATAAACTTGATGACGACTTGTAATAAATGCTTTTTTTCAGAGTTCATGGATCTTCTGCAGTCGTGGTACCGAGGTGACAACGGTTTGAAGTACAACGACTACACGAACACGTCTCCGAATCCACGTGATGCGTCGAGGAAATCTCGACGGTAGTAGAGAGCGTTCACAAGAGCTGTATATTATGTATAAAAATGTGTAAGATTTTTGCATTGAGTCCCTAGGAAGCCTCCAGAAGCACATTCTGTGAGTAGCTGACGACGGATTGCACCTTGCTTGGGCTATTTTTCTATTAAAAATCGTTTTTCAAACCGTAGTCTACGGCTCCCTTACTGTCGTCACATTTGATTATTTTTCTCCGAAGAAAATCATCCACCTTCTCATACAGCTAAGCGCACATTGGTTGTTGTGTAGATCTGCTCAAGTCGGTACGTGTCGCAAAGACGCACCGCAGAGGCGCGGGAACACGCTGTTGGCGCTACCGTAATCGTGGCAGCCAGTCTTGTGCCTTGCCAGTGCGAATGAGTCGGTGCTTGATTGGCTGCCGCATTTACAGTAGGAGCAACGACCCGTTCCCTCACCCCAGCGGCGCGTCTTCGCGAGATGAACCCTCATGTCTCTTGTAAAGCAAGTAAGCAAAGATCCCAGGTCCATACAAAGCGACGTCTTGGGACCCGTTCGTACTTCGTCGCGACGCCATGTATGGTGGCCGCATTGTGATCGGCCAATTTGCCCAGTATACATGGCATCTCGTCGCTCGGCGTCGGAAGTATAAACCGGGCTTTAGGCGCCGTGGGAAGGGACTTTCCTAAGTACGCCTTAAAAGCACTTCAAATATTAAACAGCCAACTGTGGACAAAGGTCGATAAAATCAATCGATAATGGCTGACCACTCTGGACAAAGGTCGATAAAATCAATCGATAATGGCTGACCAATCGGCGAATCTTGTTGTGAAGTTTATTCATCGACCACTAAATTTGCGTGATATGCTCTATCAAATTGCTAAACCTGGAGTCCTGATTCATCTACGGTTAAACCCGGGGTTGGCAATCACCGCACACCTTTACCCATTCGAGGGTATAGTGCTACATAGGTATACCGCTGATCCTCGTGGGCATCTCCACATCCCCAGGAGAATTGACACAGCCTTCTTCGGCAACATATTCAATGTCTGAACTAAGTCTGTGGATTGAAGACCAATCCCTGACGGTAAACAGATACGTCACCGTGACAGGACATCGCTGTCGAATCCCACGGCTCACGAGGGCGAAAATCGGTGCTTAGAAAGCTCTCGAAGCTTTTGGCGACAAAGCCCGTAATCCGAAGAAGTGCATCGCGAGAGCACGTGATATTCGCCTCGGAACGACGTCTCCCCTCTACATGGACTTACGTATGCTTTCCAGGGGCCTGATTCATCAACGACTTACGGCAATTTGACGGAGAAAATACAGCCGAAATCCCTGATAATGCTAACATTTCATCATTTCGCTTATTGATAAGTCGAATTATCAGAAATTTCGTCTTCGATTTTCTCCGTGAAATTGATGTAAGTCGTCAATGAATCCGGCCACAGGTGTCATCTTACGATGGAGTGCTTCGGCTGCGGTTGTTTTCCTGCGATTTTGCGGAGATTATTTTGTGCCCCTCGCAATCATATCAAGGCACATGTAGCGCAGTCGGAGGAAGCGCCAACTCTCGTTGGTTCGTGTCCAGCGCGCGCCACTACGAAGAATTCCACCTCTCCGGGAGTCGGTGAAATGGTGCCAGCCCTCTACGGAAAGAGTAAACCCTGACATATTCATTGTCTGGCCATCATAGGCTGTCTGCATAGGCCAAACAGCCATTCCAAATCGCCTCCTAGATATCCTGAACAGGAGTAGAATGCGTGGCGCATTCCAAGAGGTGATTGAATCACAATCGTTGTTCTTATTTTTCACGGTTTTAGCTTTTCTTCTCAGCATTTAAAACAATACGATTGTCCTCCGTTGCCGTTTTTTTTTTCGAGTGAACTACATGTCTAATTTTCTTTAATTTGAGGGAAAAGAACGCTTTTTTAATTAATAATTAGTGAAAGCAACCGAAAAATATGTCACTGGACGTACTTTACTTGCGCGTATGTTGAGAACAGAAACGTCCTGAACACTATGAATCTATCCTAATCGGAGGGGGGTAGTAATTTGCATCGTCATCCCCTGACTTGAGTTTCTAGGAGAGTTTCAACCACTGTCCTATGATCTGAGAAGGGCTTTGATTCAATCATTTTCGCTCGAATTGGACACTCTTCTAAGCTGGTCTATGAACTTTGACATCAAACTGAACGTCTTCCAAATTAAAACGAGCTTCTTACAGATTAGACTACAGACTCTCCAAGGTGGTAAGAATATTTTTGCGTTTAAGAGAAAATTAGGATAAGTTTTTCTGCAATTTTTTAAATTCAACTGCTCGTGCCATGCATGCATGCAAGTCTCAATGTTTATTTGACAAATTAGGGTAAATACTGCTTACATCCAGCGAGAAAGTTAGGATATGCGTGTTTTTTACAATTGTTTATGTTGCACCGTTCGTTTGCAGATGTGAAACTGCATGCAAACAGAAATTCTGCTATCAATCGAATAAGAATCGTGAAGTTGCAGACGGGGACATGGCGCAATCTCTGTTTTGCCAATCAAAAATGGTTGCCTTTTTGCGCTTTAAAACAAGTTTTAAGTCATTGTTTTTCTTCGAAAAATAAAATTTTCACAAAATTCCGAAGTATGTGTTTTGTATTGGGAAGTAAGCTAAAACTTCAAAGAAGGTTATACTAAAATTTTCCTTGAAGAAAAAATTATACTAACATTTTTGAAGAGTCTCTAGTATAATGTAGTAAAGCTCATTTCAATTTGGAAAACGTTCAGTTTGATTTGAAAGTTCATAGCCCAGCTTAGAAGGGTGTCCAATTTGACGTGAAAAAAATTCCAATTTGATTTGAAAAGTGTCAAACTCGACGCGAAAATGGTATAAATTCAGGGAGTATGGTCTGGCACTTTGCAGTTGCTTCTCCGGACTAGGATACATCCGTAAACTATTTTTTACGGCTCTTCAGTGCAACAACACTGTGATATTTCAATGCTCAGAAAGAACGGGAAAACGAATTCGGCACTGAAAATTTTTCGCCGATGAAAAATCTTCCGTTTTTGAGATCCTATTTTTGCAATTCTGAAGATCTTCTTATACAATACGATGTAGAAGATTCATCGTATTCAAATTCGCATAATTTTTTTTTCAAATCCAGATTCAAAAGAGCGCTTCCAGAAGGCCATAGAAAGCTTGGGAATACTTTTGAAATTTTTAAAAAATATCACAAAAATTGCAAATTTCAGGCAGTTTTTCTGTAAAAATCGTTTTTGAAAGGATTTCATTTTTTCTCTTCAATGCTAATAAAACGAGTCACTGCAGACTTCTGTGAAATTTGTAGCAAAATAATATCGGCGTCATTCTTTTTTATGTAGCGCAGGTGGAGTAGTCGCCGGCTATCACGCCCGTCCCGAATCGATTAGTTCGAGGTTAGGCTCCTCCCCCCTAAGGTTTTCCAGGACTTCTATTCTTTTGGTGTAGGTACAAACTGCAAACGGTACCAGCCTTGTCTTGGAAGGAAAAGTCACTGATTTGCCTTTCGAATGGTGCGCAGGTCTGTTTGTCTGTCTAGTCCGTCCGTGCGAAATTAATGACCGCTGGAAGAAGACAGATTTAACCTTATTCTCAATCATTTTTGTTCCCAACTAGCATTATATAGGCAAAACGCGCACTCAAATCGCGTCCACGATATTCCACCGAAGCAGAGTGTGTGGCGCATCCCAGTAGGAACTGAGTAAAGTCGTCCTTTACCAGTGTCCTTTATAATCTTTCTTCTTCCATGAGTGCGTGGCGCGAATACTCAGTTCTTCTTCAGCAAGAACTTCCTTGCCCATCGAGGCAGATAGCATCGACTGACGTCGACAGATCTCTCATCCGGGGTCTCTCGTCGTCGCAAATCCTGCTCGGTTGCTGCTGATTTCAGAATCAGACGTCAAATGGGCGGTACCGCAGATCTTCACGCCTTCAGCTCTCCATACTAGGCGATCCATTCTCCATTTATAGCCTGCTGCACTGCCTGAGCTGCAATGGCCGTTCTTCAGCAATGTCGGATCCTTCGGATTTTTTGTCACATCCTGGTGTTTCGATTATTTTAAGAAATTATTATTTTTGAGAAAAATTACATTCAGCCGTTTTTCACAATTTTTTCCCAAAGTGTAACTTGTGGAAACGATATTGGGTCGAATTCTTGGCATCGGATTTGCTTCTGAATTCCTGAGAAGTTCTCCCCATTCAGCAGAGCTAAAAATTCATAAATCTTTAGAAACAATACATAATACGACAGTCTGTTCGTCTGTCCACGCAAAATTAGTAGCTGCCCGGAGAGCGATCGATATCAACACTATCTCGAATGAGATCAATACAAGCCTGTTCGTTTGATCGATATTAACGGTGTCTCGATTGAAATCAATACAACGGTCTGTCCGTCTGTCCGCGCAAAAATAGTAGCCACTCGGAGAGCGATCGATATCGATCGAAATCAAGCATTCCTTTGCCGAGAATCCACATGCTAGGAAGGTAACAACGCAAATATAAAGATCGATAGGCAAGATTTACAGCAGGTGAAGGATATCGATCATTACGAAAGATCTGTATCTGGAGCGAACCTGCGCTTGTGGCCAGACGGACCACTAGGCTGACTCATTTTTGATGAGCCTGTCTGTTCGTCTGTCTGGTCTGTCCGCTCGAAATTATTGGCCGCTGAAAAAATAGATTTAGACCTTAATGCCAATGATTTTTGCTGCTAGATTTTTTTTCCAGGAGAGGATTAGAACTACTGTATGGACTTAACAACAAACAAAAGTATCGATTACTAATTGGCGCCACCTAAGGTAAAGTATCCGCTAGACGGGTGGATAAATAAATGAATAAATAAATAAATGAATACAAAGCTAAGGCTTAGCTTTGCTGCAATTAATCTGCGGTTTGTAACATAATGTTTAGGCCAAATTAGCCTTGAATGATGGGCCTGTTTCCCAGTGGAAGAAGGCATCAACTCTCGCCTGACCCCTAATCGATTCAAGATTCGAGTCTCGTCAGGGTCTTCCTAAAATTTCTTCACTTAAATAAATAATCTGTAAAACAAATAAATAAAAATAAATAAAAAATCGCTCGAGACCAATAGCGTAGTACTTCTGGAAAAGATAACACATCTACATTTTCATTCCTTGGGTAACACAATTTATTGTGTGGACCAAACATCCGTTCAAATTATCTCAAACCAACTCACGGAGAAGCAGAATGCGTGGCGCGTTCCGCAAAAAGGTGGTTAACACTTGATCTTGATTCTTTGCGTAAAAAAGCCAAGGCGTGTGCGTCCGTCTATCTGTCGGCGCAAAATTAATGGCCGTTGTACAGGCTTTGCACTTCGATCGATATTGAATAGTTTGTTGCGAGTAGACCGCGTTTGGAATTTGGTGGCCACAGGACAGATAGCAATATCAAAAGGTACTAGGGGCTTCTGGCCAACACCTGGGTTAGGCTAGTGAATAAATAATTAGTTTCACAAATGAATAAATAAAAATAAAAACAAACAATAATAACAATTAAAAATAAAAGGAATTATACAATAAAAAATAATTAATAGTTATTATAAAAAATAATATATAATAAAAACTATATAATAAATATAATAAAATTGCAAAAATAATAAATTAACAAACATAATAAAAATAATACATAATTATCTATAATAAATAAAAATATAATAAAAATAAGTGTTGCAATAACAAATGCAATTATACGCTACGATTTATTGTCTACGTTTTGTAAGTCTGACTTAGGCGCGGGTAGCGCAGTCGAAGGAGGAGCCGGCTGTCGAATGCACCCCAAAGTGAAGTCGCTGGTTCGGGTCCTCGACCAGCCAACGACCCCTTCCATCGTTTCGGGGTCAGTAAACAGCTACCTGGACACTTAATACCCTTTCGACTGGCTACTTCAACTCATTGCCATATACGCATTCAAATCGCCTCCACGACATCGTGCTGAAGTAGAATGCGTGGCGCATCCCTCTGAAGAACTGATTACCGCCGATTTTATGCTTTATCCTCTACTTGCCGCCTATTGAACTGAAAAGTGTTTACGAGAGCAGGGCTAGCTCTAATCAGATAAGCATCAGACACCAACTGTCCAGTCCGATCGGCTGTAATAGGCTGGAGGTTTAAATTCCGTGCGCAACTTCTGCACCCATTACACTATTTGATGCGCGGAATGCGTTGTTGACCAGATATTCAGCTGTACGCAGCTCTGCCAACGACTTTCCCATCCAGACTGGCCACTAGGCTGGCCAGGTCGCAGCTGATCCCCTAGTCCGTTTGTCTGTCTTTTCATCCGCGCAAAATTAATGGCCGCTGGGACGTGATACGTTCCTATCGAAAACCGTATCTTTTTACATTTTTGAGCAAACGGAACAGCGCATCTCGGAGGAGATCGGTTTGCGCAACCCCTTCTTATTGACTCAGACCCAGGGCCAAAAAGGTTCAAAACTTTTATAATTTATGTAATGTTTATATATGCATATGTATATATGTATTTTATGTGACACTACAGTATGTTTTCTACTATAATTTCTTTGCTATTTATGTGGTGGGATATATTTATTGTAATATATTTTCTCACGTCAAACTGGAATCTTCCAAACCAAATTGAACAGCCTTCTAAGCAAGCTTGATGCTCCCGAAATCAAGCTGAACATCTTCCAGGTCGAAATGAGCGCTTTCCAGTAGCCGTATTCATGAAGCGGCGGGAGCGGGAAGGCAGGCGATGCCTTCCCGCTTCCGCCGCATCCCGCTCCCGGCTTCCCGCAACCCGGTCGGTATTCATGAACCACCGGGAAGCAGGAGCGACCGCGACGCGCGAGTTAGATTCGCAGCGGAGGCGGGAATTGCAAAATTTCAAACATTAATTTCTCAAATTATCGCTTTTTCGCCCGTATATTCAAGTACTACTTGTTTACCACAAATCCGAACACACTCCATTCAGGCTCAGAGGCAACGTAGACGGAAGTATGCACCATTACAACGCCAACCACCGAAGAAATCACAGTCTGCTAGCCGTTTACGAGACCCGAGGAAGGAATACTTGATAGGCTTAGGAGATTAACAAGTCAACGCCTTTCATTTTCCAATTCCCAGTTACGAGATTGGAACACATCGTTCACTCATGAACCAATTTATAGTGTTGCCTTTGTTTTATACCATTTAACGTCGAATTAGACACTTTTCAAACCAAATTGGACGCTTTTCAAATCAGATTGGACACTCTTCTACGTTAGCTTCAAGACTTTTGGAATCAAAGCCAACTCTTCCAAATCAAAATAACCTAAACTATAGACTCAATAAGATAGTTAGAATGACTTTTTGTAGAAGAAAAATTTTAGTATAACCTTCTTTGAAATTTTTTTAGTTTAGCTGCCCAAATAAGTGTAATAATTTTATAAAACAGTTTATTTCTAGATATTTGCAATTAGAATTCTTTTAAGGCACAGCAAAGAAGCAAGTACATAGCACACTAAAAGATCAGATCGCGCCATGCACTCAAAAGATTCGCCACACCTTTTAATTGATTGATACTACCATTACCAAGTACCATTTACATGAACCATCAAATTGCGGTATGGGTGTTCTTTACAGTTGTTTTTGTTATATCGTTAACAGGTGTCAAACTCCATACATTCCGAAATTCTGCTATCAGTCGAACAAAAATTGCGATGTCCTGGAGGAGAGCATGGCGCAATCTCTCCTCTGGCGCTAGAAAATAGCCACCTTCCTGCTCTTGAAAACAAGCTTTAATCCATTATTTGCCTAAGAAATAGAATTTTTAAACACTTTCAAACAACGTGTTCACTTATTGGCTAAATTAACCAAAAGTTCAAAGTAAGTTGTACTCAAATTTTCCTTGAACAAAAAATCATTCTAACCTTTTTGGAGAGTCCCTAGTTTTTTTTGTGGAAAAGTCCATTTCAATTCGGAATAGTTCGCTTTGATATCAAACGTCTTAGCCTAGCTTAGAATAGTGTTCAATTTGATTTAAAATGTGTCTAATTTGGTTCGAAAAATACACCATTTGATTTGAAAAGTGTCCGATTCGATGTGAAAATGGCACATGCCCTACATTTAATTTTGGCGTCACTGTAAAACCATCAGAGTGTAGTATCCCCTCCGACTAGGATAAACAATATAAATCAATAAATTACGAAACCACGGTAGACACACTCGACAGCAAGAGAGTAGGCACCCCCCCCCCCCCTCCATCCCCCTCCCCCTTGCAAGATGGCCCAGGAACACGTTATGCGATAGATGGCGAAGATGACTCCCCGTTACGACGATTTTCGATGCCAAAACCTCCATCGAAATCCTATTCTGTGCAATTGCACATAGCACTTCATTGACGGCTTCCCGGCGTTCCCGACCGGTTGAGGGCGGGTAGGCCGGGAGCCCCCCGCCATCGGCGCGGGAGCCTACCGTTGGTTCCCGGGAGGTTCATGAATAGGAACTTTTGCTTCCCGCCCCGGCCGCTTCCCGCGGGAAGCCTTGAACGTTCCCGGGAACGTTCATGAATACGGCCACAGATTAAGCTGAAGACGCTTCGCAAAGGTAAGAATCGCTGGTTGAAAAAGAAACTCAAGAAAATTTTGGTATAACTTTATTTGAAATTTTTAATTTTTTCTCCAAGTGAGCAAACTATTTGAGCTTTTGTGACAATTTCATTTTTAAAGAAAATAATGGTTCAATGGCCGTTTAAAAATGCAGTAAGACGGCAGTTTGTAGCGCTAAAACAGAAGATTGCGCCATGCGCTCGTCCAGCTCGCTGCGGATTTCATTTGATTGAACGTGTAAATGCTGCTTACTTGAAACAACAAACAAAGATATATCAGAGATAACTGTGTTCTTACAGTTGTCTTTGTCGTACAGTCTACAAATGTGAAAATCCACACAAACAGAACAACTTTCACTATCAATCCAACTAAAATCGCAGCGAGATAGACGAGCGCATGGCGCAATCTCTTGTTGCAGCGCGACAAACTGTCATTTTCCTGCAATTTAGAACGAGCTTTAAACCATCGCTTTCCCTGAAAATAAAACCTTCATAAAAACTCAAATAGCATGTTCACTTGATGGGGTAGCTGAAATTAAAAATTTCAAATAAAATTAGATTAATCGATTTTGAACGAAAAATTATTCTATTCGTCTAAGAAAGTCTCTATTTTAATGTGAACGTCTCCCGTTTTAATTTTGAAGATGTTTAGTTTCATTTCACAAGCGCCAGACTTGCTTAAAAGGTGACCTAAAAGGGACTTGATTTGGAAGGCGTCCAATTTGACGTGAAAATGGTATATACTGAGTAAGGCTACTTACCCTTTAAACATGCTGTATAACACACTATAGTACCCCTGGGTGGATTACCTATATGACAAACATGGATTTTGCAGAAGTGCAAAACAAACGCAGTCTCCGGGATCCAAACCCCCGACCCCTCGCTCACGGCCCGAACGCTTCCCTACTACGCCACCTGTGCACGACGTTGAATCGCGATACGAGCCCTCATCTCGCGCGCGCCCGTCGCCCGCCACGTGAATCAACAGGGCGTCAACCTTCCGTCGCCCCTAACTCTGCGCAGAGTTGTATTGGGGTCAAAATACCTGCATTTTGTTACTACCCAGAGAGAGGCGGTTCTGTCTATATACAACACTTGCGCCGTTCCGACCTACCGTTGAGATAGTATCCTAGTTAGACCAAACCTGGCATACACAAGAATGGAGCCAAAATTTGCGCCTAGAATTAGAATTGCTTATTTAATGGATCCTTAGGCCCTGTTCATATTTCGCGACAGCAGCGACAAGAGCGCAGCGCGCGCAGCGTGCGCAGAGTGCGCAGCGCGCGGAAGCATGAACAGGCGACAAGAGCGACAAGAGCGACAAGAGCGACAAGAGCGACTGGGGCGACGGACGTAGTGTGGTGTACGTAATTGCACCATAACGTCTACTTCGTGGCCTAAAATATCAAGTGAATAGAGGTCTTCACGTCTAACTTCATCCAATTGTATTAGTTTTTGGAAACTGAAACAGACACAAGCAAACAGTTATATTAATAAAAAGTTTCCGGAAACTGAGACAAACACAAGCAAACAGTCATATTTTTAGTCAAAAAAGTTGTTAGAAACTGAGACAGACAGAAGCGAACAATCGTATTACCTACATCGTCAGTCTAGCACTCAAAATAGACATAAAAGCCATCCTTATCTTTGTATGAAAAACGTCAGAACAGGAATCGTTTCCTTCCAGCACTAGTGCGGTGTAATTACGTACTCCACACTCCGTTCGTCGCCCCAGTCGCTCCAGTCGCTCCCGGCGCCGGCGCGAAGTATGAACAGGCGACAAGAGCGACAAGAGCGACAAGAGCGACTGGAGCGACGGCGCCGGCGCTCGAGTATGAACACTTTCCGGCGGCGCGCGCTCGGTTTTAATCGATATGCATGTTTTGCACGGGCGACGAGTCGCTCTTGTCGCGAAGTATGAACAGGCCCTTAGGCCTTTGTCATACCATCGCTCACCCGAGCGACGCCTAATGATATGCTCCCATATCGATCGGGCGGCACGATGGAATCGATATGGAGGCATATCATTAGGCGTCGCTCGGGGTGAGCGATGGTATGACAAAGGCCTTAGGCATCTGTCCTAGACAGCTTCAACAGCAACACCGCGACATATGGGTTCTACTGGAAATTTCGGAGATGTGGTGATTTGGCATAGAATAGTGGACGCAACTGTAGCCCTCCAGCTGCCCCTCCCGATTAGGACAACGCCACCTTTCGTCCTATACCTGTGCCCTCCTCTTCTTGTCTCTGTTCAAGGGCCGGATTCATCAGTGCTTATACCCCTGGGTATGCGGAGTAAAGGGTCTGCACGTAGTCACGATGAGGCATTCATTACAAAGCTTACCGGCCACATCGTGGGTATGTCTGCATATCCGCTAGGATTCGGCGCCCCACCGACAAAACAGCGCTCCAGTAAGATCATCTGTTCTCGCCCATAATATTGTCCTACGACCATACGCATTGACGAAGTCGGAGCGCGCAGAGAAGCTGTGTGGCTGCCGCTGTGATCGCTCCGCCCATTCTCCGCAGTCGCGACGAATTTTGGGAGGTTGCGCGGGTCTGCGACTTCTTTCCCGGGGTTCAGGGTGATTCCCCCGTCTGTTTCTTCAACGACGTACATCTGAATCAGTCAGCCACCTTCAGCGGCACCAGGGGGCCTTCATTGCGGTGGGGCTCGTTTCGAAGTGGTCATGTGACCTACCGCTCCCACGGGAACTGAGCACCCGGACATCGAGTTCGATTCCCTGGAGGAGCTGGCGCCCCGGCGAATCGTCGGTAGGCGAGGGAGCGCTAGTCATGTAGTCGTTGCGAAATCAAGCACTCCGAATGCGTCATCCAAACCGGCGCCCCCTTTTCACGCAACAGGTGTGGCCGCCGCCGGTGCCGGCAAACGCTACGATTTACCCATTCACTGACGCGTTAGCGTTAATGTTCCGGTGGTTTGCAGTTTTGTCTGTGATTATGGACCGTATTATGCCATGAATAGCCCTCCTCTGTGTCGAGAATTACTTGCGTACCCGGCTCTACGACAAATTCTGATGTTCTCGGTCATCCTCCAGGGATGCTGAAGCAGTTTTGGTCTCTTTCTCGCTCTAGAGTCTCGATTGGTACTAAAACGGTAGGCCACCACCAACTGTCGCTAAAATTCCAAAAGTATGGACGAGTTTTCCGCCAAAATTGAAGTCTTTATCACACAAGCTCGGTGATCGCTGCAGGACCACAAGCGCCACGCCTATTCAAATCAATGGGCTTGTCATTCCTTTTCGCCATTCTTGGTATTTCTAGGATTTTCGGAGCTTTTCCATTGCTCTTCGTTTTTCGACGACTAGCACGATCCTGACGAACATACCCCGAATGCTTACCGTATCATTTAGACGCGCGTTGGCGATGGAGCGCGAAATCCTTCATTACTAGCATCAAACACGCGAACCTCTCGTCGCTCAAGGAATGCGCATCTGAGCTCGAAAAGCGCAGAACCAGGCTAGGGAAGGGACTCCAGGGCGTGTACCATCCAAGCTTGCTCGTGTGGAAGCTGCTTCCGTCGCTCAGGAAGAGTCCGCGACTGGGTCCTGCGCTCTTCGAGCGGAGAAACGACTGCAAAATGCGCAAGAAAAAAGTGCCTCGGAACTGCGTACACGTCAAAGTCCCTCAAATCCCAAGTAGTCAGCTGAAATGCAAGTGTGCCACAACGCCGGAGAACCGAACCCTCTCCCTCCCTCGCGTGAAGCAACGCCACTTCCACTGCACCACGATCCGCTTGCCGGGAGGGCCATCGCGGGCACACAAGAGATCGATCTAATGTCAACGTGGACGCTAACGCGCGATCTCTAAGCGAGGAGGGTGCAGGCAGCTTTCTATCACAGTTTCCGCGCTCCATCGCTATCCGGTATACGGTAACCATTCGGGGTGCATTCGTCAAAATCGTTGTACATTTTCGACGTCAAAGCTCTCGCTTCAGCTGCATGCAGAGCGAGCCAATCACAAGAGAGGCAGCTTAAGTAGGGTGGAAACTGCGCTGGCCGCCGAGCAACTGCGCTGGTAGCGCAGGGGATAGGGGAACGGCGTGGTGAGACGAGTTGGTTTGTGGCTCGACTCCCCGGTGGTGCAGGGTTTTTGCACTTCCTAAAAAACATCTGCTACGATCAACCACAGCTCTCTTTGTCAAACAAAGCTCCACTCCCGTGATTCAATTCTTCGAGATGTACCGCTCATTTGTACCCAGTTTTCTGCCTAAGATTCAGAACTTTCTCACGTGTTCATGGCACGCTGCAGGATTCCCGCACAGTCACTCTGGGACGTTTCATACACCAGTTCAATATTGTTTCTCTTCTGGCATCATAGAGCACTGATCTTGCAGCGGCTGCCCCGATGTATTTTCTGTCCCCTGCAGTCGTTTCCAACAGCTGCTCTGTTGTAAGCATTTCGTCGTGCTATTTCACAGTTGCTAGTATAAAACGTAGTTTTGTCTTCTCGCCATGTTTATAACAACCATTCGTAATGTTTAAACTGGATTTCCGTGCCAGTATGAAGTTGTCAGTATGAAGTCGAGTCCTTTCTGGTGACCTCCGTCGCGATTTGACACAAAAAGACACTAAAAACGATCTGTCACGATCAAACAAAACTCTCTATGTCAAATTGCGTAGGAAAAGGTCACTAGGAGGGAATCGTCTTCATACTGTCAACTCATACTGGCACGGAAATCCAATTTAAATATCATGGATGGTCGCTATAAACATGGCGAGAAGACTAACAATGCGTTCTACTAGCAACTATGAAATTGAATTACGAAATGTTTAACGCATAACCGCTGTTGGAAGTGACTGCAGCGGATAAAAAATACATCGGGCAACTGCTGCTAGAGTAGTGCTCTATGATGCCTGTAAGGAAACAATATAGAATTGGTGTATCAAACGTCCCAAGGTGACTATGAAGGTATCGTGAAGCGTGCTATGAATACGTGAGAAAAGTTCTGAATCTTGGGACAGAAAACTGAGTGCAAGCGAGACAACTCGAAGAATTGAGTCACAGAAGTGGTTTTTGTCGAGATTTGACATAGAGAGCTCTGTTTGGTCGCGGCAGATCTTTTTGAGGAAGTGCAAAGTTCCTGCATCACCGGGTAGTCGAACCACACACCACAGCGTCTCACCACGCCGCTCCTCTATCCACTGCGCCACCAGTGCTCGGCCGGTGGCGTAGTTTCCAGGCTACTTGAGCTCGCTGTCCTGTGATTGGCCCTCTCTGTGTGCAGATAGAGGGCAAAGGAGCCGAACGGTAGACGGTCCATAATTTCGTTCACAGATGCGTTCAGCAGAATTGGAACATATTCTTGGAATCAGCGTTCGAAGCTGCATTCTGTGGTATACATCTCATCTCAAAGCGGCATAGTCACCTACTATCCTTCCCTTGTAAGGGCGATGAGAACGTTTTCCTAGTTCGGTGGGACAACCATGAATGTGTACCGTATCGCGCCATTTCCTGAGGTGTGGTAGATTGAAGATATACAATGTGCAGCTCCGAATTCGGTCCGGAAAAGGGACCATTTGCGTGCGTTGTTGATGTTTCAAACATTCTGCAAGAGCATTTCTTTGAGCCGCACATATTGCAGAATGTTTGGACTGCAAAAACTCGTCGTGCTGACGGTTGGTAATGTTTGAGCGAACTGCGTCCTCTTTTCGAACGCCTCTCTGTGTTTACTCTGTGTATTTTCTCCTATTTCTAATCGTCGACTCCGCAGTTTCAACCGCCGAGTCTAACTATTCATTCTTTGATATTTGTCTTGCAGTGAGATGTATCGGGTACCAAAGGTGGAGGTGATATCCACACAAAATCCTCCGCATGTTATTGTCGCACCTCTTCAACAACAACAACAGCAACAGCAGGTATGAGTGCTTTGCCTCAAAGTGCCTTTTTACTTTGTCCGTCTATCTGTGGGATTTCTTGCTCGAATAAAAGCTGAATAAGTGTAAAATTGAGGTTATAAAAGGGTAAAGGACGGCTTTAATCAATGTCTTTCGGGATGCGCCACTCATTCTACTTCGGAGATTCGTTGCAGGGAATTTTAATGCGTATTTGGCCTTCTTAATGGTTTGCACCGGCCAGCCGACGGATAAAACAGTGTATTAACTCTTCATGGACATACAGACAGCCTGGAAGAAGTTCCCTGACCTTGAGGGGTGGGTAAAGGGTAAAGGACGGCGTTACTCAATCTCTTCTTGTGATGCGCCGCGCATTCTACTTTTCGGAGTGTCGTGGAGGTGATTTGAATCCATACAATGACTTGCGGTGCCAGTCGATGGACAAGTCAGCGCTTTACCCTTCGCAGACAAGTCTGGAACCAGTTGACCGTTCCCGAGGGGCCTGTTCATACTTCGCGGCAGCAGCGACAAGAGCGACGAGAGGGCGGCGCGCGGAAGTATGAACAGGCGACAGCAGCGACAAAGGGTTTGCTCATACTTCGCTACAAAGGCGACTCGGCGCCCGTACAAAACATGCATATCAATTAAAACCGAACGCGCGCCGCCTAAAGGCCTTCACACACTTTCGCCGCCACGCGGCGCGGCACCACGATTGCCATAGATATCGATTTGCCTCGCGAGTCGATTCTGCGTCTCTTCCCCATGCTTAAAGATAGGGCTGCCGCGTGGCATCGAAAGTGTGCGAAGGCCTTAAGGGACTGTTCATACTTCGCGGAAAGAGCGACTGGAGCGACTAGAGCGACTGGGGCGACGGACATAGTGTGCTGCACGTAAATAATTGCGTACTCCACACTCCGTCCGCGACGAATGTAGTGTGAACTGCGTAATTATTTACGTACACCACACTACATCCGTCGCCCCAGTCGCTCTTGTCGCCCTTGTCGCCTGTTCATAGTTCCGCGCGCTGCGCACGCCATGCAGGCTACGCTCCCGTCGCTTTCGTCGCCCGTGCAAAACATGCAAGTCGATCGCGCGCCGCCGAAAAGTGTTCATACTCGAGCGCCGGCGCTCTCGCTCCAGTCGCTTGTTCATACTTCCGCGCGCTGTGCCTGACGCGCTCTCGTCGCTTTTGTCGCTGCTGTCGCGAAATACGAACAGGCCTAAGAGCGACTGGAGCGACAGTGCCGGCGCACAAGTATGAATACTTTTAGGCGGCTTGGTTTTAATCGATATGCATGTTTTGCACGGGCGACAGGAACGAGGAGAGCGCAGCGCGCGGAAGTATGAACAGGCGACAGCAGTGACAAAAGCGACTGGAGCGACAGCGCCGGCGCTCGAGTATGAACACTTTTCGGCGGCGCGCGCTCGGTTTTAATTGATATGCATGTTTTGCACGGGCTCTTGTCGCTCTTGTCGCGAAGTATGAACAAGCGCGGTTTGGTTGGTTCGCTTGGAACAAGGTTTGGAAGGCTTGGTTGGACTGGGCGGAAAATCCGAACCAGGAACCTGGTATCGGGTGCACGCGACAGCCGGCACCTCCTACGACTGCTGTACACGCGCCGTTATGAGCAGTGGAAGGTCTGGTTACTCTGGACTCGTGGGTAATGAAGCGCAGTCGTTAGGTGCAGCTGCTGTAGCATGCATCCCAAATCGATCCGAGGTTCGCGCTCCGCTCGTGCAACCAAGCCTTTCATCCATCGGAGTCTGTGACATGCTACCAGAGTTGTCTGCGGAGGGAAGAACGCTGGCTCTATCGAACGGCAGGCGCAAATAGGGTCGGGGATAGGCTCACCTTTCTACTAAGTGGTTGTACGCCTTGATAAGAAGGCATGCGTATGTCCAGTTACATCAGAAATGACCTATATAAGTTCACTGTATTGGTAGAACACACCATTGCTGGAAAAACTCTGGTTTTAAAAAGCACAAACCGCTTTGTAGGACTGTCCCACATGTGATCCCCCTCCCACCCGACCCTTTTTGCGCCTATAAGCCAAATGGGCAGTATTTTCCTCCACGATATCCGGTAGAAGTAGAATGCGTGGCGCATACCGCAGGGTATTGATGAACTTGTGATATCTGAACTTTTGGTTCTCATCAAGCGGTTGAAAATGAGTTGCACTAGTTCTTCGCTTCTATAGACCGAGGCTTTTTCGAGCGTGGAATTCTTCAGCTTACCAAATGATAGCATAAGGTCATCCAACAAGTGGTCAATAGATCATTGATTAATGTTTGTTATTAGATAAATAAATTCACTTTGAAAAATATAAAGAACGGCATTAATTATCGATCATCCCAATAGAATGCGTGGCGCATCCCGCAAAGGTATTGATGAACTTTGGCTTTTATCCACGTTATCTCCGCTAGACACCTTTATCCACAGGAAAATCCGGCTTAGATGACGGGAAGGTCTCATTAGCCTTGACAACATGTCTCGGAAAGGGCTGCTCAGGAGAACATCTAATCCATGTTTCCTATTAAGCATTCTGGTTGCTGTTCAGAACGAAGCGTTCTTCAGAATTTTTTATTTGTTCATCACTGCACATCAGTGCGCATTGCAAAAACATTAGCAATATTAACGCTTTAAGTCAAAAAAATCCGTGGGTGTCACTTTATTTTCATTTATTATTTGAAAACTTTGGAGAGGAATATCATTTCCTTCGTACTCATAACCATTTTCGTAACAGATTTTGCTGTGTCGAAACTCTTTTTGGAGGGCAAACTAGGACAATTTATTAAAATATTGCACCAGAGACAGAATGAAACGGTTTTGTAAAAACCAGGTCATCCTGAGTTATCAAGAATTGCTTTTTAGTCCGAGCACCTAGGCAATTCTAGCAGTTTTTGTTAAGGGAAAGGTTATAGCGCAGTCGATACAGCGCCGGCTGGCGTGTTCACATCGAATCGAGGTTCTTCGTTCGAGTCCCGACCAGTTTAACAAAGCCTTCCACACTTCTGGTGTAGGTGAATCGCTACCCGACCTGTCTGGGCAGTATAGCACCTTCATGACTAGACCATCGGAAGGCCACTGTGTAAGCAGCTATCAGCTTCCCTCTCCCTTCCTCTAAATATCCCGTAGAAATAGAATAGGTAGTACATCATCTGGCATTGATCAGGTTGGGGTTGATTGACGCCATCCTTTGTACCTCTGCCTAGAAATCTTAAGCATCTGTTGCTTTTCAGATGTTTGACTGCTTTTCAATATCTTTAAAGATTATTTGAATTGTTTTGCTCCAACTCCAAGACGACGTCAACTTTCTCAGCACCAATGAGTCAGCAAGAAGTTTGATTCCGTTTGCCGTTAGAGTTTGTTCTAGTTCTATCGATTCATATCAAGAATTTGCCCCCGCTTTTTCCATTAGAGGACAGTACGTTCTATGGCCGAGTGGCCAGGTGGAAATGGCGTTGAGCTGCTCGAAAAGATCGCGTTATAGATTGTTATCGCACCTTTCGATTTTCCTGATCTGTCTGTGGATTCTTCGCCGCGCATTGATTGTAAGGAATCTACCGGGTCGACTGGGGCACCAGTGCTAAGAACTTCGAAGATTTCAGTTCCTAGGAAATTGCGTAGTAAATGCCAATCCTAAACAAAAGTCAGTCAAGTATTGCCTAGTTATGTACCTGTAAAGATGTATATTTTAGGTTTCTTTTTCGTCTAAGCGACGTGTTAGCCAAAAATTCCTTTCAAATTTCGAAAAATGGCGCCTAGTTCAAGCCTCGCGGAATTCGCGCCACCTGAGGGCCTGTTCATACTTCGTGAGAAGAGCGACTCGTCGCCCGTGCAAAACATGGATATCGATTTAACCGAGCTCTCGCGGCCGAAAAGTGTTCATACTCGAGCGTCGGCGTTGTCGCTCCAGTCGCTCTTGTCGCCTGTTCATACTTCTCGGGTGATGCACACGCTGTGGTCTCGTCGCTCTCGTCGCCAATGCAAAACATGCAAATCGATTAAAACCAAGTGAGCGCTGCATAAATCTGTTCATAGACTGTCGCTCCAGTCGCAGCTGTCGCCTGTTCATACTCCTCGGCTGCTGCGCACGCTGCGCTCTTGTCGCTCTTGTCGCTGCCGTCGCGAAGTATGAACAGGGCCTGAAGTTCTCCTCGACACTAAACGAATGAGCGCCTATATTTGTTTCAGCTGCGTTTCAAACAGAAAATTTAGTTAAAAATTGAAAAATAAGCAGCTTTCAGAGCGAGAGGTCTACATTCGCAGAACAATTTCAGAATTTTGTATGACTGTAACCACGCATAGCCTGATGCCAGATTCATCAATCGCTTACCGCCCTGTAACGATGAAAATACCGCCAAACCTGATGCTGATGAATGTCATATCAGGAAGTTTGGTGGTATTTTCACCGTTAGAGGGCGGTAGGCGAAGAATAATGAATCTGGCCACTGATTGGGTCCATCATGCCTTCCTTTTTGTCTAGATACAGCTCAGAGACAAAAACTGAAATTTTTTCGTGATTATAGGGTCTCTACTCTGGAAATTGTTAATTTTTTCAATTTTTATCTAAATTTTCAAGGTTTGAAACGCAATTAAAACAAATATGGGCGCGTGCTCGGTTAGTGTTGCATAAAGTGCATTCTCCATGAGACCCTTCTGCTGTGATAAGGATAACTGGTAGCGCTACCAGTGCATCACGTTCAAGTCCGCGCTAAATAATACATGGTTACCTAGGTGAGGGAGCCCCCTGTGACTCTCCCATCCGCATGTTGTGCCGGTTTCCGATTGGCTCGTTTTATTGTGCGATGACTCATATTGAATCATTCACGTTTGTTTGTCCGATATAAAGGGGTGTACTGTAAGGGAAAACTAGTTCATTATATAGTTCGAAGTGCAGAACCATGCATGCGTTCGGGGTTCGAGAGGTATTTTTCAGCGACTTTTCTGTGTTTACCAAACCAGCATAGTCCTAATGCTTCTGTGCCACGCAGGTTTGTTATAGTGGAACAGCTTATTCGGCCTGATGTTTCGACAACTTCATCGTTCTCAAAGGCCTGAAAGAAGTTCGAAACCTAAAACCAGGCACTCATCTCGGCAAAAGTGCCCTTCTCCAGCTCTGTCAGTTTCAATATTTCCTTCAGGTGTCGAGCGGAATCTCACTGAAGCAAACCGAACTCAACATTGTTCCACAAGTGCTGAAGGAATGCTCAGCTACGTGATCACCGTTGAGCAACTGAGACCTACCAACTGCGGATCCATACTGATGTTAAGTGTATAGATTGCACGGTCTCAGAGCTCGCACAGCGGGATGAACGGCAAAAAGTCACTGGTGATCGAAATGCACTCACTTCGGTTGTTCATTGTTGGGTTACGTTCGCGGATCCAGAAGGCCTCTAGGGCTTTTCTGGGACAGATCTCATTTTCAAGAAGCAACACAGTGCCTGGTGCGAGCAAATTTGGACGATGATGTTATGCTGGTCAGCATACCAGGACACAACATCAAACGACTTCTAGCTCGCAATAGGCTTTACGATCGCTCATTTATAACGAGAGACTGCGTGATCTGCCCTTATGGAAGAAGTGGAGACTGCGCGCAGAAGGGTGTGGTTTACCGAATTCAGTGTTTAGGGAGCTATATATTGGGGAAACAGGAAGAGCGCTAAGCGTTCGCATAAGGGAACTCTTGCTGGTAAGGAGAAGCGTAGTTTGGTAACCCCACTCGGTAAACATCGGGTGGAAGTCCTCCGCGGAGACGATTTTAATATTAAATGCACTGTGTTGCTTCGTGAAAGTGAGATTGGTCCCAGAAAGGCCCTAGAGGTCTTCTGGATCCGCGAACGTAGTCCAACAATGAATAAGCGAAGTGAGTGCATTTCGATCACCACTGAGTTTTTGCCTCGCTGTGCGAGCTCTGAGACCGTGCAATCTATACACTTAACATCAGTATGGATCCGCAGTTGGTAGGTCTCAGTTGCTCAGTGGTGATCGCGTAGCTGAGCATTCCCTTAGTGCTTGTGGAACAACGGTGAGTTCGGCTTGCTTCAGTTAGATTCCGCTTGACACTCGTAGGAAACATTGAAACTGACAGAGCTGGAGAAGGACGTTTTTGCCGAAATGAGTGTCTGGTCTTAGGTTTCGAACTTCTTTCAGGCCCTTGAAAACGACGAGATTGCCGAAACGTCAGGCCGAATAAAGTTGTTCCACTATAACAAACCTGCGTGGCACAGAAGCATTAAGACTATTCTGACAATATGCCCAGGTTTTATGAAAGCCAAACATGGAGAACTATGCAGCTCACTAACCAGCATGTTTCAGCCTGCTCAGCTGCCCAACTTCAAAGACGATGAGAAGATGCCATTGTTTCTGATCAAATTGTGGAGTATTGTGGAGGATCCTCAATATCAGCAGATTGTCCGGTGGGACGAGGTGAGTCCCGCCGACGTTGCAGCTGCATCGTAGCGTCTTCTGTCAGTGATGAATACACGAGGTGATGTGTTTCAGTCGGGCTACAGCTTTCACATAATCGATCCGTACTCGTTTTGTCGAAATGTTCTGCCGCATTTTTTCAAACACAATAACCTCAACAGCCTTATTCGACAGCTGAATATGTGTGAGTTCATGAAGTTCACGACTAATGCTTACTTCCTAATTAAAGCTGATCATAGTCTAACATGATCAGTTACATGTTCTTAGCGATTAAGGCTTAGATAACGATAAGAAACACTGCGGACTCTATTCCACCGTTGTTAATCGTGGTTCTTGGCGTTTTAGCTCCAGTAATTCCTTGACATTCCACTTGTAAGTGAAGAAAAAGCATGAATGCAGTAGAGAAGCATATTTCGCATTCCTTTTTTTGTAATTGCAATCCAAGAAAGTGCTCCGGATTAGGGCTAGTAATACTGAAACTGGTCTTGATCCGTCGGTCGCTTCTCTGAAGGTCTTTGGGCCTGTTCATACTTCGCGACAAGAGCGACAAGTGCGACTGGGGCGACGGACATGTTGTGGTGTACGTAAATAATTGCGTACTCCACACTCCGTCCGCGACGAATGTAGTGTGAAATGCGTAATTGTTTACGTACACCACACTACATCCGTCGCCCCAGTCGCACTTGTCGCTCTTGTCACTCTTGTCGCTCTTGTAGCTAAGTATGAACAGGCTTTTTGACAGCGGCTTGTTCCGCTCGCTCGTCGTCATTCCCATGTCGTGTTTTGTTTTTATCTTTTGTTGCTTTCAAAACTCTAGCGCAAGGCGGGACTCGAACTCGCGCCTTATGCTTTCCGGGCTTCTATACTACGCCTTGCACTACCGGTGCTGTTCCATCCCACATAGCATCCGCGATATCCTCCAGGTCTGTCAGCATCCATCCGAGACGTCGGGATGAGTCGGCCGCTGATAGCATGGATCCGGTTAAGCTAATGGCCTCAATTGTAGCAATATTTTAACAAAAAGCCGTGTGTTGTAAGCTGTTGTAACGGTGTCTTGTTGCGATCGAATCTCTAGCACCAGGCGGGACTCGAACCCGCACCTCTAGTTGACCGGGCGGGAATGCTCTACGCCGTTACACCACCGGCGCTGTTTGATCGAACGCAACGTCCGCACCTCGTGGGACCCATCAGCACTCACCCGTGAATCGGGATGAGCTTGCCGCTGATATCAGCATGGAACAGTCAAGCTAAGGGTCTTGACAGAAATGATTCAAGTCTGTTTTCTTAAGCCACAAGTGGGTGGTGTCGAGGTTGTAGGCACCTAAAGCTTAAAGAAACTGGCTCGAATAATTTCTATTAAGACCCCATGCTGATATCAGCGGCCAACTCATCCTGATTGGTATACGGGTGAGTACTGATCGATCCCACGAGGTGTGGATGTTGCGTTCGATCCAACGGCGTCGATGGTGTAATGGCGTAGAGTATTCCCGCCCGGTCAGCACGAGGTTCGGGTTCGAGTCCTGCCTTGCACTAGGGTTTTGATCGCAACAAAATGCCGTTGCGTCAGATTACTGTAGCTAAAGATATAAGGGTTTTAGCCTCATTCAAAGCAATCGTTTCGAGACCATCCATCTGAAACTGGGTTTTAAGATGCTTTTTAAGCAAAAAAAGTATTTTGATTTGCAAACGTGCTCAGTTTGTTCCAAAAACTGTCGCCTCATCAAGAAGTTGCGCCACCACTGACTGTTGAAACTGCATAGCGATCTGCTTTGATAGACCTAACGTTGGTCATCTTCAATAGCAGGCGCTGTTGCGCGTCGAATCGAAAGTTCTTGTTTCGGATCCCGCCCAGGCCAACCAGACCTTCCATCCTTTCTGCGCGCCAAAACTTGTCTGGAAAGAATGAAGTACTGAATTTTCTATCGGTCTGGGTGTTGCGTAGAGCAAACATGCATTTAAATTGCCTCCTATCCCGTACAAGTAGAAGAAATGGAGCGTGTCCTTAATGCCGTCCTTTATCCTCTCAAGCTTTAAAGTTGTCCAGAAATTCTGAGATTTTTTTTGCGATGAGCATCCTTGAGCTTCTGAAGCCCAGACTTCGGCTGTACTTGATTTCCTAATAGCTGCTGGGCTGTGTTTTAGCCGTTTAATTGAGTAAATGGACAGCGGTTTACAGAGTGTACCCTAACACGATCGTTTCAGACGGCTTTCGGAAGATGACCCCCGTTGATAGAGGCTCACTGGCACGAACAGAGTCCGATCAGGATCATCTGGAGTTTAGCCATCCCTACTTCATCCGTGATCATCCCGAGTTTCTAGTCAATATCAAGAGAAAGGTGCGTTCTATAGGCTCTTGGTGAACTGTCGTCTCGGCAGATTTTGTGGTCTGCTCAATTATGTAATGAAGCGCAGCGGATCTGATTGGCTAATGTCAGGCGTTGATGTCATAAATCCGTCAGTAAACAATATTCATATTAGGGTGATTTGATGAAAAAGGTACTGTGAGCGGATAAGAGAGTCGGGGATCACTCCATAGAGAAGTAGGTGTTTTTATCATTCCCGAACTAAGCAGCTCACCGACCACAAAGGAAGGAAAGTCCAGTTTGGCTTCGACATTCGTCACAGGTACTTCAGCGCGATCACGCGTTGTCCGCATGTGACGGTTAGTTTAAGAAAGTGAATTCACTGTGGCCATACAGGCGTGCTGGTGGTTCAGGTCCAAAAACCGCAGTCTTGTTTCTCGGAAACGCGGTTTCGCTTCCTATTTGTCCGCAGAGGAGGCTTGTGACGAGATGTGATTTAATTGAGGTTCAAGAAGAAGGGGCACATTAGGCGAAGTATGAGGTTAACGGCGAGGCTTGAGGGAACCCCTACACATTAAAGGCTTAGCACTTTGTGTGAGAGCAATTCATGTCCATTAAAGGTTTAACACACTCTTAGCTCGTGGCTATCAAAGCCGTCCTCTAAAGTACTCTGCACAAACAGCGAGAGTTTGTTTCTGAGAAGTGTTCATGCGATGGAGTTGATTTAGTGAGGGGAAACTAATAGTAACGGCGAAAAGCATTCCTGACCGGTTAGCAGATGGGCGTGTACGAGTCCCGCCCGGCGCTAGTTTTAATCGCAACAAAACATCGTAAAGATGGTTTACAAGCTCAGTATAAGGAAGTAGAGGCTTTAAAAAATGAACTGAATCTTGGTCTAATTTTTCTTTTTTAATACTACTCGATGAATGAACCTTTCAGACATTCGTTATGGCTCTGCTACACTCTTAGCCCATCTCTTCTAGTTGGCAGAGCCAAAACGAAAGTCTGAAAGGTTCATTCATCGAGTAGTATTAGAAAAGAAAGAATTAGACTATGATTCAGTCCATTTTCTTCAAGCCTCAACTGCCTTATACTGAGCTTGTAAACTTTCTTTACGATGTTTTGTTGCAATTAAAACTAGCACCGGGCGGGACTCGTACACGCACCATCTGCTAACCAGTCAGGAATGCTTTTCCCCATTGCACCACCGTTTGATCGAACACAACATCCACACGTCGGTGAACTAATCAGCATTCACCCGTATATGGGGATGAGCCGGCCGTTGATATCAACATGGAACCGGTGAAGCTGAAGGTCTTGATAGAATTGATTCATCAGTTTCTTTAGTCCTCAAATGGCTGGTATCGAGGTTGTTAACGCTTGAGGCATAAAGAAACTGAATGGAATCATTTATATTGTGATCTTCAGCTTTACTGGTTCCATGCTGATATCAGCGGCCGGCCCATCCCGACATATGGGTCAGTGCTGATGGCGATCTCATCTAAATTCCGAAGATCAATTCGCGTGCGTGTGACCGCGACGCGCAATTCAAACTCGATGTTCGACTAGAGCGCGCCAACTCCGAGGTGCTCCACTCATATGGGATCGTGCTACGGAACCTCTCGGTATTTGCGGCAGTCCGCAGTAAGGTTAACCAGGCTAGAGAAGGGACTTCAGGTTGGGTGTGATCCAAGTTGCTCGTGTGGAAATTGCTTTCGTCGCTCAGGAGGAGTCCGCAACAGGGTTCTGCGCTCAAAGTGCTCGAAAAGCGCAGAAACAGGCCAAAAAAACGCTGACCGATTATGTAGACGTTAAAACCCCTCAAATCTCAACACTCAGTTAAAATGCAAAAATCACTCAACGCGAGAGAACCGAACCCCCAACCCCCCTCGCATGATGCAACGCCACCATCTACTGCGCCGCGACCGCTTGCCGGAGCTGGCATCGTGGGCGTACAAGACATCACAACGCGTGAATGGAGCGCCTTGGGGATAGAGCGCTCTAATCGAATGCCGAGTTTGAATTGCGCGCGTCACAGTCATACGCGCGTGGATTGGTGGTTGGAATTTAGACGACAGCGCTGATGGTTCCCACGAGGTGTGGATGTTGCGTTCGATTGAACGCCGCCGATGGTATAATGGCGTAGAGCATTCCCGCCTGGTCAGCAGGAGGTACGGGTTCAACTGAAAGTTATCCTGATTTTTCCTAATGATGAACCCCTGACGCTATGCTTCTGACCAGGAGATGGTCTCAGGCGTATCTCTGAACAGTGAAAATGAGCACCGCTGCTAGAATCTCCACCATCCAATAGTAAAAAATATAATCCATTTTTCTAAAGTCCTTGGAACCACCGAGTTAGAGGCCCTGATAGTTTTCTATGGAACCGCGCAGTCGCACAAGGCAATACCTTCCAAACATTGAACAGGCAGAGAAATGGTACCTCGTAGGCGCTGGTCAGGTTTTCGATTCCTTGCCTTGCAGTGCTTTTGCATTTCGGCCGCTCATTCGATGTTTGGAAAGTATTGCCATGGGCGACTGCGCGATTCCGTAGTAAACTATCAGGGTCTCTAACTCGATAGGTTCAAGGACTTTGCAAAATTGGAGATTTTTTGCTGTTCAAAGGGTGGAGATTCGCAGCGCGGTGGTCATTTTCGCCGTACATACACCAAATTCTTTCTTAGTGAGAAAAACAACATTATTATTTATTTAACTTGCCGTTTCAGCAGTCATCCCGTGCCACCGAGAACTCGACGACTGGAGTACAAGCTCAGGCGACGGTTCAACTGGTGATGGAAGAGCTGCGACAATTACGCGAAAAACAACGCTCGACGGACAGCAAGATGCACGAGCTCGTTAAGTCCGTCAAAACGCTGCTCTTCACGGGACCTTATCCACTTTATGTTATCAATTTTTGAAGGGAAAATGAGCAGCTATGGGAGCAGGTGACGTTGCTGAGGGCTCAACACAATCGTCAGCAGCAAGTTGTGACGAAGGCAAGTACCGGTGTTGCGTGTGTTCAGATTTTGAAGGAGTATCTTAACGAATTTCCTTGCAGTTGGTCCAGTTCCTCGTGGCGATGATGCAGCCGAATTCGTCAGTGGCAAAGCGTGTGATGAAGAGAGGTGTGCTGGCGATCGACGAGCCACCTCAAAAGCGCATGCGGATGAATGGCAACGCGAATTCGAACAACTCGTCCAATCTGACGGATGTAAGTCTGCATCTATACTGCACTGCTAGGCTTTAGAAGTTCTGAACGCTTTATTTTTGCTATTTTATTATTATTATTATCCACTACGTTTTTAATTTAACTCGAAGGGGTCATCTTCAAGAATTCTAATGTGGTTCGGGAAAGGAAATATTTTTGTAGATGCTATTTGGACCTATCCTAGTCTGGGGGGGGCACATAATCAAAAAGTAGGTAACAAAATGAATTGAGACTTACCGAGTGGCTCCTGGGGAACAAGATGAAACCTAAAAGGACCCAAAAAAACAAAAAAAAATAAACAAAAATAAAAAATCGCCGCGGTTTTACAACCGACACGGCGAGCAAAGAGCGACGGAATGGAGGCATGCCGCGTACCTACCGCCGGCTGACATGTTATAACCAGGATCTAACATGGTGAGGAGGGCGCATGAAGCCGCACGCCGCCTGCTGACCGCGGCCTGACATGTTATAACCAGGAGCTAACATGGTGAGGAGTGCACACAACTTTGCCTGCTTACAACTTCAACAAATGTTTTTTTTTTCGTTTTTTTTCTTTGTGACTTTTCTTGTTTAGTTCCATGTTGCTCTGCAAGAGCCGCTCGGTAAGTCTCAAGTGGATTTGTTACATATAATACTTTTTAGTTATGTGGCCCCCCGGACTAGGATAGATCCTGCTATTTCTCTTGACTTATATTCACACGACGTTTCTGCTTCTGTGCCAGCGAGGTTTGTAGGAGGAAAATATTATTCTAGTCCTGGCGTTTCAACCGTTTCGGCGTCTTCAGAGGCCTAAAGATGGCTCAGAGTTTTTAACTTGTGTGCCACGCGACCAAAAGCTTCCCCGCGCTGCCATTTTTGACCTAAGGTCAAGAACAGCGAGAAACTCACAAATGCTGAAGATGAGCTCACACGTGTTTCCACCACAAGTGCTCGAAACGCTTTGGATTTCTACCAGAAATCGGAGTACGAACAACAGAAATGAGTACCTGTCTATCACAAACGACCTGCTTCCGTATGCACCGCTCTACGACCTCAATGACCAGGAGTGAGATGGGGTCCTAGTGAGTCTTATTCGCTACAACTCGTTGTTAGCAGACCAGCATCGAATGAGACTCACTAGGACTCTGACCTCACTCCTGGTTGTTGAGGTCGCCTAGCTGTGCAAACGGGAGCAGATCGTTTGCGATAGACAGGCACTCATTTCTGTTGTTCATATTGGGATTTCTGGAAGAAATTCAATGCGCTTCGAGCACTTGTGGTGGAATTTGTGTGAGTTCATCTTCAGCGCTTGTGAGTTTTGCGCCTTTCTTCACCTTACGTCAAAAATAGCGCGGGGAGGGGCGTTTGGCCGGGCAGCATACAAATTGAAAACTTCGAGCCATCTTTAGGCCTCCGATGACGACGAAAGGGTTGAAACGTGAGGTAAAGAATAAACTCTTCCACCTTGCAATCTCGCTGGTACAGAAGCAGAAACATCACAGTTGATGAAGATGCCGAGATGAAAGACGATGGAGACTATTATTTCACAAGTTTTGATACTTTAAAGCTTATCTGAGAAGGTTCTCAGTTGCGTATGTCTGAAAATGGAAATGAATACCACGGCGAGAATCTCCACCGTTCAAACAATCAAAGTTATGTTCAAATTTTGCAGGGTCTTTGAGCCTACCGAGTTAAGGGCCACAATAGTTTGCCATTAAATCGCACTATTACCCAAGGCAATGCTTTCCAAACATCGGATAGTGCAAAAATACTGCTTCATAGGCTCGGCGGCGGGTGTGCAACTCCTTGGGTAACAGTATTTCTGCAGATTTCGGTGTTTGGTAGGTATTGCCTTGCGCGGCTGTGTACTTCCGTAGTGATGCTTCAGAACTCGATTCGGTAGGTGCAAGAACTTTGAAAAATGGAAGATACATTTCTATTATTTGGCATGGTTCTTAGCGTCATTAAAATTGTCGGCAGGCATACGATTGGAACAGCTGAACTGTCGTTCGGCGGCGTTCGTTTCAATGCTATCGAATACCTTCTCATCGTCTAAGGTGAGAACTAGGAATAGACGGTATTCCAGGCAAAGCTCAGTGAACTTTGAAACGGTCTCGGTGTGAGCTATGCAGCCGAATTCCTTTCGGAATCCACTCCGGAGGTGTATTACTGTATTGTGCCTAGAAATTCTCCATCAGGAAGTACTTACATGACTATTTGCGGGGTAGAAAGGCTTTTTTCGGCACATGTCGCGAAGACGCACCGCAAGGGTGTGGGAACGCGTCGTTGCCCCTACCGTGCCGCGGCAATCAATCAGACACCGGCTCAACCGCATAGGCAGGGCGTGTGCTTGGGCTGCTGCGGTTACTGTAAGAGCAACGGCGCGATCCCGCACTGCCGCAGTGCATCTTCGCGGCATGTATCGGAAAACTTTCGGATCTATCCTAGTCCGGGGGGCACATAATTAAAAAGTAGGTAACAAAATGAATTGAGACTTACCGAGCGGCTCCTGGGGAACAAGACGAAACCTAAAAGAAACCAAAAAACGAAAGAATAAACAAAAAATAAAAAATTGCCGCGGTTTTACAACCGACTCGGCGGGCAAAGAGCGACAGAATGGAGGCATGCCGCGTACCTACCGCCGGCTGACATGTTATAACCAGGATCTAACATGGTGAGGTGGGCGCGTGAAGCCGCACGCCGCGTGCTGACCGCGGCCTGACATGTTATAACCAGGATCTAACATGGTGAGGAGGGCATACAACTTTGCCTGCTTACAGCCGCAACAAATGTTTTTTTTTTGTTTTTTTTCTTTGTGACTTTTCTTGTTAAGGTCCCATGTTGCTCTGGAGGAGCCGCTCGGTAAGTCTCAAGTGGATGTGTTACATATAATACTTTTTAGTTATGTGCCCCCCCCCCCTCAGACTAGGATAGATCCAAACATTCTATTCCGCAGATAATCATGTAAGAAAACTTCTTTGTGGAGAATTCCGAAATACAATACACTTTTACACCTCTGGGGCAGGGTGGATTCCGCAAAGGATTCATGTGCGTAGGTCACATTCTCCGACCGTCTCGAGATTCATTGCGTTTTGCCGGGAATAACCTCCGCTCCGAATTCTCACCTTCAAGTAAGAGAAGGCATTGGACACCTCTGGTGCCCTTTTTTCCAGATTAAGAAGAAGAAGCAACAATTGTACCCTTCGTTCCTGCCACTTTGCTTCAAACATTCGCCGTGTGCATCCAAAAGGAGACTCCTAGAGATCGCTACCAGTTTTTTCCCTTTGGATCGCTTGCGTTTGCAGATTCTTGATCGCCTTCAACGGGAAATGCTGGATATTGGTGGAATACGAGGTGTGGCAGCGGCTGCTAGCCGTGGTGACGGCCCCATCATAGCCGATGTGACAGATGAATGGATTCCTGGCGTTTCGTCCGGAAGCCCACAGCATCAAATGCAGAGGAATAACAAGCAGCCGTTCGGAAACAATGCGTAGGTTCCACTGCTGAGGAAAATACCCACTGAAGGTGAACATTTCCGTTTTTTAAGGTATAATGTGTCACCGAATATGCATATGGCGTCCGGTAGCACGAACACGTCTGTTGGCTTGCCGTCCCAGAGAAAGCAGCAGAATGGCGACACCTCAACGACGGTTACGAATTCGTCCCAGGTTGGTTTCTATAGTGGTTGCCTTGATAGTAACACCAGCAGCTGGAAGTGGTAGGCGAATGACTGTAGTTTTGCAAGTATAATCACTTTGCTGTTAAAGAAAACGTCATACTAATCATCAGTTATTGAATGAGAAGAGGTGCCCGAGCTCTTTGCAGCTCATTCCGGACGCTGTTTATTGTTTTATTTTCTGAAAGTTTTAATTTAAGGAGAAATTTCGCGATATTGTAATCGGGACGCTATAGTCGTAGTGGATCCACCGAACTAAGAAAGCATCGAAAATAAATTGCATTCGAGATGTTGCAAATATTGGAAACTTCCCTTAGTCTGATATGCTACTTATTAGCCAAGGGTCGATCTCTCTAAAACTTCAACAGGAGATCTGGCTCATTAGAAGGAGCTGGGAATGCTGATTGCAAACATGGGGTCTGAATTGCACAGCGAAGCTCCTGGACGAGTTCTGATCCATTCGAGGTTCATCGGGTCGACTGTTTATTGGGCGCGAAAGCGCTGTAGTAAGAGCTCCCAGTGACGAATGCTAGTAAGATTATACCCCAACTGTAACGCTGGCAGAGAAATGGCGCATTAGTTCGTTAGAACGGAGTTCCTGGGTTCGATTCCCGTAATTGCACCACTTTTTGCACATCACAAATTGCCTTCGACAGTATCTTTTCTTCTGAATTATATCACGTATAAGATTA
The DNA here is from genome assembly GCA_947359475.1 of Heligmosomoides polygyrus bakeri. Taxonomy (NCBI): domain Eukaryota; kingdom Metazoa; phylum Nematoda; class Chromadorea; order Rhabditida; family Heligmosomidae; genus Heligmosomoides; species Heligmosomoides polygyrus. Next base: position 100,211,058 of record OX375869.1, read on the forward strand.
AATGCTTGTTAACAACCATTATGTATGGTAGTCGAGATAATTGAAAGGCAAAAACGGCTGTGGTGACATATTTTGTTGCAAAAATCTATTCAAAAACTTAAATTGAACAACCGGAGATATTTCAATTTTGAAAATGTCACCATAGCAGTTTTTTCCTTTCAATTATCTCGACTACCATACATAATGGTTTTTACCAGACGTTTAACCTTATACGTGATATAATTCAGAAGAAAAGGTGGTGTCGAAGATAATTTATGAGCGCAAAAAGTCGCGCAGTCACGGGAATGGAACCCAGCAATTCCGTTCTAACGAGCTAATGCGCTACTTCTCTGCAAGCGTTACAGTTGGGGTATAATCTTACTAACATTCGTCACTCAAAGCTCTCACCACGATGCTTTCGTGGCCAACAAAAAGTCGGCCTGTTGAGCTTCGATTGGATCGGAACTCGTCCAGGAGTTTCGTTCTGCAATTCAGACTTCCATATTTATAATCAGCATTCCGAGCTCCTTCTAATGACACAGGTCTGCTGTAGAAGTTTTAGGGATATCGACATCCTTGGCTGATAAGTAAAATGGCGAGACTAATGGACAGTAAGTTTCCAATACTTGCAATATCTCGAATGCAATTTATTTTCGATGATTTCCTAGTTCGGTGGATCCACTACAATTACAGAAGGTGCTACCACACGAGATGTGACAGAGCACTGCACTCCTTTCGATCTAAATCGCAGAAGCGGCGTGGTGTCAAAGTCTGCCAAATTTTCTACACGCCTATAGAAATTCATTTTCCAAGTGCTAAAGACATTTGAAAATAGCTGCATTAGTGTCCATAGCTGGTGTGTTTTTTAAACATTTTGATAATATTTTTCATTCTTTTCGTATATTTTTCAATAATTATATTATTATTTTTTGAGACAACCGGTCAATCGATTTCGCCCTCGATTACCATGTCTCCTTCTCTTGAAAGGCAGTTTTCACAGGTTGGTTTAACTGCATCGAAAACGAGTTGTGAGAGTCGCTTTGATCCTTCCCTATGTTGTCCATAGGATGGACTTCAGCTACGCTAATTCTCTTGTTTTGCACCAAGATTTGAAATGGAACGATGAGCACTTTGCGCATACTGCTGTGGAGATTCGAAAATTTGCTTTTCTTCACCATTTCAGTGTTACTTTCCTTTTACCTACACTGCGAGTTTGGGCGGTTATGTGTGGTGTGTGACACTTTCACGTGTCTGCCTTGCACACATTTCTGATATACTTCTGTTTGTTGTTTAACATTTTCTTTTCTTCTTAATCGGCCGGATATGTTTAAAATTTTAACTAAAATTCAACTAAATTCACATTTTCCTCAAAATTGTTGGCCCCTGAGCTTCATAATTGGTAGTCCAATTCCAGTGTTTATTGACGAAGCTCGATGTCAGTGTTTGTGGATGACGTTTCGGACCATATGTATCAAGTTAAATGATAGCGATTCCCCACCTGATGAGTCCTACGTTATATATGTTCCTCTGTCTAGTATAAGTTCTGTATGTATCTTTATTATAAGAAGGCATACAGTAAATGGATGATAGAGAAGGGTAGGGTAAGAAGGCAGACGAGCCGCTTTCAAGCAACTGGCGGCAGACGACCTCCCGTCCTGGGCGACGTAGACGCGACTCCCGTAGCGGGGCGTCGCTATCAGTGCCAGGGCGTCGCGTCACCGTCAGGGGGTGCGGATTGGGTGCAACCCGATATCTCCTTTCCTCCACTAAGCTCGTCCTCGAGCTTGAGAACGTCACGTTCGTCTTGAGAGTCGATAGGCATCCGAGAGAAAGAAATGTGTCGGATATACAGCAGAAGGTTATAGGAACTACATAATAGTTACGCTATAGCTTTAAACTATATGGTGATTTATTTACTGTAGGAGAAACATTGAAGACGTGGTCAACGGTTAATTTACGAGAGAGCCTTCGAGGAGGTGGAAGAAGAGGGAGGAATAGGGATCCGGATCCACCTCCTCGAATGCCGTCCGGTAAATTAACCGTTGATCACATCTTCACATGTTCTTCCTATAGTCGATAATTCAACATATAGCTTAAAGCTATAGCGTAACTATTATGTAGTTCCTATAACCTTCTGCTATATATCCGACATTTCTTTCCCTCGGATGCCTATCGACTCTCAAGACGAACATGACGTTCTCAAGCTCGAGAACGAGCTTACTGGAGGAATGGAGACGTCGGGTTGTACCCATCCGCACCCCCTGACGGCGACGCGACGCCCTGGTACTGATAGCGACGCCCTTCTACGGGAGTCACGTCTACATCGCCCAGGACGGGAGGTCGTCTGCCGCCAGTTGCTTGAAAGCGGCTCGTCTACCCTCTCACCCTACCCTTCTCTATCATCCATTTACTGTATGCCTTCTTATAATAAAGATACGTACAGAACCTATACTGGACAGAGGAACATATATCCCATAAGATTCATCAGGTGGGGAATCGCTACCTTTTAACTTGATATAAGCACATCTTCAGTCTAGAACGCACTTTTACATTTTCTCTGCAACACAACGACAAAAAACATAATGGATCTGACCTGTGAGCAACAGAGGGGGATTGAAACTGAAAATGAAGGGCTAGGAACGTAGAGTGACTATTTATAGGACGATGGGATGTGACCAGTCACTCTGGCGTTGAAATCATCTTCAGCGGCCACTCCTTTGGCATTATAGAATGATGATAAGGTTCATGGTCATCTTCATTTCCTTCTTGTTGTTGATTGGTGGTCTCGATCGCTGTATTTCCAGTGCTTCTTCAACCTTCCTCTCCACCGTATCGGATAAGTTCTTGTAGAAAATTTACACCCGTACTGCAGCGTGGGTCCCTTGTGTGCCTGAGGGTAGAGTGCTTCGATAATGGACTGCCTGTGTAGCTCTGAGAGCTATGCAGAACTCTGAAATGTTCTTCCATTCTCTTTCGGGGTAGTCTTGCCGTTTCACTTATATAGAATTCGTCACATACAAATAAACCACTTTGCACACCACATTCCTCATCTGGCATAAGAAAGGAGAGAACCGGATGTATCAATTGTGTGCAAAGTGGTTTGTTTGTATGTGACGAATTCTATATAGGTGAAACGGCAAGACTACCTCGAAAGAGAATGGAGGAGCATTTCAAAGCTCCGCGTAGCTCTTAGAACTACACAGACAGTCCATTATCGAAGTACTCTACCTTCAGTCACAAAATGGAATCACGCTGCAGCTACGGGTGTAAATTTTCCACTAGAACTTGTCCGATTCGGTGGGTAGGAAGATTTAAGAAGGCTGGAAATACAGCAATCGAGCCCATTAATCAACAACAAGGAAATGAAGATCGCTGTGGACCTTATCACTCCGTAAGGCCAAAGGAGTGACCGCTGAGGATGATTGCGACACAAGAGAGACCGGTTACATCCCGTCGTCCTATAAATAGCCTGTGTACGTCCTAGCCCTTCATTTTCGCCTCCCCTTTGCTGATCACAGGTCAGATCCATGCGTTTTTAGTCGTTGTGTTGTATAGAAAATGCAATAACGCGTTATAGACCTGAAGAAGGGCTTATGGCCCGAAACGTCGTCGAAAAACATTAACACCGAGCTTTGAGGGCTACGCAGAGCTCTGAGATGTTCCTCCATCTTCTTTCGAAGTGGTCTTGCCGTTTCGTCTGTTTGAAATTCGTCAAAGGGCAAACAAACCACTTTATACACCACACCTCTCCTCTGGCATGAGAAAGGAGAGAACCGGAAATATTAGAGAGGACATTATCAACAGCCGTATCAGTAGCCCGTACGAAACCAATCCCTACTCATATGAGACGTCGAAGAGGTAAACTAGAGGTGTAAGGTGCTCTCAATATAAGGTATAGGACTGTTTACGAAGATCAGCGTTATATCTGTGTCATGTTGTGGCTGTGTGTTAAAGAAGCCCTTGTTTAGAGCCATGTAGGGCAATAGTGCACAAGTTGAGTTCATTTAGCTGGTGTCAAATTCTTGTTAAATGTTGTAGTTATTCAATGATTTCAGCTTTATGTGTGCTTAACAGTTTAATCTTCCAGAGCCGTAAAGGCTATTAACTCAACCTAACCAGGACCTTGGTTTGGTGTGGTTCCCGGGATGTTTCCCAACAATCAGCACTTGTGCATGTGTTGTGCCTCGTGTTCTGCAGGCGAATACATGAGCCCCGTACCAATTCCGGCTCTTTTCAGGATTTCCAAGACTATCTCAACGGCATTGATCTCGACATCGACAAGTGCAGAGACCTGCTGGGAAATCACTGGGACTTCAATCTGTTCGATGTAAGTTCCGCCGCTGTTCCTTCTGATTAGGGGATCGTTTATACTTCGATGCCGAGCGGCGCGACGTCATGTATTGTGGCCACGTTGATCAAGCGACGCGGTCGACCAGTTTGGCCAGTTTATATACCGTCGCGTCGCTCGGCGTAAGAAGTATAAACGGGCCTTAAAGCCCTGTTTATGCTTGCACCGTCACGCGGCGCGGCACCGCAGTCGGAATGGATATCGATCGGGCGGCGCGAAAAATCGATATCTATGGCAATCGTGGTGCCGCGCCGCTGGCGGCGAAAGTATGAACAGGGCTTAACACGTTCACGTTTTCGCGCCTAATGCACGGTCAGCTGCTTTTTTGGCGCGCGCGGGAGTCGCTCATTTGGGTGGACATCGTCCCTCGCGAGGTGCTGCTATCAGTGAGTAAAGCAAGCTCTGCGCCCACCCCCACGGCCTCAGGGTATTCCGTTCAATTCGACCGATGAGGCTTTCTGGAATTACTCTATTTCCGTCCGTGACGGATTTTCATTGATCTTTGGAACGAAGGTCTGAGGAATTCGAGCACACTATCGTTACAAGAGATTGCGAATTTGAAAAGTAAATCGAACAAAAATGCCAATAAAGTTATTTTCAAAACTCCCCCGTCCTCCCAAATGAGTGGGCATCGTCGCGAATGTGCTAAGTCCTTCCTCTAACTCGGCGATGTCTTTTCCAGAACGTGGACGTCGGCGACGATCAAGAGCAGGCACAGCACGAAAGACACCAGAATGATCCGAACACGAGCGCGTCTTCGTATGGCATCGGGATGCAGAATGGCAACGTACAACAGGCCGGCCTACTCACATATCCTGGCCCACAGCTGGCATTGGAAGGAGGACCTCTAGTCTCGAATGGCGGCTATAAATCGAATACGCAGGTGGAACTGCTGGAAGATGACTCACATCCTGAGGTGAATCCCTCGCTGGAGTTCCCGTGCACTCCGTTGGTCGGTAACGATGATCTCTTGTTCCCCAGTACCCCGGATTTGCTCACTCCGTGCACAAGCCCACGACCTTGAGCTGTACGTGGGTTCGTCAGTTGTTTACAGATTAGCTTTAGACACCGCACCTACGGGGCAGTCTGCGCGACGACTTCCTGGACGGGCGAGGGGCAGCCTGTGTTTGTGTTTGTGTTCGAGAGTTAAAAAGGGTATGAGCATCACCCCCATCCAAGCATTGCAGTCTTTCTGATTGGGTAGAGCGCATCCTGCGTGGACCTAAAATGCAAAAATAAGATCAGGAAAACATTAAAAACAAAAAAAAAGGAAAACACCCATAACCGTCTGCAGATGGCCTTGGCTTGGACTTAAAGGGCTCACCTACCCTATCGAACACAGGTCCTGCCATGGGGAGCCGCGCAACAACACACGAAGTGAGGATCTTTGTTTTGTTTTGGCCCAAAAATGGCCGAAATCCCTCACTTCGCGCGTCGTTGCGCGTGTCTCGTGGCAGGATCCGCGTTCGGTGGGATAGGTGAGCCCTTTAAGTCCAAGGGCTAGGTCTCCTGCTGACACCTGTGGGTTTGTTTCCTTTATTTTCATTTTGTATTTGATGCTTTCGGGATCTCATCTTTGCATTTTAGGTCCCCCTAGGAAGCTCCCTATCATACCCTAGCTGGGCCATTGAAATTTTCTGCACCCACCCAACTCGATTAGTGCCAACGTCTGGTCTGTCTTTGCCAAGGTTGTCTGGACCGAAGGGGGATGGTGGAGAAGGGAAGTAAGGGGAGCTCTAGGTTGGACCAGGAGAGCTACCAGAACGGAAAGGAACACCCTGGAGGAGGGACCAGGACCCCGTATGGACTTACACTCGGAATACTGCCTGAGTTGGCTTCGATTGAAATGGCGGGAACCCGCCTCCCGCATCTGTGATGTTTGAATTTCCCGCCGAGCGCGGTCCCACAACGATTCTCTGCGGAAAGTGTTTCCATGGTTCTTCAACATGTCAGAAGGAGTCAGGACCTGTTCATACTACGCGTCAGGGGCGACTGCTGACCCGGGCAAGCCATACGTATCGATTTCTGCTGGACGATCGCTCGGCATCAATCGATGCGTATGCATTTGCCCTTGCGACTTAATTGCCGCCGTCGCGAAGTGTGAACAGTCCCTTAGTTAACGAACACACACAGGCTGTCCCTCCCCGTTAAGAAGTCAACGCCGTCTGCCCTCGGTGCTCTACCCGGTTTGATGGCTACTTGAATTCAGCAGCGTTGCTGCTCTTTCATGAACGCTGTTATATCGATGTCAAGTCATGCCTTTACAACGCCTCCGACGGTCGAGCTCGTCGACAGTCCAGGCGTTTGTAATTCCTAGTTGTTAATGTTTGTTCTTTGGTTTTCTTTCTCGTTTTCCTGTAATTCGCTAGTTGTTGTTGTGTGCTTATGGTGACTGAGTATCTGCGCATTGTTTTTGCTTCTTTTTCTTGTGCTTGCTAAAGTGATAAAATAACTAGAAGAGTCGTTTCCATAAAAGAGACCTCTAAGGTTGCTATATTGCCCTACTACACACGTTCGTTTGATAAAGATACATCATCTATCGTCTGTGCGTATCTCTGGTGAATGTCCCTGATTGTGTTGTCGTTCTCTTCTCATTTCATGTGAAAAGTGTGTGCGATGTCTGATAGTGCTTCAGATGATCGCTGAGCACAATCCGTCGGGTAAATGCATACGTGCGCTGCGTTCAGTGATTGTTCGCTTGATTCAAATCGGAACTGATCGTAGTGGAGTCTCTGTATGAGATTGCGCTGAGAATTTCATTTGCACAGGTTTTGTATGTTTTTGTAATAAAATTAAATTTGTAGACAAAAAGTGGTTACAGTTAATGTATTAGGGCCTGTTCATAGTTCGAGACGAGAGCGACTCGTCGCCAGTGAAAAACGTGCAGATCGATCAAAACCGAACCCTCGAGCAGAGGCCTGTTGTTCATACTCGAGCGGTGTCGCTGTCGCTTCCGTCGCTGCTGTCGCCTGTTCATACTTCGCGCCGGCGACGGGAGCGAAGGACGGAATGTGGAGTACATAATTACACCATGGCACACTAAGGGCCTGTTCATATTTAGCGACAAGAGCGACTGGGGCGACGGACATAGTGTGGTGTACGTAAATAATTGCGTCCACTCCACACTCCGTCCGCGATGAATGTAGTGTGAAATGCGTAATTATTTACGTATGCCACACTACATCCGTCGCCCCAGTCGCTCTTGTCGCGAAGGATGAGCAGGCCCTAATGTTCGAAGGAAACGATTCCTATTCGGCCATTCTTCAGATCAAGGTAAGGGCCTGTTCATGCTTCGCGACAGCAGCGACTGAAGCGACTAGGGCGACAAATATGAACACTTTTCGGCGGCGCGCGCTCGGTTCTAATCGATATGCATGCTTTGCACGGTCGACGGGAGCGACGAGAGCGCAGCGCGCGGAAGTATGAACAGGCGACAGCAGCGACTGGAGCGACAAGAGCGACAGCGCCGGCGCCCGAGTATGAACACTTTTCGGCGGCGCGCGCTCGGCTTTAATCGATATGCAGGTTTTGCACGCGCGACGAGTCGCTCTTGTCGCGAACTGTTAACAGGCCCTAAGGGGCCGTTTATACTTCCGACGCCGAGCGACGCGAGCCACGTATAGTGGTCATATTGATTGAGCGACGCGATCGATCAATTTGGCCACTTTACGTGCCATCGCGTCGCTCGGCGTCGGAAGTATAAGGCCTTTGTCATACCATCGCTCACTCCGAGCGACGCCTAATGATATGCACCCATATCGATTCCATCGCGCCGCCCGATCGATATGGGAGCATATCATTAGGCGTCGCTCGGGGTGAGCGATGGTATGACAAAGGCCTAAACGGGGCCTAAGGCATGCTATCATATTAGGCCCTTGTCATGCCATCGCACACCCCGAGCGACGCCTAATGATATGCTCCCATATCGATCGGGCGGCGCGATGGGATCGATATGGGTGCATATCATTAGGCGTCGCTCGGAGTGAGCGATGCTATGACAAAGGCCTTATACTTCTTTTGAAGGCCAGATTGATGATGTACGTAATATAACTGTTTGTTAGTGTTTGTGTTGACTGATTGACTGACTGACAAGAAATAGGCGTTATGGTGCAATTACGTACACCACACTATGTCCGTCGTCCCAGTCGCTCTTGTCGCTGCCGTCGCGAAGTGTGAACATACCCTTATGTTGGTCGGGAAGTCTTGACGGCTTCGACTGGTCCACTTCAAACCATCATAACATTGCTCATACTCATCGGATTCAGTCGAAATAAGTACCACCTGAATCACCCACGCTTTTTCCAACGCGATACTGGTTGATTAATTCCAACAGCGAAAAAAGTAGGTGATCGCGATGCGACAACTTCTAGAGTCTGTTTTTGCGTTGTGCTGTTGTGAAAGTGCTTAAAAAGGTGGAAGTCGGTTGGCGCAAGGTCTGGTGAGCATGGCGAGTGGGGCAGATCTTCAGCTCCTAGTTCGTTTAATTCTCGCAGTGATCTACGAAACGTGTGGGCGGACTTGCCGTGCAGAAAAATGTGACCTCTGTGACCACTGCCGGCTGCAGCTCACGCAACTTTCAGTACGTCTCGTCGAATTCGTCACGATAGAGCTCGGCTGTGACTACTCGTCCTGGCTCCAGAAAGTTGTAGTGAATCACGCCAGTCGCCGACCATCACACTGCTACCATCGTCTTTTTCTGGCGGGATTTCCGATTCGGAAAGTGCCTGGGCGCTTCGTCGACATCAACCCACTGTCCTGATCGTCTTCGGTCATCGTACAGAACCCGCTTTTCATCGCATGCGACGACTCGATCTAAAAACGGGTTCGATTTGATTCCGATTTTCTGCTCATTTTGGTCAGAATTCTGTTGTCTGGGAAAGTGGCCGATGAAAAATAAGAATCAGGCGAGCGTATAGCACGGGAATTCTGGAATGGGAAGAATTCGATTGAGTCTGTAGCTCGTCGCATCTCTGTCGTGCTTGTTTTAAAGACGTAGATTTCCTGCCAAGCAATAAGGGAGTAGAATATCATACAGTGACCATTGCTAGCCAGTTGGAGGTGTGCCTTCTGCAACAGCTCCTGTCTTGTACAAAAAGCACTTCTCATCACGATGCTTTGTTGCGATCAAAACTCTAGCACCAGGCGAGACTCGAACCCGTACCTCCTGCTGACCGGACAGGAATGCTCTACGCCGTTACACTACCGGCGCTGTTTGATCGAATGCAACGCCCACACCTCGTGGGACCTATCAACACTCACTCGTCTATCGGAATGAGCCGGCCGCTGATATCAGCATGGAACCAGTAAAGATGATCGTCTTGATAGGAATGATTCAACTTCAATCTTCTTTAATAATTCCTATCAAGGCCATCAGCTTAACTGGTTCCATGCTGATATCAGTGGCCGACTCATCCCAACGTAGGCTGAGTGCCGATCGGTCACACGAGGTGTGGATGTTGCGTTCGATCAAACAGCGTCGGTGGTGTAATGGCGTAGAGCATTCCCGCCCGGTTAGCAGATCGTACGGGTTCGACTCCCGCGTGGCGCTAGTTCTGATCGCAACAAAGCATCGTTATGAGAGCTTACAACCCCCATACCAGCCACCTGAGACTTAAAGAAAATGAATTGAAACACACTTCTGTAACCAAATCTTTCGCATAAAACTTTAATGAAATGTCAGGAAGAATAAACAATGCAACGAACACCAACGGGGAGAAAGAAATATGCTAACCTCAAATCTTCTGCATTTAGTTGAACTAACACCATCTGATAGTAGTATACTCATATAACTGTGCTATGTTTCTTCAGACGTAACAAAGCGCGAATGCGTTTAAACGGATCGATTTTCATCTTCCTTCTTTTTACAAGTACTCTCTCAGTATTATACAAAACAAACGAAACGAACACAAATATGTGCGTGTGTGTTACGTGTAACCGAGCAAACAACAAACGAGGTGGAGGCGCCTAACAAAGACGTCGTGGCGCCGTCAAATCGAAGGTGACGACGCATAATTAACGCAGAAACAGGAATAGCAGCCGCCCATGTCCGCAACGCGGGCCGCATGGGTTTGTGAGCAACTATTGGACGTGTGTGTGTGGTAGTAGTTACTGGTTGAACAACCTGAAGCCGCTCTGCAGGCGGGGCAGGTCGGACTCTGCACGGCAGGAACGCGTGCGATGTCCCGAGCTTAGAGCGGGGACATCCCATATCACCTAATGACGCGCAGTGAATCAGCAGTGACCAGTGTGTTCCAGGGGAAATCAGCATCAGCACTCAGTAACGTCTCTTGCGCCACAGTTAGTGGGTGTGTGCGCGCGTTACTAACCTCTGAACAAAGCGTTGGCAACATAACATCACCGTCAATACTCTTCGCGAAGAACATCAAAAATGCGCTTTCTGAACACGGCAACAGTAAATTTCACAGCTAGAGAGCCTCCCTCGTCGGATGGCTCTCGATTCTGGGCACTTAGTTCGACGGCGGCACGATTTCGATGATCTTCTTCTCACGAGGCGGCAACGGCTGTCTGCTTACCTGGAAAGAATTCGTGCTCGAGGCGTTATGCAGCGCTATTTATTGTACACATGCACCACTTTCACATTGAATTAGAACTTTTCGAATCAAATTGGTCACCCTTCTTAAGCATTGGCCTAAAACTTTTGAAACCAATACGAACTCTTTTTAATTCGCCTATCCAATAAGTGAACATAAGGCCCTGTTCATACTTCGCGACGGCAGCGCCCGGAAAGTATGAACAGACGACGGTGGCGACTGGTGCGACGGATGTAGTGTGCTATACGCAATTGCACCATAAGGTCTATTTCTTCTCGGTCAGCCAATCAGCCAACATTGACACTAGGAACCAGCCATAATACGGCGTGTTCATACTTCGAGCGACAAAAGCGACTCAGACCGTCGCAGCAGTCAACTGGAAGGGCGACTGTAGTTCACCATTAAAATTTCACCGTGAGGTAAACGGACTTTCACCAGCAGTCGAACCACGACTTCGAGCGGGAATTTGAAACGGATTAAAACATGCTGAGAACTACGTTTCGAACCGCCCCCCCCCCCCATAGCAAGTTCGTTGAATTTTGGGAGAAATGGTGTTCAACTACCGGTCAGTTTCTTGGGTGAACTACAGTTGCCCCTCCAGTTCACCGCTGCGAGCGTCTGAGGACTGGAGCGACACAGGCGACGGACGGAGTGTGGTGTACCGTACTACACACTCCTTTCCGTCGCTCTTGTTGTTCCAGCCGCTCAAGTCGCTCTTGTCGCTCGAAGTATGAACAGGCCCTCGTTACCTTAATCTGAGAAATGCCTAAATAGGAATCGTTTCCTTCGAACACTGGTGCACTATAGTGTGTGAAAGTACGTACTCCACACTCCGTCCGTCGCCCCAGTCGCTCCCGTGGCTGGCGCGAAGTATGGACAGGCGATAGCAGAGACGAGAGCGACGGGAGCGACAGCGACAGCGCTCGAGTATGAACAGATTTCGGCGATCGCTCGGTTTTAATCGATTTGCATGTTTTCTCAAGTCGCTCTTGTCGCGAAATACAAACAGGTCCTAATGCTTGAAAATTCATAAAACTCTCACTTTAAAAAATAATGGTTTAGAGATTGTTTTAGAGAATAGGAAGGCGAGCTTTTCTAGTGCCAAAGAGATTGCGCCGCGCGCTCATCTAGGACGCCGCACGATTTTCATGCGATTGGTGGCAAAATTTCTGTTTGCATAGAGTTTAACAACTGAACGACACACCAAACACACGAGTGCGTTGCGCAGCCTGGTCTTTTAATGCACTTTTTCATTTTATTTCATTTTTCCTTTTATTTACAAAGAAGAAATAGTCAACGAATTTTCTTTTAAAGCGCAACAAAACAACAAGCACTATGTGCCTTCTTTTTATAAAATTCCTAGTCACTCGGGTAGCTGAACCAAAAAATTTCAAAGAAAGTTATACCAAATTTTCCCTGAACAAGGAATTATTCTAGCCATCTTGGAGAGTCTGTAGTTTAACCTGTAGGAAGCCCACTCCGATTTGGAAGTTTTAGGCCTGCCTAGAAGAGTGTCCAGTTGATTTGAAAAGTCTCCAATTCCACGTGAAAACGGTATAAACCATCTCAAACACCCTACTTGGCCAAAAATTGTGGAACAATCCAAAAAAAAAGCTAAAAAGCCCACTATTCTCACCTGCTGCGTAGGATCGAAATAGACGACGTCCGTCGGCTGACGCGGCATGCTGAAGTTGTGCTGCGGCGGTGGCGGCGCAAGAGGTGGAGGGACATTCATCTGAGCCGGAGGAGGCAGTATCTCGCCTCGTTGTTCCGAGTACCGCTTCGGTCCGGTGAAACCGCGCGTCGGATACGCATCACCGTAGCCGCCGCGCGGTGACGGCGGTGGCAGTGCGGCGCCGCGTGATCTGCCCGAATAAGCGCCGCGAGGCGCGTAGCCACCTCGCGCATCGTAGTAGCTTCCGTTGTCTAAAGCTGAACATACAAAACAGTACACGCATCGAAGCGATCTCCTCGAACGATGTGAAGTCATTCAAAAGATAAAGGCTCTAGGAATACCTCTCGGAGAGTAACCAGCATTTCTCTGCGGAGGCACTTCTTCGCGTTGATATCCACTTTCGCGAGCGTCACTGCTCCTTGTAGCCGTGATCGTTCGGCTTGACGCACCGCGTGTAATTCCAGAAGAAGCAACTGCTTAATTGGCAGTGATCTACTCTCGTTATCTCTTTGGTATGTGCGTTAGGCTCCGTTTATACTTTGACTCTGCGCGACGCGACGCCACGTATTGAGGCCACACTGATCGGGCGAGGCGATCGATCAATGTGGCCACTATACATGCCGTCGCATCGCTCGGCGTCGGAAGTATAAACGGGGCCTTAGAGGCAATGCGGCTTGACAAGGGTCACCATAAGCTGCTAGACGATTGTGAAGCCCACCCGATACTCTCGTAAAAACCATGGTAGGAGAGAAAAACCATGCAACATAAAGTATAATAGCGGAAACCTGATATTCTCAACTACTGACGTTAGGTTGGCCGGAAAGTTCTGGCGGTTTTTTGTAGCCGCTTTTCGTTCGTTTATTACTGAATCAATATTCGACTAATTTAACGCATTTTCATATGTATACACTGCTTGAAAGGTAATAATTTTGCTCACAGTAAGGCACTGAAGAAGTTAAGGGCTCATATGAAAGCCTAACCAGGATACTATCTCAACGGTAGGTCGGAACGGCGCAAATGTTGTATATGGGCAGAACCGCCTCTCCCTGGGAAGTAACAAACAGCAGGTATCTCGACCCCAATACAACTCTGCGCAAAGTTAGGGGCGACGGAAGTCGCCCGTGGCGCCCTGTTGATTCACGTGCTCCACAACTGACGGGCGCGCGCGGGATGAGGGCTGGTATCGCGGACCAGCGCAGTGAACAGGTGGCGTAGTAGGGAAGAGCTCGGGCTCGTGAGCGAGGGGTGGGGGTTTGGATCCCGCGGACTGCGTTTGTTTTGCACTTTTGAAAAATCCATGTTTATCATATAGGTGATCCACCTAGGGTATTAGAGTGTGTTATAGAGGATGTTTACATATACCATATGCTTCAAACTACAGATTAGCTAAAATGTTCACTTCTGTGTGTCACTTATTTTAAGCCTATTTTGTGTGAAGCTGTAGTTATGTAACGATAGATATTTTGTGGCACTAGTTAAAAGTTCCGACTCCACCAACAAGACTTCAGTCAAAAATTTGTTTGCTGAAACTTCTTTCTCTACCTGCCGTCACCGGCAGAAACTTTAGGAATGTAATCCTGTGCCTTCCTGTATTTATATTATCCAGCCGAATCGTGAAGAATGGATATCAGATTCGTAATCAGCACTCTAAATAACCTCCCTAGACGACCATAGACGAAGTTTCAGCGAAATCGGTGACCCTGCCTGGACCACCCTTGTTAACGGTATGGGTGGCCTCCGACGGAATCGTGAAGAACGGATATCAGATTCGTGATCACCATCCCAAATACCCCCCCCCCCCCCCTAGACGAAGTTTCAGCGAAATCGGTAACCCTGCCTGGACCACCCTAGTTAACGGTATGGGTGGCCTCCGACGGAATCGTGAAGAACGGATATCAGATTCGTGATCACCATCCCAAATACCCCCCCCCCCCCTAGACGAAGTTTCAGCGAAATCGGTAACCCTGCCTGGACCACCCTAGTTAACGGTATGGGTGGCCTCCGACGGAATCGTGAAGAACGGATATCAGATTCGTGATCACCATCCCAAATAACCCCTAAACGAAGTTTCAGCGAAATCGGTGACCCTGCCTGGACCACCATTGTTAACGGTATGCGTGATATATCTATATGTAAACATGCTTTATAACACGCTATAATACCCCTAGGTGGATCACCTATATGATAAACATGGATTTTGCAAAAGTGCAAAACAAACGCAGTACGCGGGATCCAAACCCCTGACCCCACGTTCACGAGCCCGAGCTCTTCCCCACTACGCCACCTGTGCACTGCGCCAGTCCGCGATACCAACCCTCATCCCGCGCGCGCCCGTCAGCTGTGGAGCACGTGAATCAACAGGGCGCCACGGGCGACTTCCGTCGTCCCTAACTCTGCGCAGAGTTGCATTGGGGTCGAGATACCTGCAGTTTGTTACTTCCCAGGGAGAGGCGGTTCTGCCCATATACAACATTTGCGCCGTTCCGACCTACCGTTGAGATAGTATCCTGGTAAGAAAATGGAAATTTTCTGACATATGAGCGGCATAGAATGCGCCATGCACTCGCTTGAAAGTTTGCATTTTACACACGATTGGTTGTCTTTCGCTTGAATACATGTTATAATTCCTTCACAAAGTGGCCGCTTCGATTGATTTGCGTATCTTTTAGGGTTTGAAACTTAAAAACACACTATGGCTTGCGGAAAGTGCAGCGGGTCCTAAAAAATGCGGGTAGTATTTCAACCGTTCTAACATTGCTGCTTGTGAAGACGCTTACGATTCATATGAAAGCACAGGGTGTCGAAATTTCTGTGGCATGTAAGTAGTCAAGGTTGCGCCCTGCTCCCGCCCGAAACCTTGTATTTCAGACTTGATTGATTGTGCATGGTCTGAATGCCTGTTATAATGTTGTTAATGTTTATAGTGTTACTACTTGGCCAGATTAACCTGTGCTGTGCTTCTTTTAACGTTATGCGTCGTCCAGTAGCTGTCGTTATGCCGATTTACCTCTCCACTCAGCTTGAATGTTTCTTCATCATTGTGAAGTTAGTTTGCCCAAAGACCCTAAGCACAAGCTTCTGAGGCCAGCTAAACCGGAAGGAAGAGTGCCTCTATATAACATGGGAGCTCAAGCCTTAATCAGGTTGGCATTCTGATTGGGGCGCCTTGTCTCGACAACGGTCCTGCTCTACCGACCGATGGTCCCATCTGGCTTCGTGTAAGGTGAGGGTCTCGATCTCTCTATTGACTCGAAAGGTTGTCTTGAATGTTGTTACAGGATGTTTTGTTGCGATCAAAACTCTTGCGCCAGGCGGGACTCGAACCCGCATCTTCTGCTTTCCGGGCAGCGATGTTCGCCTTACACCACCGGCGCTGTTTGACCGCACGTAACATCCTCGATATCCTCGAGGTCTGTCAGCACCCACCCGTGATACGGGGATGGGCCGGCCCCTGATATCAGCATAGAACCGGTTAAGCTGAAGACCTTACTAGTAACAATGTTTCAACACACTTGCTTAAGCCTGGAGCGGCTGGTAGAGAGGTTGTCTTGAATTTCTAAGGTCGAGGCGACGTCTGACGCGGTAGCCACATTTTGACTTGATCCTTCCTTTCAGGCTCTGAAGAAGGCGATACCGCCGAAACGTTAGCCAATAAAGATCTGTATAACCTCGTGTATCTTCCGCAGGATGGATACGTCATCCCCTCTGTTCTCCCTTCCGAGATCCGACACGCCATCTCGTCGGTGAAGAAACGTACAGCACCCGGTCCTGACAGGATCAGAGCTGAACACCTGAAGAACCTCCCGCCAGCGCTCATCAACACCTTGGCGCGGCTCTTCACACGCTACCTGTCCGAATGCAAGGTTCCATCTCAGTGGAAGACCAGCAAGACCGTCTTGCTGTACAAGAAGGGAGACGTGCACGACATTGGCAACTATCGCCCGATCTGCCTGTTGTCCGTAGTCTACAAGCTGTTCACTCGAGTCATCCTGAATAGGATTAGTAGAACGCTGGACGAAGGACAGCCATGCGAGCAAGCAGGATTTCGGAGAGGATTCAGCACGATCGACCACATACACACCATTACGAAGCCCATCGAAGTGTCGCGAGAGTACAAGCTGCCGCTGTGCCTTACTTTCATCGACCTGAAGAAGGCATTCGACTCCGTCGAGACTGAAGGGGTCATGGAAGCCCTGCTCACCCAGGGCGTTCCTACTCAGTACATCAGGGTCCTTCGAGAGCTGTACAGTGGATTCACGACCAAGATCTCACCATTCTACAACGACGTCGTCATTGACGTGAAGAGAGGGGTTCGACAAGGGGATACCATATCCCCGAATCTCTTCAGCGCCACCCTCGAAAACGTCATGCGCGAACTAGAATGGGATGACATGGGAGTGAAGGTCGACGGCCGGCAACTGCACCATCTTCGCTTCGCTGACGACATCGTGCTCATAACACCGAGCATCAGTCAGGCGGAGCGAATGCTGGCCGACTTCGATCGTGTATGTGGAAGCGTTGGACTGCAGCTGAATCTTACGAAGACGATGTTCATGAGGAACGGATGGGTTTGTGATGCCCCATTCTCGCTCAACGGAACGAACATCTCCGAATGCTCCAGCTACGTCTATCTGGGTCGCGAAGTCAACATGGCCAACGACCTAGCACCAGAGCTGAGCAGGAGGAAACGAGCGGCTTGGGGAGCTTTCAAGAGCGTCGAAGAAGTCGCGAAGAAGACGAAGAACGTCCGACTCCGTGCCCACCTATTCGACTCTACCGTTCTTCCTGCCCTAACATACGCCTCAGAGACCTGGGCTATACGAAAGCAGGATGAACACGCGATCAGCGTCGCGCAGCGTGGAATCGAGAGGACGATGCTCGGAGTGACACGACTCACGCAAGTGAGAGAAGGCCTCCGGAGTTCCGACGCCGACGTTCGAAGATCAGAGACGCTGTCGCATGGGCCAAGTCGTCGAAAATTAGGTGGGCCGGCCACGTAATGCGATTCGCAGACACCCGCTGGACGAGAGCCGTCACAGACTGGATTCCGCGGGATGTCAAAAGAACACCAGGACGCCCACCAACGCGTTGGTCGGACTTCTTCGTGAAAGCCCTGAACGACCGATATGACGCTCTTCGTGTCCCTCGAGCGAGGAGGATCCATTGGACCACTCTGGCACGCGACAGGGACGAATGGAGACGCTGCTGGCGCCCGCTCGAGCAAGTCGATGATCAACGGGACGACAGGTGATACAGGTGATAACCTCGTGTGGAGCTCAGTAAAACCAACGCAACAAAATTTAATTTTGTCTTAAAGCGCAGCAAAGTAGCAATCATGTAGTGCATTAAAAGACTAGAACGCGCCATGCACTCTGAAAGCAAGTCGCAATGTTTATTTGATTGATAGTGTAAATACTGCTCACTTGCAACAAGAAAGTTAGGATAGTGTGCCTTTCTTTACAAATGTTTGTGTTGCACCGTTTGTAGGCGTAAAACTGCATGCAAATGGAAATTTTGCTATCAGTCGAATAAAAATCGCAACGCCTCGGACGACAGCACGGCGCAATCCCTTCTTTTGGCATTAAAAAATGGCCTTAAAACAAACTTTAAGCTAGTATTCTCCTCAAAGAACGAGATTTTTTTTTAAAATTCTAACAATGTGTTCACTTATCCGGTAGATGAATTGAAACTTCCAAGAAAGTTATACTAAAATTTTTCCTGAACAAAAAATTATTTTAACATTTTTGGAGAGTCTCTAGTTTAATGTAGAAGAAGCATATTTCGATTTGGAAGAGTTCGGTTTGATTTGAAAAGTCTTAGACTAGCTTAGACAGTGTCCAATTTGTCCAATTTGGTTTGAAAAGTGTCGAATTCGACGTGAAAATTGTGTAAAAATGCGAATTAGGTTGAATATTGATTCAGTAATAAACGAACGAAAAGTGGCCACACAAAAACCTCCAGAACTTCCCGGCCAACCTAACAAATACCACTACATAATGGACAGAAGTGTAACAGAACACCCTCTTCGCTTGCTGTGACGATTTTTCAAAGCTTTTCGGATGGAGCACAGTTGCAAGGATGATATTTCTGAAGCACCTAACTAAAGACCCGGGTGAACTTGCAATGAAAAGGCAACTAGAAACGCTCTCCGCGCTGCTGGGCGAAAACATCTGGAGGTGATGCAACACAGGTGGCTCGCAAGTTGCTAGGAGCTCGAAATGTAGGCAGCTGTCGGTTACAACGTGACGATGATGAAAGTCTACAGAGTTATCTAACCTGTATCTTCCTGGTAGCGTTACCTTCGTCACATAGAGGTTTTTTGGGTTTTAAGATGGATCTTTTAAGTCAAATACTCATGTTCGCCCTCTTAGAACGTGCTCATTTGACCAAAAACTTGTCCACTGGCACTTCAGTTCAAACTGAAGATGATAGATAAGGATACCCACTCCAAGCCGCACTGCATTCTGCACCATTTCTAGCCTACAGGATCACCAACCTCCTCTCACCGTGCCCCTCATAGCACCTCGTCGGTGATTCTCATAGTTCCTCTCCTCTGGTCGGTCCTTTCGAAAGCGATCGCCATCTCCATCACGATAGCGGTCCTTATCATAACGCTCCCTTAAAACGCAGACAGAGATCAGATCACAACCACGTAATCCCCTGCACCCCCACGAGAACAAAAATCGAACACGAAGGGAAACGAACTTCGCCGGTGGATGCCTATCCATGCGATGCCCGCTCAGGCCGCCGCGACTGCCGCGCACATTGCGAACGACACGGACATCGGCACGTTCGGCCCTCTCGCGTCGCTGCTCCGGGCGGATTTGGCGGCGTTGTCCGACGTGCAGATCGTCGTCGTCGTCGTTGTTCGAACGTCTTTCACTCGTCACTCTTTCGTCTGAAGAGTGAACACTCTCAGGGGGACGGGGAACATCTGTGGAGAAGTCTAAATGTTAGTTGTAAATACAAACAACCGCTATTGGAAAATTGGGAAACGTTGTAATTCACAGAGAGATTTATGGCGCATTGACACAGCTGTGTTTAACTCTCCAACGCATCGATGTCATGTCCTTCAAACAATCGAGATTGTTTCAAATTACATTGGCTTTGTTACGACAGCTTTTAGCTACGATCTCTTCAAGTCAAACACGAGCAGAATAGGTCAACTCTGAAGAATTCGGATGTAGTGAAGTAGCAAGAAGAAGAAGAAGAAGAAGAAGAAGAAGAAGAAGAAGAAGAAGAAGAAGTAGAAGTAGATGAATAAGACGATTGAGACGAAGAAGGAGAAGAAAGAACGAAGAACAGAGCAGTAATGGCGCAGAAGGCAGCTCATACAGAAATCAGAATAAGCAAACGATCAGCCTCGCACACGAGCTGTAGTGAAGACAATGCTCAAGGTGACACGATTCACGCAAGTGAGAGAAGGCCTCCGGAGTTCTTCGACATTCGAAGACCAGAGAAGCTGTTGCCCGGGCCAAGCCATCTCAAATTAGGTGGGCCGTCCGCGTAATGCGCTTCGTAGAGCACCTGCTGGACGTGAGCTATCGCCGACTAGATTCCGTGAGACGTCAAAAGAACACCTGGATACCCACCAACACGACGGTCGGACTTCCTCGTGAAAGCCCTGAGTGAACGATATGGGCGGAGAGTCGTTGGATACACCGTCCTCAGAAAGGGGCAGGGTGAGGGGCGCGCCGAGGACAAGATGTCCGGGTCCCTGCCTTCACATGGAGGCATCGCATTTCTAGTCACTTCCCTTGGCCCTGCAGCTCTATCCTGAACTGATTTCGTTCTTGAGACAAGAGTCAGAATATTGTTCACCATATTTGAAGGAGAAGAGTTTTCAGCTGCACCGCCAAGGCTCTCTTCAGGTCCCGCCACATTGCTCAGTACTAAGGCGTCGTCCGCATTTTCCGACAAGTATATCAACATCTTAGCGAGATATGTCATGACAACAACGCGACCATCCACTAGAAAGTTCTTCAACACAAGAAGAATTGTCTGATCCTTGGAGAGAGAGGACGGTGAGCCGATTTTGCGCACAATTACGGATAAGCCTTCAATGTAGAACTCCTGACCGGAATCACTCACAGTCTCTAGTTAAGGCGAAAATTTACGGAATTGTGGTGAAAACTGATAGAATCTAGAGAGAAGAGCGACCTTCTCATTTCCTCAACTGCCTCCATAACCGAACTGACTGGAAAATGACTTCAGAGTTCCCCGAGATGCGCTTCCCAATCGTCTCCTATCAGCTGTTAGGTTTTTGGACGACATCACGCCAATTAACGACGGTTTCGCGCGCAGCAAACTTGCCCAAATAGGGCAGCACGAGCAGCGCGGGAAGTGGGCGGCGGGCAGCACGGTGTACCGAACGACTACCCCCCCCCCCCCCCCCCCCCCGAGATGATGCTCTTTGTGTGCCTCAAGCGAGGAAGTTCGATTGGAGCACTCTGGCACGTGACAGGGATGAACGGAGATGTTGTGGAGGCTTGTGTGAACAAATCGACGGTCAAAAGGGGGCGGCAAACGATACAGGAGATATTCTCATGGGAGATACACCTGTATCACCTGTCGTTCCGTTGATCATCGAGTTGCTCGAGCGGGCACCAGCAGCGTCTCCATTCTGTCGCGTGCCAAAGTGATCCAATGGATCCTCCTCGCTCGAGGAACACGAAGAACGTCATATCGTTCGTTCAGGGCTTTCATGATGAAGTCCAACCAACGCGTTGGTGGCCATCCTGGTGTTCTCTTGACATCCCGCGGAATCCGGTCGGTGACGGCTCTCGTCTAGAGGGTGTCTGCGGAGCGCAGTATGTGGCCGGCCCACCTAATCTTCGACGACTTGGCCCATGCAACAGCGCCTCTAATCGTTCAACGCCGATGAAGCTCGGAAGGTCTTTCACTTGCACGAGCCATATAGCTCAGAAGTCAAGTAAGATCTACACTTTCCACCCCTTTACCACTCCCAGGCGCTGTATGATTAAAAAAACCAGTGTGTATAATGTAGCTCACACAGAACCGCGTAGCCGAAATCAATCAATAGCAAAGGAATTGAAATGCACTTCCCAGCACGAGTTTTTTCAACGCTTGTAGGTGGCACGGGCAACAATGCATTTACAGAGCAAATTATGCAGCAGTGATTCACTCTCCTAGCGCTGATACAGAGTCCACGACACTGCCCTCAAAGAGTAGCGGATGAACGCTAGTTCCATTCGCTAACGGGCCTTAAGAACGCTTAGAAAGCAAATTGAAGTAGAGACTCAACAGTTAGAAGACACCTACCCTTGTCACCTCTGTCGTCGTGTCCCTGGCTGGTCCTCTCCTCCGTCGACTGCCGCTCGGGTTTCTGAGGGCTCGGTTTCTGAGGTCGAGGTCTGGCCGAACTGTCAGCAGCGACTCTCTCAGTTCGTTGCCTCGGTTTTGGTCGGACTAAATCGGTGAGACATTTGAGCTTGCGGAAAAAATTCTTGATGGGACAAAATACTTCAAGCCATTGAAACTGAGCATAAAAGCTGCTATAGGCGCTACGCCACTTGACAGTTGTGGTTTCTTTTAAATTACGAAACAAAAATTATGGCAATATTTTTCAAAGAAGAACCGGCAAATAAATATTTTGACGAACATTCATAAACAATTGAACTACTGCTTTTACTTCTGGTTACCAGTGGTTGCCTCGTGGAATTAAGAAGCTGAAGTTCATGGAGGTAATTCACTGACATCCGCCTCTACCAGCGCAATCCGCGGAATTTCCCTACAAAGCGACCCTTCAGCGACATACTTCTCCCCACTAACTCTACAGATGTACAAGGGACAGGACGGCTCAAAACTGACCAGGGAAGGGTCTTAGGCGTAGGTCTGAACGGGGGAAGTGGATAGATAGTACTACGAGAATCTCCAGCCGTCAAATAGTAGAAGAACATGTTTCGTTTTTGCTGAGTCCTTGAACCCAAGGAGTTACGGGCCCTTGAAGGCGGGGTACAGAAGCGCACCGTCAGCACGCGCCCACGTGCGTGCGTGCGTGCGCTGTTGTATGGGACGCGGCGAAAGGCACTGCGGCGAGCAAGTCGGTGGCTCAGCAGGTTGCGCGTTGCTTCAAAGGTGCTAGACCAGATGTTCGACTCCCGTGCTATGCGCTGTTTTTGCACTTTTTCGTGACCGCTGCCTTCTTCATCGATTTGCTTTCTACACATCTCCTACACATTTATTTCACTCTAAATTGTCAAAAGAGTGAGATTCGTGATCAACACCCCATGACCTCGACAGTCCTAGTCATCCCGTACCTGCTGTAACCTACCGTAATCAGCCGAAATTTCAAAAACGAATGTCAGATTCGTGATCAGCGCTCCAAATACCGCCCTCTGGGAGAGGTTCGGGGAAAATTTTTTTTCGACCTCTCCTCGACCCTGGAGTCGTGAAAGTACAGTAGTGCCTTAATGGCAGTTTGGATCAGCTTACTTCCTACACATCTCCTACACATTTATTTCACTCTAAATTCTCAAATTAGGGTTTACTTTGAGCTGTGCTTCACTCCCTGCTCTCACTTTCTGTAGTATACAACGTTTTGTGTTTTTCAGCGAATGTTAAACAGTGACTTCACAGCAGGTACGGGTTACAGCAAGTACGTGATGACTAGTCGAGGTCATGGGGTGTTGATCACGAATCTCACTTTTTCGAAAATTTAGAATGAAATAAGTGTGTAGAGATGTGTAGAAAGCAAACTGGTGAAGAAGGCAGCGGTTACGAAAAAATGCAAAAACAGCGCATAGCACGGGAGTCGAACATCTAGTCTAGCACCTTTGAAGCAACGCGCAACCTGCTGAGCCACCGACTTGCTTGCCGGAGTGCCTTTCGCCGCGTCCCATACAACAGCGCATGCACGCATGCACGTGGGCGCGTGCTGACGATGCGCTACTGTACTCCGCCTTCGAAGGCCCGTAGCTCTTTTGGTTCAAGGACTCAGCAAAAACGAAACATGTTTTTCTACTATATGAAGGGCGGAGATTCTCGTAGTACTATCCATTTCCCCGTTCAGACCTACGCCTGAGACCCTTCGCTGTTGAGAATATCCCTGGATATTGACTATACACTGTATCCGATACCCATTCGAATAATTCATATCCGTCATTTTTTGCATACCCGAATAAATGGATCCCATCCGGACAATGGCATTTTTGAAAGGTCTGGATCTTAGGATGATTCAGACAAGGGTGTGTTTACCAGAGCGAGCTTTCAAAGGAGCCAGATAACTGATTTTGATCAGAAATCTGATATCCTATGCGAATCGAACATCCGATATTCGATCTGAAGAAAAAGCTGTTGTCTGAATCGTCCGAAAAACGGAGCAGAATTATCCGAGTCGATGTCGGATCGAATGTAAAGGATAAAGGATAAAGGACGGCGTTATTCAACCCCTTTTTGGGATGCGTCACGCATTCTACTTCGACAAGATATCGTGAAGGCGATTTGAAGGCGTATTTGGCCATACAATGGCTTGCCGTGGCCAGCCGATGAACAAGTCAGCGCTCTATCTTTCCCAGACAAATCTGGTACCAATTCACCGACACCGCAGGGATGGATGGCTTGGCTGGTTTGGGTGGAAAATTCGAACCAGGAACCTGGTATCGGGTGTACGCGACAGCCGGCGCCTCCTCCAACTGCGCTACACGCGCCCTGGATCCAATGTGTTAATGTCAATTTGGGGAGACCCTGCAGAGAATAAATTCCTACTTTACAGGTCGAGAATCACTAAACTTCTCGATTGAATACGGTGTCGAAAAAAAAAAGAAAAATTCGCAGGGTAGATAGTCTACCGACCGCTTTTTACTTGAAACTGCTCTATCCTTCGAGCTTCCTGATAATAATAATAATTCAGACCGAAAATAATTGGATAAAATGCGTTAAAAAAACCTTGTAGATGTCTAATGAAACAGTGCCCGACAAAATGGTGAACAGGAAAAGATATTGAAACGCAAACGTGTGAAAAATATAAGAACCATAAAGGCGAACCTTCTCTCTTTGGACGTGATCTTACTCCCGTCGACTCTGCTTCACCCTCGGCTTCCTTCTTCACCTAAACGTCGAGATGTAAATAAACACAACGTCAAAGCATGTTAACGCTACAAAAGACGTGTTCCTTAATTTAAAAGACATTGTTTTAGAAGGATATGGATCTCGGAAGAATTTTTAAGTGTAGAAGTAGTAGAATTCCTCAGCAGTAGCCGTTTTATAAAAATTTATTAAACGTCTTTTCTAAATGAAACCTCGTTTTAGTAGAATTTTCGGATCTATCGGGAGGAGGGGTCCATCGAATTGAAAATTATGTAACAAATTAACTTGAGACTTACCGAGCGGCTCCTATAGAACACGACAGGCTTTGAAAGAAACAAAAAACTAACCGAAAAACAAAAAAAAATTGAATTGCCGCGGTTTTACAACCATCTCGGTAGGCAGAGAGCGACGCAATGGAGGCATGCCGCGTGCTGACCACCGCCTGACATGTTATAACCAGGACCTAGCATGGTGAGGACTGCGCATAACGCCGCATGCCGCGCGTTGACCGCCATCTGACATGTTATAAGCAAGATCTAACATGGTGACGAGGGCACATAACTTTGCCTGCTTACAACCGCGGCGAAGGCAGATGTAATTTTTTCTTTCTTCGTGAATTTTTTTAGTTTCGGTCCTATCGTGTTCTCTAGAAGCCGCTCGGTAAGTCTCAACTCAATTGGTTCCATAGTTTTTAATTCTGTGCCCCCCCCCCCCCCCACCCGACTAGGATAGATCCGAAATTTCCGTTTCCAAAAATTGATTAGGACTCTCTCTTTCAATTACTTTCTGCTGCTGAACATCAAATCCTCCTTCGCTGTGAGAACGCTTACTAATCACTCTCACTAGCTAGAAGATTGAAAAACAACAACAACAACGCAGCTGTCCAACCTCATCCGATCTTTTTCTTTGAACACCCTCAACCTCCTCTTGCGTGTCTCCTTCGCGAATATCGAAGCCATAGCGTGTCATGATCTGCTTCTTTGTTTTCGGGCGCTGCCAGCGCTCATCATACCTGAAACAGGAGCTGATAGAGAAAGTACAGGAGAAGGGTTCTCTCTTGGAAACAATGGTACTGATCTGCTACTTTTTAAGGTCCTTTCTGTGCGCATACAAAAAAACTCCAGGGGCTGGATTCATCAACGACTTACAGAAATTTAACAGAGAAATTAGAACCGAAATTATTGATAGCGCGGCGTATCGCTCACCATATCACTTGATAAACCGCGCTATCAGAGATTTTGGCTATAATTTTCTGTTAAATTGCTTTAATTCGTTGATGAATCCGGCCCCAGGGTGGAAGTCAATCTACCACGCCTGTGCCAAAATTGACCACGTTATAGAGTTAGTTCTTCCTTCCCCTGACTCAGTCTGTTACAGTAATCATAAGAGCCTGTTCATACTTCGCGAAGGGAGCGACTGGTCGGCCCGGCAAATCATATGTCAAGCGATAGCCCAGGAAAAATCGATACGTATAATTTCTCTGGCTAATCAATCGCTCCCATCGCGAAGTACGAACAGACCCAAAGCAAGCGCAAGGGCCCACTTCCCTCAAGCTGCCCATTTTAGATCCAATCTTTTGCACACTAGGCCCTTCACGGTAAAAAACACAGGCATATAAAACTTAAATCCCAGCTAATTCTATTAGGATGTCCAGAAAGTATCTGCAGAAATGCGACAATTTTTTCAAAATAACACATTTTTTATCAACATTTTATTAATCAACCAAATAATTTCCATCAACATCGAGTACTCTCCGTCAACGTTCCACAAGACTTCGAATTTCTCTGGCGTAGAAATCCGGCGACTTGGAGGCGAAAAAAGCTCGGAGGTCATTTTCAAGGTGGTCACGCTCTTCATAACGCTTCCCTTCCAAATGATGCTGAAGTGACCGAAGAAGGTGGTAGTCACTTGGGGACAGCTCTGGGCTGTACGGTGGGTGCGGCAGAACTTCCCATCCGAGTTCTAGAATTTTCTGAGAAGTCGTCTCCGCGATGTGTGGGCGCGCGTTGTCATGCAGCAAGCGAACTTTGTCGAGCCTGGGCTGTTCCTTGCGCATCTTGTCGGCCAGTCTCTGCAGTTGGAGCATAGACCGCGGCAGTGGCAGTCCTGCTGTCAGGCAGCAGCTCGTAATGGTAGATCCATTTCAGCATGACTTCCTCGCATGAATTTCACCGTTTACGAAAGATTTCGGCACTTCGTCGCGTTGGCCCCACGCACGTCTACGAGTGTCGTTGACGTAGAGGACCCATTTTTCTTCTCCTGTGACGATGGTGTCCAGCCAGTTGAAGGTGAGACTTCGGGAGAGCAGCTGAGTGCATATGTCCAGACGTCTTCGCCGGTTATCGTCGGTCAGTTCGTGTGGGAGCCACTGACCGAGCTTTTTATCCATTCCAAGAGATCGCAGTCCATTGCCCCCCACGGTGGATCGGGAACAGCCAAGAGCAGCAGCAAAATAACGCACACCTTCATATGGATGCTTCTCCGCCAGTTTCCTCAGTTCATCCAAAGCTATCGTTGTCGGTCGACCAGAGCGAGGCTCAACTTCGAGACTCCTGTTCCCGCTTCTGAAGCGTTCGGACCAGCTATGCACAGACCGTACAGAAGGAGCTTCAAAGCCGAATATACGACACGAGTTTCGATAGGCTTCTGCAGCGGAGTGTCCAGATTCAAACTCGTGAAGGAGTACGTGTCTAATATGGGTAGACAGTTCGGCCATCGTACAGTGACATAGGCAGGGAAGACGGAGCCGAATATGCCATGCAGATACAGCAGGATGGTGTCCTTATATAGTATTTACGTTGAAATCTTCAAAACATTTTAGAAAAAGTCTGGAACATTGCGTTTTTGCCGGTACTTTCTGGACACCTTAATAAACACTACTGGGTGCCCACAAAATATTTACAGGCAAAATGGGAGACTTTAAAAAAAGCGTATCACGATAGGGCATGACAACATACTTTATTTTTTCGGTAAAGAAAAAACAAAAGATGGGCAAAAGATTCCTCTGTAGATCAGTCCAGACCTTGTGGTTAGTTCTTTTTATTGTCACAGGTTCTTGCTCTACTCCACTGTAGAGGCGCTCTTCGGAGCTATCCTAGTAAATATGCCGTTTTCTCATTTACCTATCATGCTTCCAGGCTCCATCGGCTCTGCTCGCCTTTCTCTCTTCCTCCACTTCTTCGCCGCCGTCACGAGAATCGTGCATGTAGTACCTACCTAAAACTCGCTCACTCACAAACATCGATCATATAACAGTCCGAACAACCTCCTAGTGAATTTGATGGCATTACAAACCTTTTCGAGGAATGTAAGCTGGATTATCCTCAATCTCGTCATCGTCGAGCTTGGTTTCATCTGAAAATAGCACGAATAAATTTGTGAACAAACCACTTCCTCATAAAATACGCTAACTCTCGCATTTTTCTTTTGAAATCCATCACGCAAATAAAGAGATTTTTCCAATTGCGAATCTTAATCAATCTTGGCTTGTTCCTATTAAATGTATAGGAGTGTTTAGCTTTGACCAAGATTGTCACCTGTATCACCTGTATCACCTGTCGTCCCGTTGATCATCGACTTGCTCGAGCGGGCGCCAGCAGCGTCTCCATTCGTCCCTGTCGCGTGCCAGAGTGGTCCAATGGATCCTCCTCGCTCGAGGGACACGAAGAGCGTCATATCGGTCGTTCAGGGCTTTCACGAAGAAGTCCGACCAACGCGTTGGTGGGCGTCCTGGTGTTCTTTTGACATCCCGCGGAATCCAGTCTGTGACCGCTCTCGTCCAGCGGGTGTCTGCGAATCGCATTACGTGGCCGGCCCACCTAATTTTCGACGACTTGGCCCATGCGACAGCGTCTCTGATCTTCGAACGTCGGCGAAGCTCGGAACTCCGGAGGCCTTCTCTCACTTGCGTGAGTCGTGTCACTCCGAGCATCGTCCTCTCGATTCCACGCTGCGCGACGCTGATCGCGTGTTCATCCTGCTTTCGTATAACCCAGGTCTCTGAGGCGTATGTTAGGGCAGGAAGAACAGTGGAGTCGAATAGGTGGGCACGGAGTCGGACGTTCTTCGTTTTCTTCACGACTTCTTCGACGCTCTTGAAAGCTCCCCAAGCCGCTCGTTTCCTCCTGCTCAGCTCTGGTGCTAGGTCGTTGGCCATGTTGACTTCGCGACCCAGATACACATAGCTGGAGCATTCGGAGACGTTCGTTCCGTTGAGCGAGAATGGGGCATCAGAAACCCATCCGTTCTTCATGAACATCGTCTTCGTAAGATTCAGCTGCAGTCCAACGCTTCCACATACACGATCGAAGTCGGCCAGCATTCGTTCCGCCTGACTGATGCTCGGTGTTATGAGCACGATGTCGTCAGCGAAGCGAAGATGGTGCAGTTGCCGGCCGTCGACCTTCACTCCCATGTCATCCCATTCTAGTTCGCGCATGACGTTTTCGAGGGTGGCGCTGAAGAGCTTCGGGGATATGGTATCCCCTTGTCGAACCCCTCTCTTCACGTCAATGACGACGTCGTTGTAGAATGGTGAGATCTTGGTCGTGAATCCACTGTACAGCTCTCGAAGGACTCTGATGTACTGAGTAGGAACGCCCTGGGTGAGCAGGGCTTCCATGACCGCTTCAGTCTCGACGGAGTCGAATGCCTTCTTCAGGTCGATGAACGTAAGGCACAGCGGCAGCTTGTACTCTCGCGACACTTCGATGAGCTTCGTAATGGTGTGTATGTGGTCGATCGTGCTGAATCCTCTCCGAAATCCTGCTTGTTCGCATGGCTGTCCTTCGTCCAGCGTTCTACTAATCCTATTCAGGATGACTCGAGTGAACAGCTTGTAGACTACGGACAGCAGGCAGATCGGGCGATAGTTGCCAATGTCGTGCACGTCTCCCTTCTTGTACAGCAAGACGGTCCTGCTGGTCTTCCACTGAGTTGGAACCTTGCACTCCGACAGGTATCGTGTGAAGAGCCGCGCCAGGGTGTTGATGAGCGCTGGCGGGAGGTTCTTCAGGTGTTCGGGTCTGATCCTGTCGGGACCGGGTGCTGTACGTTTCTTCACCGACGAGATGGCGTGTCGGATCTCGGAAGGGAGAACAGAGGGAACGACGTATCCATCCTGCGGAAGATGGCATGGGGGCAGGTGGACGTGGCTATCGAAGAGATCGGAGTAGAAGTCGTGGATGACCTTCTCCATGGTCCTTCTGGAAGAGGTGACGGTTCCGTCAGGACGTCGGAGAGCGGTCATCTTGGTCTTGAAGTTGGCGAAGTTCCGGCGGGCATTGCGGATGCTCAGCCCTGCCTCTGCTGCTTCAGCCAACACTTCCGCCCTTCTCTCCTTGAGATCTTCCTTTATCGCCGCTCTGCATAGCTTTGCAAGCTCGGACGTCAGTTGGTAGTTGCCTGACGCTCGTGCTGCTCCACGCTGGCGTATAAGCTCGAGAGTTTCCGGAGACAGGCGTCTCTTGGTGGTCTTCAAGCTCTCGGCTCCCTTAGCACTATCGTGGAGATGGTTCACGAAGCGGTCGTATTCCTCGTCGACGTTGTCCATGACGGCATCTTCCCAAAGGCCGACAAGAGAGGTGTAGAGATCCCAGTTGATGGTCGTTCTGGGATTCCTATTCTTGAACTTCGCGGCCTTCTCTCCTTGACGCGAAAAACGGAACCTCGCGCGAAGGAGGCGGTGGTCCGATCCCGTGTAGAACTTGGAGACAACGGAGACATCGGTCAGGCAATACTTGCGATTGAAGATGATGTGGTCGATCTCGTTGTGGAGCTGGCCACCGGGGGATTCCCAGGTCCATCGAAGGGAGGGAGGCTTCTGGAACTGCGAGTTTCCATGGATGGTCTTGGTCGACATGATAAACTCAGACAGCCTTTCACCTTGCTCGTTCCACTCCAAACCGTGGGTTCCGATGTGAAGTTCTTCTGGCGACCTTCGTGGCCCGATCTTGGCGTTGAAGTCGCCGACGATCACCTTGTAGAAGGTGTGATCTTCCTTATAGAACTTCTCCAGCTCCACGTAGAAGGCCTCGACGTCTTCGTCGTCGTAGTCGGATGTTGGGGCATACGCAACGAACACAGTCAAGGCTGGCACGGAGCCACATCGCTTCAGTCGCAGACGTCCGATTCGGCTTGTCAGAGACTCGTACGAGTCGATGTTCATGGCCAAGTGCGTGTTGACGAGGACACCAACGCCGCCTACTCCCCTGCTGTCGCATGTTCCGAGGAACAGTTCTTCTCCGGAGTCGTAGGCGGCGTGTAGGGGGTGGTGTCTTCTCGTCTCGGTCAGTCCGATGACGTCGTACTTGATCTTCCTGGCTTGCATCATCAGGTCCTCGACGGATGCTTCCGACGCAAGCGTGCGGGCGTTGTAAGTACAGATCGTCATCCTAGTCCTTCTCAGTTTGCGCAGCCTGGTTAGGCCCTGAGATTTTAGCAGCCTCTCCGTACTCGTCCTTCCCATCGCTGCAGAAATGGGGGCTCTTTCGGGGTCAGGGGAATGAGGCCCTTTTGTGCTGCTGTGTTTGACTGGAATACAACACGGGTAGCTAGTCAGGCTCTGTCGTGCGGGCGGGGTACTCCGGGCAGCCAGCCAGACTGCCCGAAGGGACGGGGCGAGACTTAAGGCGGCCTCGAATCGCCTTACATGTACTCCCAGTCTACCGAGTGCAAGCTTTTGGCCGAGCCGACACAGTTACAATCCGCACAGTCACGGACACATCCACGCACACTGTGCACGAACATGCCGCTCCCACGCACAAGGAACGCATCGACCCGACACAGCAGGAGCAAGGAGTCCATCCCCTGCATCCCACCTGCGTCTCTGGGCAGTACACGGTCGCATTTGGTTCGCGTTTAATTCCCCTATCCACCACCCGGGGACGCGCCACGTGGCCCTGCGACAAGCGGCCCGAGATCCCTCTTAACAAGAGAGCCCGAAGGCTCTCTATCGAGGGAGATCCGTGGACCAAGATTGTCACACACATTTATTTCGGCCTACTTTCCGGCGTTATCGCCGTCTTCAGAGCCTGGAAAAATCGAATTTCACTAAGAAAAAAAAGAACTGCCTTGTTGCGCCTTAAAACGAAATTTAATTTACTAATCTTTCTCAAGAAACGGTTTTATTCAATTGTTTATGGTATTTATTCGTGCAGCTGAACTAAAAATTCAAAGAAAAACATTATTCTAACCATCTTGGAAGGTATGTAGTTTATCATGTAAGAAGGTTTAATTACCCAAGTTGAGGAGTGTGACAGGTTACGTGATGATATCCTTCCTGAGCTGGGTGTACGGTTAGAGGATCGCCTTCAAGAGACCATCGTGAAGCTGTGTGATCGAGACATTTTGCTACGTGAACGTGAGCAAAAGCAAGCAATCGAAGCGGCGAGACTGGCCGAGAAGGAGCGAAAGGCGGCTGAGAAGGCAGAGAAGGACGCGTTGAAGCGAATTCCACCTCAGGAGATGTTCTCTAGAGGTGATGAGGCGTCAAAGTACAGCAAGTGGGATGAGAACGGCATTCCGACGCATACGGCCGAAGGAGAGGAGATTTCAAAGAAACAACGGAAGAAGCTCGAGAAACTATGGGAGACGCAGAAGAAGAACTATCAGCAAGCTACGGCCACTGAAAACTAGGGTTTACAATGAATTTCGTCCATTCATTCAGAATTCTTTTCACTCTCCCCCGTTCTCATTTGAAATTGACTTTTTTGGAGCATACTCCCTATTTTCTTTAGAGCTTAAGAGTTACGTTCCGGCATTCTTGGTGTCCTGTGTCGAGTTTTCTTCTTCATCTTTCGGCTTTATGATCCTGGGTTCCTTCGAGAACAGAGCTAGTAAGACAGTTTCTGTCGGAAAGTACGCTATGCTTCGAAAAGGAATACACTAGTCCACTGTTCCGTTGTTCCTGTTTTTTTGTTGATGGATTTAAAGGTTTGGAGTAAATTGTTCAAAAAAATTCTTAGAAAATGAGATGTTTTTGCGAATTGTTGAATTGATAGGAATATTTATTGGTTTTCGTTGTGTTGATGCCTTTAAGAATTTTGGTTTGTTATGTATTCACAGGTGTTGGCTTTTATTGAAGGGCGGCATTGATCGTATTTCTTCCTTTGTAGCTTATCAAGAAAGGTCATTTCGAATTGGAAGAATTTGTCTTGGTCTCAAAAGTCTTAGGCCCCGTTTATACTTCGACGCCGAGCGACGCGACGCCACGTATTCTGGCCACATTGATCGGGCGATGTTTTGGCCACAATGTGTGGAGTCGCGTCGCTCGGCGTCGGAAGTATAAACGGGGCCTTAGGCTAGCTTAGAAGAGTGTCCAATTCGACTTGAAAATGGTATGAATACATACCAACTTCCGAGTTACCACAAAAAAGATCAATGTCAACGCTTCTTACCTTCTTTTGACGCTTCCTCACCAGTACCTTCAGGCGTATGAAACCCGTCATCGCCATTCTCTCTGGCCTAAGTGAAGATGCGTTTACGACCAAGGAAGCGATGCTAGCCTCAAGTAGTGGAACTCACGTTATCGCTCGTGGCGTCCTGCTCCTCGGATTCTTCGGTTTTCGGCGCAGATTCTTCTTTAGTGTCCTCGATCTTCACATCGGACATCTGTTTGGTGACGTCATCGGCCGATTTTTCCCCATTTTCAGCTATGACCGATGGAGTGGAAGCTGCCTCCTCCGACATAGCTGAACTGCTGCTGTACACTAGTGGAGATGTGAAGGAGTGACGCGACACGAAACATCGAGCATAGAGTTCATAGCCACAGAATATAGGTGATTTCCACTAGCAAATGGAGCAGTGAAGAGGTAGACAGTAGAAATACGCTCGTAGACGGACTAAGACGGTTATTGGGCTTCATTTAACGAGGAATAATAGCCCACAAACGAAGGAGAACTAGTATCACACTTTCATCTTGACGTTAAATATAGACGAAACTCACAAAAAGTGATGGGTAACCTCACAAGAACGGAGGCAGCGGATGGTTGACATTGGGTCCACCATAATCTTCACGGGCGTTTTTTTTGTGTTTGGTGCAACCACGGAGGACGTCCGAAGATGACGCTTGAAGGAAGTGAACATGGATGTGTCGAAACAAAGCATCACACATCATTTAGCCGCATACACACTCGGCAGCGGCTTTTGACTCCAGAATTCGACTACTTAAGTGGCTTTTAATTAAGAAGTGAACCTAGAAGAGTGGAAACGAAGCATCATACATCACTTATCCTCAGAATTCGACTTCCTAGGTGGGTGTTATTTATTAAGTGAACCTAGAAGGGTAGAAACGAAGCATCATACATCACTTGTCTCCAGAATTCGATCTCCTAAGTGGCTGTTAGTTATAAAGTGAACCTAGAGGAGTGGAAACGAAGCATCACACATTTCTTGTCTCTTATATTTTGTCAAGTTTCTTGTCGGATTCACTGAGATTATTGTTGTCGAAAACTGCCGGCGAGTAGACGACTGGATGAGGAGCTGGTGTCTGAGCTAAATGCAATTGGATGGCAAAAAAATCATTTGTCTCTAGGATTGGTGTTGCTAAGTAATTTTTAGTTTGAAAGTGAACCGCACGCAACCGCTTCACAAAGCTAACACGTGACGTCATCAATAAAATTGCATGTCCGAAATCTGTGGTACACAATACAGATGGCTTCAACCTTCTGTTAAACAAGGATTCTTTCCTATAATGTGAACTGCCATGTCACCACCACGAGTAAGACAACTAGTAAGACACATAAGACAACTTGCACATTGCAAATACACTACGTGTGGAAACATTTATGTAGAAGGTCTAAAAGCATTTAGGGTCATTTTCTAGGTAAACCCATACTGAAGAAGTCAAAACGTAATCAGAAACAAAACAACGTCGAAAAGGCGAAACAAATAATGCGTGATGCTTCGATCGGGTTCATCTACGTTCATTTCATAACTAGAAACCATTTAGGAAGTCGAATATGGAGACAAATGTGTGATGCTTCTTGTCGTCTAGGTTCACTTCCAAACTAAAAATCGCCTAGAAAGTCGAGTTCTGGAGACAAATGATGTGTGATGCTTCGTCTCCACTCTCCCAGGTTCACTTCATGTCCTAACGGTTCACTTCCTCCATCTTCGGACGTCCCCCGTGATTGCACCAGACACAAAGAAACGGACGTTAAGATTACGGTAGACCCAATGTCAACCGTCCGCTGCCTCCGTTCTTGTGGTAACCTCTTTGAAGGAAATTAAAAGGAGGTACACAACATAACCCAGCAGCGAATGGCCTGCA
This sequence comes from Heligmosomoides polygyrus bakeri, assembly GCA_947359475.1. Classification (NCBI taxonomy): domain Eukaryota; kingdom Metazoa; phylum Nematoda; class Chromadorea; order Rhabditida; family Heligmosomidae; genus Heligmosomoides; species Heligmosomoides polygyrus. The sequence goes on from OX375869.1 coordinate 100,245,929, forward strand.
GCTCCTCCAGATCGACGAACAACTCTCATTAATTGTTCAGCTATGAAGACGTCGGGAAACACACTCCTCAAAACATTATGAATTAGGATTAGGAACCGCTGCACCCTAGAAAGTTCTCTTAAAAAAAAACTAAAAAAAACCCTCAGGCGCCCTGAAGGTAATCGATCTATGATAATGACAGAAGGTAAAGTAATCAGGAATTTCTTAACTCGTAGCATCAAAAAGTAGAAAGTCATGCGCGTCAAATCGCTGAGAAAAAGGTGAAAAATGATTATTCAAATTAAAAATGCATTCGAATGTCCTAAAAACGAATAAAAAAATGAAATGTGTTTGTTCTGGGCATTAGAGTCCACTGTTTTATCCGGTACTTCCTTTGCATTCCATTGTGTTACTTTTTAAAAAACAACGTGTTGTGGTCATCGTACTCGCCGATACACTCACAACCGGGAAAAACCCGTCCGAGTTGTCCGGTGCGCAACGCCCACAGCCGCCCGATTCAAACCTGGTCTTTTATTAGCCATGGAGCACCCTTACTACAGGCTCTATACGTTGGAGCCAGGGATGAGGGACATTAACGACGCAGTACGGGATTTTCTGCCCATCAAAAGCCCCCCCCCCCTCCTACCCTATTTGCGCCGGACAAGCACGCAAATATCACTAGCTGCAGCGAGTGATTAGCAGAGGGATAGTCAACTAAGTGGTCCCGTAACGATTTCCTTGAATTTCACTCCGAAAGTACGGTGGACAACTCAGAGGGGTTTTTTTCGGTTGTGAGTTCATCAAACACCTAGTCATCGTCATGTCCCGAATAATGAATAAGGAGTGAAAAAAGATGAAAAAATGATATGAAAAAAGATAAAACAATAGTGTCAAAAACAACCTACTAATCTCAGACTCCCTCAAACTGAGACTGCCCTACGCCTTGTTTGCAAAGTGGTCTGAATTTCCATTGTCAAAACTCTAATGGGGATGAACTGGGACATCTCTATTCGAGGGCTTTTGAACTGACATTTGCCAGTCAAAAACCTCTCGAAAAGCTAGGGCGTCTGGAGAGGCAGCAAACCTATCTTTCGGTGTAAAAGCTTTAAAAAACAAATGAACAACTACAAAAACATCATCCCAATCTCTGGCAAGGCTCTTCTCTTCTCTTAGCTTGAATGCGTGATTATCCTCATTTTTGTATGCATAAAGACGCAGATAGGTTAGCAAAAAGTGGTACGAACATATAAAAGTCGATTGTCTGAAGATTAATAAAGGAATAGTACAGTTTTACATGTATTCCAAAGCAACCTGGAGTGACAAGAATCCAGATATCGGAAAGTATATTCGAAAACGTTGCGTAAGCACAGCTATATTACGGACATCAAATGCCTTCGTGCCTTAGGAACTAGGAAAAACCAGTTCTCTTAAAGATGTTCGCATTGCTTTCAGCGGCTATCCACCTTTGAAAGAATGCATATGAATGCTTAATTACATCAGAAGTGGTCTAGCTCAGCTCACCACAGCGGTAGTACCACTGCTGTGTAAAAATTTTTAATTTAGAGCAACATAAAATGTGTTTACGGGGGGGGGGGGTGACTCTACACGGTGACTCCCTTCCTTCGAGCCACCTAGCGGCTGCAAACGTTTTAGGTTGCAATCCTAGTTGGTGGTGGCCGCTATTAAACGATTTCCCGACATAAAATGATAAAAGGATAAAGGACGGCGTTACCCAATCCCTTCTGGGATGCGCCAGCGCATTCTACTTCTACGGGATGTCGTGGAGGCGACATGAATGCGTATTTGGCCATACAATGACTTGCAGTGGCCAGCCGATGAACAATCCTTCCCAGACAAGTCTGGTACCAATTCACTGACCGCGAAGGGATAGGATTGGTTGACCTGGGCGCGAAATCCGAACCAGGAACCTGGAATGTGTCTGGTGCGACAGCCGGCACGTCCGACCTCGGTATTTTTGAACATTTAAAATGTAATACAAAAAGAATAGCAATAAATAATATTTTAATCAGAAGATACTTACTTAACTGATGAGCCTCGGTTGTCTCTTCCTCATAAAATACTCGTCTTAACAGGCGAAACGAGTATTTTATAAACTGAACATCATATTCGTCTTGGCGCAAAGCGGTTCGGAGAAGGGGGGGGGGGGGGGAAGGGGTAACCTTGTACTGAGTGGTTACCCGCATTGGTAGGGACGCACGTGAATGCAAATCAGATCAGAAATGGTCCACCTCGGTTAACCGCTGGGGTAGAACACGCCAGTGCTGAATAAAATTTTTAATTTTGTGCAACACAGAACGGACTATAGCGCTGAAATTTACGGTGACCCCTTCGTTGAAAAAAAAGTGCTTGATAAACTTACAACCGAAAAAAACCGTCTGAGTTGTCCACCGTAGTTTCGGAGTGAAATTCAGGGAAATCGTTATAGGACCACGCAGCTGCCTACCCCACTGCTAATCAGTCGCTGCAGCTAGTGACATCTGACTCGCCGATACACTTACAACCGGAAAAAAACCGTCCGAGTTGTCCGGTGTGCAACGCCCACAGCCGCGCGATTGAAACCTGGTTTTTACCAACCATGGAACGCCCTTACAACAGGCTCTATACGTTGGAGCAAGAGATGAAGGACACTAACGACGCTACGACGCTCTATTTTCGCGGATTTTCTGCCCATCAGAAGCCCCCCCCCCTCCCGACCCTATTTGCGCCGGAGAAGCATGCAAGCGAATATCACTAGCTGCAGCGACTAGTTTTCCGGCGCAAATAGGGTCGGGGGGGGGGGGGGGGGGGAGGGGCTTCTGATGGGCAGAAAATCACGTAGAGCGTCATTAATGTCCATCATCCCTGGCTCCAACGTATAGAGCCCGTAGTAAGGGCGCTTTATGGCTAATAAAAACCAGGTTTGAATCGCGCGGCTGCGGGCGTTGCGCACCGGACAACTCGGACGGTTTTTTTTCCGGTTGTAAGTGTATCGGCCAGTGAAAAAAAAGATACAGAAATTCTTAAACCTCCGAAAACACTCGTCTAAACACTCGTCTAAAGTAGGAACACTATGCTACTGACCCCCCCCCCGCATTCCTTTAATGGGTTCTTGCCCTAAAAATTCGACAAAAGATCGAGGAATAGAGCAACATCAGCAATGAACAGAAGTCGGATCTAACCTAGTCCGGGGGGGGGGGGGCACATAACTAAAAACTAGGCAACAAAATGAATTAATACTTACTGAGAGGCTCCTAGAGAACGAAACCTAACCTAAAAGAGATCAAAAACGGACGAACAAACAAAAATAAAAAAATAAAAAATCGCCGCGGTTTACAACCGTCTCGGCGGGCAAAGAGTGACGGAATAGAGTCATGCCGCCTGCTGACCGTCGCCTGACATGTTATAACCAGGATCTAACATGGTGAGGAGGGCACACAACTTTGTCTTCTTACAACCGTAACAAATGCAATTTTTTCGTTTTTTCTTTGTGACTTTTTCTTGTTTAGGGTCCTGTGTTCTTCTGTAGGAGTCGCTCGGTAAGTCTCAAGTGAATTTGTCACATATAATACTTTTTAGTTATGTGGCCCCGGACTAGGATAGATCCCAGAAGTCTAATGGACATAGAATCACTGAAAAATCGCATCAAAATGCGTTCCACATATGGTCAGATAGCTTCACTGGGGGACGCCATGAATCGCTGCCTCCGTCGGCATGCGAGGTGGGCCGATTGGATGGAGCGGATCAGAAAATGGGTGAAGGCAACGGAAGATTCGCATCTGATCAGCGACATCTATGAACACGAACGAACAGAGCCGCCGGAGACCAGCAGCCGCCACTGGTTCCACAGATTTTAAACATACTGGTATCGATTCCAGCGCAGCCACACGGCCCGGGAAGACATGTGCATGTGCAGCCGCCAGCGCTGCTGCATTTGTTACTTTGACGGAAAGCGAAACAGATGAAAGCCGCACCCGTCCGTCCGTTCGTCTGTCCCGTCCATTGAGCGGATTTTAAAGCGCGAAACCCGGCGCACCACTGCATCCCCGGATGATTTCAACGTCTCCGTAGCACTGAACCAGCTTTTGGAACAGAAAAGACACCTCGAAAATAGACATCTGAAGCGATTTCGCTTACTGTTCGCGTTCGAACTCCCTTCTTTCGACTGAAAATCCTTCAGTTCACTCTTCAGCCAGTCCACCTTCTCAGAGTGCATACGCCGCACCCAGTTGAAGCTAGTGATCTACCACATCAAGAACGAAACCCACTCAGTCGTCCACAGTGAAAGTCGGAAGGCACCCCGCGCCGAATATCGCAGCTTTCGTAATCCATAGTTTAAAGGTCGCGTACGACAGAAACGTGCCGCGTGGTCCCGGCACGAATGGCCGCCGGCTCGCTTCGACATTTTTGATGTTCAGCCTAAAATTTCTCGCCGGTTTTCTGACTTTTTAAGTGGTTTGCGTGGATTCTTACAGTAATCAGGGCGTAAAAACCTATTCTGCGGTTCATTTCGTTGGTATTCATGTCTAATTTGCCTGAATGGTTCCGTAGTGCGCAGTGTTTTTGATGTTCCTCTTGGGACTCAGACGTGTTTACTCGCTTTCTTAATTCGAAAGATTGCTGGCTGATGGCCTGTATCTGGTGTAGAACCAACCGAATTGGACATTCAATGAGTTTCGGCAAAAAAAGACGTCAATGTGCTGGGTTCCTTCGGTATTTTTGAGGTCTCTTGTCACTTAACGCGCGAGAAACATATTTGCCCCTTGATTCGGCGAAATTTACCTGCATAACTATAGCTGTTGCAACGATTTCTACTCAAAACGATACTTGACGGCCTGGTGCCCCCATGGCACCGGCAAGGCTTGGTAAAGCGGGTTAGTTAGATCAGCCACAAGCCAGGGTTCGTTCTCTTGCCGTCAGCGGTGTAGAAAACAAACCATGTTTTAAGATTCTTCTACTATATGTGCGATCTCAATGCGGTCAGAAGTCTGCGAAGTACATATTATATTAGGTTGTCCGGAAAGTTTTTAGACTAATTGCATGGTAAGATTCAAAACAACGTATCTTTGCCGGCTGAAGTTGTGAGATGGCCGGGAAATTTGTGTTTCACGTCCTGTATATGTAACTAACAGTAGCATGTGCGACATATCGTCTCCTGTTCCCAGTGGCGCCTTCGCAATGGACGACAAGAAGATGCTCTACCGACCAGCTCTCCTTCTACAGTACCGCTCCGACCGATCCGCGAACGAGGCCCATCGCTTTTTACAGGAGACAATGAAGGAGCAAGCCCCCTATCGGGCGACTTGCTTCAATTGGTACCGCAAGTTCGGCAATAGTAACCAATCGCTCGAGGATTCCCGACGCATAGGTCGAGCACATACGCAGAACAGACGGCTCGTACCCGCCACCTGCGCTGCTCAACCTGATCTTTCTGTACGCGAACTTTTAGACCTTACAAATACTCCTAAGTCCACTGTACACGATGTTCTTCGGTCTTCTGGCGAAGTCGCGAAGTTGCCTCGAGTACAAATACTCCTAAGTCCACTGTACACGATGTTCTTCGGTCTTCTGGCGAAGTCGCGAAGTTGCCTCGAGTCGTTCCACATGCTTTGACGCCTCAGGACAAACGGAAGCATGTTGATACCAGCACTTCTCTCCTCAACCGTCGCCGCACGTTTGCTTGGATCGACTCGATCGTCACGATGGATGAAAAGTACTGCGTCTACGACAATTTGGTGCGTCGCAAGCACTGGGTGGACTTCGATGAGTCGCTTCAACCACAGTCGAAACGTCCTGATCACGACAAAAAAGAGTTGCTTTCCTTCTGGAGGGACATCGATGGCCCAGTATTCTGGGAATTGGTTCCTACCGGTTCCATGGTAGACTCGACGTGTTCTGCACTCAGCTGGAGAAAATAAGCGAAATCCTAAGTGATCGCAATCCCAGAAGAGGAAAATTTCTTCTTCTCATGGATAACGCCAGACCTCACACAGCAAAGAATACGCAGAAGAAATTGGAGGAACTCGAGATTGAACTGGTACACCATCTGCCGTACTCACCTGATCCTGCACCCAGTGGCTACCACATTTTCTGGTCGCTGCAGTCTTTCTTAGCTGGAAAAATGTTCGCAAATCGGGAGGAAGTCAAAAGTGGTATCAACAACTTCTTGCTGTCCAAGTCTCCGGAGTTCTTCGCTCGTGGTATTCGCTCTCTACCGGAAAGATGGCAGTATGTGATAGATCACAATGGGGAATATTTTGTTGAATGATAGTGGTTGTTGATAAAGTTATTCTACACATTGTTCCCTGACATTAGTCTAAAAACTTTCCGGACAACCTAACACTTAATTTTTGCCAGCTTTACGGAAACCCCCGGACGCGCGATCGCGCCATGTTTTGTCCTCTTGAAGCTTTGGGATGGTGCAGAGCGGCTCGAGCTGGACCTCGACACCCTTAGTCACCGGTACCTACCGTAACCTACCGTAATCGGTCGAAATTTCAAAAGTGGATGTCAAATTCGCGATCAGCACCCCAAATAGCCCCCTTGGCGAAGTTTGGGCAGAAAATTTTCTTTCGTCCTCTCCTCGACCTCTGGAGTCCTGAAAGTACAATACCGAGACTGGTGGTAATCTTTGGTGTCATACGGCACCGAAACATAGAATTGAATGTGGGTCAGCTAGGCACGATTTTTCTTTATTCTCCTTTTTATTTGTTTATATTTCGAGCTTTCAACCATTGCTTATCTATTGAGCGCTCAACTATCGCTTACCGTCCTCAAAATGAATGAATGCTCGTCGATCGTTGACCAGGTGATATTGACCAGTTCAACTGTACAAGTCTGTCATGTTTTCGGACCATGATCTTCAAACGTATGGTACAAATTGGCCGTGTGGTCTTCATCGCTAAAGGCAAAGATGCTGGTAAAATCGCCACCATTGTCGATGTTATCGATGGCAATAGAGTGAGTGTCTTAATTGAATTGAGTCCAGTTACTCTCTGAATACTCGCCATCCATCGTCGTCGTCTTTCAGGTGCTTATCGACGGCCCGAGCAGTGGTGTCGTTCGATGTGTGCGCAACCTCAAGGATCTGCAGTTGACGAAGTTTGTTGTCAACGTACGTGTCGGACAACGCACTAAGAAAGTCAAGGAGGCCTTCGACTCGGCTAAAATCACCGACCAGTTCAAGCAGACGACCTGGGCGAAGAAGATTGCTCAGAAGGCGATCGTAAGTTCTTTTTTCTTCAATTTTTTAGAATTTATACAGCTTTTTCGTTTTACTTTCTATTTCCCATATTTTAATTAATATAAGTCTATTATTTATTGTTTAAACCGCAAAATTGGAGGGAAGTTTGTTGCAAGTCGGTTAACATTACATGCTCCTGACAAGGAGAGCCTCCAAAATGGCGGTGAGCTTGTGCGACGCAATTTTTACAGGATATAGGGTCCCGAGGGGCGCGTGTAGCGCAGTCGGAGGAGGCGCCACTGTCGCGTGCACCCGATACCAGGTTCCTGGTTCGGATTTCCCGCCCAGGCCAACCAAGCCTTCCATCCCTCCGGGGTCGGTGAATTGGTACCAGACTTGTCTGGGAAGGATAAAGCGCTGATTCGTTCATCGGCTGGCCACCGCAAGTCATTGTATGGCCAAATACGCATTCATGTCACCTCCACGACATCCCGTAGAAGTAGAATGCGTGGCGCATCCCAGAAGGGATTGAGTAACGCCGTCCTTTATCCTTTATTTATAGGGTCCCGCGTGGAGAGTCCATTTAATTTTTTCGAAATGCTCTTCTGAAGTCGAAAAAAGCGCGTGGAAGCGTGAGCGCGAAGTTCATCATGCCCTGCCCTGCCACCCAACTGAATCTGGTTGGCTGGCGCAGTGGATAGCGATGTCGCCTCTCGGCCGCACCGAGTGGGTTTTACGGGTTGGCCCCCGGTTTCGTCATAGTTTTTGCACACATCGGGTCGTTATTATTATGTGCTTGCGTGACCACCTGAGTCAAGTGTGTACACTATTAATGGTTTTAGTAAGTAAATGTAGCCATTTTATGCTTTCATTTGAGTTACCTCTCAATGGAGCGTATTTGCACTGTATCATATCAACAACGATACTGTAAATGTACACAAACACGTACACTTCAGGAGATAGGTCATGAATTTAGAATGATACCGGTAAATGCTTAACTAAGGCTTAACTAAGAGCATTAATCGTGTACAAATTGACTGCTGTGATTACGCAAGCACATAATAATAACGACCCGATGCGTGCAAAAACCATGACGACACCGGGGGTCGAACCGTAAAGCCCACTCGGTGCTGCCTCTCATGACACCCTACATCGTGTAAGAACTGCATCGCAGAAGCTCACCACCACTTTGGAGGCTCTCTTTGTGAGATCCATTCGCGTAGTGGTGAAGTTGAAGGTCACCTCTATCACGAGAAAGGGAGAATATTTCCTCGACCCTGATGAGGTTCATTCCAACGAAGGCGCTCTGCTTAGGTGTAGTCGCAAACAAGGGTTTTCGGGTGGATTTTCCGATCTTACCAGCAGAAATCGTTGATAGATTTTCACTCACACTTTGGACTCTCAAAGGACAACTCTCGAAGAACAGTGTACTCCTAGTCAGGGGCGGAAAGGAGTTTTCCTCCACTATTCCCATGTCCTATACTTTTTCCAGTTCGCTGTTTTTGTAAGTCAGACATTGAAGCTGCTTGGCTTTGGTGTGCTTGTGATGGCGGGAACCTCTTTTACATGTTCGTGATCAGGATTGTGTAGAGATCGCTTTGTATTCGCTACGTTGTGGGCATCAGAACTGAGCCCAGCTCTATTCTGCGCGAGTATCGAAGTATGAAGTGTCGAAGCATCAAATTAGGGCCTGTTCATACTTCGCGACAGCAGCGACAGAGCGGCGAAAGTGCAGCGCGCATAAGTATGAACAGATGACAGTAGCGACTGGAGCGACAAGAGGGACAGCGCCGGCGCTCGACTATGAATACTTTTCGGCGGCGGCGCGCTCGGTTTTAATCGATATGCATGTTTTGCACGGGCGACGAGTCGCTCTTGTCGCGAAGTATGAACAGGCCCTTATTGGTTCATGGTTGGCTCTTATAGACGAAGATCTGAGGTAAACAAATGGCAGAAGATTCCTAGAATTAACGGTAGAAGCCATCAGGGTGCTCTAAACAGTGAAGATGCTAGAGGTTTGAAAAAGTTTCTTAGGAGTTGCTGAAGAGGTTTCCACGGCACAGTAACGGTTTGGGGATGGCTGGAGACTGGTCTTTCCTTCGTTAGGATATTTTCGATATGCAGCTCTCACTAGGACGTAATAGGACGTTAGGATAGGGGGCAAGACGAGCTCACATTGTCCTGTGAATGACCCAACGCGTGTTTCGTCGTTTGTACTTATTCAAGAGCAAATTTTAGCTCAATATATTGGTCCAGCAAGTTTTATGCCTTCATATTCATTAACCCGACTTCTTCACCCGCGGCGGGCGAAATGCAGTGCCAATTGAAAGACTCGTAACGGCTAGAAAAGCGTCAGCGGTTCTGTACGCATGCAAGAGATGCTTTGGTTGGGGGTAGTACTCTCTTCCGCGTAGACTGAGCAAGGGAATGACTGATTCACCTCTGGCAGGCAGCGAAGAAGTCGGACCTCGGCAGCGTAGCGGTGTTTTGATTGAGCTCCACATGAGGTTTTTCAGTTCTTTATTAGACAGCGTATCACCTTCTTTAGGGCCTGAAAGGAAAGATGAAGTCAAGATGTGGCTACAGCGTTAGACGCCGCTTCAACTGCAGAAAATTTCAGAAAGGTTGAGGCGACGTCTGACGCGGTAGCCACATTTTGACTTGATCTTTCCTTTCAGGCTCTTAAGAAGGCGATACCGCTGAAATGTTGGCCACTAATGATCTAATACCTCCTGTGGAGATCAATCAAAGCCCCGCTACAACCTCATGCGTGCGGTTGCTCTTTCCTGTATAGGAACGGCGGGAGCTTTCTTAGCCGCTGGGAAAACCGTAAATTGGCGAGTAAGTCACATCTTGGGGGGCTTCTTCTACGCACACGGCCTGCTTACGTATAAGGGAACCGCATCCACACTTTGCTACATATCACCATTCCAGCAGTACTCCAGTGTTTGAGAGCGGAGTAGATTGTGAGCGGTGAGAAGTTGGCGCATCAGTCGATTGTATTGTGTAGACGCCGCAGCGTGCCAATGCGCGTGTTCTATTTTGTCCTCTTTTGGCGTGGCAAGTCACTGTCCGAACTTTGATGCACTTAAGATGCTACCCTGGCCGGATTATCCAATTGTCATCCGTGTATAGTGTGAGCCTGCTTTTGATTCGGGAAAGCGCAAAGAATTGCTCGGTTTCTGTGAAGCGCTATAGTTAATATACATTGACTCCCGGCTCGGATGCGGGTAATCCATATTCGTCTTTTTTCGAACGCCAGATAGATAGATCGTTCAGATATCGAATAATGACATCTTGGAATTCTCGGAGCTTAGGACGGCTCAGATAGTGATTTTCACTAGAGCGGATTTGCGGATGATTGAAATGACCGAGTTTATTCAAATCATTGTCCTGCCTGTGTAAGATATAAGAGTCCGATGCTGTGGAAAGTCAGTTATCTGAATCAACTGGTAAAAATCACCCTTATCTAAGCCATCCTTTGAAGCGGCGTTTGAGAAAGGAATGTCGGATCCGAATTAACCGGATCGATGTCGGATTCGACGTAGAATAGTGCTGGAACATACCTGGGCGCTGAAAAAAACGGAAGAAATTTGATTTTTGTTTATCTAGCGGCCTCAGACAAACCAAGAGGCACATTCTGGTCGAGAATGTATCGTGTTTGTCTGAGAAGCTGGGAGGAACCGTTGTGTGACTGGAAGAGTTTCATTGCCAAGACTAAATCGAGCAGTTCATTGGAAGCTCTTCTGTTGTCATATCATGTTTATGCCTCGACTGTTAGTGAGGCCATGAGCTGCTAAATTTTTGAAGAGCTCGAAAACCTAGCGCTAGGCCGGAATCGACCCTGCAGGACTCGAGCCGAACTGGTGCGTTCGCTTAAACAGCGGCGGTGATGTATTGGGCGGCATCCTTCTCAGTAAGCGGAGGTGTGGGTTCGAGTCCTGCCTGGTGCAGAGTTTTTATCACAACAGAATATCGCTAACTGGAATCGTCCTTCCTACGGTAGTGGAGATTACTACATTTGTGCCTAACCCCTTTAATCTTCCGCTGTAGTCGCTACTGCAGGACAGCGTTAGCGTCTGAATGCAGATGCTGCCTCCTTATTTTTACACGATGGTTTGACTGGAAGTTCTAGCTGTCCTCTTTCGATTCATTGGAGCAGACAGACATCGAAACGAAGCTGTTCGTCTAATCGCTGTCGAGCTTCATTGCTTGCCCGTAGCGTTCGGTAAAGATCCGGAATGTTCAGTGGTAAATTAACAGATATAGCTGCAGCTGGATAGCGCCCTATATCAAGCAACCCCAGCTTGAGGTCTTTAACAGTTCGTGTTTTGTATAATCTGTTTGGATGGAAATGAGACAAAGAAGTTGCTATTGCTCTTGTTTAGTTGAAAGTTCAGTGGTGTGAACCAAGCATTTTGAAATCGAACTTATATTGGACTTATGACCTTGCCGGACTTAAGACAAAACCTTTTTTGTTATAAACTGCATTTGTAATTCATTAAGCAACGTATTCGTTTCAGAGGGCGAAACTGACGGACTATGAGCGATTCAAGCTGATGAAAGCGAAACAGATGCGCAACCGACTTGTTCGAGTTGAACTCGCAAAGTTGAAGAAGGCCGCCAAGTGATTTGTTCGTTGTTTCTGTTTTCGAATAAATTGTTGGACTATACGAGTTTGCCTTTACAAGGACTGTAGCTTCTGTAATAGGATTGATACAAATACGTGGGATAAACTCTATGACAACGGATCTCACATTATTCACCGTCAGCGAATGGGTTGAGCTAGCAATTTACCTCGACGACAAATGTAGGTGCGGCAACCAATTCACAACGGTTCGATCCATATTCTTAATCTGGCTGTCGCGGGTTCGAGCCCCGCATCGGGCTTATGTTTTGTGTCGCGGCGTGGAGGAGGTGTGGACGTCTCGCAGCTGCGTCCTCGACGCACTCGATCAGAGGGCGAATTCGCGCAGCGGAATCAGGGCTGCACTCTTGCCAGTGGCATCGGCCCGGTTAGCTCAGTCGGTAGAGCACCAGACTCTTAATCTGGCTGTCGCGGGTTCGAGCCCCGCATCGGGCTTACGTTTCGTGTCGCGGCGTGGAGGAGGTGGGGACGTCTCGCAGCTGCGTCCCCAACGCACTCGATCAGAGGGCGAATTCGCGCAGCGGAATCAGGGTTGCACTCCTGCCAGTGGCATCGGCCCGGTTAGCTCAGTCGGTAGAGCACCAGACTCTTAATCTGGCTGTCGCGGGTTCGAGCCCCGCATCGGGCTTACGTTTTGTGTCGCGGCGTGGAGGAGGTGGGGACGTCTCGCAGCTGCGTCCTCGACGCACTCGATCAGAGGGCGAATTCGCGCGGCGGAATCAGGGTTGCACTCCTGCCAGTGGCATCGGCCCGGTTAGCTCAGTCGGTAGAGCACCAGACTCTTAATCTGGCTGTCGCGGGTTCGAGCCCCGCATCGGGCTTACGTTTTGTGTCGCGGCGTGGAGGAGGCGGTGACGTCTCGCAGCTGCGTCCCCAACGCACTCGATCAGAGGGCGAATTCGCGCAGCGGAATCAGGGCTGCACTCTTGCCAGTGGCATCGGCCCGGTTAGCTCAGTCGGTAGAGCACCAGACTCTTAATCTGGCTGTCGCGGGTTCGAGCCCCGCATCGGGCTTACGTTTTGTGTCGCGGCGTGGAGGAGGTGGGGACGTCTCGCAGCTGCGTCCTCGACGCACTCGATCAGAGGGCGAATTCGCGCAGCGGAATCAGGGTTGCACTCTTGCCAGTGGCATCGGCCCGGTTAGCTCAGTCGGTAGAGCACCAGACTCTTAATCTGGCTGTCGCGGGTTCGAGCCCCGCATCAGGCTTACGTTTTGTGTCGCGGCGTGGAGGAGGCGGTGACGTCTCGCAGCTGCGTCCTCGACGCACTCGATCAGAGGGCGAATTCGCGCAGCGGAATCAGGGCTGCACTCTTGCCAGTGGCATCGGCCCGGTTAGCTCAGTCGGTAGAGCACCAGACTCTTAATCTGGCTGTCGCGGGTTCGAGCCCCGCATCAGGCTAACGTTTTGTGTCGCGGCGTGGAGGAGGTGGGGACGTCTCGCAGCTGCGTCCTCGACGCACTCGATCAGAGGGCGAATTCGCGCAGCGGAATCAGGGTTGCACTCTTGCCAGTGGCATCGGCCCGGTTAGCTCAGTCGGTAGAGCACCAGACTCTTAATCTGGCTGTCGCGGGTTCGAGCCCCGCATCAGGCTTACGTTTTGTGTCGCGGCGTGGAGGAGGCGGTGACGTCTCGCAGCTGCGTCCTCGACGCACTCGATCAGAGGGCGAATTCGCGCAGCGGAATCAGGGCTGCACTCTTGCCAGTGGCATCGGCCCGGTTAGCTCAGTCGGTAGAGCACCAGACTCTTAATCTGGCTGTCGCGGGTTCGAGCCCCGCATCGGGCTTACGTTTTGTGTCGCGGCGTGGAGGAGGTGGGGACGTCTCGCAGCTGCGTCCCCAACGCACTCGATCAGAGGGCGAATTCACGCAGCGGAATCAGGGTTGCACTCCTGCCAGTGGCATCGGCCCGGTTAGCTCAGTCGGTAGAGCACCAGACTCTTAATCTGGCTGTCGCGGGTTCGAGCCCCGCATCGGGCTTACGTTTTGTGTCGCGGCGTGGAGGAGGTGGGGACGTCTCGCAGCTGCGTCCTCGACGCACTCGATCAGAGGGCGAATTCGCGCGGCGGAATCAGGGTTGCACTCCTGCCAGTGGCATCGGCCCGGTTAGCTCAGTCGGTAGAGCACCAGACTCTTAATCTGGCTGTCGCGGGTTCGAGCCCCGCATCGGGCTTACGTTTTGTGTCGCGGCGTGGAGGAGGTGGGGACGTCTCGCAGCTGCGTCCTCGACGCACTCGATCAGAGGGCGAATTCGCGCAGCGGAATCAGGGTTGCACTCTTGCCAGTGGCATCGGCCCGGTTAGCTCAGTCGGTAGAGCACCAGACTCTTAATCTGGCTGTCGCGGGTTCGAGCCCCGCATCGGGCTTACGTTTTGTGTCGCGGCGTGGAGGAGGCGGTGACGTCTCGCAGCTGCGTCCTCGACGCACTCGATCAGAGGGCGAATTCGCGCAGCGGAATCAGGGCTGCACTCCTGCCAGTGGCATCGGCCCGGTTAGCTCAGTCGGTAGAGCACCAGACTCTTAATCTGGCTGTCGCGGGTTCGAGCCCCGCATCGGGCTTACGTTTTGTGTCGCGGCGTGGAGGAGGCGGTGACGTCTCGCAGCTGCGTCCCCAACGCACTCGATCAGAGGGCGAATTCGCGCAGCGGAATCAGGGCTGCACTCTTGCCAGTGGCATCGGCCCGGTTAGCTCAGTCGGTAGAGCACCAGACTCTTAATCTGGCTGTCGCGGGTTCGAGCCCCGCATCGGGCTTACGTTTTGTGTCGCGGCGTGGAGGAGGCGGTGACGTCTCGCAGCTGCGTCCTCGACGCACTCGATCAGAGGGCGAATTCGCGCAGCGGAATCAGGGCTGCACTCTTGCCAGTGGCATCGGCCCGGTTAGCTCAGTCGGTAGAGCACCAGACTCTTAATCTGGCTGTCGCGGGTTCGAGCCCCGCATCAGGCTTACGTTTTGTGTCGCGGCGTGGAGGAGGCGGTGACGTCTCGCAGCTGCGTCCTCGACGCACTCGATCAGAGGGCGAATTCGCGCAGCGGAATCAGGGCTGCACTCTTGCCAGTGGCATCGGCCCGGTTAGCTCAGTCGGTAGAGCACCAGACTCTTAATCTGGCTGTCGCGGGTTCGAGCCCCGCATCGGGCTTACGTTTTGTGTCGCGGCGTGGAGGAGGTGGGGACGTCTCGCAGCTGCGTCCTCGACGCACTCGATCAGAGGGCGAATTCGCGCAGCGGAATCAGGGTTGCACTCTTGCCAGTGGCATCGGCCCGGTTAGCTCAGTCGGTAGAGCACCAGACTCTTAATCTGGCTGTCGCGGGTTCGAGCCCCGCATCAGGCTAACGTTTTGTGTCGCGGCGTGGAGGAGGCGGTGACGTCTCGCAGCTGCGTCCTCGACGCACTCGATCAGAGGGCGAATTCGCGCAGCGGAATCAGGGCTGCACTCTTGCCAGTGGCATCGGCCCGGTTAGCTCAGTCGGTAGAGCACCAGACTCTTAATCTGGCTGTCGCGGGTTCGAGCCCCGCATCAGGCTTACGTTTTGTGTCGCGGCGTGGAGGAGGTGGGGACGTCTCGCAGCTGCGTCCTCGACGCACTCGATCAGAGGGCGAATTCGCGCAGCGGAATCAGGGCTGCACTCTTGCCAGTGGCATCGGCCCGGTTAGCTCAGTCGGTAGAGCACCAGACTCTTAATCTGGCTGTCGCGGGTTCGAGCCCCGCATCGGGCTTACGTTTTGTGTCGCGGCGTGGAGGAGGTGGGGACGTCTCGCAGCTGCGTCCTCGACGCACTCGATCAGAGGGCGAATTCGCGCAGCGGAATCAGGGTTGCACTCCTGCCAGTGGCATCGGCCCGGTTAGCTCAGTCGGTAGAGCACCAGACTCTTAATCTGGCTGTCGCGGGTTCGAGCCCCGCATCGGGCTTACGTTTTGTGTCGCGGCGTGGAGGAGGCGGTGACGTCTCGCAGCTGCGTCCTCGACGCACTCGATCAGAGGGCGAATTCGCGCAGCGGAATCAGGGCTGCACTCTTGCCAGTGGCATCGGCCCGGTTAGCTCAGTCGGTAGAGCACCAGACTCTTAATCTGGCTGTCGCGGGTTC
This sequence comes from Heligmosomoides polygyrus bakeri, assembly GCA_947359475.1. NCBI lineage: Eukaryota > Metazoa > Nematoda > Chromadorea > Rhabditida > Heligmosomidae > Heligmosomoides > Heligmosomoides polygyrus. The sequence continues at coordinate 100,261,821 of OX375869.1, forward strand.
GAGCCCCGCATCGGGCTTACGTTTTGTGTCGCGGCGTGGAGGAGGCGGTGACGTCTCGCAGCTGCGTCCTCGACGCACTCGATCAGAGGGCGAATTCGCGCAGCGGAATCAGGGTTGCACTCCTGCCAGTGGCATCGGCCCGGTTAGCTCAGTCGGTAGAGCACCAGACTCTTAATCTGGCTGTCGCGGGTTCGAGCCCCGCATCGGGCTTACGTTTTGTGTCGCGGCGTGGAGGAGGTGGGGACGTCTCGCAGCTGCGTCCTCGACGCACTCGATCAGAGGGCGAATTCGCGCAGCGGAATCAGGGTTGCACTCCTGCCAGTGGCATCGGCCCGGTTAGCTCAGTCGGTAGAGCACCAGACTCTTAATCTGGCTGTCGCGGGTTCGAGCCCCGCATCGGGCTTACGTTTTGTGTCGCGGCGTGGAGGAGGCGGTGACGTCTCGCAGCTGCGTCCTCGACGCACTCGATCAGAGGGCGAATTCGCGCAGCGGAATCAGGGCTGCACTCTTGCCAGTGGCATCGGCCCGGTTAGCTCAGTCGGTAGAGCACCAGACTCTTAATCTGGCTGTCGCGGGTTCGAGCCCCGCATCAGGCTTACGTTTTGTGTCGCGGCGTGGAGGAGGCGGTGACGTCTCGCAGCTGCGTCCTCGACGCACTCGATCAGAGGGCGAATTCGCGCAGCGGAATCAGGGCTGCACTCTTGCCAGTGGCATCGGCCCGGTTAGCTCAGTCGGTAGAGCACCAGACTCTTAATCTGGCTGTCGCGGGTTCGAGCCCCGCATCGGGCTTACGTTTTGTGTCGCGGCGTGGAGGAGGTGGGGACGTCTCGCAGCTGCGTCCCCAACGCACTCGATCAGAGGGCGAATTCACGCAGCGGAATCAGGGTTGCACTCCTGCCAGTGGCATCGGCCCGGTTAGCTCAGTCGGTAGAGCACCAGACTCTTAATCTGGCTGTCGCGGGTTCGAGCCCCGCATCGGGCTTACGTTTTGTGTCGCGGCGTGGAGGAGGTGGGGACGTCTCGCAGCTGCGTCCTCGACGCACTCGATCAGAGGGCGAATTCGCGCAGCGGAATCAGGGTTGCACTCCTGCCAGTGGCATCGGCCCGGTTAGCTCAGTCGGTAGAGCACCAGACTCTTAATCTGGCTGTCGCGGGTTCGAGCCCCGCATCGGGCTTACGTTTTGTGTCGCGGCGTGGAGGAGGCGGTGACGTCTCGCAGCTGCGTCCTCGACGCACTCGATCAGAGGGCGAATTCGCGCAGCGGAATCAGGGCTGCACTCTTGCCAGTGGCATCGGCCCGGTTAGCTCAGTCGGTAGAGCACCAGACTCTTAATCTGGCTGTCGCGGGTTCGAGCCCCGCATCGGGCTTACGTTTTGTGTCGCGGCGTGGAGGAGGCGGTGACGTCTCGCAGCTGCGTCCTCGACGCACTCGATCAGAGGGCGAATTCGCGCAGCGGAATCAGGGTTGCACTCCTGCCAGTGGCATCGGCCCGGTTAGCTCAGTCGGTAGAGCACCAGACTCTTAATCTGGCTGTCGCGGGTTCGAGCCCCGCATCGGGCTTACGTTTTGTGTCGCGGCGTGGAGGAGGTGGGGACGTCTCGCAGCTGCGTCCTCGACGCACTCGATCAGAGGGCGAATTCGCGCAGCGGAATCAGGGTTGCACTCCTGCCAGTGGCATCGGCCCGGTTAGCTCAGTCGGTAGAGCACCAGACTCTTAATCTGGCTGTCGCGGGTTCGAACCCCGCATCGGGCTTACGTTTTGTGTCGCGGCGTGGAGGAGGCGGTGACGTCTCGCAGCTGCGTCCTCGACGCACTCGATCAGAGGGCGAATTCGCGCAGCGGAATCAGGGCTGCACTCTTGCCAGTGGCATCGGCCCGGTTAGCTCAGTCGGTAGAGCACCAGACTCTTAATCTGGCTGTCGCGGGTTCGAGCCCCGCATCAGGCTTACGTTTTGTGTCGCGGCGTGGAGGAGGCGGTGACGTCTCGCAGCTGCGTCCTCGACGCACTCGATCAGAGGGCGAATTCGCGCAGCGGAATCAGGGCTGCACTCTTGCCAGTGGCATCGGCCCGGTTAGCTCAGTCGGTAGAGCACCAGACTCTTAATCTGGCTGTCGCGGGTTCGAGCCCCGCATCGGGCTTACGTTTTGTGTCGCGGCGTGGAGGAGGTGGGGACGTCTCGCAGCTGCGTCCCCAACGCACTCGATCAGAGGGCGAATTCGCGCAGCGGAATCAGGGTTGCACTCCTGCCAGTGGCATCGGCCCGGTTAGCTCAGTCGGTAGAGCACCAGACTCTTAATCTGGCTGTCGCGGGTTCGAGCCCCGCATCGGGCTTACGTTTTGTGTCGCGGCGTGGAGGAGGCGGTGACGTCTCGCAGCTGCGTCCTCGACGCACTCGATCAGAGGGCGAATTCGCGCAGCGGAATCAGGGCTGCACTCTTGCCAGTGGCATCGGCCCGGTTAGCTCAGTCGGTAGAGCACCAGACTCTTAATCTGGCTGTCGCGGGTTCGAGCCCCGCATCGGGCTTACGTTTTGTGTCGCGGCGTGGAGGAGGCGGTGACGTCTCGCAGCTGCGTCCTCGACGCACTCGATCAGAGGGCGAATTCACGCAGCGGAATCAGGGTTGCACTCCTGCCAGTGGCATCGGCCCGGTTAGCTCAGTCGGTAGAGCACCAGACTCTTAATCTGGCTGTCGCGGGTTCGAGCCCCGCATCGGGCTTACGTTTTGTGTCGCGGCGTGGAGGAGGTGGGGACGTCTCGCAGCTGCGTCCTCGACGCACTCGATCAGAGGGCGAATTCGCGCAGCGGAATCAGGGTTGCACTCCTGCCAGTGGCATCGGCCCGGTTAGCTCAGTCGGTAGAGCACCAGACTCTTAATCTGGCTGTCGCGGGTTCGAGCCCCGCATCGGGCTTACGTTTTGTGTCGCGGCGTGGAGGAGGCGGTGACGTCTCGCAGCTGCGTCCTCGACGCACTCGATCAGAGGGCGAATTCGCGCAGCGGAATCAGGGCTGCACTCTTGCCAGTGGCATCGGCCCGGTTAGCTCAGTCGGTAGAGCACCAGACTCTTAATCTGGCTGTCGCGGGTTCGAGCCCCGCATCAGGCTTACGTTTTGTGTCGCGGCGTGGAGGAGGCGGTGACGTCTCGCAGCTGCGTCCTCGACGCACTCGATCAGAGGGCGAATTCGCGCAGCGGAATCAGGGCTGCACTCTTGCCAGTGGCATCGGCCCGGTTAGCTCAGTCGGTAGAGCACCAGACTCTTAATCTGGCTGTCGCGGGTTCGAGCCCCGCATCGGGCTTACGTTTTGTGTCGCGGCGTGGAGGAGGTGGGGACGTCTCGCAGCTGCGTCCCCAACGCACTCGATCAGAGGGCGAATTCACGCAGCGGAATCAGGGTTGCACTCCTGCCAGTGGCATCGGCCCGGTTAGCTCAGTCGGTAGAGCACCAGACTCTTAATCTGGCTGTCGCGGGTTCGAGCCCCGCATCGGGCTTACGTTTTGTGTCGCGGCGTGGAGGAGGCGGTGACGTCTCGCAGCTGCGTCCCCAACGCACTCGATCAGAGGGCGAATTCGCGCAGCGGAATCAGGGCTGCACTCTTGCCAGTGGCATCGGCCCGGTTAGCTCAGTCGGTAGAGCACCAGACTCTTAATCTGGCTGTCGCGGGTTCGAGCCCCGCATCGGGCTTACGTTTTGTGTCGCGGCGTGGAGAGGGCGGTGACGTCTCGCAGCTGCGTCCCCAACGCACTCGATCAGAGGGCGAATTCGCGCAGCGGAATCAGGGCTGCACTCTTGCCAGTGGCATCGGCCCGGTTAGCTCAGTCGGTAGAGCACCAGACTCTTAATCTGGCTGTCGCGGGTTCGAGCCCCGCATCGGGCTTACGTTTTGTGTCGCGGCGTGGAGAGGGCGGTGACGTCTCGCAGCTGCGTCCCCAACGCACTCGATCAGAGGGCGAATTCGCGCAGCGGAATCAGGGCTGCACTCTTGCCAGTGGCATCGGCCCGGTTAGCTCAGTCGGTAGAGCACCAGACTCTTAATCTGGCTGTCGCGGGTTCGAGCCCCGCATCGGGCTTACGTTTTGTGTCGCGGCGTGGAGGAGGCGGTGACGTCTCGCAGCTGCGTCCTCGACGCACTCGATCAGAGGGCGAATTCGCGCAGCGGAATCAGGGCTGCACTCTTGCCAGTGGCATCGGCCCGGTTAGCTCAGTCGGTAGAGCACCAGACTCTTAATCTGGTTGTCGCGGGTTCGAGCCCCGCATCGGGCTTACGTTTTGTGTCGCGGCGTGGAGAGGGCGGTGACGTCTCGCAGCTGCGTCCTCGACGCACTCGATCAGAGGGCGAATTCGCGCAGCGGAATCAGGGCTGCACTCTTGCCAGTGGCATCGGCCCGGTTAGCTCAGTCGGTAGAGCACCAGACTCTTAATCTGGCTGTCGCGGGTTCGAGCCCCGCATCGGGCTTACGTTTTGTGTCGCGGCGTGGAGAGGGCGGTGACGTCTCGCAGCTGCGTCCCCAACGCACTCGATCAGAGGGCGAATTCGCGCAGCGGAATCAGGGCTGCACTCTTGCCAGTGGCATCGGCCCGGTTAGCTCAGTCGGTAGAGCACCAGACTCTTAATCTGGTTGTCGCGGGTTCGAGCCCCGCATCGGGCTTACGTTTTGTGTCGCGGCGTGGAGAGGGCGGTGACGTCTCGCAGCTGCGTCCCCAACGCACTCGATCAGAGGGCGAATTCGCGCAGCGGAATCAGGGCTGCACTCTTGCCAGTGGCATCGGCCCGGTTAGCTCAGTCGGTAGAGCACCAGACTCTTAATCTGGCTGTCGCGGGTTCGAGCCCCGCATCGGGCTTACGTTTTGTGTCGCGGCGTGGAGAGGGCGGTGACGTCTCGCAGCTGCGTCCCCAACGCACTCGATCAGAGGGCGAATTCACGCAGCGGAATCAGGGTTGCACTCCTGCCAGTGGCATCGGCCCGGTTAGCTCAGTCGGTAGAGCACCAGACTCTTAATCTGGCTGTCGCGGGTTCGAGCCCCGCATCGGGCTTACGTTTTGTGTCGCGGCGTGGAGAGGGCGGTGACGTCTCGCAGCTGCGTCCCCAACGCACTCGATCAGAGGGCGAATTCGCGCAGCGGAATCAGGGCTGCACTCTTGCCAGTGGCATCGGCCCGGTTAGCTCAGTCGGTAGAGCACCAGACTCTTAATCTGGTTGTCGCGGGTTCGAGCCCCGCATCAGGCTTACGTTTTGTGTCGCGGCGTGGAGGAGGCGGTGACGTCTCGCAGCTGCGTCCCCAACGCACTCGATCAGAGGGCGAATTCGCGCAGCGGAATCAGGGCTGCACTCTTGCCAGTGGCATCGGCCCGGTTAGCTCAGTCGGTAGAGCACCAGACTCTTAATCTGGCTGTCGCGGGTTCGAGCCCCGCATCGGGCTTACGTTTTGTGTCGCGGCGTGGAGGAGGTGGGGACGTCTCGCAGCTGCGTCCCCAACGCACTCGATCAGAGGGCGAATTCACGCAGCGGAATCAGGGTTGCACTCCTGCCAGTGGCATCGGCCCGGTTAGCTCAGTCGGTAGAGCACCAGACTCTTAATCTGGCTGTCGCGGGTTCGAGCCCCGCATCGGGCTTACGTTTTGTGTCGCGGCGTGGAGGAGGTGGGGACGTCTCGCAGCTGCGTCCTCGACGCACTCGATCAGAGGGCGAATTCGCGCAGCGGAATCAGGGTTGCACTCCTGCCAGTGGCATCGGCCCGGTTAGCTCAGTCGGTAGAGCACCAGACTCTTAATCTGGCTGTCGCGGGTTCGAGCCCCGCATCGGGCTTACGTTTTGTGTCGCGGCGTGGAGGAGGCGGTGACGTCTCGCAGCTGCGTCCCCAACGCACTCGATCAGAGGGCGAATTCGCGCAGCGGAATCAGGGCTGCACTCTTGCCAGTGGCATCGGCCCGGTTAGCTCAGTCGGTAGAGCACCAGACTCTTAATCTGGCTGTCGCGGGTTCGAGCCCCGCATCGGGCTTACGTTTTGTGTCGCGGCGTGGAGGAGGTGGGGACGTCTCGCAGCTGCGTCCTCGACGCACTCGATCAGAGGGCGAATTCGCGCAGCGGAATCAGGGTTGCACTCCTGCCAGTGGCATCGGCCCGGTTAGCTCAGTCGGTAGAGCACCAGACTCTTAATCTGGCTGTCGCGGGTTCGAGCCCCGCATCGGGCTTACGTTTTGTGTCGCGGCGTGGAGGAGGCGGTGACGTCTCGCAGCTGCGTCCTCGACGCACTCGATCAGAGGGCGAATTCGCGCAGCGGAATCAGGGCTGCACTCTTGCCAGTGGCATCGGCCCGGTTAGCTCAGTCGGTAGAGCACCAGACTCTTAATCTGGCTGTCGCGGGTTCGAGCCCCGCATCGGGCTTACGTTTTGTGTCGCGGCGTGGAGGAGGTGGGGACGTCTCGCAGCTGCGTCCTCGACGCACTCGATCAGAGGGCGAATTCGCGCAGCGGAATCAGGGTTGCACTCCTGCCAGTGGCATCGGCCCGGTTAGCTCAGTCGGTAGAGCACCAGACTCTTAATCTGGCTGTCGCGGGTTCGAGCCCCGCATCGGGCTTACGTTTTGTGTCGCGGCGTGGAGGAGGCGGTGACGTCTCGCAGCTGCGTCCCCAACGCACTCGATCAGAGGGCGAATTCGCGCAGCGGAATCAGGGCTGCACTCTTGCCAGTGGCATCGGCCCGGTTAGCTCAGTCGGTAGAGCACCAGACTCTTAATCTGGCTGTCGCGGGTTCGAGCCCCGCATCGGGCTTACGTTTTGTGTCGCGGCGTGGAGGAGGTGGGGACGTCTCGCAGCTGCGTCCTCGACGCACTCGATCAGAGGGCGAATTCGCGCAGCGGAATCAGGGTTGCACTCCTGCCAGTGGCATCGGCCCGGTTAGCTCAGTCGGTAGAGCACCAGACTCTTAATCTGGCTGTCGCGGGTTCGAGCCCCGCATCGGGCTTACGTTTTGTGTCGCGGCGTGGAGGAGGCGGTGACGTCTCGCAGCTGCGTCCTCGACGCACTCGATCAGAGGGCGAATTCGCGCAGCGGAATCAGGGCTGCACTCTTGCCAGTGGCATCGGCCCGGTTAGCTCAGTCGGTAGAGCACCAGACTCTTAATCTGGCTGTCGCGGGTTCGAGCCCCGCATCGGGCTTACGTTTTGTGTCGCGGCGTGGAGGAGGTGGGGACGTCTCGCAGCTGCGTCCTCGACGCACTCGATCAGAGGGCGAATTCGCGCAGCGGAATCAGGGTTGCACTCCTGCCAGTGGCATCGGCCCGGTTAGCTCAGTCGGTAGAGCACCAGACTCTTAATCTGGCTGTCGCGGGTTCGAGCCCCGCATCGGGCTTACGTTTTGTGTCGCGGCGTGGAGGAGGCGGTGACGTCTCGCAGCTGCGTCCCCAACGCACTCGATCAGAGGGCGAATTCGCGCAGCAGAATCAGGGTTGCACTCCTGCCAGTGGCATCGGCCCGGTTAGCTCAGTCGGTAGAGCACCAGACTCTTAATCTGGCTGTCGCGGGTTCGAGCCCCGCATCGGGCTTACGTTTTGTGTCGCGGCGTGGAGGAGGCGGTGACGTCTCGCAGCTGCGTCCCCAACGCACTCGATCAGAGGGCGAATTCGCGCAGCGGAATCAGGGTTGCACTCCTGCCAGTGGCATCGGCCCGGTTAGCTCAGTCGGTAGAGCACCAGACTCTTAATCTGGCTGTCGCGGGTTCGAGCCCCGCATCGGGCTTACGTTTTGTGTCGCGGCGTGGAGGAGGCGGTGACGTCTCGCAGCTGCGTCCTCGACGCACTCGATCAGAGGGCGAATTCGCGCAGCGGAATCAGGGCTGCACTCCTGCCAGTGGCATCGGCCCGGTTAGCTCAGTCGGTAGAGCACCAGACTCTTAATCTGGCTGTCGCGGGTTCGAGCCCCGCATCGGGCTTACGTTTTGTGTCGCGGCGTGGAGGAGGCGGTGACGTCTCGCAGCTGCGTCCCCAACCAGGGGTGTGCGTAATTACGATTTACGTTTTACGATTTTACGATTTACGGCGATTTTGGGCAAATTTTTTACGATTTACGATTTACGACATTTTGGGTCGTAAATCGTAAATTTTCGTAAATGTGATCTTTAATCTGCAAATAGTAGGGTCAACAGGTTGTGGCGCTACTTGCTTTATAACAAAGCAATCAATCTTAGAGTTTCCTCTCACAGCGCATTACCAGTTCCTGTTAGATTTTGTTCTTTAATGTTCATATGTGGTACCGAAGCAGATGACCAGCTTTGTGTAGGGGCGGCTCGACTTCCACTTCTCTTTCTCTCTCGCTGCTTAACCATTTCTCGAACGCCGTAAGGCTGCTGCTCGGTATCAGGTTTGCCTTCCAGGAGAAATAAGTAAGGATAAAAGATAAAGGACGGCGTTACTCAATCCCTTTTTGGAAGCGCCAGCGCATCCTACTTCTACGGGATGTCGTGGAGGCGATATGAATGCGTATTTGGCCATACAATCACTTGCGGTGGCCAGCCGATGAACAAGTCAGCGCTTTATCCTTCCCAGACACGTCTGGTACCAATTCACCGACCCCGGAGCGATGGAAGGCTTGGTTGGCCTGAAATCCGAACCAGGAACCTGGTATCGGGTGCACGCGACCGTCGGCGCCTCCTCCGACTGCGCTACACGCGCCCCTGGAGAAGTATGTAGAATGAATAATTGGAGAATGAACATCCCATCAGGAGACTGTGTACTCCCTTTTCCCGTTGCAGGAGGGCACTTCGCTTCTAGCTGTCGGAGATAGTTTCGCTCTTGCTGATAGAAAGACGTGCAAATCCATCCTGTACGGGAAGAAAACGACTATTGGCTAATCCATACTGTGTGTTCGCTACCTTTTAGTCGCCTTGCCCACAAACGCTTTTTCCTAACCCAAACGAACTGAATTGATACAGAGCCAGGAAGAAATATCATTCATAACTGAATGAAGGGTAAGGAGCCGCTACTAGACTCTAATGGAAATAGCGAACCACTGAAGCTTCCATCAGATTACGAAGCGCGTTACAGTGTTTCCTTGACTAACAGAGCTTCTGAATTCGGCCAGCGCGTGATTGTTACGGTGGCAGCGGTAGAACACACATTGACCAAAGCTCAACTAATGGCTACCTACCTTCTTGTAACCATTTTTCCTTAGTAGCCTCCTCAACTAAAACTGGGCTTCTTGGCTTCTCAGCTCAACTTCAATTTTTATTGAAATGAAACTGAGCAGCTTCTAAATTGCTTGATAACTTTGCACAGTATAGTTTCATTTATTTAAAAAATATAACTCGACTATCTAGGGTGTCTAAAAAATCATACCGTTTCAATACTATCCTCTTGCGGCAAAACTGTTTTATGGTTTATACCAAGCGAACAGCTTATTGTTAACTGGACGCTTTTCATTCTACATCGGATTCTTTTCAATCTGTGACGAACACTTCGTTTTGAACTTGAGAAATAAAATTGACAGTTAACAAAACAAGTCAGACGTATCTAAAGTTTAAAAAAAAAACATTGTTCAACCATTCGCCTTAAGCATTGTCCTAGAAAAAGCTACACTATGAATAAAAGGAAAATTTTTATCTTGCTTGAAAATGTTCAATTTAAAATTAAAAATGCCCGGTTAACAATGTAAAGCATCCTTTTGAAGGGAAATGGTATTCTTCAAAATGCAGAATAGTGAAGACCTCGGCGCATCGTAGGCATAGGTCACAAGCAAGCAAAGTGTAAGGTAAAATGCTGGGAATTTTATGGTTGCGCTTTTTATTTGGTCGTCATGGATATTCTTTCTTTTAACTAAGCTTTTTAAATCAACAGTTTGCTAAAAGGTAACGCGCCAAGTTTCCTTTAGAAGGCGTTGAATTGATTTTAGAGGCGTGCAGTCTGTAAGAAATTTGTTCATTTGAAGCTGAAATTATCGCTGTAAACAAGTACTGAATTACCTTTAATTACCGCAACCAGAATGTACCTTCAGAAATATAGTGGTAGTAGTACGCGCCAGGTACTTCTTACGATTTACGGTTTACGATTTACGATTTACGGCGATTTTTTCGTAATTACGATTTACGATTTACGAAATTTCGGATTTCATTTACGCACACCCCTGGTCCCCAACGCACTCGATCAGAGGGCGAATTCGCGCAGCGGAATCAGGGTTGCACTCCTGCCAGTGGCATCGGCCCGGTTAGCTCAGTCGGTAGAGCACCAGACTCTTAATCTGGCTGTCGCGGGTTCGAGCCCCGCATCGGGCTTACGTTTTGTGTCGCGGCGTGGAGGAGGCGGTGACGTCTCGCAGCTGCGTCCCCAACGCACTCGATCAGAGGGCGAATTCGCGCAGCGGAATCAGGGTTGCACTCCTGCCAGTGGCATCGGCCCGGTTAGCTCAGTCGGTAGAGCACCAGACTCTTAATCTGGCTGTCGCGGGTTCGAGCCCCGCATCGGGCTTACGTTTTGTGTCGCGGCGTGGAGGAGGCGGTGACGTCTCGCAGCTGCGTCCTCGACGCACTCGATCAGAGGGCGAATTCGCGCAGCGGAATCAGGGCTGCACTCCTGCCAGTGGCATCGGCCCGGTTAGCTCAGTCGGTAGAGCACCAGACTCTTAATCTGGCTGTCGCGGGTTCGAGCCCCGCATCGGGCTTACGTTTTGTGTCGCGGCGTGGAGGAGGCGGTGACGTCTCGCAGCTGCGTCCCCAACGCACTCGATCAGAGGGCGAATTCGCGCAGCGGAATCAGGGTTGCACTCCTGCCAGTGGCATCGGCCCGGTTAGCTCAGTCGGTAGAGCACCAGACTCTTAATCTGGCTGTCGCGGGTTCGAGCCCCGCATCGGGCTTACGTTTTGTGTCGCGGCGTGGAGGAGGCGGTGACGTCTCGCAGCTGCGTCCTCGACGCACTCGATCAGAGGGCGAATTCGCGCAGCGGAATCACGGTTGCACTCTTGCCAGTGGCATCGGCCCGGTTAGCTCGGTCTGGGATGGCATGCTGTACTCGGAAGGAAGGTTCATAATGAAAATGGTGACAATACAATGAATAAGATGAAGCATAGAAATTTGATGGAGAATTTTGCCGTTGTTGCATCGTTGGAGAGATCCTCGCTGGAGCAGCATCTTCTTTCATGTATCGTGATGCCGAAACGGGTCACTGGCGGCTCAGATACGCACTGAAATGAAGTTATTTTTGTGGCAGAATTTCCGTAGAATTTGGTCTGAAACAAATATCCGAATCGCACCCTTACCTGGCCAGCTTGTTCGGCACACTCGTGCTCCGTGAAGGCGCACCGTCCCTCGATAGTTGACGTAGCGTCGGTGGGCGTGGCGGTCCCCAGTTGGGAGAGTTCATTCCGGGAGATGATCTTCAAGCACGACGTCGCCTTGGACGAGCAGTTTCGCTTCTGAAGTTCACTATAAAGCTGTAGGATTTCGGCCATTCGTCGGGTCACCAACCATCACGTTGTCCTCCGTCAGTGTCTCGTCCGACCGTATTCGATAGTAGAGACATTCGAGGCCACTTGTGGAGATGAACAGCAGCAGAAGCGACGATGCTATCAGGGCCGCTCTCATAACGATTCAACGCTAGGAGACGGAGAGGTGCATGTGTCTTCTGCTCAGTGGAATCGGCGACTGGAAGACTGAAACATAGGGAGCCCTGGGCTCAGGAAACTCATCGATTCACAGAGCGGTGAGTGGAAGTAACTGCTATTTGACTACTCCGTAAGTATCGATCGACAGATGAAGGCACGTGGACACTCCTGAATTGGAGGCCACCCGAAAAAGCGCCGTCTGGTGGCTTTCACACGAAGGCGAGGTGGCACAATGCTAAACGACTCGAATCGCCGGCCAACGCAACAATAGCCCGCGCCCTAGCCACTCCTACGCGCTATTTAAAGGACCGCGATTACGGTGGGAATTGGCATCGATTGTAGGTCAAGAGGCGCTGATTGGCTAGGACGACCGCCAGTGGTGCTGCTGATTGGTGAGTAGTCAGCAAACGGGTCTCCTCTGATTGGCTTCCGAGAGGACTGACTGACATATCAACGTCGTCAACAGGCGATTAATGGCCGATGGAATGCCGGATACGAATGATCGATAGGGAAAGCGACTTCGTCTGGGCGTTGAAGGGCTTGAATTCGAGCTCGAATGGGCTAAAGATACGGTCAGATTCGATGCCATTGTGAGCTAAGGGGTCTGAGCTGCCGAATTTTCTCCAGAAAAGGCCACTTAATTCAGAAGGGAGGGCTAGATAAACTCTGCTCCAGAAAGTAGTAAATCTTTCCTCAGCTCTGGGAAATTGCTCGAATAATAAAAACGTCTTAGTCGATCGTGTTATTGATTTTTAAGTTAAAAAACAAAATAGAGGACTGCTCATTATTCTTAAGTATCGGCCGGAACAGTCCTTTGAAAATTTGTTTGTCAAGAAGACCGCCTTTAGGTTGGTACATATCGGGTTTTTGCCCAATCAGGTTAGGTGGTCAAAAAATTCCATGAACATCGGGTTTTTACAAATATCGGGTTTGGCGGTCAAAAATTCCCGGTACATATCGAGTTTTTGCCCATTCGGGATAGGTGGTCAAAAAATTCCATGTAGATCGGTTTTTTACCCAAATTGGGTTTGATGGACAAAAATTCCTGGTACACATCGTGTTTTTACCCATCCGGGTTAGGCGGTCAAAACATTCCTGGAACGTTACCGAATCGGGTTATGTGGTCAAAAAAATTTCTCGAACATATTGGGTTTTTGCCCTGTGGGGTTAGATGATCAAACATTTCCTGGAGCATATCGGATTTTACCCAAATCGGGTTTGGTCGTCAGAAATTCCTGGTACACATAGGGTTTTGCCCAATCGGGTTAGGTGTTCAAAAAGTTCTGGTACAAATTGGGTTTTTGACCATTGGGGTTAGGTGATCAAACATTTCCTGGAACATATCGGGTTTTTATCCAATCGGGTAAGGTGGTCAAAAAATTCCACGTACATCGGGTTTTCACCCAAATCGGGGTTGGTGGAGGAAAATTCCTGGTACATATTGGGTTTTTGCCCAATGGGGTTAGGTGATCAAACATTTCCTGAAATATATCGGGTTTTTCCCCGATCGGGTTAGGTGGTCAAACATTTCCTGGTACATATTAGATTTTTACCCAATCGGGTAAGGTAATAAAAAAATTCCATGTACACCGGGTTTTTACCCAAACCGGGTTTGTTGGACGGAAATTCCCCGTACACATCGTGTTTTTACCCATCCGGGTTAGGTGGTCAAAAAATTCCTGGTACATATTAGATTTTTACCCAATCGGGTAAGGTGGTTAAATCTCGGAAAAGTTCCAGCAACGAGACAAAGCAGAAACGAACGTTAATGCCAGAAAACCAGCGGTATGTGAGGTGAAAAGCCATCGCTAGAGTCGATGCTGTGATTGGCTAGCGTCTACGATCGGGCAAAGATCCAATATGTACCGAACTCTTGAAACAACCGTCCAAGAGCAATGTCTTGTAAGCATTCATGCCGTGTGTTGCAAACCGGAGCAATTCTACTATCTCCATCTGCGTGTCAGTCTGTGCGTCCGCGCACAAGTCCTGACTGCTAGATAGGCTACGTGTCGCTATCATAATCGATCTCTATTGAGGGTTAGTCATTCCGCTTGAGCTGGGGATCGTGCGAGTGCCTTTGCTGATCGATACAAAAATCGATAGTAATCGATATTACCGAACACGTTATTGATTTTTGTGGAGAGTCTGCTGTTTAGCGTTTGTTTTTTTTTTGTTGTTGATATTTTCCATTTTTACGGAGCGTTCACGGTTTTAGGTGAAATTCGCATGCATATGCTGGGTGGTGAAGAGAATTTAAGCAAGAAGGATTACTAATCGACCAATCAATACCGATCGATGCAATCGATTTTGCAAAAAGTTGAGGCTCCGAAGTGGAAACCTCGACGACGTATTGGTCAATGGACATAGCTCACTACAGATGAACACTACAAATCGATGAATCGATGTGGATCGATATTATCGATTTTCGTCCAGAGTTCATCCTCCGAAGTGGGAGTCTTGGGAATCTCACGAGAACATTCTGGCCGGGAGACGGGCAGAGCAGTCGGAGATTCCGCCTGCACTCGTGGACACTCTTAATCGAATCATGGTTCCTGTCCCGTCCAGAGCAACCAAGCCGTCTGTCCTGCGGTGTAGATGAAATGCTAAGACACTGATTTCTAGATCGATGGCTACCAAAAGGCACCCTACTAGCTGTCAGAGCCAAATAGGGGATGTATCCTAGTCGGAAGGTGTCGAAAAAGTGCCAGAGCAAATGGCCAATCGTTGAAATGGCCATCACCGACAGATGTTTAGGTTTCCGCTGTGACTTTCGATGTCATGGACTGATTAAGATTCATCCTGGATACGCGTACTTATAGCCGCTACGATACTCCGTTAGAGTAGAATGCGTGGCGCATCCCAATGAAAAGATGTTTATCGATTATTTTATCGAGAGTGATGAGATCATGACATTCCGCTGGTCTCTGGTGGAGTTCCCTTTAATCTGATTGACTATTGTTGTTTCAATTATCCTTTCCGAAGCCTAAACAGCAACTTGAAGGGTATGTTAAGGGATAGAGTGGATAAACGACGGGGTTACTCAATCCCTTTTCGGATGCGCCATGCAATCTACTCCTACTGGATGTTGTGGAGGGGTTTGAAGGTGTATTTGGCCATACATGACATGTCAGTGCTTGATCCTTCCCAGACAAGTCTGATACCAATTCGCCGAGAGATGGAAGGCTTGCTTGGCCTTGGCGGGAGCCGAACCAGGAACCTGGTATCGGGTGCAGACGACAGCCGGCGCCTCCTTCGACTGCGCTACACACTTCCACTAAAGATCTGCTACCGTGAAAATTACGTGACGAAGTGCAGTAGCCAACCAGAAATGGAGATGACGATTCAGCTAGCACTGGATGCGGTCGAGAATCGATGGCAGCGATAAGAGCCGAAGCTGCTAGTTCTTCATCCGCTTTGAAGCGCTCTCGGCTAATCATTTGGCTGGTTTTCTGCACATCCGCCGACGGACATCTGCGTCCTTGTGAGACTATTGGGCTCTAAGAGAGAAAAATGAACGGAAAACAAGGTTTTAGAAGCGGTCTGGCCAAGAGCGTGTCGTAGTTGAGAGGTGGACGACCTATTCAGGATGATAAAAAACCGCGAAAAACCGCAGTGATCTGCCAAAAAAACGACTTGACGGCAACGCCTCGTAGACGTAAAGTGAAGGACATCAGCTCTTCGACGAGCGTCCGACTTCCGTCTCAATCGCTGACACCAACTAGTCGTGCTTTCACACGCAATTTCTGAATTATGGATGAACGTCTCCGAGCAGATGCCGGGCATCCTAGAGTGGGTGACATCGTGAAGACCGTCTGGGAAGGGTATCACCTGTATCACCTGTCGTCCCGTTGATCATCGAATTGCTCGAGCGGGTGCCGGCAGCGTCTCCATTCGTCCCTGTCGCGTGCCAGAGTGGTCCAATGGATCCTCCTCGCTCGAGGGACACGAAGAGCGTCATATCGGTCGTTCAGGGCTCTCACGAAGAAGTCCGACCAACGCGTTGGTGGGCGTCCTGGTGTTCTTTTGACATCCTGCGGAATCCAGTCGGTGACGGCTCTCGTCCAGCGGGTGTCTCCGAATCGCATTACGTGGCCGGCCCACCTAATTTTCGACGACTTGGCCCATGCGACAGCGTCTCTGATCTTCGAACGTCGGCGAAGCTCGGAACTCCGGAGGCCTTCTCTCACTTGCGTGAGTCGTGTCACTCCGAGCATCGTCCTCTCGATTCCACGCTGCGCGACGCTGATCGCGTGTTCATCCTGCTTTCGTATAGCCCAGGTCTCTGAGGCGTATGTTAGGGCAGGAAGAACAGTGGAGTCGAATAGGTGGGCACAGAGTCGGACGTTCTTCGTCTTCTTCGCGACTTCTTCGACGCTCTTGAAAGCTCCCCAAGCCGCTCTTTTCCTCCTGCTCAGCTCCGGCGCTAGGTCGTTGGCCATATTGACTTCGCGACCCAGATAGACGTAGCTGGAGCAGTCGAAGATGTTCGTTCCGTTGAGCGAGAATGGGGCATCAGAAATCCATCCGTTCCTCATGAACATCGTCTTCGTAAGATTCAGCTGCAGTCCAACGTTCCCACATACACGATCGAAGTCGGCCAGCATTCGCTCCGCTGGCTGATGCTCGGTGTTATGAGCACGATGTCGTCAGCGAAACGAAGATGGTGCAGCTGCTGGCCGTCGACCTTCACTCCCATGTCGTCCCATTCTAGTTCGCGCATGACGTTTTCGAGGGTGGCGTTGAAGAGCTTCGGGGATATGGTATCCCCTTGCCGAACCCCTCTCTTCACGTCGACGACGACGTCGTTGTAGAATGGTGAGATCTTAGTCGTGAATCCACTGTACAGCTCTCGAAGGACTCTGATGTACTGAGTAGGAACGCCCTGACAATGAGTGAGCAGGGCTTCGAGGACCGATTCAATCTTGACGGAGTCGAATGCCTTCTTCAGGTCGATAAGCTCTACATTTCCCATCATCTGCCATACGTTAGACAATGTATAGGCGAAGAGTTTACGCTCTCTTCTCTCCAGAAGTTCAGCTCGTGGCGCACCCAAAAGGGAATGATCTCTACATAAACCTTCACCACTTCATTTCCTTCGTTTGACGGGAATGGTCTCAGATCTAAGAGTTTCTCCCTCGTATACTGTATAGAATCCGAGTGAAAATAGCCAAAAATCTGTGGAAAACTGTAACTGAACATCTTCGGACCATCTGAAAAACGAATGGATCTGTCCTAGACGGAGGGGGCACCGCTAGAAAAGCGAATCAAACAAAAACTAGCTGATGTAGCCGGAGTTGAAAAGCGCAGAAACTTTCTTCTGTAAAATAGTTGATTTTCAATTCTGCCGCCGTTGTCCATGTGACAGATTGGCTTGGCCCCTCCCGATTAGGATAGATCCAAATGGATTTCTCTCCGAAAAAACGGCTGCATTCTCTCATTGTGAGGGATTATCTGGTCTTTTAGAACCTCTTAAACCACCTCCCATCGGCCACCCTGAAGCTGTGCACCTCCTCTGACCAATTTTGCTTCATAAAAGCACCACAGTCAGTCTCTCCTTCTGCTGTCTCCAATCGATAAATCAATCGCCGAATCAATAATACATGTTATTCATGATTCCATAGTAATTACATCAACACTCGCTCAAATAAATCTGCATAGAGGAAAAATCAATCAATGAAACCAATCAATCAATCAATCGATCAATCAATTTCTTTTAAAAATACAAAGATATATAGAAAGAATGAATAAGACACTGAGACGCACACCCTTCTACGGCGGCCGAGTGGCTAAAGGGCGGGGAAGAACAGGAGGGAGAGAGAGGAAGTGAAATCGAAGGGGGTAGTGCTCACAACGCTCGACGATCACATGCACACCCTATGAGTACGACAAAGTATCTGACAATCGATAAACAATCAATATCGATCGATAATCGATAGATCGATCGGCTACGAGAAAGAACTACAGAGGATAGGGCTCGATCCATAGGACGATGTGCGACGATGTGATGTGGAGTGGCTTTTGGCGAGATATACGAATAACGAATGCTAAAATCGTCGATAAATGCGCGAGAGGCGAGCGATCGATTTTCGATCGATCGATCGGCACAGACAAGATCAATAATAGAAATGTCGTCAATCAATGAGCATTGCATCTAACTGCATGTGTATGTGGAGAGAATGACCCAAGGCATTAGTAGTACGGCGGACACCACCACCACCACCACCACCACCACATCAATCCGCGCAGGGTTGTAGCGCGCAATGGCCACGCCCACTGGGCGGAGAAATGTGGCGTGGGCGTGACGCCGCCCGCTACGAGAGGACTCTGGACATGAAAATCACCTAGTAATCGCCTAGACACCTATGGTAGAATATGTGTGTAGATTCTTCAGCAATGTAGCAGGAGTGGGGGAGATAGGCAGCTCGACATGTACCTAGCAAATGCAGAAGCGGTAAAAAATAAACAACAACAAAAGAATACACGAAAATAGATGTATGAACACAGATTTTTCACTCACATACATTCACAACCGTAATAGTTAGCAACAAGCTGTGCGCGATGGATATAGACAGAGAGGAAGACTATCGGATAAAACGCGCGGGAAACGCGAGCGACGCGACGCGGCGCGTACGCGAGCGCGTGCGTGCGCGGACGACGAAGTATATCACAGAAATACGGTACTCTATATAACACATCGAAGCGAGAAGATTATCTCCTCCTGACTAGAGAGGATCGGACGAGCATAGGAGAAGAGACGCGCTGAAGCGGGAAACCGTGCATCATCACAGACAGAAGTCAGAAGAGGGGTGCGGAGGAGGAACGACGACGAAGGACAGCGGGAAACGAATCTCGGACAGAGAGATGAAGAGGAGGAGGAATAGGAGAAGATGTGTGGCTAGCAGATCACGCAGCAGCACGTGCTCTTGCCTCGTCGCGAAGCATCGCCGTTCGGTCGTAGGTCCTGCATCTCGGACGGACCTTTGCCTGAAAACGCCGACGTTCAGACTCCAACCAATGGCAGCGAGCGAGGCTTGTGATTGGCTGGCGTCTCCCTTGCATCCGCCCAGGGAGAGTTTCCCCATAGTACCATAGTACCACTCACACCATTTCTACGTCAAATTGGACACTTTTCATATCAAAATGGAGAATTTTCTGATCTATCCTAGTTGGAGGGGGCACCGTTAGAAAAGAGAAACAGACATCAACAGGTTGGCATATCGCTGGTAGGAAATTGTACAGATAAAGTAGCTCACTGTGTAGCAGCCATGGAGCAGCTCAATTTCAATTTTACCGTCACCGTCGTCGTCAAAATGACTGAGTGAAGTGCCCCCCCCCTCTCACTAGGATAGATCCAAATTCTCAAGGCAAGCCAGACGAAGTCAAACTGAACGTTTTCCGAACCAAAACGAGCTTTTTCTCATTGAAGTAGGGACTCTCTTTGTTTACAGGCAATATAGAAAACCTTTTTTGAAATTTTTGGATACATGTCGTGAAAGCGCATCGCATGGGTATGGGAACGCGCCGTTGTTCCTACCGTAATCGCCGACAGCCAGTCATGTACCCTACCTGTGCAGCTGATACGACGCCTGATTGACTGTTGTCACGTTTACGGTAATAGCAACACGGCGTGTTCCCATACCCCTATTCGCGGCATGTACCAATTTTTTAAAATTTTTTAATTAATTAAATAATTGAATTTTTTTAATTAGATGGTCGCGATTTTTATCTGATTGATAGTGTAACTGCTGCTTACTTGATAACCGTTCTTGTAGCATCTGTGTTACTATACCCAAACAGAATTCTTCCTATCAATCGAATAAAAATCGCGACATACTAGCCGTGTGCATGGCGCGATCTCTTTTCTTAACACAGCAAATGTGTGTTACCTTCCCGCGCTTTAGATCAAATTTTAATTCATTGTTCTTTTTTGGTAAAAAATAATTTTTTTATAAAATTTCAAGCAAGACGTTCACTTATTGGGGCCGGTGAAATAGAAATTTTTAAAGAAACTTACACTAAATTTTGTTTTTTTCTAAAAAGAATTATTTTTTAATCTTTCAATTTTTATTTTCTTAAACGAAAAATTACTTTTATGTGTTGGATGAGCTTGTCGAGGACGCTTGTTTTGATTTTTTGATTTGGAAGGTGTTCAATTTGACGTGAAAAGTGCCCAAGACGCCGTTGGTACTAGTAGTTAATGCGGCCTACATTGGCAAGGGAAGCGGGAACTCGTCAGCCAATCACAACCAATCACAGCACAGATCGATCAGTGCAGTCAATATCAGAGCACCGACGGAACACCTCTATGAATGATGGCAGACCCGTCCGATGCGGCATGATTGATCTGGTGTATTCCCGCCCCCCCCCCATGTAGGCCACATTAACGACCAGTACCGTAACAACGTCTCTTTCTGGCTGAGGAAGTTGGAAACCTTTACAGAGCCATGTAACGGCTTCTGAAGGTACTACAGAGGAATCTGCGCCTTCCGAAGCGCTGCAGCTCATGTCTGGAAGCAATTTTCCAACGCTGCCTACCTTTGGCGCCTTTCTTCGGTCGTCGCCGTTGGCTGCCTGCCCGTCGCGGCGTGCCTTCTTCATCCTCGTCGCCTCCGCCGGTCTCCAGCTTTCGCAGCCACTCGTCGGGACTCATCGGCTTCGGCTTGTTGCTTTGCTGAAAAGTACGATATTTCTATGCCGGCAGGCGGTAAATGGCGCTCAGTTCGGTACTAGTCGTTAATGTGGCCTACATGAGAAGGCAGAACGCGCTAGCAGATCACAACCAATCAGCCCGGATCGAACACGCCCGTTCGACGCGACCTGATTGGTTTGGTGAGCCCCCCTCCCCATGTAGGCCACATTCACGACCAGTACCTTGTATTCGGGACTCACCTTCAGCACTCGCTTGTTCGGCGAGTCGCGAGCACCTCCGTGCACCGACGGCGGAACAGCGTTCACATCCGAGGAAACGTCTTCTTTCGACCAGGACCTGAAGGAACGAGATACGATAGAGACCATCTCCTCAGGAATCGCTGAGCGTCAACTCACCGAATGATATCGGCGCCCTCCTTCTGCGCCTCGATCCTCGCCGGCGCCAGGCCGCTTCTGTCTCGGAGCGAGAGTCGCCGGATGGCTCCTCGAGCCGAGAACGGATTGTCGCCGCCCGTCGCGACCTGCTGTGGCGACTCGAACTTCTTCCGCCTGAAACAGCTCCCGTTTGACGAGGTGAACCGATCAATATCCATGGAGTCCACGCACCGTCTGCTTTGTCGTCGACTGTCGCGCACACCGAACGCCATCCGCTTTTTTCGGGCTTCTTGTTGCTGCATGGTGGCGATGACGGCGCGGGTCGTCTCGTCTTCGCACAGGTCTGAAAAACGGGGCTGGATTAGCTCAGCTCAACCTACTAGCAAAGCGACTGGGTCACTTTGGCACGAGACAAGTGGAGGGCAACAATGGGGCAAAGAGAAAGAGTCTCACCTAGGGGAGCTTCACCGCTGCTCGTCTTCGCATTGATGTCACCGCCGTACTCGCAGATCAGCTCGACCAGGTCTGGCTGAGCCCAACACGCGGCCGCATGTACCGGCTGCCATAAGTCGTTATCTCTGAAACAACGCCACTAGACGGAAGGATCAAGCGGCTTGGAGGTCTGAAACGATGCCGAACTTGGCGCCGAACAGCGTATAGAAAGCGCTTCAACTACTGAAACGAAAGTCAGTCAACCGCGAATGGGATGCGCCACGAACTATACATGATATCCGTGACACTCGAATTTGTTATATACCATGTTCGCGTCAAATTGGACACTCTTGAACTAACCTAAGACTTTGGAAATCAAAGCGAACTCTTCCAAATTGAAACGACTTTCTTCCTCGATAAGCTAAAGACACTACGAAAACTTTCTTTGAAGTTTTAGTTCGCCTACCCAATAAATAGACACGCTGTTTAAACTTTTATAAAAATCCTATTTTTTCAAGAAAAATAATAGTTTAAATCTTGTTTTAAAGAGCAGGAAAGCGGCTATTCTCACGAAGAGAGCCTCCAAAGTGGCGGTGAGCTCTTGAAGTGGAATTTTTACAAGATGTAGGGGGTACCGTGTGGGGAGTCCGAAGTCATAGTTAGTTTTGTCGGAATGCTCTTCTGTGGTCGAAAAAAAAGCGTGTGTACCCGTTAGCGCGAAGTTCATGACACTCTGCTGCCACCCAGCCCAATGTGGTCGGTTGGCGTAGTGGTAGTGTTGTAGCTTCACAGTAGCGTGGTCGTGGGTTCGATTCCCTTTGAACTGGAGTTTTTGCATTTTGCGATTTATCGTCAGTGAGACGCTTTACCCCCATTTCCAACACATTTTTGAACAAAAACACGGCAACAAATGTTGTCTACGTTCATCGAGCTCTTTGAAACTGGAAAGGCGAGAATTTTTGACTTCCGTTTTTGAGTTTTTGAGTATTCAATTGGTTTCCACCTCGAATGGCTTCGCACCTCAATGACCGCCCTTGCTTGACCATGAAGACCGAGGTGCATGGCCCGCTCCAGGCCCAGGCTCGAGTGAGGGTTATGAGAACGACATTTGTTTTCGTGTTTTCGTTCAAAAATGTGTTAGAAATAGGGATAAAAGGTGCCGCTGACGATAAATCGTAAAATGCAAATACACCAATGCAAGGGGGAATCGAACCCACGGCCATACTCCTGTGAAGCTACATCGCTACCCACTGCACCAATCGACCATATTGGGTTGGGTGGCAGCAGGGCGTCATGAACTTCGCGCTAACCGGGTCCACTCGCTCTTTTCGACCACAGAAGAGCATTCCGATAAAAGTAACTATGGTTTTGGACTCACCACATGGAAACCCTACATCCTGTAAAAATTCCACCGCAAGAGCTCACCGCCACTTTAACTGCTGGATTGGCAGGATTGGAGCACCTAGAAGGGCCTAACGACGAAGCAATAAACCTGAGCCATTCCCAACGATTTATCGCCGCAATCCGAACAAGGCGCTTCCAAGAAACCCATCAGCTTTATGGCGTTGTGTTGAGAGCTTTATCTGCTCCATAAAAACGAGGCGCGAAGAAAAACGGGGACGGAGGAACTGACCGTGACGTCGCCGGCACTCCGCATCGTAACAAGAACGCGGCCACGTCGTAGTAACCATTGGCGGCGGCCGTATGCAGCTGAAATGGACGTCGTTTTGGCACCAAAGCTTCTGAAGAACATCCGTAGGTCACTCACGTAGGTGGATCCGTCCGGTTGACGGGCATCAAGCGGCAGGCCCTGCTGATGGAGGCTCTTCATGTCGTCCAACATCGCCTTCTCGGGAGCGCCACGTTGGTCGTCGATATAGGCCTGGAAAGCGCAAAGAAATCAATTATCGATCTGGTGCGGGCTCTGTGAAACCCGTTTAGCTAATCGATATCAATCGATATCGATAACCAGACGCACCTGAGTGATCCCTCTGGCCGCCATTTCGCTTTCGATCGCGTCCAGAGTGGTCTCGTCGTCACAGATGTCGTACGGCATGTTACCATCGGCATTCACGGCCAATAAATTCGCGCCACTAAAATGCATATTCAATAAGAACCACTAAAAACGCTTCGTATTCGTCGTCTACAGCGCGATTCAGTTGACGAGCATGACCCACATTCTATAAGGACGTAGTTCAGCGTAGAAAATATGCCGTGCCAGGCTGTGGCGAGAGTAATTCTGGCATCACCGACAGGTGACCGAAATTTCGCCTACAGGTGACCAGCTTTTCTCCGATAGTTCAAAGAGAAGCCAATCGACGCAATGCTTTGAATTTTTTCTGTACAGGATATAGGCATTCGCTGCAGGACCTACGGGACTAGATGCGGAGCATTCAGATTTTCATTTTTTTCATTCATTTATTTTTTAGCATTTATTGGCAGTGCCTTAATTTTTACGGAAAGAATACTCAAAAATCCTTAGTAATTTAATGCTGAACAGAAAAGATGAGATACCAATAGGTTTGTTAGAATATGCGTTAGAAACTTGACTTTTTTAAAATTAAAAAACATTCTCCAATTTAATTTTCTAATTTTCTAATTTACTTCGGATTTTCTTATTCTCGTTCTAATTTTTTTAAATTAAATTTTCGATTTTTTGATTACTTTAAAAATTAATTTAACCAATTCAGTTTTTCTACTTTAAAATTCGAATTTCGAATCATTCTCTGGTTACTTCTTTTCATTCTAACGCAAAAATTTGCCACTTGTCGTTAATGTGGCCTACACGAGGAGGCGGAGCGGCGGATCAGAACACTCGAGCCGCACTCATTGGACGCGCCACCAATAGGGGGCGTGTATCGATCAAAGCGCTATCCATACGCTATCCATATCACCATATGTTAATTGCGTATTCTATGAAAAATAACATTTAAAAAAAGGTAATAAATAGAAAAAATAGAAAAAATAAACAAAAAACGACCGTTTCTGCTAAAAAGTTTGTTAGAACGCACGCTAGACAATTTGTAATTTAAATTTTAATCTAATTTTAACGTAAAGCAATGTTTTTAAATGCAATCTGATTTTATTTTAAAAAGTTTTAAAAAATTAAATTTAAATCTTGATTTTCTGATAAAAGTCAGGTCTACTAAATTTCTTTCTAATTTCAATTTTCATTTTTTCGACGTTAAAAATTTAACTTACTAGTCCAGTTTTCTAAACTTCATTTTCTAATTTCATATAATTGTTTTCCAATTTATTTTTTGCATAATGAAATTCGAATGAAAAGATTTCGCTACTAGTCGTTAATGTGGCCTACATGAGGAGGAGGCGGGGCGTACCAGATCGCTAAAGCCGCTTTTACTGGGCGCAGCTCACTCAAGGGTGTCGTAGGCTGGTCGAAACCCTGACTGGCTGCTGGTGTGTGATGGCTGAGTGTGATTGGTTGGCCGGGTTCCCGACCCTTCATGTAGGCCACATTAACGACAAGGATCAAATGTTCAAAATATTGAAATGTGGTTGGTGATAGAACTAAATCGCTCGCTGATGACCGGCTTTTCTCCGGTAATTCAACGGGACAAGAAAAACTATTATTAAGTTTAAAAATGAAAAATTTCTGATTTAAATTTCTAATTTTCTTTTCAATTTTCATTTTCAAATTTTCGATTGTTCAAAATTAATTTAACCACTTCGAATTTTCTAATTTCAATATTTAATTTCAAATAATTTTCTAATTTTTTAAATAAAAAAATTAAAATAAAACAAAATAAATAGCATAATAAAATTCCAACGCAAAAATTTTGCTACTAGTCGTTAATGTGGCCTACATGAGGAGGCGGAGCGCATCACCGGTCCAAGATCAGAACGAAGCCGGTAAAAGCCAATTCGAAGGCCTCACTCACTGTGCTATGAGGATCTTCACGACGTTGATGTGAGCACAGCAGGCCGCAGCATGCAGTGGTGTCCACTGCTCCGTGTCCTGCGCATTCACATCCGCACCGTGACTCAGTAACAGCAGCATGATCTGCAATCAATACGATCAATACAATCAATACAATCAATACTGACAGCCTCTACAGAAGCTCACCTGTTGGTTGTCGTCGATCGCGCACTGATGCAACGGCGTCAGGCCGTCTTCGTTGTGCGAATTCGGATTCGCACCCTCTCGAAGTAACCTCTCCACTGAAACCGAACATAATTGAAAAAATTTATATAAAAATGTAAAAAATTTGTCAAAAAATAAGAAGGGTCTACAATCAGGGAGAAATCTGCTTTAAGGATGACTATAAGTCGAAACCTAATGAGGACTTCGCGTAAAATGCCCAGAAAGTGAAAGGAGCTGATCCTTGTCGAGAATGTGAGCAGCACTGGGTGGCGGGTACGCTCCACGCAATCAAGCTGCATCTAATAGGTATGCCACTCAGAGATGGCGTGCATGGTCGGTATTCTGATTGGCTGACGTGCGCCTCTCCGGTTCTACGACTCGTTATAATTTGCTGGCGCGTATCCACCCCCCCCCCTGCTGCTCACATCCGCGACATGGACCGGGGACCGTGTGTCGAATGAAACACCTTTATTTTGGAGACCTGTTCACACTTCGCGACAGTAGCGATGGAAGCGATTCGTCGGCCAGGCAAATCATACGTATCGATTTTCGCTGCGCGATCGCTCGGCAAAGATCGATACGCATGATTTGCACGGCCGAACAATCGCTGCCGTCGCTTCCGTCGCGAAGTATGAACAGGCCCTTAAATGGCAATGCACTACCGTAAGCATGCCAGGATTGCAGCACGGTCGCTTGAGAATTGATCGATCTCATGAATACTGAAATTTGGACCATGTCGCGAATGTGGGCAGCATAGGAAGGCGGGAACGAAACGAGCCAAGTCAATCGTAACCAACCTGAGCAATGACCAAGCCAGGCAATCAGACGTAACCCTCTCGAAGTTCTACAGAAACCGAACCTACTAAGAGCTTTCCTGAAGAGTTCCAAGAAGTGGGAGTGGAACTGGTCCCAGTCGCGAATGTGGGCAGCATTGGGGAATGAGAGCACGCTGGTCAAACAGGCTGCATCGGATGAGCGAGAGCTCGTGCATGGTCGACACCCTGATTGGTTGGTGTGTGTGTGTGTGTGTTTGGTCGGTGGTCTGATTGGTGGTTAATTGGCCGGCGTGTTTTCACCTGCATATGCTGCTCGTATTCGCGACATGGCCCAAATTTTGGTAATCATAATATCGATCAATTCCTGAAGGATCATGTCGCAGTTTTGCATACTTAACAGAAGTAAAGTCGTTTCATTAAATGCCTTTTCCACATGGTCCTCGTACATGTCGCGAATGAGGACAGCACTGAGAAGTGGGAACGCGCCAATCCTAACCACTCAGAGCATCGACCAAAGGCACGCCAGCCAATCAGGGCACCGACCACATACGCCCTTGCTGAAGGTCACGCGCCCGTTGATGCAGCCTGACTGGGTGGCGCGTTCTCACCTGCAAATGCTGCCCACATTCGCGACTAGGACCTAAAATTCTTTCGCTGACTCACACTTTTTCAGCCATTCTCGCCAAACTGTTGAAGCTTTTCGCCATCAGCCTAAGGGTTCCAGAAGCGACCCTTTTTCCGTGAGACACCGTAGCTGTTTTTGGTTCTGCATCTGACTTTTCGGGTAATATTCTCGATGGCCGTTGGCGTTGAAAGATCGAGCAGCAAGAGCTCAGAAGACCTGATTTTCTCAATGAAGAGAAGCCAGTGGAGAACTGCAGTCTCGTCGGGAGTATGGCAGAAGGAAGGAGAGAAAACAGATGGATGGAGGGCACTTCTAGTGCTTCATATATCCTTGTCTTTCCCTTGAAGAGAAATTGAGGCAGAAGAAAGCTTCAAGGAGCAGCAGACTCGTCATGTCGTTGAGCGACACTTGAGGACGTCCGCTAAGCCACGAGGGTTTTTTTTGTCATGTTCGCGAGTCTCAATGCTGCGAATGTAGATGAAGAGATGAAGATGATGAAGATTTCTTGTAAAAACGAAGCTTAATCAAGTGGATTGGCCGATTTTCACCTGATTCAGTCATTATAGAGTTTAGTAAAAAAGAAGAAGAATAAGGAAGAAGAAAAAGGAAGGAGAAGAAAAGGAAGGGAGATACAAGATGATCGAAGACGTAGGACAGAAAGGGGAGATAGAAGAAAGAAGAACGAGAGTAGAACATAGGGGAAAAAGAGTAGTGAAGAAGAATTAGAAAGAAAAAGTTGGAAGAAAAATTAGAAAGAAAAAGTTCGAGGAATAAAAAGAATAACGGACAAAGCACAGAGGAAAGAAGAGGGAAAAGAATGAAGAAAGAAGAGCGAAAAGTAAAGGAAGAAAAGCGAAGATAAAATAAAGCGAAAAAGAGCGATGAAGAAAAATGAAAGAGGAAGAGCGAAGCTGAAAAATTAACAACAAAGATGCGAGAGGAAGGAAAAGGAAAGAGGAAAGAAGGGTGAAGAATGAAGGTGGAAGAAGAGAGTCAAGATAGAATAAGGAAGATAAGAGGCAGAGAAAAAATTTGGAAGAAAGATTACAAAAATAAAAAAAATAACGAAGATACAAGGAGGAAGAAGACGCAGACGCATAAACAAGAAGAAGATTAGCGACGAAGAAAAACACGAAAGCAAGTGAACTAAGAATAAACAAGAGAAACGAAAGAGAAAGGAAGAAGGAGGAATGAAGAAGAAAGAAGAAACAAGATGAGTGAGAAAGAAAAATATGAGAAAAAAGAAGGAAGAACAAGGAGGAAAATGAAGACGTAAGAAGAAGAAATAGGGAGGAAGATGAGCGGTAACGAAAAATGTTGTGAGAAAAAGTACAAAAAATAAAAAAGAATGATGAAGATGAGAAAAGAAAGGAGAAATAGATAAGAAAATAAAAGAAGAAAGAAGATGAGTGGAAAAAATATGAGGAAAAATAACGACTAATAAAAAAGAAAGGCGAAGATGAGAAAAGAAAGAAGAAATAATAGAGAGGGAAAGAAAAGAAGAAAGTGGAAACAAGAAAGAAAAAGGAGATGAGCGAGAGAAAAAATATGAGGAAAAAGAGCGGAAAGTGAAAACAATAACGAGGATGGAAGAAGAAATAAAGGTGAAGGAGGAGTAAAGATGAAAACGAGAGAAGAAAGAAGGAACAAGAAGATGAGCGAGAAAGAAAATATTGAGTGAAAAAGAACGAGAAATGAATAACAATAACGAGTACGGAAGAAGGAAGAGAGAAGAATGAGGAAGATGAACGATAGCGAAAAATGATGAGATAAAAAGAACAAAGAATAAAAAAGAAACAAGAAAATGGGAAAGGAAAGGAAAAGAAAAGAAAAAAGAAAGAACAAGAAAAGCGTAGAAGAACGATGGACATGGGAGAAGAAGTAGAAAAAGCAAAGGAGGAAAAAGAGGATGAAAAAAAACAAGAAATCCATTAAGATAAACAACCTATGGAGCTGGTAATGGATTCAGGAGCGCCGAACTCCTCATGTTTATTTATTATTTATTTATTTCATATGACGTTGAAACCATCTAATATGCAGAGGACCGATGAGAAGCTTGTTCTCACTGTCACTCAAGTTTCGCACACCTTAGTAGATGAGAACTACTGTCGCCAGAACACTTTCAAACACGTGAAGGGAGCTCGAAGCTAGAAATCCCTCGGTACTTTCCGGGCAGAGCTCACAGCGCACCCGAAGAACCACACAGTCACAGGAGGGCGGTTTCGTGCTCGGGGGAAACAAGCGAATAGACTCCGTGATTGATCGGCAGGGAGGAGCGTGTGTAATCTCCTAATCTCCACCTCCCACTGGTGCTGTGAGCCCTGCCCGGAAAGTACCGATTCTGCAGACCGAAGTGGGAGTATCAAACTCGCAGAAAGAAGGCAATTGTACGAAAGACCTCTAAATCTCAAGAATCGCTCAGTCACCTACCCTCGACGGCATCGGCTCGTCCAGTCGCCTCCAGAAGTGCGACCTCGGGCGAGAATCGTAATCGTGGTCGACGTGGTCGGGGCGGTGGCAGCGATCGCTCTCGCTCGTCGCACTTGCGCAGCTGGTCGCGACGTCGTTCTCTGCAATTAAAGAGCCGTGATTCGCGGGACAACAGGACCTTCAGATGATCTTCAGATGAACACTCAGATGACTCTGATCACCGTACATTCATTACACTGTCTGTAACTCCTTGAAAGCTGGGCTTGGCTCGATTCTATCGACTTTAAAATGCATCTGAAGACCCCCTTCAAATTTTATTTTTCAAGGAACCAGCTTGAGCCGAAGTTTACTCCTTTAATGCCCTACGCTCCACTTAAGTGCTAAAGTGAACGTTTTAATAGGCGCGGGGGGTCCCAGAATTCTTAGAAGACCCGACTTCTAAACCGCTTCTCCTCATTCGATTCCACCCGCCAAACGCGCATTTGGTTGCTAAGTGCATCTTAGCAACCGCTACTTGCCACTTCCAGTGAAATGCGGCGCTTTTTATGCTCACCGGCCGCCGCCGAAAAACACGTCGTCTATTTGCGCTAATGCGCTCCACGAACACTTCGTCGGCCTACGACGTTCAGGCTTAAGTATCCGACCATTTCCTCAGCTAACTGAGGGCAGAATTTCTCGCTTCGATTCTTGATCAGCGAGCTGAATGCTTACCAGGGAATGCCGTCAGCTTCCCATGGAACTTCGGGTTGGGACCTATATCACGTGAAAGAGCTCGGGACGCTGATCACAGATGTGTAGACCAAAATTGCTAAATGGATATCCTAAGCGAATTGTGGCCGGCGAAAGCCGCATGTTAGGCGCGCTCAGTCAGCGTCGGGCGCGGTGTTGCGTAATCAGGAGCGCTGACGGCAGTGACACAGTGGTAGAGTGCTCGCTTCACAGGAGCGGGGTCATGGGTTCGGTTCCCGTCGGTGACGGCGTTTTTGCATTTTGTGACCTATCTTCGACAAGGACCTATAATCTCATTTTTAGCACATTTTTCAGGGACCGGCCGATGGCGACTTGCATTTAGGTCTATTAGGGTGTTCAAACTTGATTTTTAAAACGTTTAATTATATTGATTAGGTCTTTTGATTTTTGGATTTGTTACTTTTGTTTTTTGTTTGCTAGCACTCCTACCATGCGGCAGACAACGCGGCTTTCGCCGGCCACAACTCGCTTAGGAGATCCACTTAGCAAATTTGGTCTACATATCTGCGATCAGCGTCGAAAAAACGAGAAAAATTCGCTACATATCGCCAATTCTGGAAGTGTGGGTGCGGGAACGCGGCAAAGCACCGACCGTGATCGCGCCCGCCAATCATGGTCGGCATCGAGTGGACACGCCTACTCCGCAGCTGCGTTCCCGCACCTCCACTGCCAGAATTAGCGACATGTAGTTGTGCCTGGTATATCTGGGAAGAGTAAAAGGACACTGTCTGAATTGAGAATCAACCCGTCACCGCAAGGCCCTGAGTAGGCAGAACACGCAGTCGAATTGCCTCCAAGACATCCCGAAAAAGTGGAGTGCGTGGCGCATACCAAAACGGATTGAGATTGAATTTTTTACGTTTTTATATCATAGGCGCGCAAAAATTGCCAGAACACTCCTCAAAAACGCTCGGCCAACCCGTGCCCAGCCTTTGTACCACCACATACAGCAGTGCTTCTTAGAGCAGCGTAGCTGTATAATCAGCTCTTAGCTGAACAACGTCTTGAATACAGCGCCTACTCAGCGATGAATCAGCTGCTCTGACGGGAGAACGGCTATCGGACGTCGGACCTGGGCTGTACGTTCGGCTACAACGGAGGGATGGAGGCACTCAGTGCCTTCTTACTGTCATTGGGTCTACTATAATAGACCTTGAAACCTCCCAAAGTTAGGGCCTGGAACACCGCTACCTCGGTACTTGTCGTTAATGTGGCCTACATGGGTAGGTGGGGCAAGCCAGCCAATCACAGCCAATCAGAGCACACGCGCTGTCTAATCGCGACAAATCGAAAGTACACGCCTCTTCTGCGCGCACGTTCGATCCGTCCTGCATGGTCTGACGCGTCCTGACCCCTTTGTAGGCCACATTAGCGACACGTACCGCTACTCTTCATGTTACAATCGCTCTACCCCTAAGCTCATAGTAAGCCCTCCCATGTCATCGTGTCAGGACCCGTCCGATCTCAGAAGGCTGCAAAGACCCCTAAACCAAAGGGGTGATCCCTGATGCCCGAACTTCTGGAGAACTCTGGCGCTCGGCGACGTCGCGCCGTAGAACAAATAAAACGCGGCCATTAGACGCATTCGGAACGAGCTGGACCGCGCACGCGCATAATTTCGACCGAAGAATGGGAAAAGCCGCAGAAATAGCGAACGATACGGCCAGGCCAGGGGCTGCAGAACTTTCGAATAAAAATCGCTCATCAATTCCGTCAGCGCCGACTCCGCGAAGAATATTAGTTCTCACGCCGACGTCGGAGACATACGCGTCAAGCCAGGCATGTTCGCGGTGTTCAGGCTCGTAAGGTGAAGCACCAATCGATAAGGGGACTGTCCGTCAGTCTGTCAACGCCTCGGCGCAAAATTAGTTACCGTTCGACATTAGTTACCAGTTATGGGTGCAGACTGTCCATATTATGGGTGCAGACTGTAGAGTGATAAGAACTGTCCGTAGGTCTGTCAATACGTCGGCGCAAAATTAATTACCGTTTGACGTTAGTTACCCGTCCATATTATGGGTGCAGACTGCAGGCTGATAAGAAGGCTGTACGTTGGTCTGCCAATGCGTCGGCGCAAAATTAGTTACCGCTTAACATTAGTTACCAGTCCATATAATGGGTGCAGACTGTAGAGTGATAAGAACTGTCCGTAGGTCTGTCAATGCGTCTGCGCAAAATTAATTACCGCTCGACATTAGTTATCAGTCCATATTATGGGTGCAGATTGTCATACTATGGGTGCAGACTGCAGACTGATAAGAAGACTGTCCGTTGGTCTGTCAATGCGTCGGCGCAAAATTAGTTACCGCTTAACATTAGTTACCAGTCCATATAATGGGTGCAGACTGCAGACGGATAAGAAGACTGTCCATTGGTCTGCCAATGCGTCGGCGCAAAATTAATTACCGTTTGACATTAGTTATCAGTCCATATTATGGGTGCAGATTGTCATACTATGGGTGCAGACTGCAGACTGATAAGAAGACTGTCCGTTGGTCTGTCAATGCGTCGGCGCAAAATTAGTTACCGTTTGACGTTAGTTACCCGTCCATATTATGGGTGCAGACTGCAGGCTGATAAGAAGGCTGTACGTTGGTCTGCCAATGCGTCGGCGCAAAATTAATTACCGCTCGACATTAGTTATCAGTCCATATTATGGGTGCAGATTGTCATACTATGGGTGCAGACTGCAGACTGATAAGAAGACTGTCCGTTGGTCTGTCAATGCGTCGGCGCAAAATTAGTTACCGCTTAACATTAGTTACCAGTCCATATAATGGGTGCAGACTGCAGACGGATAAGAAGACTGTCCATTGGTCTGCCAATGCGTCGGCGCAAAATTAATTACCGTTTGACATTAGTTACAGTCCATATTATGGGTGCAGACTGCAGACGGATAAGAAGACTGTCCATTGGTCTGCCAATGCGTCGGCGCAAAATTAATTACCGCTCGACATTAGTTATCAGTCCATATTATGGGTGCAGATTGTCATACTATGGGTGCAGACTGCAGACTGATAAGAAGACTGTCCGTTGGTCTGTCAATGCGTCGGCGCAAAATTAGTTACCGTTTGACGTTAGTTACCCGTCCATATTATGGGTGCAGACTGCAGGCTGATAAGAAGGCTGTACGTTGGTCTGCCAATGCGTCGGCGCAAAATTAGTTACCGCTTAACATTAGTTACCAGTCCATATAATGGGTGCAGACTGCAGACGGATAAGAAGACTGTCCATTGGTCTGCCAATGCGTCGGCGCAAAATTAATTACCGTTTGACATTAGTTACAGTCCATATTATGGGTGCAGATTGTCATACTATGGGTGCAGACTGCAGACTGATAAGAAGACTGTCCGTTGGTCTGTCAATGCGTCGACGCAAAATTAATTACCGCTTGACATTAGTTACCAGTCCATATTATGGGTGCAGACTGCAGACTATAACGACTGTCCGTTGGTCTGTCTATGCGTCGGCGCAAAATTAGTTACCGCTTGACATTAATCACCAATCGATATTGTTCGTGCATAATCGACTAGCCGCGATCGATACCATCCACGTTCGTGGGGTGGGAAAACCTGTACAGTAAACAATAATAAATAAATAAACAAATAAATAGATAAACATCGATCAGGCACTTCTATAGTATACTATATTTACTACCCGTAGCACTTTGGAGAGTGGAGGATCATGGAAGGAGTTTTATTCAGATTCTGAACAAGTCTACAATGTGGCCTACATGGAAAGGTTATTAATTGTTATAATTATAATTATAATCGTAATTATAATTATTATATAAATATGGGAAGGCGAAAATGTACCAGCTATTCACAACCAATCCGAGCACCGACACAGCGACCAATCAGAGCACACTGTACGCGTCCCCCTCACTGGTGCCACATCCATTGGACTGGATAGTGGCCTGATTGGTCCGATGCGCTTCCGCCTCTCCATGCAGGCCATAATAACGACATGTAGCAAAAAAGAACAACTGGTGTGCCCACTGCAGTAGTAAAAGTTACAAAAATGTCAGTTATGTCATCTATAAGCTATCCTGACCTAACACTAAAGTTCAAGTACAACCAAAAAAGAAATATCGGAGGCTTTCTATTCTTTTTGTTTTGTATTTTTTTATTTCTTGTTTATTTCTTTTCAATCTCAGAACGATTCAGAATTTAACAAATTATTCAGCTGCACATAGCTCACCTACGCCCTTAAATACTACAATATAGAGCCCATTTGTCGTTATTCTGTCCATGAGTCGGCGCAAAATCAATTACCGTTCGATATTAATTACCGACTCACATCATGAGTATAATCGACTAATCGCGATCGATATAACCTACTTTCGCGGTTTGAGGTGACGGACAGACAGGCTGTTTAACAAGCAGTATTGATTGGACAGCCATTATCGATCGATCTAGCGCCCACTCAAGCTAGCGCAGTCTTCAATCGATCCTAGATCGATGAGGATGGCAGAAAACGCTCACTTATCTCATCGCCTTTGGTCGTTACAGTTCACTGTATAGGCCAAGTACGCATTCAAATTGCCCCCTGCGAGGTCCCGTAGAAATAGAATGCATGGCGCAACCCAAATAGCGACCGACAAACGCAACCTGTCGAGCGCTACTCTGGCGAAAGTTGATCGTCTGAAAAAGTAGAGTTCCATGTCGTCAATGTGGGCAGCATTAGGAGGTGCGCTGTGCTAGCCAGTCATAGCCAATTAGGGTGACGAGCGTACAAGCCCTCTCTGACTGCCACATTCATCCGATCGAGTCTGATTGGCCGGTGCATTTCCCCTTCCCAAATGCTGCCCACATTCGCGACAAGGACTAGACCCATTGTTAAGGGGGACCAAGGAAATAGAGCGATCTACGCTTTATTGAGCTCTCCCACACAAGGGGAATTAACTACTTAAATAGAAGAATGAGGGCCAAAAGTCGACTTTAGAAAATTCCTTTTTGGTAAGCGCCACGCGTTCCATTTAATGTGAAGACGTTGAGAAGGCATATGTGGGATACATACCATTTTCACGTCAAACTGGACACTCTTCTGAACAGGTCTACGTACACGTTTATACTTGTCCAGCGAG
Organism: Heligmosomoides polygyrus bakeri; assembly: GCA_947359475.1. Lineage (NCBI taxonomy): Eukaryota > Metazoa > Nematoda > Chromadorea > Rhabditida > Heligmosomidae > Heligmosomoides > Heligmosomoides polygyrus. The sequence continues at coordinate 100,296,636 of OX375869.1, forward strand.
GTGGCGCGGCCCCACGATCGCCATAGATATCGATTTTTCGCGCCGCTCGATCGATATCTACTCCGCCTATGATGCCGCTCTGCATAGCGGCGCAACTATAAACCAGCGCTAACACTTTTTAAATCAAACTGAATGCCCTTCGAATCAAAACGAGCTCCTTCCATATTAAATAGTTTTCTAATTTTTATTTGTTTTACATTTTTTAATAATTTATTTACAATTTATTTTATAATTTTTATAAATTACCTAATTCATTAAAGACTCCAAACAAGATCCGAATAATTTTATAGGGCAGGAAAGCAGCTGTTTTTAGTGCTAAAGGCAGAGATTGCGCCATGCCGTTGCCCAAGGCGTCGCGTTTTTTATTCTATTGATCGCAAAAATTTCTGATTTTTTTTCTGAATTATTCCAGCCATCTTGAAAAATCTGTGGTTTAAGAAGATCGCTTCGATTTGAAAGACGTTCACTTGGATTTCAGAAGCGCCAAATTTGCTTGGGAGAGTGTTCAATTTGACGAGAAAATAGACGTATAGACCTAGATAGCGCAGTCGGAAAAGGCGTCGTCTATTGGGCAGTCCCTTGATCGATTCGAGAGGTAGTCCCCGCACAGCTAAACCAAGCCTTCTAACCTTCTTCTTGGTACCAAACCCGTCCGGCAAGGATAGAGCGCTGACTGGCTAGCGCAGGTCATTGTATATGCAAAATACACCTTCAAACCGCCTCCGCGATATCCCTTAAGAGTAGAATGCATGGCCCATACCAAGACAGGAATCATTGTCACAGTTCTTAACACATGAGCTGACCATGTTAGGTAAATATGGCCGGCGTTCCGGTTGATAAATATGGTAAGCAGTTATTGATTGAAACCTAAGGGATTGCGCCGTGCCCTTGTTCTCTGCCGACAATTTAGACCTTCATCCTTCAAATAAAGGATAAAGGACGGCGTTACTCAATCCCTTCTGGGATGCGCCATGCATTCTACTTCTACGGGATGTCGTGGAGGCTACATGAATGCGTATTTGGCCATACAATGACTTGCGGTGGCCAGCCGATGAACAAGTCAGCGCTTTATCCTTCCCAGACAAGTCTGGTACCAATTCACCGACCCCGGAGGGATGGAAGGCTTGGTTGGCCTGGGCGGGAAATCCGAACCAGGAACCTGGTATCGGGTGCACGCGACAGTCGCGCCTCCTCCGATTGCGCTACACGCGCCCTCCTTCAAATAAGTGAAGCTATCCAGCCTATTTGAGGTTATTCCTCAAAGGTGTAGCTTGTAAAGAAGCAAATGAATTCCTCTGTAGAATGAGCCATGCCTTCAACTTCTGCTTGATATCTTGGAGCCACACTGAATGCTGGCCTATACAATGCCTTGCCGTGCGAAGCCCATGGAAAACTCGGTTTTTTACCCTTCGCAGAGATGTCTGGCGACTGAAGAAAGGGGAACCACGCCATGAAAAACTTCAAAAAAATGAAACCGCACTGGAGAATCGAATGTCATTAAGAAAAATGATAATCGATCGTCTTAGTAGAGGTGGGGCATCCTATATAGTAGAAAAATTAGAAAAAAATTCTACCTATACATTCAACGGCTAGCGTAGGATGGACTGGGTCAGCTCCTGGACTGACGACGGGTTGCGGTGCAAAGGTTCCGATAACAGAACGAAGAACATGCGGCGGAAAAAAACGAGTGCGGCGCCACGCGTAAACATCCCGCTATCAGCTCGTTGCACTTGCAAAATCGGGTACTACTCTGCTACGGTACTTATCGCTTTTGTGCCCGGTCTCCGTAGGGTTACATCCCGGCTACTACGGTATTTATCGGATTTCTGCAGGGTTTCGGTTGGATCACATCCCGGCTAGTACGGTACTTGGTACTTATCGGGTTTTCGCCCGTTCTTCGCAGGGTCATATCCCGACTAGTAAGATACTTATCGGTTTTTTGCCCGGTCTTGATTGGGTTACCTTGAGTAGTACGGTAATTATCGGTTTTTGCCCGGTCTCGGTCGGAACACATCCCAGCTAGCACGGTACTTATCGGGTTTTCGCCCGATAGCGGTACGGTTCCATCCTGACTAGTACAGTACTTATCGGTTTTTTTGCCCGGCCTCGGTCGGAACACATTCCGACTAGTAAGATACTTATCGGTTTTTTGCCCGTTCTTGGTTGAGTCACATCCCGGTAAGTACGGTACTCATCGGACTTTTGCCCGGTCTCGGTTGGGTCACAAACCGGAGTAACTCTAGCACAACGTTAAATCGCATGTTAATGCTAACACTGGACGGGCAGTGAAACGCGGCAGTTGGTGCAAACAGTGCTGTGATTGGTTAGCGCCTGCTTTGCCACACCCCTTTCATCAGATCGGGCAAGAATCCAACAAGTACTTATCTGGCGAAAGATAGGCAAATAGCCCTGAGCGAAAGAGCCATGGACGCAACGGTCGTACCAGTTAGATAGGACCATTCGGGATATCTGTGGAAATCCGTGGGCATACAGAGACACCTGTGCAATCTCACGCAATATTGCACACATCCCGACCAATATCGGAGATGCTTCTTTCTAATAGTTCAACCTCGTCCCAGGACTGTTTTATAGCAGCACTGAAACGGGAGTTTATTCGCCATTGTTGACGGAGACCCCGAAATCCTTCAGATCACTATTTGTTGGAGTAAGACCTTCCTAGCTCCATCAGGAAGGGAAATATTCAAAAGCCAGAATGAAAAGGCTAAAAATCGATGCAAATCAATATCACTTGGGACAATCGCGACGTTAATCAATATTACCTGGGATGCACCGCGCATTCTATCACTACAAGGCACTTATGTACGCAGTAATATCCACAACAGAGGACGAGTTGTTCACGTGCAAACTCGTCTAAATCAGGGAATCGCTTCGGGACCGCGCTCAGCGATGAACAAGCGGAACACGAAAGAGTGGATAGTGAGTGGTTCGGGCATCAATTTTCTGGCTCTTTATCATTTTCTGTTGTTATTTTACTCATTTTCTCTCATATTCTTCTACTCTAATTTCCTAAGGGCTTTAGATAATACGGGCAGGTCTCAAATCACTTTTCAAATCAAACTGGACATTTTTCACGTCAAACTGAACACTCTTCCACGCCTAAGCCTAAGACTTTTAAAATCAAAGGGAACGTTTCCAGATCGAAATGAGCTTCTTCTACATTAAACTAGAGACTCTCGAAAAATGTTCGATTTTTTTTTTGTTCAAGAAAAAATTGGTAAACTTTCTACGAAGTTTTAGTTCATTTACCCAACAAGTGAACACATTGCTAGAAATTTTATAAAAATTTAATTTTTTGAGAAAGACATTGATCTGAAGCTTGTTTTAAAGAGTAGGGAGGCGATCAGAACAGAGATTGCGCCATGCCCCGCCCGAAAGATTGCGATTTTTATTCGATTGATTAAAAAAATTTCGGTTTGCATGCAGTTTCACACCTGTAAACGGTGCAACATAAACACTTGGAAAAACACATACATTCCTAACTTTCTTGCTGCATGTAAACAGTATTTACACTATCAATCAGATAAAAATCACGACGAGTTTTTCGAGTGCATGGCGCGAACCAGTCTTTTAAAGAGCTACGTGATTTCTGCCTTATTGCGCTTCAATACAAAATTTAACATATTATTTTTCTCAAGGAATAAAATTTTTATAGAATTATTACACATCTTGGGGCAGGTGAACTAAAAAATTTGAAATAAAGTTCTACCAAATTTTTATTGAACAAGAAATTATTCTAACGCTTTTAGAGAGTTTCTAGTTTAATGTAGAAGAAACCCATGCCGATTTGGCAGACTTCGCATTGATTTCAAAAGTCTTGGACTTGGGCTTAGAAAAATGTCAAATTCGACGTGAAAAATGGCATATATTTATATATTTATACCCTTTTTAAGTAACGAGAGTCAAAAAATTACAAGAGTCTGTAAGGCCCCGTTTATACTTCCTCGTGGCGCGACGCGATGGCCACGCAATGAGGCCAAATTGATCGATCGCGTCGCACAATCAATATGGCCACTATACGTGGCGTCGCATCGCACCGCGACGAAGTATAAACGGGGCCTAATGGAACGTGCCATACTCTATGCAAATGGTACAGAAAAAAAGGTTCGAATCAACCATTCCTCTCGCGAGATGCACTGCGCATCCTTCCTCTACAGCACATACACGGCTTACACACGCGGCAATATTTATTCACAAAAAGGGACGAGTTGTTCATGTGCAAACTCGTCCAAATCAGAGAATCGTTGCGGGACCGCACTCAGCGATTAACAAGCGGAGTAAACAGAAGTGGGTAGCGGGTTGAGATCGATTTTTCTCCTTCTTTATCATTTCCTTCCGTGATTTCGTCTATGTTTTCTAGTGGCTTTAGTTAGCATGGACCCGCCGTTTCCTATATATAACTTTCGAACCTGTCCTAGTCTGGAGGGGCAACTGTAAAATGCCACTTGCGCACGTCGATATCCACTGAACGCAGATCAAAATCCTCGCATCATGGCATAGCAGCTGAATCTCTAGACGCAAATCGCTATATGCCCCCCTCCGACTAGGATAGATGCTAACCTTCTTATGAACGCAGAAGCGTTGCGGATAGTGTGCTGTATAAGATAATGTCTGCAAAATTCTTTCATACAAGGAGTTCTTTGATTTGACCGTTCGTGTCGCGAATAATGGCAGCATTGGGAGGTGAAGGCACGCTAGTCAATGATAACCAAGCGGGGCGCCGGACGAGCACACGCCAGGTAATCACTAGAGTCCTGGCCGTTCAAGCCTTCTCAGGATGCACGCTAATACATACCTATGATGAGACCTAATTCGCTGCCGCGCACTCACCTTCCAATGCTGTCCACTTTCGTGACATGTAATGATTTGACAGGCGACCACTTTGAATTGGAAAAGTGTCCAGTTTATCGTGAAAACTGTATAAGGCGTGGAGATCCCGGGACCAATCCCCTAATGGGATGCGCCATGCATTCTACCTCTATGGGATACGGTCGATGCGATTTCAGTGCGCATTTCTCCTGCACAAACGGCGCTATTTTCATAGTCGAAGGTGGGTACAGCTCTCAGATGAGCTTTCATAACTTTTTTCTTTTTTTTCAAAACTTTCTCAGATGAACAGAGTTTTCACCTTCAGTATCAGAGTTCCCAGGCTTCAAGTGAGAGATTTAAGCTTTATAGAAAATTCCGCCAGAAATACGAGTAATCAGAAGGTTTTTGAGTTTCTTCAAGACGTTAAAGAAGGAGTAAAACCAAGTACTTCCTGCTCCAGAACCAGTGTAGAAGAATGTTACTGCTCCCCTTCACTCCTTAAAAACTTGAAAAACTTCTCAAAGAGACGGTAAAGCCCTCGAAAGAGTTAGGCTTGGAGGCATTGGGCGAAACACAGCTGGCAAGAATCAGAAGACGATTCGTAAGAAAAACTTCGCCCCAAAACGAAAATCTCTTCGGAACGATCGCGCCGGTCCTAGTCGCGAATGTGGGCAGCATGACGAGGGAGCGCGCCAACTAATCAGGTCGCATCGAATGGGCGTGTCAAAGATGGTTGATCAGTGGTTTGATTGGTCACAGCGTTCTCGGTCGGTGATTTGATTGGCTATGCTTATGGTTAGCTGGCCCGTTCCGCTTATCAGTGCCGCTCACATTCGCGACATGGACCGGAATCGCTCCCAGTTTCACGCCTTCTCGTCTCTTCCCGAAAACGGAAAGGGAAATCGGGGGATCCCGCGCGTATCCCCGTCTGCAAATCGCCCTGCGACTCGCCAGCCATCTCCCTCATTATCATCGTCATCATTAAAGGACGTAATAGGGCACCGTATTTGCGCAATAATACACACACAGCATCTGTTAGGCAAACAACACCGCTGACAGGTGTTGGTTAGCCGGTTGGCCACATAATACAGCAGGAATCAAGCGACGAAAAAGGTGAATAATTGGAGAAAAAATCGAAGAAAAAATCGCAAAAATTATAGACATCAGAAAGCGTGAACACTTACTTGGCGAGTGCGATTCGCTCCTGAGCCGTCATCTTCTCGATCTCTGGCATTTCTGCCATCAGCTGACTGTGCTCCATGATGACGTCGTCTAGATGTCGTCGTAGTACAGCTGTAGTGCTGAAGGACCTCCAGGAGCGGGAATGCGGTAGCTACAGTAATCAGACGCGGAAGTAGTCGTCGGTCAGTCAGTCAGTCGTTCGCAGTTAGCTGGAGAAAGGGGCCGAACCACACACACACAGACGCACAGAAGCCGGCGCCGTTGCTCTCACTTCGACGGCATCACTCAATCCTTGCCTGAAATGGATGGATGAATGCGTGGATCGATGGCGATCGACTATCGATTAAAGCGAGCAGCAGACGAGGTGGCGAAAGCGCAAGACAGAAGGCAGAAGGTAATCGAATCATTGATCGAGTTATCAGAGGCAGAAGGACGGTCTAGACGAGACGACCGCAAGGGGGGGGGGGGCACTGTTACAACCCGCCTTCTCCACAAAAGATGAAGTGAACGGTCAGGAACGCATAAATGAACTGGAAGGACAGCGACGACGACATCAACGACGGTGTAACACGACGTCCGTCCGCCTCAGATGATGATGATGCGGATGGAATCCGCCGTCGCTCTCGACGGTGAATCACAGTCGCGACAATGCGCGGCGACGATAAATATTGACAGACAGCGGTGTGCCACGACGACGACGATGGAATCGGATCCCGGACGGATCGATACGCAGCGAGGAAACATCGATTATCGATCGATCCGGGTGAGGAGACGACGACGTCGCCGGCTGGGTGGTGGTGGTGGCATGCCGACGCGCGACACCGGCGAGGGCGGAGCGATGATAAGACACTGCTGTGGGAGATAAATCAATGATTAGACGGTCATCAATAGAGAAGATGATGGGCACGGGGGGGGGGGGGTGGTGGTGGCGAAGGGAGAGAACGACGTGCTGGAGATGATGACAGTGCTTGTCGTCGTGTGTGGACAGCGGAGGGACAGATGGAGAGGATGCGGCGAAGGGATAGGGGCAGCTGAATCGTCAGAACAGAAGCTGCTCTAGGCCTGGCAGCAGATGCAGAATCGATAGGGGAATCGATAGATTCAGAATTCTGAAGGAGGAATGAACTTCTCGAAGATGAGCTTGTTTACCTGACTACTCCTGGCTTCCACACAGTGGTAAAAACAACATGAAAGCTGATTATTCCACTGAAGGGTGGGACTTAGGCTTTCTTTGCGTTTTTGTAATTGTTTCACTGATCGATTTTTTATCGATTTTTTAAAATTTCTAATCAAATCCTGCCGATTCGATAAGAAATCGGACAGCAAAAGCTCGTATAAACACTTCTTGGGCCTGCAAGTAAAGGGTAAAGGTGGCGCCAATAATCCCACTTTTGGGTTGCGCCACGCATTCAGCTTCTACAGGACGTCGTCGACACCATTTGAAAGCGTTTTTGGTCCATACGATGACTCACTATGACCAGCCGATGAAGATATCAGTCCATGGTAGACCCAGGTATCAATTCACTGATCCCAGAAAAGTGGAACGCTTAGTTGGCCTGAGCGGGAACCAAGAACATGGTAAGAGTGCACGCGACAGCCAGCGCCTCCTCCGACTGCGCTACACACGTCCATGGCCAATATAGAGTGGGAAAAGTATCACATAAAAATCATACAGAAAATAGACAGAAGCACAATGAAACTAAACAAAGGACGCGGTGAACAACCTTCGTTTGGAGTGCGCCACGCGTTCCACTTCTACGAATCATCGTTAAGGCATATTGTCGTGGTGTATTTGGTTCTATACCCGACCGTAACACCGTCAAATAAAAAACAAAAAATAGATGTTAACAAAAAAAAACTAATTCATTATTCATCCATATGTTTATGAATAACGTTACTATTAAAAAAACTTATATAGTTTTACTCTTTTATAAATCATAAAGAAATAGAAAATTATTTTAAAAATTAATTAAAAGAAAGACTGAACACATAAACGCACAACTGGAATGTCGCGATATGTACCATTTTAATTTTAAAACGGACACTTTTCAGACAAAAGCTGACATTTCTAAACTCAAAACAGACAGCCCTTACAGAGAGAAATCAATCTTTTGTTTAAAAACTGTATTAACTGTTAAAATTTAAAAAGATTTTATAAAATGGATAAATAGAAAAAAAGTCTAATATAAATTGCATCATAACCTGGTGTGTTAAAAAAATCGTACACTCTTCGAATGAGCATAGATCTCCTATACCTTGGCCGAAACGGCATTTTTAGACACATTCTGAAATGTTTCGATTCAAGTACGTTTTCGTGTGAAAAGAATGCGCCATGCACTCGTCAAGAGCACTGCTGTGTTTATTTGATTGATAGGGTAAATGCTGCTTCGTTGATGTTAATTAGTCGAGAATATGTGACATTTCGATCTATTGTGATTGCTTCCGTTGTTATTATTGTAAATAGCATTTACAGTATCAATCCAATGGACAACGCGATATGTAGAACGAATACATGGCGCAATGTCTCCATATAAAACACTAGGAAGTTCTTTATTTTTGAGCACCCTAGGATTAAGGAAGGGTAAAGGACGGCTTAACTCAATCGCTTTTGGGATGCGCCACGCATTCTACTTCTACGGGAAATCGTGGCGGCGTTGTGAATGCGTATTTGGCCATACAATTACCTGCAAGGGCCAGCCGATGAACACGTCAGCGCTCTATCCTTCCCAGTCAGGTCCGGTACCAATTCACCGACCCCGGAGGGATGGAAGGCTTGGTTGGCCTGGGCGGGAAATCCGAACCAGGAACCTGGTATCGGGTGCACGCGACAGTCGGCACTTCCTCCGACTGCGCTACACGCGCCCACCCTATGATAGACCTACAAATACTGTTTTAGGTAGCACATTCATTCTTCCCTAGGGCATTCTGCGCAGATGGACCTTTAATTAAAAGTTTTATTTAAAAAATAAGTTTATAATCTTATTTATTTATTTATTTACAACTGCACCTTAAGTGCACTCATGAAGCGGGCTAATACCAAACATAACAATCTTCAATCATTCAAAATCCCAAATACAATGAGCCTAAACTAATGAGTGGTCTTAAGATAAGAATTTTATATAACCATAACAATTTTGAGCTTGTTGACCTACTGTTACGTGCGGTCAAACAGCGCCGGTGGTGTAAGGCGAACATCGCTGCCCGGAAAGCAGAAGATGCGGGTTCGAGTCCCGCCTGGCGCAAGAGTTTTGATCGTAACAAAACATCCTGTAACAACTTATAGCCTCTATATCAGCCGCTCCAGGCTTAAACAAATGTGTTCAAGCATAACAATTTTAATTTTTTTACCGAGGTCTGCTAAAACTTTAAATACGTTTAGTTCGATTCGAAAAAAGCCCATCTCCCTTTTAAAAGTGCAAATGAAAAATGAAATGTCTAATTTATGTAGAATAAAAATAAATAAATATGCTCAGTATAAATCGGAAGAGGACATCTGGAGGATGAACATGATTTTTTATATATTTTATATTTTCTCACCATGCTGTCTCCTTCAGTATTTACTTTAGAATTGTGCGCACATTTATGTGCAAATAAATAAATAAATAAATAAATAAACATGAAACCTTTGAAAATGCAAAATTCGCGAAAAAAAACATTGAAAATAATAGCTTAGGCAGCTGTTCGATACAAGTGATTGAAGGAGAAAGGTTTTCCCCAGGACTTGGCACACATGTGACATATAAGAAGAGCTTACACGGAGCCTCGATCGGCTTAAATCAGATGCGCAAACAAGGAAGAGCAAAGGGATACCGGGCAGTAACGATCAGAGCGCGATGACATAAGCAGGAGGGAAGGACGGAAAGCTGCCGAAGAAGCCTCACGAATCCTCGCAGAACGGTCATCATCCCTAAAGTTCCGACTGAAGTGCGAGTGTTTTTTTGCACTTCTGCTCGAATGACCTATCTGAATAAATATTCAAAATCGATTATTCGAAAAATCAACTTTTTCCAGTAAATTCGAGTTTTAATATTCAAAAAATCGCGTTTTTCTAGTGAATTCTAATTCGAATACTCGAAAATATCAATATTCGAAACCACTATTATTATAATATTTGAAATTTTAAATATTCGATTTTTTTGCGAGCATGAATATAATTTTTATCAGCTACTAGCGTACTACCCATCACTGGCGCGGTGGATAGCGCAGTCGGAGGAGGCGCCGGTTGTCGCTATCGATCGATATTATCGATTTTTCTTGAGAGATGGAAATTACGCAACATGGCGAATGATGAAACCATTATCGATCGATTTATCTATGTTTGCCCGAAATTGACGATTACAAGTGGATACCACGCGTATATGCTGGTAGATAGCTGGTCCTCAGAACAAGTAAAGGATATCGATCGGTAGGAAATTATCGATTTTGTCCGGAGTACGCAATAAGAGGAATCACATGGATATGCCTGACGGTGGACAGACTACGCAACAAGTAAATATAAAAATAAACAAATAAATAAATAAACATAATTCATACGTTGGACAGTGCATAGACTTTACAACAAGTAAACTCGATCACATGAACAATCGATATCGATCGATATTATCGACTTTTGCCAAGTGGCAGAAATCACGCAAAATGGTGAACAATGAAAGCCCGCGCAAAGTCAGTAATACTATCCCCGGCTGGAATACGATCGATTTATCGATTTTTGCCAGGAATTGATCGTTTCAAGCGGAGAACATCAGGCCTATTGGTTGGCGGATGCGCGGGCCCTCACAACACATAAAGGATATCGATCTGTTGAGAATCATCGATCTTGCGCAGTGTTCATAATTTGAGGCGGGAATACAAAAAATGTATAAAAAACATTTAAAAATTCTAAAAAATATATGTATTAAAACAATGTGAGGTGAGAATATAAAAATCTATAGAAATACAAAAAAATTGCAAAAAATTATATATATATATAAAATACTATTTGAGATAAGAATATATAAAAATAAATAAATAAATAAATAAAATATGTTGGACGGTGGATAGACTTCACAATAGGTAAACGCTATCGTATGAGCAATCAATATCGATCGATATTGTCGAATTGTGGAAAAAATCGGCCGTTTGAGCGGCGAAACTCAGCCAGAAGTCAGAGCAGATGCTATTAGGTCAGATTACTGGAAAACAATAATAAATAAGTGAATAAATAAATAAATAAATAAGAGCAGTTTTGCCTGAACAACGCCAAGGCGAGCAGAAGGGATTCGATCCCGTAGTGTAGCGTAACCGCTGAAAAGCAGCCCATAACCGGTAACCGGGGCGACGACGAACATCAGGGCGTGGTAGTCGTCACTGAGGGACGTAATAACAACAATGGTCATGTAGGCAGCAGCAGCAGACGGTGGTGGTGGCGATGCACTTGCCAATTGTGGCGGCTACTGAACTTCAAGGAAAATTCTCGCGAAAAAATCGGCTGAAAATCGAGATGAACGCAGAGCGAGTGTCTTCTGCAGCGGCACCACGATGGCCAACACCGTTTTTTCCGACCGCAAAAAAGTCGCCGGGAATCGATAGCGTCGGGAAGCGGCCGAAAGAGTACACCGAGACAGCCCTGGAGGAGTACAGCGACGATCGTCGGGTAATTTTGTCGAAAAGGAGCAAACTGTGGCGAACGCCGGATGGCGTAGTGGCAGAACACGCTGGTACAAAAAAAACGGTCCATGTAGCGAATGTAGGCAGCATTGGGAGGTAGTCAATCAGCCTGCATCAAATGGACGTGCAAATCAGATATAGACAGTAGATATGTACGACCAGCACCCTGATAGGTTGTTCTGTCGGTGCTCTGATTGAATAGCTGGTTGGCGCGCTTCCATCTTTCAATGCTGCCCACATTCGCGACATGCACCAGCCTGGTTCCACTGGGTACTTCATAACCGCAAAATATACAGTTGATGGATATCACGGTATCTCCGAGATTCTCACACTACATAGCGCAATTCTTTGTTCTAACTTCTCCGTAGAAATTAAAAATTTGAAAAAAAAATACGAGCCGAGGTTTAGACTAGATTTCAGGGAAGGATTTGTAGTTGCGCCTACACAAGCAGCAACTCTTCTACTTGCTGAACTGGCCTCCTGTTACGTAGTAGAGCCCGACCATAAATAGCTGTTGGGTGGCATGTATCGCTCCTAATTACCCCACAATTGATAAAAAATGCAATAATTGGTTAGCCGACAAGACGCCGAAGCAAACAAATTACGTAAAGAGAGCGGAACACTTCGGCAGGCGAAAGAACGGCAATTAGGAAAAGCAGGCGCTTCAAAAGCAAAAAGAGAAGGCCATAAAAAATTGACTTTAAAATTAAAAAAATGGCGGAAAAAGCACTGCAGCTGAATCAGCAAAACTAAGAATAATTACACAAAAAATACCTCGAATACTAAAACATTAAAGTTAAAATATCGTACAAATATTCTACTATACGTAAAAAAGAAGTCCGTTTGTCCATATGTCCGTCCGCGCAGAATTAACGGCCACCGCTCGTAGGCTTCACAGGGTATGTGCAGAATGAGCGAACCATTTAATTTCGATAGAAATGAAGATAATGGTCATTGTGAGCAGCGTGCCTTCCAAGAATAAAACACTTTCTTGACCGAAAAACCGATCAATATCGATCAATTCTCTCCTCGGCGAGTGGTACGGTAAGGAGAACATGGTGTAGGATCGATCTGCACCCCATATTTTGAGATATTATTTAATTTTCTTATTATCATATTATTATTTCGATATTATTTATTGCACCTGATTATTTTTTCGTATTATTTCGATAATATATATTTTCTTATCATTTTCATATTTATTCTTAAGAAAACGTGAAGATAAAACAGATGACAGACGCCACTTGGCGTCGAATATCGTCGACAGTCTATACTTGAAGGCGCTTCAAGTCTCCCACGCCACATGGCGTCTGCTGACTTGACGCGTTGCTCCCCAATCACCCCTCCCGAAATGAGAAAACGCCAAAATGATTCACTAGCTGGGCATTAACATGGAAAATTTTGCGCATAACCGAACAAAATTCTTTTCCGATTAAAACAGAAGGCACAGTCAGCTCCTTTGTGGGATACGTCACGCACTCTACTTCTTTGAGACATCGTGGAGGTGATTGGAAGGTGTCGCTGCACTATACAATGACTGTCTCATAGTATTTTTCAGATACAAATCTCTTCTTTTTTGAAATCTGAGCAAATTTACCTTCATTTGATAATTCTTATTCCACGCTCTTCTATGAACCTTGTTTTCTCACGGCCAGGGCCCCAATAAATGTGTCTACATTAAAATATAAAAAAATTATTTTAAGAAAATTGAGGAAAAAGAAAAAAGTAATTTAGAACTTTTAAACTTTTCGAGAAATTTTAGAAATTAAAAACTATTATAAATCAATAAATTCAACGCCTGAAAAAGCTCTGTATGTCAGGGGTCGCTCCTGTAGTAGGACAGAACACAACCAAAGCAATGATACTCTAACAGCATGTCGTCAAATGAGGTGTGTCGTACGCAAGAACAGACAAAGAGGGTTAATCTGCAAAGTTAGCGCTAATAAGTAAACAAATAAATATATGAATGAATAAATAAATGAAACTATATAATAATCAGCTAAGCGATGAGTCACAAAACTGGGGAGGAAAATCGGGGAGGAGGAAATAAATAAATAAATAAATAAATAAATATGTCATAAAATAGCGGAGATTAGCGGAAAATACCCAAATGTCCTCTACCTGCTTGAGTATTCAAAAAACGTGCCAAAGACGTCGTCCAACATCATCGACGGAAGGCCTCCACATCAGGGTGAAGTCAATCAATATCGATCGATATTGCCTGAGGAGTCAGAAGACGTACCGTACACTTCGTCCGCTAAGGGGGCATTATTGACGGGGACCAATACCAGTAATAGGAGACCAGTTCCACTAAAGCGGACTAGCAAACAAACTCATAAATAAATAAATAAATAAATAAATAAATAAATAAATAAATAGACGTGGGACGTATAAGGTTAGAGAGAGACCCTCGAACAGCATAGTTGTGCTTTTGAGAAAATTTATCGAACGAATCAATGGATGAATAAATTTGAGTAAATAATAAATAACTAAAATACAATAGTAGTTTAATTTAATTTAATGATAGAATTATTCGACAATAATAATTAAAATAATTAATGAAAAATCGAAAATTTTCGAGCAAATAGAAAAACGAACTCATTCGTGCTCGAGAATTTAATTTGTAAATTCGTGAACTGTTACTGTAGCGGCAATTGTAAATTTGTTATTATTTTCTATTCGCTCGAAAATTTTACTTGCGATTTCATGAGTTGTAATTTTAAAAATAAAAATTTAATTTCTTCGAATCAGGTTATGGACCTGAATATTTGAATTTTGTTCGATATTCGAATAAAATTATTCGATTTTCGAATAATATCCGAATATGGCTCTCTTTCGATGTCCGATTTCGAGCGAATATTCGACATTTTAAAACCATCGATGTTCGGACTTGAGTGGATTTTCGAAAATATCGAAATGTCGAATATACGACTATTCGAATAATTATTTAAATAAAATATTCGAATAGTCGAATAATCGATATTATTCTATTTTAGCTTGAAAAGACAAAGAAACGGAATTGGCGGTCACCTTTTCATGTGAAAAGTGAAGGATGAAGGAAAATAGGATCTGTCCTAATCGGGGGAGGGCATGTAGTGATTTGTATCTCTAACCGCTTGCTTGGGTTCCCACGAAACCTTCAGTTGCTCTCCCTACAGGTTTTTTTTTTTAATTCAGAGGATACGGTTGTGTGTTACAGGGTGACGCAGGGATCCGATACTCTACGGTTGCCCCTCCCGACTAGGATAGATCCGGAAATGACTAGGAAACCGGTTAGCTGGCGGAACACCTAAGAAAAGCGGCGCTTATGTAGGACAATGGAGTATAGCTGTAACATGGCCGGGTACTGTAGGCGAGTGCGGACGATCTCAGACACTGGGAGAGGTCACCTACAGGTGAAAAATGGGTGAACTAGCATTGCACCTGTAGGTGACCTGCCCCATCGCGAAAGCTTGACCCAATCACGGGGACGTGTGAACCTGTAGTTCACCTATATGGCGTTGCGTATCACGCGAGCGGCGAAATGACCGATAGTAGACCGCTCACTGAAACTCCGCCCCAAAATAGCCCCCACAGGTCACCTGTGACGTCAAAATACGTCATTTTCACCTGCAGGTGGGCTCTCCCAGTGTATAAGATGTTTCAAGATAGTGACGTAGATTGACGCGCAATTTGTGTAATCACGTCCCAAACCCTGTAGTGCTCTATCATTCTACACGAGCGTCAGAAGGCGTGCAGGAGCCTATAACGTAGACGCCGGCCTGAATAGAAGGAACCGCAAGTGGAACATAGTGGCCGGGCGGCGCACTTCTTCATGATTAATGGACGAGTAGACAAGCAAGCGCGCAGTAAACAGACGGACAGACGCACGGACGGCGACCGACGGACACCGGCAGCGCGACCAGGCAGCAGAAATGAATTGGTAATGCGAGAACAATGAGGTGGGTGGAGGCCAGACGATGCCCTTTCGCGGACACACCGCCGTCCTCCAGCCGGTGCTGGCTCGCCCTCCGGCGGCGGCGGTCGTCGAAAAACGAACGACGATGACGACATCAGCCGGGTAGGGTTGCACCAGGATAAAGCAGATGGATGAGTGGAAAAAGTCCGCGCTTTCTCGGAAAGTGGCGTGGACTAACCAGAACGACTGGGAAGAGTCAGCGGTGACGGGGCGGTTCTCTGAAATGCGCCACGCATTCCACTTTTGTAGGATGACTCGGAAGCGTTGGGAGTATCTAGATATTTGGCTCGTTACGGTAGCTCACCGATAGACATGCTAATCTGCTACTAATTCACCAAACCTGAAGGAATAGAAGGCTTTACACAAGGAATAGAAAGCTTCACGTACTACTATACTGCTTAATGCTAAGGAAAAATACGAAAAATGGCACTTGTCGCGAATGTGGCCTACATAGCGCGTCGTGGTCGCGTCAGCTAATCAAAACCAATCAGAGCACAGATCAACTATCATTTATCAAGACATTTGGTGAACGTTTTGTCTTGGCGGTACTGGTCGCTAATGTGGCCTGCACCAGCACGGTAGTTCCCGTCAGCTAATCAAAACCAATCAGAGCACGGATCAACTACATTCCTTGACTTGTCGTTAATATGGCCTACATGGGGATACATGCTCGCGTTAGCCAGTTAAAACTAATCAGACCACAGATCGACTATCACTCATCAAGATCTTGACGATTCTAGTCGTGAATGTGGCCTATGTGGGTAGGCGTGCTCGCGTTAGCCAGCTAAGACCAATCAGAGCACAGATCAACTATCATTTGTAAATAAAAACAAATAAATTTATCAAGGCAGTTGGTGAACGCTTTAACTTGACGGTACTTGTCGTTAATATGGCCTACACTGGGAGGCTAGTTTGCGCCAGCTAGTAAGAACCAATCAGAGCACAGATCAACTACCATTTATTAAGACAGTTGGTGAACGGTTTACCTTGACCCTATTTGTCGCTAATGTGGCCTACATGGAGATACATGCTCACATCAGCCAGCTAAAATCAATCAGACCACAGATCGACTATCATTTATCAAGATAGTTGGTGAACGCATCACCTTGACGGTACTTGTCGCTAATGTGGCCTACACTGGGAAGCCAGTTTGCATCAACTAATAAGAACCAATCAGAGCACAAATCAACTACCTCAAGACAGTTGGTGAACGCTTTGCCTTGAGGGTACTTGTCGTTAATGTGGCCTACGAGGAAAGCATGCTCGCGTCAGCTAACCAAATCCAATCAGTGCACTTAATTACTCAATTTTAATTATTTTTAAGTTTTAATTTAATTAGTTTGGGGACCAAGACCAAAGCCTCCCGCTCTGATTGGTCTCGGTCCCCGAAACTAATTAAATTAAAACTTAAATAATTAGAACTGAGTGCTCTGATTGGATTTTATTGGCTGACGCGAACTGGTCCCCCAATGTCGGCCGCATTAGCGACAAGCACCGTCAAGGTAAAGCGTTCGCTAACTGTCATGATAAATTTATTTGTTTTTATTCACAAATGATAGTTGATCTGTGCTCTGATTGGTCTTAGCTGGCTAACGCAAGCACGTCTACCCATGTAGGCCACATTCACGACTAGAATCGGAATAATCTCTAAAAATCGATTCGTCACCGGAACAGATAGGCGCCAGATTCTGCTAATTGCACCAATTCAGAGTTCGAGTCGAGATTCCGCAGATGTAGAGTGCATGGCGCACCCCGAAAGAACAGGGTGATAAAGGGCGAGTTTTAAACTCCTACAATCTGATGTAACAAAAAATCAGCAAAATTTTAAATAAGCGTCAGTAAAAAAATCTAATATGAGAAGCCAAAAAGGCAAAAAATCTCGCTGTGAACACTTTGCCTTTATGGTACTAGTCCTTAATGTGGACTACATGGGTAGGGGAAGAGAGCTGGCAGACCGGTCAGGCAGCATCGTCCATCGAGTGTCAGGCGTATACAGTCGACGCGATGATTGGCTAGCCGTAGTGTTCGGTCGGCATTCCGATTGGTTGCAATTGTCTGACGCGTTGGCCGCTTCCGTAGGCCACATTAGCGACAAGTGCAAAAAATGTTCAATCTTAAAAAAAAACACTATTTTACAGGCGTTCATTAAGCTGTCTAGTGACCGTTGCGTAGTTGAGAGGCAGAATTTGAAGAATTCGAAGAAGAAGCAAGAGGAAGGAATAAGGAATAAGGACGAAGAAGGACAAAAAGGACGAAGAAGAAAGAAGAAAGAGGAAGAAGAAGAGGAAGAAGAAGAAGGACGAAAACGGACGGAGAACCAGTCCAACCAAAGAGATAGTTTTAGCCCACCATTCGTCAGATCCTAAGGAATTCACCACGAATTTTTGACGCCATTTTTGGCGTTTTTTTTTTTGGAAAATAAGCAGCAAATCCATTCTCTGCCAGAAGAGCTTTACTGTGAAGACTGCGACGGTAAACCAGCTTGCCAGCCACTCAACCCAATAAAGAAAGGAAAAATTGCCCTCCTTCCGGCCTAGCGCCTTCGGTGGCTGACTGCATCCTCCCTCGACTATTTTCCCTTCGAAGATCCTGCAGCCCGATCCTGAGAGGAGCAGCTCCTCCCGGCCCGGCTACAGTAACGAGCGAATGCAGGTGACGAACATCATCCGACGACAACTGCCACGGAATGTCCGCTGTCTCGAGAGCTGCGTAAACACCGCGCCGTGTCACGTTTGAGTAAACGCAGGATCGCTCGAAGTCTGTTTCGATTCTCAAAGACGTGGCTGCGGAGGTGGAGGCCGGGTACTTTGGCCAGACGTCATGGTGGAAACTGTGTCGGACAAAGCCGGAAGACGTAGAAGAGATCGCTGGAGCTTGTGCTCGACTCATATGCAGACTTGAACACACAGAAAGCAGAAAAAGCCTAGGAAGGAGCACATCGCTTAAGCATCACTTCAGAAGAGCGCAGCCGTCCACCTTCCAAATTGTCGGCAAAAAGCAGATACATGGCGCAATCGGAGGAATTTCAATCGATAAATCTATACACCAAAACGCCTCATTGAATTTACACGCTTCTAAAGACAATGATTGTGAGCAACTGTCGGCGTTAAGGCCTTAATTAGGTCCTTTGTGGGATGCGCCATGCTCTCAACTTCTGTGCGAAACTGACATAGTGGGGGAACCTCTACACACTAACTTCTGGCGGCCAACTTCTGAAGAAAAGTCAAAGTGGAGAAAATCAGACTGGCAGTGCTAGTCGACCGTAGTGGCATGGATGGACTGTATGGCCTGCGCAGGACCTTTCAAAATGTCGGCAAGAGGCAGGTGCATGGCGCAATCCTTTGCGTGTCAATCAATAACTGCAGCTGTGCATCAGAACGCCTTCCTGAACTCACTAACTTTCACAGATAAAAATAGTAGACAAAGTCCACGGACATAACAGTGTTAATCAAATGGTTTTTGGAATGCGCCATGCTTTCAACTTCTACATGAAACTACACAGTAGAGAAGAATTGTATGCCTTTAGGCTCTACGTACTGACTTCTGGCGACCATCCGATGGATAAGCCAGACAGGAAAAGCAGTTCATAGCACTTAGCCGACCGTGGGAGGATAGATGGCTTAATGAGCCTGGGCGGGGACCCGAACCTTGTGGATCGATAGGAGGTGCACGTGAGAGTCTGCGCCTACTCGCCCTGCGCCATACACACCTGGCTTTCTGTATCGTCGCTGATCATGCTATATGAGCTGTCATCTATATGGATAAATGAATAAAAATGGATAAAAGGCTGCGTGAAATCTTGATTGATTGCGAATGGAATGCGCCATGCATCTGCCCTTCGCCTCGATTGAGATTTCCCACTTCCTACCTAAATTCGAATCATGCAATTCTGTGATTGGCTTATACAATAGAACAAACACATACAACCCTTAAACCAAAGCGCTTTTATTAAATGGTCGCCTGTCTTGCATCAAAAGACTGGATCGCGCCATGCACTCAAAAAGTTCAACGCAACGTTTATTTGATTGATAGTGTAAAAGCAACTTACATGAAGCGTCAAAGCGAGGATCTGTGTGTTTTCTACGGCGGTTTTTGTTGCATCGTTTACAGGCGTGAAACTCCATGCAAACAGAGAGTTTTGCTATCAATCGAATACAATTCGCGACGTCTTAAACGACGGCATGGCGCAATCCCTTTCTTGGCAGTAAAAATGGCCGCCTCCCTGTTCTTTCAAACAAACTTAAACCATTATTTTTCGTCAAAAAATGAAAATTTTATAAAATTTCAAACAGTATGTTCACTTATTGGGTGGATGAAAAGAAAGTTATTCCAAAGTTATCCTATAAAAAAAAATTATTCTAAAATTCTTGGAGAGTCTCTAGTTTCATCTAGAAAAGGCTCATGTCAATTTGGAAGAGTTCGCTCTGATCTCAAAAGTCTTAGGACCCGTTTATACTTCTGACGCCGAGCGACGCGACAAGTGGCTGTGGTAAAGTAGCCAAATTGATCGATCGATCGCGTCGCTCAATCAATATAGCCATTCACGTGGCGCGCGTCGCTCAATCAATATGTCCACTATTCGTGGCGTCGCGTCGCTCGGCGTCGAAGTATAAACGGGGCCATAGACTAGCTTGGAAGAGTGTCCAATCTGGTTTGAAACGTGTCCACTTTGACGTGAAAATGGTGTGCAGATCTTCTGTTCATGAATGATCCTAAACAGTGGCACGATTTTAAGGGAATGCGCTCACTAGATCTATTCTAAGCAGATTTCCAACGCTTGCTGGCAGAACGGATAGCCGATGAGCACGAGGAGACGGCCTTCTGACACCACGGCATCTAGCCAGAGCACATGGGGCTACAGTATCATCATGAAGAGAAGCACCACATGGTCGAATTCCTACGATTTCTGGCCAAATCCTCGAAAATAGGAGGACACCGCGTCCGCCAACAGAACTACAGTGAGCGCGAACGGATGTTGATTCTGCTGAACGGGGTGTTGTATTCCGAATGTTTATCGATCGCCGTCTGAAGTGTTCACGAAACTCCGGGTGGAAAAACGTTCGCGACGACGTCGATTACGACCGACGATATTCGGGGACACGGATTCCGCCGCACACACATAATTCCCCGTCACGAATCCTAAGCGCCGACCGTTCAGCTCCAAAGGACGTCAGGGCGCTGGGACTCGAACACAGCTCTCCGAAGCGGCTTCAGAAGTCCGCAGATGAAGAGCTGCTCTCATGGCGCAGCCAGCCGGCCGCCTAGCCAGCCGTCGGCGAGGCCGAAATCAGAGCGCGCAGAAACGTCGTCAATTATAGTGTATATGGCCGCAAACGACACATCGTTAGCCGAGATGAGGAGAGACTGCCGACGAGCCGGACGGAGTGCACGACGAGAACGGCCGGCCGGCGGGCGGGGCGGAGGAGGAAGCGTCGTCGTCCCGTCCCGCTGCGACAGACAGACGGGACAGAATCCGCGACGCAAGGTGGGCAGGGGATTCTGGAGCAATAAGAACCAAAAACGGTCAAAAATACGGAAGAAATGGGGAAGATTGCTTTGCTCACTCTACTAGAAAGCGTTGTTCTGAAGAGAAATGGACCAAAATTCCAAAATTGGCAAAAACAGACCCTATCCTTTACAATCGACTCTCAGACGAAAGCAATTAGGTCCATGTCGCGAATGTGGGCAGCACAGGAAGCTGGCTAGCGGCCCTCATTCGCGTAAACGATTCTTTTCTATTAGAAGCTATGGCGCAAGACAAGCATATGCTTAATTATTATGTTTTTGGCAGATATTCTGCTCTACTATAATTAATCGTGATTTATACTTCCATGGCGGAGCGTCGCGCGGCGTTATGGAAGCAGTCAATATCGATCGTCTGAACAGCCCAATCGATACGGTTGGATTTCGTCGCCCGACGTCAAAAGTTCAAATCCCGTCCTACGCTTCTATTTTAGGAGTCGGAAGATCAGAGTCCCAATAAATTATTCATGTCGCGAATGAGGGCAGCATTGGGAGGTGGGCTCAACCAATAATAATCATTTCGTACACTGAATGAACACGCGCCAGCCAATCATGGCGCCGACCGATCCATCTTTTCTGACTGGCACGCCCTTTTGATGCGACCTGAACAGCTGCCGCGTTCCCACCCTATAATGCTGCCCTCATTCGCGACAAGAATCTTTTTTCGACTAAAATATGAGGCTCAAAACTAACCCCTATGTTTTATCGTTGTATTTAGCAGTTATTATGCACTATTATTATCATTATTTTCTTTAGGCGGGATTTATACTTCCATCGCGGAGCGCCGCGTGGCGTTATGAAAGCAGCCAATATCGATCGTCCGAAGCGCCCAATCGATACGGATAGATTTCGTAATGCCGTGTCGACGACCGACGTGCGAAGTGTAAATCCCGCATTACGCTTCTATTTCTGGAGTTCAAAGTCCAGAGTCCAAAAAACTCTTCATGTCGCGAATGAGGGCAGCATTGGGAGGTGCGAGCGCGCCAGTCACAAACACAATCAATCGGGCCACCGACCGAACGACGCGATAGCCAATCATGGATGAAGCATAGACGCTCTTCCTCTCTGATTAGCTGGACCAATGATGTGGCCCGATTAGCTGGCGCGTTCCCACTTTCCAGCGCTGGCCACATTCGCGACTAGCACCCGTAATAAATTTGGAACACAAAAAATCAATGTACTCTTGAGCGTAGGTGTTTCCGAAATGCGTATTGGGGGGGGGGGGAGGGCATCAACGCCATGCCACATGGCGTCTAATGCTCTTCCCATTCAAACCCCAGGCTCCTCAAATTGCTATCATGCAGCATACAGGACTTTTCTAGTAATTCGTCCATATATCCGTTCGTGTGTCCGTTCACGCAGAATTAGTGGCCACTGAGAAGCATCTGAGGCTTCGCCATCAATCGATATGGTCAATTTATGTTCTGAATTTACGATGTGAACTGGTAGCCTCGAGAATGTGATTGAAGATGGACAGGTTTTGTGACCGTAAACGATATCGATCGATATTATCGATTTTCGTTGGGATTTTACTTGCCTTTGAAAAGCCTCTTGTTTTCCTACCTTTTCGTCATAGAGCAGAAAGAAGGGGTGTGCTTCACTCTACTAGGAATGAACGCGGGAATGATTTTCTAGATGGAGGAAAATTTTTCAAAAAACAGAACATGTGATATAGATCAAGGAAAAAAAAGATCCTACATAGTTCCTAGTTGGCGGGGGAATAGGCACTGTCTCGTGATTCTCCGCGGTGTCTGCAGTTTTACGGAACTTTGCACACATTCAGAGGAGTGGCTCCATCCGGCTAATACTCGCTATGAAGGAACAACAGACGCACGCCACTTGGAATCGCATGATCGTTTCTCCACCCTCCTCCTCCACTCCCCACCAAATAGGAAATCCACTGAGAGGCGGAATGAGCTCAACCGTGCGTAGCTTTTTTCTGCAAAACAGCTTAGTTGCATCGCACTATTATTATATTTATAATTTTAAAATAATTTTTAGACATTCATAAAAAAGCGCTGAAAAACTAGTTCCTTTCCTAAAAAAGGTAAACACTGCGAACCATAAAACAATTTAAGGTTTCAAAAAAATACAAAGTAATTTGGAAATAACAATGAATAATAAAACATGCGGCCACGGAGAGTGGTGGAAGTCAAAAATGGCAAGCCTTTGAATTAACACGTTGAGGACCGTGTGACACGATGTCATGTCATGCCCTTTCGGCCGCGTGGGACCGTGTGACACGATATCGTGTCACAGTCTCCAAGTTTATTTTTCCAGATGGTTTTTTGGCTTATAAATATCGACTATCGACATCGACTTGCGATGGCTAAGTTATGGACAATTCAGTGCCCTAGCTTCCCAGACAAGTCCGGCACGAATTGACCGACTCTAAAGGAGCAACGGCAGGCCAGGACGAGATCCGATCCAAAAAATCTCGACTCGAAGTGCGCTTGGCGCCTCCTCCGACTGCGCCACAGAGTACATAAACCCTGAAAAATGCCCAAACGAGCACAAACGGGCAGCGATTCACCGCTAGCAAAGCAATGCCTTCGCTAATCGTTCTGAAAGCAGCAGACGACAGGGACAAATGAGGCCGAGTAGCGTGGAAGGGCGGCGGCCGCAGAGCCTCGCGGCGGCTCATTTGGGATAAATAATTTGCAGTAAGTGAGCACACGATGCGTCGCTGTCGAGAGATGCAATAAGAGCGAGCTGAGCAGCCTCTTCGACATGCAGAGACGACACAGTAGGCGGAAAAATTGCACAAACAAATCGATAAAATCATCGAAGTTGAAACGATTTCGTGGAAAATAAGCACATATAATTCCGCCCTGGCCCTCTACTGTGAACATGAAACCATGTACTTTTCCATTGATCGACATTTTCGGAGAAGGCTATCCCATTTACATACAAAAAAGCTTTCTCGCCAGTTCGTCCGTATGTCCGCACGTCCGTCCGCGCGAATGGACGGCCGATGGAAGCGCTTCATATCGCAAAGACAAAACCGATCAAAACCGATCACATCAATGCACGCGGGAGGTGTAGTAGCTGCTGAGGACCGCAGGAAAACCACGACATCAATTGCTCATCAGTATCGATCGATATTATTGATTTTTGCCCAGAGCCGACTGCAGTTCGGAGTGGGAATTAAACGAATCGAGGAACCGATTTCTCATCTATACCGATGGTTCTATCATTAATTATTTTCACATATATGATTGCATGAATTAAAATAAACTTGCCCACCAGCTGTCTGTATGTTCTTACGTCCGTCCGAGCAAAATTAACGGCCGCTGGAAGCGCTTCATATCGTAAATACAGAACCGATCAAAACCGACCATGTCGATGCATGCGAGTGGTATGATAGCTGGTGAAGATCGCAGAAAAACAACGACATTGATCGATTATTCATCAGTATCGATCGATATTATTGATTTTTGTTCAGAGCTGATCGCCGTTTGAAGCGGAATTCATACGAACATCTTGATGAATTTATGCATAATTGGTTTCGGGTATTTATCTACATCTATATGCATAAATGTATACAAAAAATAAAAAATATATAAAAATAAGCTTGCCCGCCAGTTTGTCTGCATGTCCGTCCGCGCGAAATTAGCAGCCGCTGTAAGCGCGATGCATGCGGATGTTATAGCTGCAGAGAAGATCTCAGCAAAACAACGACATTGACTCGTAAACAATATCGATCGATATTATTGATTTTTGCTCAAAGTTGACCGCCGTGTGGTGACGTGAGAATCGCGCGGCTATCGTGTGGTTTTATCCATAACTGACTTCACGAACTATTTTTTCTACAAAAAATGCCTATTGGTGATAAATGTAAACCTTTTCTGGCGCTTAGCTGACGGAGAGTTAAGTATATTCTTTTCGGCAGTGATCTCCACAACTCCCATGGGAATCAGCTTCTCAATCTGATGTAGAAGCAAATTGACGTCTACTGAAACAATAGTGACTAATGCTACTACAAAACGACAGACGAGGCCTACAAACCTAGCCAGACAGCTGGGCAGTATTGTCGCTGGGCAGACTATTCTAATAAAAACAGGTGGAATGCAGAAAAAATCACCTCGATCCCTCTTCAGGACCAACATTGTCTTACAGTACCTTGTAATGAATCGCTAAGCTCCGGAGTTGCAAGCTTCGTCACAGGACTTGAATTGCGGTTGTCGAAAATTAGGTGGGCCGGTAACGCCTAACATGTTCTGGTGACACACGCAAGACCAACAGACTGTGAGAAGTGTACACTGAGCTAGTTTGGCACACAGTACGGACTAATGAAGACACAGCTTGAGCCTGCCGATGATAGATGACAAGATACTACAGTAAAGCCTCATCGACGTGGTATATCTAGCATACATTTCGGACAGATAGATCCAAACGCACCAAGAAAATCTGAAAAGGATTTAGATAGAATTTTCCCCAGAATGAGCCTATCAAGCAGGTGAAAATTATGGTAAATTTCCATGAAAACACACCCAACTCAATGAAAATAAGAGAGGTCTATCCTAATTGGGAGGGGCATCATCTCCACCCTTAAATTCCTCGGAGTGGATCAGTGTCTGCCTCAAAATGTTCGACCTCTCAGTCAAGCTCAGTGGAGGCGGTGGTGCACACGAGTCGCTTCATAGCCACCGCTCCAGAACTGATCCTCCCGACTAGTATAGATCCAGAAGCGACAACAGCGCCGGATGTAGTTTGCAGCATCGCCATTTGCAGAGCTTTGTAAAAGTAAGGCAGACATTTCGCGGGGAATTCGAATCAGAAGCAAAACCATAATGCATGAGGTCCATCCGTCTGTCCATGCATCCGCGCAAAATTAATGGCCGTTGAGAGCTTTTTACTCCATTTCGATGGGAATTATCAATTTCTCTCTAATTATTCCCCGATTTTCAGGAGCAAAAACGACACCTGGTAAATTTTAAAGCAAAACGATGATCTGGCCAGTGGTCAACTGGACGCAGGAAGACCATATAAAGCAGAAATGCGACCCATTAGACAAAATATAAAACTCAAATAGAACGAAAGAAGATTGAGTCACAGAAATGGTGCTGATCCTACATAAGGGGCAAAATCGTTCGACTGACCGTGCGTCCGCGCAAAATTAATGACCGCTGAAATTTTTTTCGAAGCATTCGCAACGAGGAGTAGACTGGGTTCGACACGATAGAAAGCAATCCCTCTCTATGAAGGATTCTTCCAGTTATACAGCAGCTGTTGTTTGGATACGAAGGAGCCGTTTACTCCTGTACTAATATTAATGAAAGTAATGAAGCTAAAGCTAAAGTCAAAAAAGCATAAAGAAGTGAGATTCGTAGAACCATCTTCTA
Source organism: Heligmosomoides polygyrus bakeri (assembly GCA_947359475.1). Classification (NCBI taxonomy): domain Eukaryota; kingdom Metazoa; phylum Nematoda; class Chromadorea; order Rhabditida; family Heligmosomidae; genus Heligmosomoides; species Heligmosomoides polygyrus. The sequence goes on from OX375869.1 coordinate 100,323,117, forward strand.
TTCGATCGTCTGTCAGTGCGTCCGCGCAAAATTAATGGCCGTTGAAAGATTTTCCCGGCATCTTGATGGATATTATCGATTTCAACCTATTTATTTCCAGGATTTCCAAGACCATGATTTGACTGTGGTGAAAAAAACCTTCGCAAAAACGTCTACAGTAAGTTTTAAAGCAAAATGAACATCTGGCTACTTGGACACAGGGCAGCCATACAACGCAAAATGTTAACCAATGGACAAAATATAAATGTCAAATCAGAGGAAGGAAAAACTGAGTCAAGGAAATGGTGCTAATGGTATATAAGAAGCAAATTTATTCAGACTGTGCGTCCGCGTAAAATTAGTGACCACACTGGAAGCTTTTTCACAGCATTCTGCTAGGTAGAAAAAGTCGTAGGGGTAAAGTCAAAAAAAGCATAAAGAAAAGCGATTCTTCATAAAAGCATCAATTCATCGTCTGTCCGTCGTTCCACGCAAAATCAATGGCCGTTGAGCCCTTTTCACAGCACCTCGATGCGAATTATCGATTTCTACCAAATTATTATATTTTCAGAATTTCCACGAGCCTGATGTGACTGTGCTAGAAAATCCTCGTAAAAACGTCACATAAATTAAGTTGTAAATTTCAAAGCAAGATGAACAACTGGCCATACAAAGCAAAAATGTGATCGAATCGGAAAGAAAAACTGAGACATAGAATCATAGAAACGTCAACTCGATCGTCTGTCCATACCTCCGCGCAAAATTAATGACCGCTGGTAACGTTTTCACGGCATTCTGACAGGTAATGTCGATTTCTATTTATTTGCTGGCAATAGAGGTGTGACCGAGAACTCAAGCAAATATTCAGTAATACCACTTCTGGAGAAAAGCAAAAATAAACAATATCGATTGGTTTTATCGATCAGCCAGATGTTATGAGCCGCTGTTTGTAATGAAGGACTTCGAATACGGTAAAAGTAGCTGAACTGGCAGCAAACAGTGCCAGATCCAGCTGCAGTAGAGAACCCTCTGTTGTCAGACGGTTACAAATGGCACTGCCCTCTCCAGCGAAGGACAACGAAGCAGGTGAATGGTGCACTTCAGGTAGCGACAACGGGCTCGGCCGGTCCACCGCGGTCGGTCGGCCAGAGAATGGGCGATTTGCGGAGCATTTGGGCGGATTGCGCGACCGGACCTCCTTCCAGCCGGATGGGGTGCCAAGTGGATCGTCGACGGTCCGACGGACGACGGACGGTCGGTCGGTCGATCGGCGACGGTTAAACCGCTCGAGCAGCAGGGGCGACGACGCACGGACAGCGCAAACAGCGGCGGCGACGTTCGTCGTTCCGCCAACACTGTCCGTCCAGTCGCCCGTGCCCGTCACCTAGCTGTCCTCTATCGGTAGGCCGAATCCCCTGGAAGGTGGAAGTCCCTCCAGAAGGAAGGAAGGCACGTCGGCGGGAGCTTCTTTCTGGATAGTTCGCCCTTCCAGAAGGTCACGCGCGAAGACACATTCCTATCCGACGGCTTTTTCCGGAGTCTGCGGTCTCGCTTTGGAGTGATTTCTGACCGAGAAATATTCTGTGTCAGTGCTGAATATTTGATAAGGACTTCTAGAAAAGAAGAAGAAGAACATCAGGCACAACGCCAAAGAATATTTCCGAAGACGGGAAATTTCCTATTTTCTATCCTACTGCGGGGGGAAGGGGGAAGGGCACTCCACTCCAGCCGAGAAAGCCCACGCTGTTCACATTTGTTTCGCCCCCACCGACTAGGATTTTTTTAATCTTAAAAATCTATTATTCTAGTGGGTGAATATGTCCGAATCCACCACGCCTCTCACGTTTTTGTGGGCTTTATTCCAAAAACAAACGAATTAAAGGGCGAAAGATAGCATTAATCCTTTTTTGGAATGCGTCTAATTTTTTTAATTTTAAATACTTTCATTTTATGAAAAAATAAATCCAATTTAATAAAGATTAGCTAAGAACTAATAAAAAATTTAATTAATGGTTTCAATCCAAGCAGAAACAAAAGAAAGAACGAATGTTAGTATTTGCCCTTTTTAGAACGCCCCTAACGTTTGTTTCTAACGTTTAAAATTTTAATAATCTAATTTAATTTTGAAAAAATAGTTTTAATTTAATAAAAGTAATTTAGTAACTCACAAAAAAAATTTAATGGACGTTAATCCAAGAACAAACCAACAAAAGGATAAAATTAGTATTTTGCCTTTTTAGGATGCTCCTATCCCCCTTATTCCTAACCTTGTTAATTTAAAAAAAATTTAATTTAATAAAAAATTCAAATTTAATAAAAGTAACTCATCAGCTTAAAAACCTAACTATTAGATTCAAATAAACAAAAACACAATAGTTAGTAATAATCCTTTTCTGGATGCACCCTAACCCCTTATTCATAACTTTTTAAATTTTAATAATTCCATTTGACTTTAAAAATAATTTTAAATGAACAAAAGCAATTTAGTAGCTCAAAAATTTAATTACTGGATTTTAATCCCGAAAACAAACAAACAAAAGGGCCAAAATTATAATAGTATTAATCCTTACCACGACGCTCCTAACTTTTGCTGCTAACTTTTTTGATTTTAATAATCTAATTTAATTCCAAAAAATAATGTTAATTTCATAAAAGTAATTTAGTAACTCATATGAATTTAATTAACAAACTTTAATCCAAGAACAAACAAACGGAGAAACAAAAGTTAGAATTAAACCTTTTTAGGAGCCCCTGTATTCTTAACTTTTTAAACTTTAATAATTTCAAATAAATAAAAAAATCGTATTTAATTAATTAGTAGCATAGGAAATTTAATAGCACTTATAAAATTTATTTCGTAATTTTACAAATTTTTATTTATGTTTTTATATTTTATATTTTTATATTTTTTATTTATTTTTTATACTTTTTCATGACAAATTTTACTGATTTAATAAGACAAGCTTGATATCAGTTAGACGACACCAAAGCGATAAAGCAGCGCCGGTTTGTGCAGGACCCGAAAAATCGATTAGAAGTGCCAGCGCGAACCGGCGCCCTCGACCGACTGCGTCACCGCGCGTGGCCATTTTCGAGCTTTTTCGCTCGGATTTCCAAGATTTGAAACGAGCAAAACTCTCCTGGGTATGCGAATATACCCAACCGATGAATGCCGCCATATTCTGGGTCAGTTCCCATCTTCGCGACCGCTTACCCATGTTGGACTCGTCAACGAATTCAGCCCTCCAGACGGTAGAAAGGTTCGTGACTAGCTTGCTAGACCTCTAGATGAAAAAATGTTGCAGAACAAGGGACTTGTCCAGGTGTCATTTCAAGTTACAGCACAGTTTAGCAAAGCCATTAGCAAACCTATTACGTTAATCACGTGGTGTCCGTGCGTCTGTTTGTGCGTCCGTCCGTGCGTCTGTCCATTCGACCGACCTAGTATATCTGCTTATCGGGTCCTACATTTTGGTCGGCACTGCGGATCTTTGCGGCCGGTTGACTTTTTCCCATTACCTATTGATTTTATCGATTTCTGTCCCAAGTTGGCCGACAAGGGTGCGAATCACCGCGCGAATATGTTGGCCATCGGACAGGTTTCCTAACAATAAACAATCTCGTGGAATGCATAAATGAACTGAAATTAACTGAGCTGATCTGCATACGGTCATAGTCAAGTACTGGGCGAAGCCCCAGCAAGCAGTCGTACTGAAGTACTCGGCCGACGCCCAGAAGCCAAGAATCAAAGGACGGAGAGACGAGCGAAGACGTGCAGGTCGTCGGGGCTGGTGACGGCATCACAGGCCGCCGCCGCTCCGGTCGCATTGCGGCGGCGATGGGGTGACGGCATGCGGTGGCGGAACCTGTTCCGAACGCTTCGGGTCAACATCACACCGTTCGCCCTTCGTTAGATGACGATGGAGCGGGAATCGATGACTTCAGGGGGAAACACAGTGCCGACGGTAGCCAGTCAGCCAGCAACTAACCACAAATCGACCGATCAACAGCAGAAAGAAAGGGCAGTTTGGGTGAGGAAGACGTGCAACGACGCTGCCTGACGACGGACCGACTCGAGTCGGGGATTTGCGTTGAATCTCACGATCATCCACTTTCTAGCAATTAAAATCAGAGACACACACGAAGCAGACGAACGACCATGGCACCAAGCCGAGTCGGCAGATCCCATCGGCCAGCACTTTTCCACGACGTAAACCGCCGACAAGTTCCGTGTCTTCAGTGTGGAACAGCGTCGCCATACAGCTGTTCTGAAGCCGCTCCAAAGCCATTGTATGCACCAAGTACGCATTCAAACTCCTCACACAACAAGGTGTAGAAGTAGATGCATGGCGCACCCCAAACGGATATTGATCGATCTCGTGTTTTACCATTGCCAGTACTTCTTGCCCTATCCATCGGCAAGCAAATCTGCGTGATTCACTTGCATAACGGAGAAATCCGAGCAAAAATCGACACTGTCGATCGATATTGATCGGCCGGTAGGTACTCTTTCTGCCTCTGACCGATCGATACTGTCCACATGTTATGAAACTTATCCATCAGTCACCATTCCTATGACAAACAGAGCAGAGAACAGAGCTAAGGCAAAGATCGATCCTATCGATTGGTATTGATTGGCTGTCTGTCGCTTATTTCGTGCGCCCGCGCCAAATTAATTGCCGAACGATATTATCCACATGTTGCGAAATATATCCATTGGCTCACATACGCATGCGATTCGTATTCCAAACAGTGAAACCAGGGAAAAATCGATTGCATCGATCGATATTGATTAGCCGGCAGACACTGGTTCTACCGCCGGTCGATCGATATTGTCAACATGCGTGCGTGATTCGTACACGAAACCGTGGAGCCAAGACAAAAATCGATAACATCGACTGGTACCAATTGGCTGTCGGTCGCTCCTTTCGTGCGCCCGCGCCAAATTAATTGCCGATTGAGATATGATCCACATATTATAAAGCCTTAGTCAATGGACCAACGGATATTCGCCTCATTCACATGTCAACTGGAGCAACAAACGATAAAATCGAAGAGGTCGATCGGTATCGATCGAAGGGATTGGTTCATCTCTCCATCGGCGTCAAATTAATGGCCACTGGTCGATCGATATTGTCCACAAGTTGTGAAACTTATCCACCGGCCAACACACGAGTGTGATTCCTGTACCAAACGGTGAAAACAAGGCAAAAATCGATAATATCGATCGATATTGACTGTAAGACCAATGGCGTAGGTGGCGCAAAGAATTACCACGACGGTCAGAACCGCTCCCCCCAACCAAGATTGAAAAGTCGATGAAGTGAGTCTCTTCGACGATTGTGAAGAGCTTTCAGTGGCCATTAATTTCGCGCGGAGGCACAAGGGGACCGACTGATGTGAATTAGTTGTTTGCTAGCTAATTGAGCAGGACAAAAGTCGATAACGTAGGTCGATTGACCAGCCGATCATAATATATATGGGTGTCGTAAAACATATCTATGTATATGTTAACATATTCACATGATTCCCACTAAATCGGTAAACAATAAACAGAAACTATACCATCGATCGATATTGCCCGTCCGATCGATGTTGTTAGAGGCCCATCCTATGACCACCACATCTGTAACCTCGCCACGACGCTTAGCGACATAGATCGATTGTCATTCTTGTTAATTTTGCGTCAATATCGATCGATACCGAACGGTCCAGCATCGAATGATCGACACTGGCTACGTGTAGCGAAATATCTGCCAACTTATTGTCACGATTCCCACTTCAGTCAGACAGCCACAGACAAAAATCGATACTATTGATCGTTATTGATCGTTTGATCGATATTTTGTGCAGAGCGCCCTTGCTTCTTACCTAGGAATGCCGACAGCATCGAACGAATTTGTGGTGCCTTTGACTACCTTTTCCCTTGAGAGAATCGCACAGTGGCCATTAATTTTGCGCGGATGAGCTTACGGGCCAGCTTTTTGTCAACAACGCCGATCGATAGTTATTAATCGACCGACAACGTTTACGTGCCGTAAAACTTATCTGTCTGTCAACATGTCGACATGATTCCAACGTCAATCGGTCACCAACAATGGACAAAAATCGATAAATATCGATCGATATCGATCGCTTGATCGATGTGGATTAATACGCAAGACGCGTCCTCTGCGTGAAAATCGATGATAACGAGCGAGTCTGCTCGTCTTTTGTGGACATCCCCCCAAGCGTCCATTATTAATTGCGATGGATTCACGGACAGACAAACGGACGGACGGACTAGGCCTTTCGACGTCGAGACTACATTCGCTGAGATTACCACCGCGCCATGGATTGCATATAGCAGTAGAATTTCGGCTTCACTTCGAAGTCTAGATGCCCAGTAACAACACACACCAGCCCAATCCTTCACCGGACGGGGACAGCCGGGGAATTTCCCTTCCCGCCGGATACAAATCGCTCCCGTGTATGGCACGCGACCACCGGCGACTCAAGTATTTACGCGCTGACAACCCAGCCAGCCAGGACACAACAATGCGTGGCGCCCAGCTAGGGACTGCAGCCCCGAGTGGACCAAATGCACCATTGGGAGCGACGCTGCACCATGGAGCAGCCGACTTGAGGCTTGGCTTCTTCGGACGCCTTCCTATTTGGTGGGGACGGTGGGCAGAAGCATCCTTCGATACGATGTCCTTCCTTCACACCGTGGCGTCCGTGGCTCTTGTCCTGAGAAGTATTTCACCTCGTGAAGAGTGGAGCTCGGTAATCTACCGTTCGATGTTGATTGACCGATCGATAGTGCTTATTTTTTTGATGGCTGGACAGTATCGATCGATAAAAACTCACCGATCGATAATATTTATTTTTCGTGGGGCTTGTCCATCTACCAACATGTCCGCGTGATTTTCAAATTAAGCGGTTAAATTTGAGCCAAATGCTATGTGCTATCGATTGATATTGATCGCTGTTTGACACTGTTTGCGAAATGTTCGATCCCATCACATTTATGATTCCCTCATGAATATCGATGAAATTGATCGATAGAATGGTTTTGCTCACCCGCCGCAAAGATCGTCCAGTGGTCATTTATTGCGCGCGGACGCACGAAAGGACTCACAGGTGGAATGAGTCCTCTGTATATACATACGATGCATTGGGACTGCATCACACGCATTCTACACCTTATTATTCATTATATATTTATTTGTTGATCTATTTACACTGGAACAGTTGGGCTTGCCCACTGACCGACACATCTCCGTGATTCCCAAATTAAGCGGTTAAATCTAAGCGAAATCGATACTGCCGATCGATATTGATCGCTCGTTCGACACTTCTGGAAACCCACCCGATCCTATCGTCCTTTTGCGTTCCCCTCGATGACATTGATCGACAGAGTGGTTCTGTTCACCCGCTGCAAAGATCGTGCAGTGGTCATCATGGGTAGGATAAGTCCTCTATATACGTAGGATGCATTGAGACTGCATTGCACGCATTCTACATTTATTTATTTATTTATTTATTTATTTATTTACACTTTGTCAGTTCAAACGAAAAGTGAAGCCGCGGAACCGACATGGTAGGTCAAAACACGGTACAACTTCAGACGCCATGTGACATCGCGTCTACAGATTCCATTTGCACTGTTCCTCGCATTCAGTGTATTTTATGCGCTCAACACTTAGCAGCGATCGATAATGTCGATCAATATTTGAAGTCCACTCAGAGGCCCTTGGACATGGTCGGATAGACGGACAGACGCACGGATTGTATACAGTGGGATTTAATTTGCGTATAGGATGAGCAGCGTTAAGCGCATTCAGAGGGAGGCGGCGGTACAGCACATTTTTGCGGACAAACAAAAACAACATTTGCAATACAAAGTGTAAAATTCGTCCGTTTGTCCGATACTGCGTCCGCACAAATTATTGGCCGCCAGAAAAGAATGTGAAAAGAGTCATACGAACAACATCAACATGCGCTTATGGCCGTTAGACATGCTTCACAAAAATCTAACATAAAACCAACCCGATCAGCCAATATCGATCGATGTTATCGATTTTTTGTACTGCGGTCTACGGAGAGGAACTTCGCGAAGTTCCCCGAAGAAAACAACCAAAAGAAAACGGCAATTATTTTCGCGTGGCGGTCTTCGGCTGTCGTCAGCGTTCTGAAGTTCAAGTTCGGACGTCAACGTCAGACTGCAGCCAGCTCTATCGCAGTCGGCAGACGGAAAGAATTAGCCGTTCCTCGTTGGGAAGCCGTGGCCAGAAATTCGATTGTAGTCACTGCCGTCACAGAGCTGTGCTTCAGTCCATTTCGAAGCCTTGGCAAATGTGTGGAGCAACGAACACACCGCTACGGAACTCTCGGTCGGCGGGGAATCGGCCAAGGAAGGCACTCAGTTCATTAGCTCCCAGTGGAAGTTCCTTGCCCTCCGGTGACGTCGCGAGCCCATAGAACTGCTCGGAGCCGACAATGGAACATGAACTGATAAGGAGATGACGACAGAGATAGGACAGCAACGCTCTGGAGCATGCTGACACGATCAATATTGATTGGTCGATTGATACTGTTCAATTATTGACAACATCTCTACTCACCAACCAGCATGTCTGCGCTACTGACAGTTCGTGCGCCCACTTTGGGAAAAATCGGTATTATTCATCAGAAACGCTTGCACGAACGATACTGTGTACACGTTGAGAAGTCAATCCGTCTGCTTAAATCCATGGCACTCTCACTCTAGATGGCCATTTCAGGGCAAAAATCGATAATATCGATCGATATTGATTGGTCTCCCCATAGTGTTTATTTGTCGTGAGGTCTGCCAATAGGCCATCATATTAGCCTGCTTCTCACTTCAAACAGTTGACCTTGAGCACAGATCGATATTGCCGAACGACCCGAGAGATTAGTCCACCGGTCAACAATTTCGCGCCGACGAACAAGCGGATGAACCGTTTCTTATAATAATTATCTACTGAAAATGTGCGCGAAAAACACTGTAGAAAACTTAGTCCACCAACCTACATACCAGTGCCGTTCTGACGTCGCATGGCCATTACAGAGCAAAAATCGATAATATCGATCGATATCAATGGGCCTCGCCATAGTTTATTTGCCAAAAAGTCTGCCCACGATCGATCTCATTCGCGCGGCTTGGTCTTTAAATGGTTAAGCCTGACTGGCGACGAACATTGCCGAACGAGCAGTGACGGCGTTTCACCGGTCATTAATTTCGCGTGGATGAACGGACGGATTAAATTAGTTATCGATCGAAAATGATTGCACAAACGGTATTCTATACTCGTTGTGAAGTTGGCCCATCAACCTACACGCTCGTGCCATTCCCATTTAAATCGGCTATTTCAGAACAAAAATCGATAACATCGATCGATATCGATTAAATTTCCAATAACATTAATTTGGAGTGAAGTCCGCTGACAGGCCATAGTATTCGCTAAATGAAAAAGTTGACCTAGAGCATAGATCGATATTACCGAACGAGCGGTGAGGTTGTTCCACCGGTCACTAATTTCGCGCGGACGAACAACGTGATTGTCTGATTCTTATAATAGTTGTGGCATAATAATACTAATAATAATATGTAATATAATAATAACACAATACTCGAATAACTACTGTTTACTTGGTGAGAAGTCAGTCCACCAGCTTCTTTACTCGTGCCGATTCACCTTTACACGGCTATTTCAGAACAAAAATCGATAATATTGATTCATATTGATTGACCTCTAGATATTGATCTCCTATATATTCACATCTAACCACAAGCCATAATATTCGAGTGACATTTAAAATAGTGAACCTCGAGCAGAAATCGATAATACCGAAAGAGTAATGAGGCCTGTCCATCGGTCATCGATTTCGCGCGGACGAACGGACGGACGAGCTTGTCAACACATTGTTCTTTTTTTGCATATTTTTTTATTACTTTACAGAAATATGAATACTTCTCCATGATTCCCTATCCTTATCGTTGACCGCTTTATTTTTTTTAACTCAGCAGAAAAATTCAGAAAAATTTCCGTTTCGGTGGCCCTATAAGAAGGTCCTTTTGATTACATAGCACTCGACGAAGACCTCATGCTCGACAAGCTGTTGATGTCAATACGGCCGGATGAGATCGCTAATCTACCGCTACGTCTGTCTGTTTGTCTGTCTGTCTGTCCGTCCACTCGTAGAGTCCGTCACAAAGGCACGCATAATGGTCGGAGGAACATGTGCCCAGGATATCGCCACTCAGCTTTCACCGTTCAGGATGTAAGCTACGCGAATATGATTGTTTGGATTAAACTATGTATATCGATCGTTCGATTGATTTATCGACTTTTGCTCCCCTACGCTGATTGTTGGAGGAGTCGTGCGAATGCAATGGTCATTACAATGAATGAACAATCTCGATCGGACAGTCATAGTCGCTCGATTTTATCGATATTTTCCAGCGTATGCCATTTAAGCAAGGTGTAAAGTTACTATGTAGGCCCAATTATAGACATCACAGCAATCAACCATATCGCATAAACATTTGGGTGAAAACCTCACCAGTGGTGAGACCGGCTATTAGATCAACTACAAAGCTGTATACAGAAAATAGTGAGAAACGAAATCCGCGCAAAATTAATGGCCGCTGGATCAAATGTGAAGAACCGCGAAATCTCAACCAGTGTGAAATCGGCTGTTATGCTAGCTAAGTGTTGGCAACAATTATAAAAGAATTAATCCGTTCCTATGTCTGTCTGTGCGTCCATCCACGCAAAAATAGTGGACGCTGAATGAAGTGTGAAGAAGGAACGAAGTGTCAGCCAGTAGTGATGATGGTACCACACATGGAAGAACGAATCAGTGCCTTCGTCTGTTCGTGCGTCCATCCACGCAAAAATATTGGCCGCTGGATAAAATGATAAGAAGGGTTGAAGACTTAGTTAGTATTGAAACTAAACGTTAGTCAAGCTGAGTGTTGGTAAAAACATAAGAGAATTACTCCGTCCCGTGTCTGTACGTGCGTCCGCCCACGCAGAAGTAGTGGCCACTGAACAAAATGTGAAGAAGCGGCAAAGTTTCAGCCAGCAGTGATGACGGTATCACACAAGGAAGAAACAATATGCCCATGTGTCTGTTTGTGCGTCCATCCGCGCAAATATAGTGACCGATAGATAGAATCTGAAGAAGCGACGAAGTGTGAACCAATAGTGAAGCCGACCGTCACGCTAGCTGAGTACTGGTAAAAAACATAAAATAAGTAATCCGTGCCCGTGTCTGTCCGTGTGTACATCCACTCAAAAATAGTGGCCGCTGGATAAAATGTGAAGAAAGGACGAAGTCTTAGTCTGTGGTAAAGCTGGCTGTTGTGTTAGCTGACTGTTGATAACAAAATATGTAACACACATATAAAACCCGCTCTGTGTCTGTGCGTGCGTCCATCCACGCAAAAATAGTGACCGGTGGACAAAATGTGAAGAAGGGTCGAGTTTTCAACCTGTAGTCAAACCAGCTGCTATGCTAGCTGAGCGTTGTTAACAAACATATAGAACTGATCTGTCTCGTGTCTGTCCGTGCGTCCATCCACGCAAAAACAGTGGCCGCTGGAATTAAGGTAAAAAGCGACTAAGTTTCAACCAGTACTGACCGTTACGTTTTACAGCTGGCTCCTCGTGCCAAAACACAAAGAAATTAATCTGTCCGTACATCCGTTGCTGCGTCCACCCACGCATAAATAGTTGCCACTACACAAAAAGTGAATACGGAACCAACTGGCCACCATTAAAATCTCGACTGATGGCCGTCAGAAGGGTTTCACAAAAAAATGGAAAAATATAAACAAGGGAAGAGAAGACAGTGTAAAGGTAAAAGTGAAAGAAAAATTGATCAATATTGATCAAAGTTATCGACTTTCAACCGGACAAAGTAGTTGACATTGGAGAATGGCTAAAAACATTGCTAGATTTGATATTTTATTTTTTAAAAATGTCCAGGTATTTAGTGGTTTTTTTACGAATGGTGTCAAGCTCTGACATACACAAAAAGCTCGACTCTATTCTCATAAATAGAAGCCTAATCTAAGAAAAATTGGGACTCACGGCTCCAGAACAGAAGCCGAGATGCGTAAGGGGTTGAAATAGCTCAAAAATTTGAAGAAATGTCGAACTTTAACCTACAAAAATGGCCTTGGTCCATTAGAGCAGGCGACGGTTCGGCATTGAATTGGAGGAAGAGGACAGCGGTAATTGAAAAATCTCCGAGAACAGAAAGCATATAGACAGCGAGTGACTGATTAACGTTCGAATCTGAGCAAATGACAGCGTCTTGCAGTCAACCGGTCCAGAATCAATCAGAATACGTTGCAGTTGACGGTTACCTGGAACGATGGAAACGTTAGGAATGCGTCCAGCAGGACAGTGAAGACGTTCGAAATTTCACGAATGGGAAATGGTGGCACATACAGTTCGGGGAATTTCAGAAGAATACAGGACTTCATTCAGAAAGAAGAGAAAGGAATTGGGAAAAGAAAAAGAAAAAGGCGAAAAAAAGAAGGAAAGAGCACAACTTCAATGAAAACTTCGGCACTAGTCGCTGATGTGGCCTACATGTTTGTGGAGGACGCAACAGACCAATCAGGCCGCATGGAATGTGGTCAACGTCATGATTGGCCGGCTCACCATGACGTCATCCCTCGCTCCTCGCTCCTCGCCCCTGCCCCCCCCCCCCATATCAAGATAGATGAGCAGAAGCCGCTAATGTAGCCCGTCAAGGAATCAGAGCCAATCGAGACACACTCTGTTCATCAGGGTATTTTTTATTTATTTTTTATTTCTATTTTGTTTTAGGGTAACTATTTGGAATGCTTTACCTCGACGGAACTAGTCGTTAATGCGGCCTACATGTGGAGGACACACGCACCAGGCCAATCAGCACCAACTCACCCAGATCTAAATTAAATACTCTGTCCGTGCGTCGGTCCATGCATCCACTCACGCAAAAATAGTGGCCGCTGGGTAATATGCGAAGAACAGACGAAATCTCTTTCACTAGTGGAAACTGCCGTTCTTGTACCAGCTGAGTTTTTGCATTACAATACACACAAGAATAATTAATGTGTCCGCGCTTCCACCCGTGTGTCTGTCCGCGCAAAAATAGTGGCCACTAGCGGAAACGTTACGATCGAAACCAGCCGACCTAGATGCTGACGTCACACGTGTTTCACAGAACATAAAAATAAATTATTGTGAACAAGGAGAAACGCAGTGGAACGGTAAGCGTAAGCGAAAAATTGATATCAATAAAATATCGATCGGGATTATCGATTTTCTGAACGACCGAAGGAAGCGGATGAAACTGTAGGATCACTAGGTCAAGTCAGCTTGTTTCCATGCAAGAAATGTCAGAAAATCTAACACTTGAAAAAAAGGATAAAGCATAAATGACGGCGTTATTCAACCCCTGCTTGGGGTGCGCCACGCATTCTACTTCTATGGGACGTCGTGGAGGCCATCTGAATGCATATTTGGCCTATACGGAATCCGAATACGAATCTGCCACCGCTTCACCGACCTCGGAGGGACGAAATGTTGGCCTGGGAGGAAAATACGAACCAAGAACCTGGCGTCGGGTGCACGCGACAGCTAGTGCCTCCTCCGACTGCGCTACCACGCAGGTATTTGTTTTGCCTCGGCCTTCTCGTCTCTTTAGTTCCCTCGAGAGCTCGATGATTGGCTCGTTATGTGTGGGAAGTGGTCGTGGTTTAATTACCCCTAGAAGTGATGGAGTTCCACTGTAGATGACCTCCATGTTCTAGTAGAAATAGGAAATTGCCAACAGGGCAAATGACCAGGCAGAAGAGTGCACAGCCAGCTGTGAGAGCTATTCGCTCATCGCCACAACATTTCGGTGCTGAGAAAGATAATCGGACAAGGAACAGCTGGCGTTTCGTTCTCAAAACACATCAATCCACGCGATCACAGGACATCCACCACAGCACGTGGTGGCCAGCATGTTCAAGGCAAGAACCAGTCGCCTCTTTGTACACTGGAAACGCCACGTGACTTCCGACCATACCGCTAGTCATAGTTAACCACGCCAATGTCACGAATATGAACAGCATTGGGCGGTGAGGGTGCACCCGCCAATCATAACTGGGCAGAGCAACGACACGTCAACCAATAAGCGCCCTTCCTGTATTCGCCGAATCACAATGCAGCCTGATTGACCGGCGCGTTCCTGCCTCTCGATGCCGCCCATCTTTGCGACATGAACCCTTAAGCCACACATACACATATGTATTCAAGTGACTGCCAGATGAAATCGATTGATATTGATTTTTCCTGCAATGAACTTGTGCCTCGAGAAGAATCAGAGACTAGCTCGTGAAGATTGTACAACGTCCTACCGGCATATTCGAGTGATGCGCACATTTCAATCTACCGCGTCCAATACGATCACATGATTGCCTCTTCAAACGGCCACGTTTGGGTGAAAATCGATAATATCGGTCGATATTGATTGGCCGACCAACAGTGTTTATAGGGTGTGAAGATTGTCCAACCTTCAACCAACATATTCGAGTGATGCACACATTTTAATCCACCGCGTCCAATACGATCACACGATTGCCTCTTCAATCGGCCACGTTTAGATGAAAATCGATGATATCGATCGATATTGATTGGCCAATCAATAGTGTTTATAGGATGTGAAGATTATGCAACGTCCTACCAACATATTCGATTAATGCGCAGATTTCAAACGGTTGTCGTTGGTCAGTCACCAACAACTTCCACTGACGTATTGAGAAAGACTTCAAGCGGTCAATAACTTCGCGTGGATCCACGCTCAGACGAACGAACCATCAGCATATCGCGTCCGCGTACATCAATCAATACGTCCAAACTGCCTGCCAACGACAAAGACCGCTTTATAGTAGAGCTGAAACAGCAATTTTTCTGCTCCTTGTTACTCGAAGCACGGATAATAGCGCAGTCGGAGGAGGTGCCAGCTGTCATGTGCTCGAATTGGGGTTCCTGGATCGTGTCCACCTAGGCCAACCAAGCCTTCCATCTCTCAACGTCAGTGTCTGACGTCTCCATCGGTTGGTTGCCGCCACAGACCAAATACGAATTCAAATAGCCTCCACGAGCTATCCCGTAAAAGCCCCGTGTGCCCCACCCGAATACGGAAAATCATCAAGAAGCGAGTTGACCGTGATCCGAAGACTTCCATGAGGAAAATCGCTCGAGACGTCGGTGTCAGCTCCTCTTCAGTGCGTCGTATAGCCAAAGATGAACTAGATTTGAAGCTCTACAGGACCCAAAAAGTCCAGCTTCTAACGGACAAGAACAAGCGCGAACACGGCTGTTTCGGTGCGGGTCGCAGGTCAAGGATGGAAACGGATACTCTTCACAGATGAGAGGCTCTTCACAGTGGAACAGAGCACAATCGCCGAAATGATAGGATCTGGTCCACAGAGGCTCCGGACACCTTCTCCACCGTTGAACACTGCCAAAATCCACAATCGGTCATCGTGTGGGGTGGAATTTGCGCCGGCGGCAAAACCCCTTGTACTTCGGAGGAACGGAGGAGCAACAACGGAGGAAAAAGGCGAAGAAGTCACACATGGCCTGTGGTCTGCAGCCGGCTGGCCGGCTTCGTGGAAGCGTACTGCTGCAACAAGTCAATAGAGCAGGAGAGGACGGAAGGAAGGAAGTCCACGGCTCTCGGCGCCCGAAATGTCGCCGGCGTTGAAAAGGCGACGACACATAGCCATTCAGCCAGGCAGTCGTCGTCGTCAGTTGTTTTCGAAAACACACAGACACCGGAGCGGCCGACCGCCAACGAGATCACACCTCCTTCTCTCCCGCACGCGGAATTAGGCTCGGCACGTCGCCTTCTGACGACGTGCAGAGCGTCTCGCTCGTCATGACATCACGAAGCGTGTCGCGGCGAGTCGAAGGTGCTCTCCGGGCGTGAGGCCAAGCCGGAAACGGAGCGCCGTGTCGTGTTCTCGGAACGCTTCAAATGCCGTCGTCCGAAGACGGCGCGAAAAACACACGCTAATTGAATTGACATGGCGAGAAGCCCGAGCAGCGCCGATTCTGTAGCCGCTGCTGCTGCGCTGCCGCTGCTGCTGCCGATGATGACGGCTGCAGCCGACGTAAATCACGTCGCTCGCAGCAGAGACGTCTGCAGATGATACGTCGGGGACGAGACGGGCGCGCGAGATGTGCGAGCCGCGAATGGAGATGACGAAGAAACGGAACTGCCCGCCGGCCGCTGCTGCTGGTCCCTAGTGCAATCCCATACATCAGTCCCCGACTGGCAACTGGCGGTTCCATTAGCCACCCTGAGATTCATCACCTCTGATGGCTTCTTTAATGGAAAACTTTGGAACGAGGATTAAATCCCCGGATGGGGAGGACGGACTGGTTTCATCAACGAGTAAACCAGCGGTAAGTGGCCAAAAAGGGTCAAACATACCCAAAATGGGTAGCTCATCATATACCTTACCCGCGCATTAGCAGGTATATGGTTGGAAAGTAAGTATCTGTGCATACCAGACAATATATATACCATATGGTACTCCTTTGAACCCTGTTGTAACTCCTTGACTCTTTAACTACTTTGTAAAAGGGTTACCCTATGGTATATATGTTACCCTAGCTCTGAATTACCCTTACCCTTGTAGGAGTGATGAATAGATTTTTGAAATTTTTGCTGATTTCCGGATACCGGCCCTTAGGCCGGGCCCAGCGGTGCTATTCATCGTTGCTCATTCATCATTCATACCAAAGGGTACCAGGTTACCATACCCAGGACCTTGGGTAGAGCAGGCGGAGCTACCTCTTGGCTATATCTGTTGGGTTATTCGATGATTAATGCGTTTTTTATTTTCAAAACGAATTTATCTTAACTTCTTTGTAATCTCCTTTGCTAAAAGGGTTATCCTATGGTATACACTATGTTACCTTAGCTCTGAATTACTCTTACCCTTGTAGGAATGGTGAGTAGATTTTTGAAATTTTTGCTGATTTCCGGATACTGGTCCTTAACCCGCGCCCAGCAGTGCTATTCATCGTCCTTCATTCGTCATTCATGCCACAGCGTACCCAGGGTACCCTACCAGGACCTTGGGTAGAGTAGGTGGGGCTTCCTCTTGGCTATACCTATTGGGTTGTTCAATGATTAATGCGTTTTTTTATTTTTCAAAACGAATTTATAACTTTACTCAACTTTTGAAAATAATTTAAATCAAATTTATTTCTTATAAAAATCTTTAAAGAATATCAAATATTTTATAAAATCTTTTTTGTAAAAATTTTATATAAGTATTTGATAGACGATAGTTTAAAGTCTATCCTTTAAAATAGTATAAAATAATGAAAGCCGCCCAATCACTACTATTCACGCCATTTATGAGAAAAAAACGACATTAATTATCGAACAACCCATCAATTAAATTCTAAAATAATTAAAAAATATAAAAATGAAGAAAACAGCAACAAATAAAAATATTATGAAAAACGAATAATGATAAATAAATTTTCCTAAGCGTAGGTGCACAAAACATATTATTAATTATTTTAATCTAAATATTAATGATTAATATAACATAATTTTAGTTATTATTAATAGATCACTGCACATTCAACAAGATCAATCAATAACCAGCTGGTACCGGAATATCTAAGCAGTTTGTATTTTTTTATATTTTGCTAGTTTTCGGGTGCTGGTCGTTAATGTGGCCTACGTGGCGAGGAGGAACGCACCAACCAATCAAGGCGCCTACCGTACAAGCCCTTCCGATTGCTCGTGCATTCCCCCCCCACTCCCGAGCCTCATGTAAGTCACATCAACGACTGGTAGTCAACCGTTTTTTATTTATTATTTATTTTTTTGTTTTATTTAAATATTAGTTTTCTGCAGATTCTTTGTCTTTAACTTTTTTGACTTATCGGATTTTTTTTTGTTGCTAAAATTGGATCAAATGGCTATAAAACATATGTTATATCAATTAAAATTTGGCAGCCAAAAAAGGCTAGGATATATTCCTATCCAGGAATTTCAAACGAATACAATTTTTTACTTATTCGATGAATAATATTTAAATTTTTCGATTTTTGCTTATTTGATTTCTGTCACTGTTATAAGCAATGTACCGTTCAATTAGAGCGCATCTATGACTGTAACAAGTGAGTGAATAAATAAATAAACACTCCTCTAGGTTGAAGCCCCATTGAGTAGGGTTGAGACTTCATGGAGCTAAGGAGCCACAGAAGAATAGCTCCACCTCTAGTCTGCTCAAGGAGACACCCCGTCTACTACACCAACAAGAAGCCCCATTCCCCGTCTGGTCGCCTCAAATTGATTTTGGCCTAAGCAACGGAGAAGGGTAATCCTATAAGCATGTCGTCGTGTCTGTGCTAGGGCTTACCAGGTTCCAGAGCGCCGGTCTTGACGGGGAGTCCCAGCCAAAGCAGCCCATGCGCGAATTCTATGGGATATGCACCCCCAAATCGGATCCGTTCCTTCCGAGAGATCTGATTAGCGACGTGATGCAGAATGCAATTCTGTCCTGCAGAAAAACAGAACGAGAAAAAAGAGGGGACTATTGGAAACCAATAGGGCACACTGGCGAATTCCGACCTCGGAATTACTCCTGCGACGGGCTCGACGACAGAGAGAACAACTGCCACTGATGCAGGCGTAGAGTAGAATATGTTGCGAGTTCTGCAGTTAGTTTCCTTATCTTATCAGATTATTGTTTACTTTCCGCCCACTTAGAACCTTCTAGTCTTTCTTTTGGTCCTTCTTGACCATTGTGGAATGGTTCAGTCGTACTCACACACGCAGCCTTTCACTGTGCTTGTGTTCCCTGTTCTGCATTACCTTTGCTTCCTACTCCCTTTGTGTTTCACTGTTCTCGTTATTTGTCTTATAGAGCCTCATTTATTATAGAGCCTTCTCTATCTGTTGATGAGACCCGAAGAAGAAAAATGTTCCTTTCTTCTTGGTTAGGGTCGAAACGAGCATGACTATCTCATTGCTCTATATTTCTCTATGGCATACTCCTGCGAGGCGCTTGGCGACAGAGAGAACAACTGTCACTGATGCAGGCGAGATTACGGTATTTCCACACGGACCACGCCTTCGCTGCATTGGTGGACGCCGAATAGGGAGTCGCGGGAACAGTTGTCGCAGCGTCGCTCCCGCGACGCGTCGTAGAGGAGTGTTATCCTTTTGAGTGGCGGTAGAGGAACATAGTCCTGCGCGACGACAGCCGCTCGCCATGAGGGTCGTGGAGGGGGAAGCGGAGAAGCGATAGTCGTGCACTATTTTTGCCATTGTTTCGATTGATTTCGACACTTCCTTCGTTTCTGACAGTTCTATGCTGCTTTCAACATTCGTTTTTGTGATGTTTTCCTGATATTGTAACGTTTTTGTTTGTTGTTTTGTTTTGCTTTTAAAAAAAGAAAAAAGAAAAAAGTAGAATAAAAGCAAAAGATGGCCATAACGGCCGAAAGAATGCCGTGACTGCCTCGGACACGACTGCAATGGCCCAAAATCTGAGGTTTAGCGCGTTGTACTGTAGGTTCGAGACAACCCATCCGCTCGAATTCACACTAGGCCCGATTAATGCAAGCAGGCGCGTGCGACTGAAGTGGGTGAGTTGTTGCGAGGCTACCGTACCGATACGATACAATGCGTGGCGGGAGCAGCGCTCTATCGGACGGATAAGCACTTCATGCCCAATGCCTGCGCTGCCGCAAAGTCTACTTGGTGAGTTTCTTCTACTGTTCTTTTTTTATTTAATCGATGTGCGCTCTAGCACATCCCAGGTGGATCGGTGAAGGTTACTGCACTCATCATTCCCGCCAGAATCGTTAGATTGGATTTATACTTTAGTTTCCCTTTGGCGCGGCACTACCAAAGGTAGCAAAATCGATCATCTGCGCCACCTAATCGATACCAGTCATAGTGTCGCGCCGCCCCGCCCGGCGACTGACTAAGGTGTAAGCAGTTCATTAAGCTTTTTCACTCCTATGCGATGATTTTGCAGTGCTTCTTGCACTAGGTCAGCTAGGAAAGTTTACTTGGCCTGTCGTGAACAGGATACACAGGCACGAAGGTGTTTGCCACCAGCTGTGTCACACACTCCTCTGGGTAGGTTATGTTTCGTTTTCCCTACAAAATGACAAGTATTGACCCAGGTCTGCTCTTGTAAAACTGGAGACAGCGAGCTAAGAGGACATTCATCTTATCCCTCCTTCTAACTCCTCATCTGCTACGCCACATTTAGTCAATGGGCTCTCAGCAACGCTTCGCGTGTCACTTGTCAAGCACATCTGATGAGCGCCGTTGACATATAGGCAATGTTATGCTGAACGCGGCAAGCTTGACTTCCGGCAAAGCTAATCGCAAGATACCATAAATATATACTGAATAGATATGCCGCTAGCGAACGAGTGATCATTAGTCAAAACTACTATAAATGGTGGTTTGAACATCTCGCCACAACAGCGCGCCAAAATGGATTTCCGTCGATTTCCCAGTGGAACATCATTTTTGCTGTGACTGTGGCATCGAAATGTGCTATTTTCTGTTATGTATCCTAGCGCTATCTGGTGAACACGAGTATGAGTGGCTTGCTCTGCTGTACCGTTCATAAATACTAGCTCGAGCTGCAAAGAGCCCAGAACGATAGCAATGAAGCAACAGACGGCGGTAGTCGTGACGATCCGACATGGTTTGTGCAAGGGCATTCAGCGATAGCGACGGTTTCAAAAAATGATTGGCTGGTGCTTATATACACCGACTTTCCCGCTTAATGTGGTGTTTAAACCGTGGCACCAATTTGGCGCGTTAGCGCGCTACCTTCGTTCAAAGGAAGACAATCAAATTCTTGCAAAACTTTTTGCACACCCTATTAGCTACTGCAGTTGTTTGCTGGATTGGAATAGCTTTGCACATCAACCGTGTCGTAAAACGATCGAGGCTCCCTATAAGCCTCGTGTTTCGACCACCTCCATCTCTGCGACGTCTACTTACAACGTCGCGTCCATACGAGAATCAGTGTGAAAGGTCAGATTGCTTTATCTGTGAAGAGGATAACCAAATTTGCCAAATGAGGTGTGTGGTGTACAAAGTGGTTTGTATGACATGTGAGGAATTCTACATTGGCGAAACAGCGAGACCACTTTGTATGAGAATGGATGAACATTATAGAGCACTGCGTAGCCCCCAGAGCTACCCAGATAACCCATTCTCTAGACATCGTACCCTCAGACATACACGTGATACACTGCCACAGCTGCGAGTCTCGATCCTCCATAGGAATTTAACAGATCCAGTGGAAAGGAAGATCAAGAAAGCGCTTGAAATAAAGCACTGGCGACCACCCATCAACAAGAAGGAAGAAATGAAATGTGCAATGAGCTTATCAGTCTCTAAGGGCTAGTGATGTGACTGCTGAGGATGATGGCGACATTGAAAGACGAGAGACCGGTCACTTCCCGCGATTCTATATAAGCAGCCCAGAGACCCCTGCACCTCATTTCCGGCCAAGCCACATATTCAAAGTCATTGGCTTTACCCGCTTCCCTCCCCGATTACCCAGCCAGGTCTGTAGTGTGTCAGACGTTTTGTTGCTATTGAATGTACGCAATGTATGACATAAAGGCGACATGGTTCTTTTAGACCTGAAGAAGGGCTTAAGGCCCGAAACGTCGTCAATAAAGAATCGACTACATTGAGCTTCACTACTATGATAACGAAGATATAAACATGAAGCTCAGAGAAACAACTGTCCTAAGAGGTTTGGAATACGTTAAAGTATCTACAACTATGAATATGTGAATTAACAGAATAGCCATGAAATTTCCAACGACAACCTTCTTTGGAAGAAAATAAAAACATTCTACATATCGATCTACCGACAGAAGAAAAGCCACTGGGACTGCAGAAAAGGAGAGCGGCTGCTGGTGGTGAAGCGCGCCGCCGCCGCCGACGACGACGGCCGGTCATTATAGAGGGGATGAAGCGTGGAGAGTGTCAATATTCATTTACTCGGCTAAAAACGCGCACACAGCTGCTGCTCATTCCGCACGCGTGTAGAATAACATATTCTCGCACTTTTGACGAACCGAACAGCGGGCTTGACGAGGGTGCTGTTCGCGCCCGCCGCTCGAAACATCGGCGAGTGCTGGAGCCGGAAGTGCCAGGTGCTAACGCGGCTTCAATTATAGACGGGGCACTGAGTACTTAATGGCGTAAAAAGTAGCGTCGGCAACATTCTGGCAGAGCGACTAGACATCGGAGTTGCTCGGTCAGGAAGACAATCGGCTGAGGCTGGGGTCGAGCACCTGGGAGTACCAGTATAGCGACGTAATCGCGGTTCTCGGCTGCTCGGAGTGCTTATTGTCGTCCAGAACAGTGCGACGCAGTGGAACGCAGCCCTCCTTTCGAATCGCGTCGGCCGGCGATGGAAGTAAAAACGAGGCTTAAGTCGTTCAATAAAAACCTTTTCCCTGAATAAAGATGTTTTTACATGTTTGTCAATATATTGCTCAGAGCTCCTAAATTGCACCGCGACATGTTATTGTAATGGGTATAGTTGACGTTTTTTAGCATTTTTAGTTCCAGGAAAACACGAAGAAATCCACTATTGGTGTCCTTTTACATCATTACTGAGAACGATGCTTTACCGCTGCTGCAGCAGCGAGGAAGATATACAAGCTGGAAATAGGGAACGTGGTGAGTTGGCCAGTTGCAATATTTTCTTTATTACTCGAAAGCGGAGAAGCGGACCAGCAGTACACAGTAGACAATCCAGTGCCCAGATTCATCAACGAAGGAGTCGGTAAATCGCTACCACAAATTTACCTAACGTGCTCCTTGCCAGAAATTTACCGGCACTTGTGATTCACGAAGGATGCCGTGCATGCGTCCGACTACACTTGGCAGCGCGCAACTCGTTGCCACTGGGTCAGACATTAGCAGTGGAGCATTACTGGTACTTCACCGCATCGTTTAGGGCATGTTCATACTTCGCAACAAGAGCGACTTGTCGCCAGACTAAAACATGCAAATCGATTAAAACCGAGCGCGCGCAGTCGAAAAATGTCCATACTCGAGCGCCGCTGCTGTCGCTCCAGTCGCTGCTGTCGCCTGTTCACACTTCCGCGCGCTGCGTACGCCGCGCACGATGCGCTCTCGTCGCCTTTGTCGCTGCTCTCGCGAAGTATGAACAGGCCAGTACCCAACGCTCTAGCCGGGTAACCATTAGGTAGCCGTTTCGCGGTAAGTTCCATCGTTATCGGCCGGTAGATCGTTGATGAGTGAGGCTCGGGTTCATGCAACCCAGGAGGGTGGATTCTGAAGCCATGCCTAAGGCTCCGTTTATACTTCCATCTCCGGGCGACGCGATTCGAACGGCGCGATGCGGCTAATCGCGCCGCGCTTCACACGACGATGAGCGCTCTGAACAGCCGGCGACGCGATCCGACTTGCATACACACAGCTGTGCGCACATTTACGGGATAGGAGTATACCGCGTCCCAATTCACCGCGATCCACCGCATCGCGCCCATTTCGAGCGCGACGCGATCCGACGCTGAGCGACGCAAAGGTCGCGGGTTCACGCGATTCATTCCGGACGGCTGGCGTCGACGCCGGGCGACGCAACGCCATGTATGGCGGCCATATTGATCGAGGTACGCGATCGATCAATTTGGCCTCATTGCGTGGCCATCGCGTCGCGCGGCCATGAAGTATAAACGGGGCCTGAGGGAGCGTTTAGTGTGCACGCGATGCGGCATGCGATGGCATAGTGGCTGAATTGATCGATCGCGTACCTCGATCAATATAGCCGCCATACATGGCGTTGCGTCGCTCGGCGTCGAAGTATAAACGGACCCTGAGAGATCGTTTAGTGGCGCGCGACGCGCGACGCTTCCATATCGATCGCGCGACACGCTAAACCGATATGTGAGCTTATCATTACATCGCGTTGCGTGTCGCGCGGACACTAAACGCTCCTTGAAGCACTCGAAACCAATCCGTCAAGAGTTACAGATTGTTGACCAACTCGATATTCCTAGAGCATCGATTCCACGGCAGATTTACGCTCTTCGCAAGATCATTTTCACGCTGCTGTTAGGTGCCTGGCGAACTGAGAGAAAGGTAAGCTCAACCGTGTCGGCACCTTCAGGAAACTGCTAGAAAATCCTCGTTCCATCCAACTTGAGCTCCCCCTACTCCCCCAGAAGCTCTGTCACTTACGCTGCACGCTCTGAGTGGAAAGATTTGCGCGATTCAGCAGAGAACTCGTTCCTCCTCCATGAGAGGCAACAGCCCAGCCGCAGCCGCCGCCGCAGCAGCACATTGCGCCAAAGCGGATGACACGCTGGCGCTGCGGTCATTCCGCTTATGTCTCAGCACCTCCAGTTCTCCTCGTCGCCCCATACGTACTCAGTCTCCCGCACGCATCGCGCAACTGGTTTCTCCCTAAGTCGTCGATCGTAATGGCTTAGGAATGGCTAAGGCAACCCTTCATACTGCACCCGCTAGGAACGACCGTTTACTGTGGAAGTCGTTGGACTGGGATAAAATTTGTGGATATATTTGAAAAATATCCACTTTGATTTGAAAAGTGTTCAATTCGACGTGAAAATTGTATATAATGAATTATATATAAAAACAGCAATTAATCTGAAGTTCGTTTTTGAAGAGAGAATCGCCATCAATCGATACTGACTAAATTATCGATTTTTTGCGGATGTCGTTCAAGCATTCCGAAACTTCAGCCCTGGGGGTAGTCGAGGTCGCTGAACACGAATCTGAACCACGTTTTTGAAGTTGCGATCGTCAAAAATCGATATCGATCAAATTATCGATTTTTTGTGGATGTCGTTCGAGCGGTGCGAAACATTAGTCCTGAGAGGTTTTCACGTCGAATAGGACACTTCAAATCAACTTGGACACTTTTCTTAATAAAGTGTATGCTTCCGTAATCAAAGTGAACGACTTCCAATCGAAATGACCCTCAGACAGGTTAAACTACAGACTCTCCAAAATGATTTAGAATTATTATTAATTAATTATTTAGAATAATTTTTTGTTCAAGAAAAATTCGGTGTAACTTTCTCTGAAATTTTTCAGCTCACCTGTCCCAATATGCGTTAAAAATGAGAAAAATAGTAAATTATAGTTTTTAAAGCGCAATAAGGCAGCAATCATGTAGTGCATTAAAAGATTGGATCGCGCCATGCACTCGAAAAGCACGTAGCAATGTTTATTTGATTGAATGTGTAAATACCGCTACTCTCCAAAATTAGGATATTGTTTGTTAAAGGAATTAATAGTGTAAAGAAAAATTCTGTTCAAGGAAAATTTGGTAAAACTTTCTTTGAAAATTTTTGGTTCAGCTGCCCTGATGAATAATTATTAAATAGTTGAATAAAAATTTTATTTTTGGAGAAAAAATACCAAATTAAATTTTGTATTGAAGCGTAAAAAGGCAACAATCGATTAGTGTATTAAAAGACTGGATCGCGCCATGCACTCGAAAACCTCCTCGCGATTTTCACTTGATTGATTGTGTAAATACTGCTTACATGTAGCATCAAGGTGAGGATATGTGTTTTTTATAATTATTTTATGTTATTTATTTATTTATTTATTTGGAGAATGTGTTGCACCTTTTGCAGCTGTGAAACTCCACACAAACAGAAGTTTTGCTGTCAATCGAATAAAAATCGTGACGTTTCGGACGAGGGCATGGCGCACTCTCTTCTCGGCGCTAAAAAAATGGAGCCTTCCTGCTCTTTAAAAAAAGCCTTAAACCATTATTTTTCCTCAA
This sequence comes from Heligmosomoides polygyrus bakeri, assembly GCA_947359475.1. NCBI lineage: Eukaryota > Metazoa > Nematoda > Chromadorea > Rhabditida > Heligmosomidae > Heligmosomoides > Heligmosomoides polygyrus. Next base: position 100,348,969 of record OX375869.1, read on the forward strand.
AAAGTACAAAAAATTAAAAATTAAATGTAAAAAACGAAAAAATATCAAAAAATAAGGCACAAAATTCCAAACCATTCCACTCTTTGTAAAGCGAATTAAATCTTCAAAGAATGTTATATTAAAATTTTCCTTGAAGAAAAAAATATTCTAACCTTTTTGGAGAGTCTCTAATTTGTGTAGAAGAAGCTCATTTCGACTTGGAAGAGTTCGCCTTTATTTCAAAACTCTTATATTAGCTAGAAGACTTCCAACTCGACGTAAAAATTATATAAATAAACAATCAATAATATTATAAACATAAACAACAATAGTATTAATAATTTCGGAAGCACAAACAAGAAAAACAACTTTAAAAAAGCACGAAGCAAAGGAGAAAGAAGAAAGCAACTCAAAATTGATTAAAATAAATTGCAAAAATAAATTTATATTTAAATGAAATTGTATTGTTCATTATTTCTTATTATTATTTTATTTAAAACAAAATTCCATAAAATTTGTCCACCAATAACAGTTCTCGGATGAAGCGAAGAGGAAAAGCTGGGATAGGCAGATGACATGAAGCGCGTGCGGTCGCGTCGCGGGAGAGCAGCATGTGAAATAAATCGCCAAGAAGGAAGAGAACTTCGTCCTACAGAAGAACTATCTCCACCAATTTTGGGTGAATGTTCGTAAGTCTTCAGAATAAAGCGATCTCTTCCACTGTTCCAGGTGACAAGAAGGCGAGAAGACCCACTCTTCAGAAGGAATACGAAGAAATCTCGGACGCAACGAAGCAGAGCGGTCTGGAAGTGAGTGGCTGAGAACTCAACGGGGCAGGGCGGGTACGAAGAAGACGTGGAGTGTGGTCGGGAAGAAAACAAATCAAGTGCGGACGACGACTAGCATGTAGTCGTCACATGCAGACGCGTGCAGTCTCTTCCCACCGCCCCAGCTTATTCAGCTGGATCTGGCTGGAGTTCCATGGCTCCCCACGGCAGCAAAACGAAAAAACCGTCCATATAGATAGAGGTTAAGTTCTGGAATCTCATTTTATTCTGAAAACATTCTAGAAGCTTAAAAAAATCGAACTGGAGTTGAAAAATTAGTAAAAATGCGTTCATCGGCTTCAGAAGCCAATGCAATTCGCAGGAAAAGCACCTTCGCACTAAACTCTTCTGCCTTCGACATGAGCCTCACTCATCAGAAGCCCCTACTCAAGGTCTAATTCCCCTACGTCTTCTCAGAGCCTTCCGGGGCCAATGCAAAAGGACTTCCAGACTCCTCTCCCTCCGGCGACGTCATTCCGACCAGTTAAGGAAACGCCTTCGGGAAGCTTCAGAATGCTGAATCCTTCAATTATTCACTGGTGTCGAGCCACAACAACGACGGAATACGTCCGTCGTGTGCGTACTATGACGCCAGTAAACACAGCGTGACGCGGACGGCGAGGTCGAACAAATAACCAGAAGCTTACGCGCTCGCCGCCGAACCGACCAGCCAGCCAGTCGGCCAGCCGACTGCTCTCGGCCTAGCCAGCTACCTGAGCCTCCATAGAATTGCACAGCGATCAGATGACGAGTGCTATGTATCGGAAGCAATTCCGCGAGATGTAGATCTTCAAGGAGGTGGATTCAGACGGCCAGAAGGAGTAGCTAGCGAAGGCAGCTGGCTTAAGCTAAGATTTGATCCCGAAAATCCCCCAAGCAGTAGGCTCTGATACGGAGAGGAATTGACGCAGGTGCGGGACCCCAACCAACAAGGATTCAGATGCCATCGCTTCAGAAGACAAGGTGCTCAGAGCAGCACAGAGTTCGGGTTTAAACAGCAGCTTTATTCACAGAAGCGAAGTATTCTGACCCCGTCCTCGATAGGAGCGTCTCAGGAACCTTCAGCTAAGTGTGTCTGGATCTCTAAGACCCTTTCGAGTTCTATAGATAAGGACATTCTAAAAACACGCTCTACTGCTTCATTCAAGAGTGAATCACACTAACGACAAGAGTGCTGACGGTTTTTGTGGGTACCTCGGATGAGAAAAACCCATTGGATCACTTTGGCACATGATAGGGGTAAATGGAGACTTTGCTGGCGCTCTCTCGAACAAATCGATATCCAACGCGACTACGGATTAACGAGCAAATCTGAATGGAAGTTCTGAATAAGTCTATGATCAGTCTGTGATGAAAATAAGAAAAACCTGGTTTTCCTTCAACTTTTTTGAGCGATCGTATAGAATTTGTGATCACAGATAACAGGGAGGATATCCGGTGGGCCACTCTGGCACGCAGTAGGAATGAATGGAGACGTGGCCGGTGCCCAGTCTAGCATATCAACGACAAACGGGACAACGAGTGATACAGATGAAGCTTCACGTACGCCTTTAAGATGTCTATTAGCAACTGACAAAACAGCCCCTCAGACAAAGACGAGCACTGAGTCATTTTGGCACGCGACCGGGATGGATGTAGACGTAGCTGGAGCCACGTCGACGAACAAATGAACTGTGAGACTGGAGGTGATCGAAGAGATGCAAGAGAGCCTGCACAGAAGCCTTCAGAAAAATATTCATCAGCAGCAAATAGAAAAAACTCGAGTTTTTTAAAAAAATTTCATACATTTATATCTGCGTAATACATATTAATACAAAATCAAAGATAATAAGGAGGATTAGCTGAGTCCCTTTGACACTTGTGTAGATACGTCTCTGATTCTTCGAACGAAGAGGACCCACTGGATCACTTTGGCACGGAAAAGGGATGAAATAATGATGAAGCATTCTTATAAAATCATAGACAACAAGAAGAGCCAATTGGTCCAATCTGTCACGCCAGAGGAATGAGTGGAGATAATAGTAGTTTCTCGAACGACAAAGATCCACTGGGCCACTTTGGCACGCGATAGGGATGAACTGAGGCGTGGCTCGAGCAAATGAATAACCAGTGGCACGACAGTTGAGAAAGGAGTGATGGCCGTAAATCTGAATGCAAGCCTTGAAGGCGTCGATTGGCAGAGATGAGTTTGGTAATGTTTGCCAGCTGCAAACCGGGTCAAACCCGTCGAATCGTGTGCCAAAGTGACCCACTACGTCCTCCTTGTTGCCCAGGTTTCCGATTCTAGACAACCACATAGACACGTTGAGAAAACAGCCAACTGGGTCACTTTGGCACGTGATAGGAATGAGCTGAGAAGCGTTGTCGGAGCAGGTCAATAAGCACTGGGAAGACTGATGATACAGGTGATAGCAGGGCATCTGAATTTTAGCCTTCAAGCAACTAGAGATGACCTCCGGTAACGTTTTTTCCAGCTTTAAAGCAGTGTCTAAGATTAGATTTATACTTCACGCGCAGCGCGAAGCGAGGTATATCCGTATCGATTGAGCGGTGCAGATAATCGATACTCATAGCTTTCATAGCGTCGCGCCGCTCCGCGGCGAAAGTATACATCCCACCTAAACCAGCCGTAGGCAAAGTAGCAGCCTCTCCACTCGTCCGAATCGTGTGCCAAAGTGACCCAGGGCATCCCTCTTGTTGCCTTAGGCCTAAACTTCTATATATTCGCGCAGATCTGCGTTTAAAAAAGCCGGATTTTGTCAGCTGCACCCATAACGCACCAAGGACGTCTTCAAGACGAGAGTCATCTGAATCTCTGAGCTTGGAGACCTCCTGAGCAGCCAGCAATGGGATAACGCCAGAGAGAAGCAACTATAGCCGCCGTATGCTACCTGAACAAGAATACGCCGTTCGACCTAGCCATACAGGCTTGACTTTTGGCCATCCTGAAGAGGATTTCTGAAGGAAGGAATCACGTAGAAGGACTGGGCTACCGTAGCTAACTAGCAGATGCATCTGAAGTCATCCATCGGAAGAAGTGAGACGTGAAACGTATTCAGGAGAAGTGGGCGAGCTCTAACTGCCAGATGTCAGAACCGTTTATTAGACGCACGAAACCGGTCGAACAAAAGAGGACCGTGATGGCAAAAACTCGTACGACGTATTGAATTCGTAGATTGTCACCGGGTGGAGCAGGTCCGGCCCGACTCGTCTGGATCTGGCCGCGCTAGTAGGTCGCCCAGACCGCCTTCAGCCCTAGTGGGCCAGAGGTGGGCCAGGCGGGCTGAAGATCAGTGTTCCATAGAGGTAGAAGTGACGTCGCCGAAGCGATCAATCAGTCGATGACGTCCGACGACGACGCGACATATCACCACGATCACCCTTTACGACGACGGCGGCGACGGCGTCGGCGAGACCGAGCGCCTACGAACAACGTCGCCGTCCGATGGAGACGCAGTCAGCTGATCAGCAGCTGCAGCAGTCTGATCTCGTCATCAGGCTATCCTCGAGGAAGTTAGCGGGGTCCACGATACTTGGCTGGGTCCCGCCCAGGCCAAAAAAGGATGTCGCACGCGTCAACCAATCAGAGCATCCACTGTATACGCCCCAGTGGGGTCCCCTTACCCCGACCCCCCCCCCCCAATGTAGGCCACATTGACGTCATTGTACACGCAAAATACGCACTGGAATAGCCTCTGCGATACCTTAACACCGTCTAAAACAGCACTGCCGCCCCAATGTAGGTCATATTAGCGACTAGTACCGTCAGTGCATGGACCAAATATGCGTTCCAATCGCCTCGGCGACATTGTGTAGAAACATAGTGCGTGGCGCATTCTACAATGTTCTAGATTCCGTTCGGGGAAACCTGAAGCCTCAAAAAACCACAGGCAAAGTCCTGAACCTAAAAACAAGTTCCTTTAAAATCGGCCCTACGTTATACATATCATTCACATCATTATTATATGGTCCGTCCGTCTGCACGTGCGTCCATCCGCGCAAAATTAATGGCCGTTGACTGGGAGAAACCGTAGCTGAGCTATTCTGGCACACGACAGGTAGCAATAGAAGTGCCGCTGTAGATCATACGAGCAAACCGATCAACAAGACGACAGAAGATGGTGTAGATGAGAGAAGTAGTGAATCTTCTCATCATCTTGGTTCGTCTGAAGACAGTGGAGAAAAAAGTGAGGATGTGTGTGTGTTGTTAACGAATGATATTGTTTCAGCTGTGGAACTGCATGTAAACAGAATTTTTCTCTCAATCGAATAAAAATCATGACGTCTTGTATGAGGGCATGGCGCAATCTCTTCATTTGGCACAAAAATGGCCTCTTCCTGTTCTTTAACACAAGCTTTAAACCATTATGCACTTATTTATTTCATTTAAGCCAATAACAAAGCAACAAAATCAATAAGCCAAAGACCTGACAGCTCTACGATTGGCTGGCTATGTGACACGGTGTGACGGCATGTCATGTCAGAAATAGATCTTCTTTTCTCTAAAATTCTCTGAGTCAAATCTTCTCTAAGTTATTTTTCCCCAAAAATTAAATTTTAAAAAATTCAAATAGTGCGAAACTTGGTGGGACAGGTGATTTTTTAAAAATTCAACGAAATTCATACAAAATCTTTCATTTAATAAAAAAATTTCTAATCTTTTCGGATAGTCTCTAGTTTAACGTGGAAAGAGCTCGTTTTGATTTGGAAGATGTTCTTCAGTTTGATTTCAGAAACGTTCGGTTCGTTTAGAAGTGCCCAATTTGACGTGAAAAATGGTATTATTTAATAAATACTGAGATTATAAGGTTCATGTCGCAAAAGTGGGCAGCATTGGGAAGTGAAACCGCGCCAGCCAATGATGACGAAGCAGTACACCAAGCGAACACATTCCAGCCAATCAGGGTACTGACCGTGTGCAACCCCCCTCTATGAATGGCATACCAATTTGACGCGATCTAATTGGCTGGCACGTTCCCGACACCCCATGCTGCCCATATTCGCGACATGTACCGACTGTAAATATAAATACCGAGCCAAAGTGACTTTAAAGCATCAAACAGATCTGGAATTGGTGGAGTATGTCCAAAACGAATTCTATGAGTTTTTCTTGAAAAAAATCGCTGAAGTCCGCAAATGAACAAGGACAAGAGGACAAAAATGGCTGATTTAAGGGAGAAAATAAAAACAAAACAATACAATAAATACAATATAGTAATGAATAGTATTCCTATTATAAAAAGGCGCAACAAGGGTGGAGCGGGAAGGGTGTACCCTAAGGATGATGAATTTTTTTGGCTTTAAAAGTACTAGAGCTCACAATTCTAGCAAAATCCTAGTGTGAAGGTGGGCCTCGTCTAGGAAGGGGAAATATTCTATCCTACCGCAGCTGTATATTGAAAATTTCCAAGCCTACATGGCCTCTCGTACCCGTTTTGCGCCAAAATGAAAATAAAAATGGAAAATGAAATGAAACAATGAACTGAATATTCCTACAAAAACGGGATGAGATGGATAAGAAGAGTTGGAAATGAAGAAGAAGAAGAACAGAGTGAGGAAACGGAAAATCCGAATCGAAAATGAAATCGATGCGATGAACACGAGGCCAGAAACCACCCACGGCGGTCGTGGCCTCTGGAATATCGCTCTACAGTGGGCCAGAACGGCCGAACAAAGCCGGTACAGAATGCGGTTTCGAGGTAGAGGAGGCGATGAACGTGGCCGGAAAAAGCCCGGAGAATCGATCGTGGATGTAGGTCAGATGCGTCAAAAACCAACCCCGACGATGGCGCGGATCGGCAGGGTCAGGGCCGGCGCCGCGGAGCCGCCGCCGCCGGCTAAGGACGGCTGGCCGCCGGCCGGTCATGCAGGTACGTAGAAGGCGGTGGCGCGCAGGTGGTCGTCGTCGCCGTCTCGCCTCCCCTTGTCCGGGGGTGGCCATCGATCGATGGTGGGGGACTACATGGGGGGCCGCCCCCGGTAGCCTTCACCGGCGACGTGGCCGAGCCGGCCGACCGACGCTTATCCCCAGCCGCCGCCGTCGCCGCCGCCGCCGCCGCGCGACCCGGTCGGTGGTCGGTCAGCTCTTCAGAATTAATCGCCGGCGAGCCGATTGGCAATTACGGATGCCAATATACATGGACCCTCACGAGCCGCTGCTTTATACAGGGTGCGGCGGGTCGAGTTGCAGCACTGACTAGTGGGTTACTGTAAGACATTCTTCAGTGCTATGGTGCTGATCAGCGAGATGGATCGTCGCTCGTCTTCAAAAGCGGCACAATTCGACATTTCTGTCCTCTTTTTAGAGCCTGTCCCGGCCACCTAATCCATTAGATGGGAGTGGCACGATTGCATGGGCTGAAATTCTCTGCGAAAAATTTCTCGTCGCAAATATGAATGAATAATCCCTGCAATGCTGCTCGTTATATAGCATTTTCACGTCGTATTGGACACTTTTCAAATAAAATTAGATGCTCTTGCAAGCTTGACGCTTTTGAAATCAAGGTAAACACCGTGAGCGGTACATGTCGCGAATGGGAGCAGCATCGCTAGGTGGGAGCCCGGCAGCCAATAATAACCAAGCAGAGCACAGACCGAACACATGCCAATCGATCAGGGGACCGACTGTATACGCCTTCTCCGAATGGCGCGTCCACTCAATGCGGTCTGATTGGATGGGGCGTTCCCATCTCCCGATGCTGCCCGTTTTCGCGACATATACCCAATTTTGTGCCAGAAATGTTTTTGCGGTTCGTTTTTTTTTCATTTAACATCATTGATGCTGGAGTTTGATCTACGCCATAAATAAATAATTAAATATGTAAATAAACAATATTTTAAAGTGAAGAAAGGCGCCATTTTCTAGTTCACTAGTTACTCTAAGGCGGTTAGAAGAATTTTTTGTTAAACGAAAATTTTAGTCGACTTTATTTGACATCCAAATCCAACTCGTCAATAAGTGAACACACTTCTTGAGATCTTATAAAATTCACATTTTTTGAGGAAAATAATGGTTTAAGGAATGTTCTGAAGAGCAGGAAGGAGGATATTTTTACTGCCAAATAAAGAGATTGCGCCATGCCTTAGATCAAAATGTCGCGATTTTTATTCGATTGATAGTAAAAATTGCTGTTTGCATAGAGTTTCACAACTGTAAACGATACAACAACAAAAATCGTAAAGAACACACATCACGTTAAAGCGTCATATAAACAGCATTCACACAATCAATCGAAGAAAAATCGTGACGAGCTTTTCGAGTGCATGGCGCGATCTTGTCGTTCAATGCATCAGATTATTGCAGCCTTGTTGTGCTTTAAATCAAAATTTAATTTTTTTATTTTTTTTCTGCAATTGCAGTTCTTCGGGTAGCTGAACCGAAAAATTTCAAAGAAATTTATGCCGAATTTTCGTTGAACAAAAAATTATTTTAACCACCTTAAAGAGACTGCAGTTTGACCCGTAGGAAGTTCGTTTCGATGTGGAAGACGTCCAGTTTGATTTTGGGTCCATCAATTTTGTTCAGAGGAGTGTCCAATTTGACGTTGAAATAGACTGTTTGACCTATCGTAGTCGGAGGGCGAGGGGTGGGCACGCGCTATTTTCCTTCCGTTTCTCTCATCCCTTTTCCCGAATGTGCTGCTTAAGCTACAATCAGCTACGGTGGCTCTTATGTGAGCTCAAAGAACGTGCTGGTGTCTTGTCGTGGAATACTGGGCGAAACTGTAGTGCTGCCCCTCCCGACTAGGATAGATCCGACTATGTTGATCCACTTAAAGCTGCCACTTCTAGAGAACTGACATCAGTCCACATAAAAGCGCTATGTACCTCAACTTGGAATGAATTCCATAGAGTTGGACGAATAACGTCTTCGTGAGATAGGCCCCGTTTATATTAGGTTGTAACGAAATAAATGGCACTGAACCACTGTAAATTTAAACAGTCAATATCTCGGCTTGTAGGCAAGTTTATTAATCGAAATAAAAACCTTCTGATTCTACACATCTTTGCCAACGTGATACAAGCTTTTTTATCCCAGTAGCATAAAAATCAGAAGTTCTGGAATTGACGAAATCTTCGAAGGCACTTTCGGCATCCTGTTGGTATTTGAATATTTTCCCTACCAAGAAGTCGCCAAGATGCTTGAAGAAATGGTAGTCTGTTGGGGAGAGGTCGGGAGAAAACGGAGGATGTGGTAGAGTTTCAATGCTCAGCTCATTCAATTTCTGCAACGTCATTCGTGCTACATGGGGGCGAGCATTGTCGTGCAGAAGGAAAACTCGCCTTCGGTTTACCAAGGCCGGCCGGATATCCTTCAACTTTTTCATCATTCCTTCAATTTCAATGCAGTACTTCTCTGCCGTGATGGATTAACCGGGAGGGAGGAAGCTGTGGTGAATAATTCCCAGCGAACACCACCATACTGTCACCATTACTTTCTTTTGGTGCAATTCCGGCTTCGCAAAAACCTTGGGGCTCTCATCGCTGTCCACCCGCTGTGCCGATCGTCGCCTGTTGTCGTACATTATCCACTTCTCGTCACAGGTTACGATGCGATCAAGGAATGGGTCCGTTTCGTTCCGTAGAAGCAGTGCGGACGAGATCTCATATCGTCGGTTTCTTTGCTCCTCAGACAGCTCGTGAGGCACCCATCTTTCCAGCTTTTTGGTCTTTCCAATGTCCTTCAGATGCCGGGCAGCTGTGTTGTGACTGACGCCAAGAACCTTCGCTATCTCCCTGGTACCTTTGTGTGGATCCTCCTCTACCACATCTCTCAGCTTGTCCTCATCAACATCACTATGCCTCCCACGACCTTCATGTTCTTCCAAGCTCTCATCTCCATTCCGGAACTTCTGATACCAACGACACGCCGTCCGAATTGTGGAACATCCTTGACCGAATGCGGCGTTGATCTTCTCGTCCGCCTCCTTAGCTGTAGTGCCCAGCATTCATACAAGTAAATGCCTCGGATTACCCTTTTGTCCATCTGCAAAAAAGTCAATAAAACTCTAAAGTTTTCCCACTTTTACATAGAAAATTTGGTACTCTCCGGTAGAGCAAAGTTTGCGCCTCTAAATGATATGCCACATGTTACCGTTTGTTCTTGATCAAACGCGTAAAGACGCGCCAAAAAATGGCGCGAGCCAGTGCCATCTAATTCGTTACAACCTAATACTTGGACGCCGTGCGACGCGACGCCACGTATGGTGGCCGCATTGATTGAGCGACGCGATCGATCAATATGGCCACTTTACATGCCGTCGCGTCGCACTGCGTCGGATTTATAAAAAAACAGGCCTTAGCCTCCGCTTATATTGATTTGACTTTTTTGACGTTACTTTTCAAAGACGTTTAGAAACGCTGTAATCTGACGGATTCAGAGATTATGGCGCTGAATCCTATTCTGGTCCGTTAATCGCCAATGATGTGAATGGTCAAAAACAAATCGTTGTCAACGTAGCATAGAACCAACATCGAAACCAACGAAAGAAAAGCAAAGAATAGCATCATTATAGAAAAGTTGGTGAGCGTAGGACTGAGACCTTCTTAGCAGCAAACGCGCTCCATGGCCAAACGTGTGACCCGTGGCTAATACGTAAGTTAAGCACCTAATCTAACGCTAAGTACGAAGTCACTTGTGCTAGGCAGTCGATACGCTCTCTGGAGAGTTCGAAGTTCGAACCACGCACGAAACGTGCCGTCTCCGGGATTCGTCGGCTGGGTTCCTGACGGAGAAAAACGGAGCGGATGTGCGTCGACGGCTCGGTGAAGGGAAGCAAGTAGTGCATGGCCGGCGACATTGACGCAAAGGCGTTCGTGTGACACTTCGGCAGCGGTTTTTCAGCGACGGCGAACAGCGATAATCTCGCCCCCGACACCGTGGCGGAACGAGCAGCCGAGGTCACGCATGTTCATGCCATGCTGCTGGAAAACCAGTGGTCTAATCCACATGTAGTTTAGTCGTGGAGATGACTTGGCCCATGGCGAGGCGCGGTAACTCGAAGGGGGTCTCATTCCACGGTTCTGTAATGGTTGGAGCCAAAGATAGAGCATCTTGACGAGAATCTTGAAGTCCAATCGTGCTCGACAAGCACGCAAAGGAAGAACAACGTATGGAGACGTGGTAAGGTACATGTCGTTAATGTGGCCTACATGAAGTAGGAGGAAACACAGCAGCCAATCAGAGCGGGGCACTCTCATTGCCACGCCCATTCGACGCCTGATTGGCTCTGAGTATTCATGTCTCCTCTCGTAGGCCTTCCTTATCGATATAAATAGCTGTGCTTTGAGATTTTTTTTTGAACGAATGAATTATGAATAATTTCGGGGTTGAAAATTTTCGAGCGAATAAGTTTATTCTTTAAAAAATTTAAATCGAAGAATTTCCACTTTAGTTTCGGTCGAATATTCGAATACTTTGCCAAAAAAAAGGTTCTGTGCTTAAAGCTTTGAAATTTGTTCAACATTCGAATAAAATTGTTCGATTTTCGAATAATATTCGAATACGGCACCCTTTCGGAGTTTGAATTCGAACGAATATTCGAAAATCTAGAAATATCGAATATTCGACTATTCGAATAAATACTCGAATAGATCATTTGAATGTATTCGTTCGAGCGCATTCGGCTTAGAACAAGCACTAGAACTAGGGTACTGCTAGCTAGTATGACCTACATGGGAAGGCGGGGCGTGCACCAGCCACTCACAGCATCGCCTGAAGACGCACCAGCCAATCAAAACAGTGACCGAATATAGCCTCGGTACCTTACCCATTCGACCATATGGACGGATTAATCTGTACTCTTTCCCATGTAGGCTATATCATCGACTAGTCCACTTCGCTGAGTGCGGCATGAGTAGCGCAGTCGGGAGAGCTGCGGACTGTCGTGTGTATCCTGCCTGAATCAATCCACGGTTCGGTTCCCAGCTAGACTAACTATGTTTGCCGTTCATCCTGACAGTGACGGGGTGCATAAAATCACTCCAAAGGCCGAATATGCCGTATCTAAACCGGCTCTGCGGTTTTCCGTAGAAGTAGAACGCATGGCGCATCCCAAAAAGGATTGAGTAACGCCGTCTTTGATCCTCCTTTTATCCTAATACATAGTAAATAATAACAGTAATTGATAAGAAAATTAATTTAATAAATTCAAAAGTTAATAATAAATAAATAAATAGTGCTATAAATATAAACATAACATAATAGCATAACTGCCAAAAGGAAGAAGAAAAAACTGCGGTAAACAACTACTAAGGCCGACCTCTAGACTTTATACGTTTGATATTGAATTTCCACGCCTAAGTTAGATTTGTAGGTGGTTCAGAATATGTCCTTCGGTACACACATAGGCCAGTTGTTCGACACCGTTTACCTCAAACTTGGGTAATTGAACCAAAACTTTAATGTACAAATACAGTGCACATTAGGGCGTCCTAAAAACATCCTACAAAAGAATGAAGAATAGAAAAAATGGAACATGAGAAGACCGCCATGTGAATTTTCCCATATGACTCTTTTATAGGGAGTTTTTTGTCTGCATAGCTGCAGAACCTGATAAATCTCTAAGCGAAATTCCTCACAATATTCCACGAGATCGTCCTATGATCGCGAGAAAGACGCGATAACGCCTATCTCCAGGTGAAATGGTCTTTCTAGCCATATGTCATAGATTCCAGTGCGGTGTGCGTGCCGTTCAAGCGAACAATCCAACCGCTCAACTGGTTCCGAACAGCGAGACGTCGCCATCAGTTATGTTCGGCAATAGAGGCCTCTTTTTCCGGCACACCACCTGTTTCCTACGCCGAACCATTCTCTGCGGACTTCGTTCCGATCAGAGAGGTCGATCAGGGCTTCGACTGAACAAATTCGCCAACGCCGCCTCGGGGCGAGGAGCGGATCGGAAATCGATAAGTGACGCGCATGAGATCAGCGCCTGCTACCCACTGCGCCACACATGCCTTAATTTACCAGCAATGCATAGACATTTATATACCCCTTGTACACCATTTGGACGTTTTTCAAATCAAAATGGAACCGCTCTTCCAAATTAGAACGGGCTTCTTCCACATTACATTAGAGACTTTCCGAAATGGTTCAAGTAATTTTTTCTTTTTTTTCAATAAAAATGCAGCAGGAACTTTATTGAAATGCTTGAATTCAGCTGCCCCATTGAGTGGACACAGTGATTAAAACTTTGTATTGCAATTTTTTATTTTTTTAAGGAAAATGATAGTCTGTATGTAGTTTATTTTTAAAAGTAAAACGGCCGCAAGTTTTTTTTTTCTTAGCTTAAAAGCATGGTTAAAGAATAAAGGTCGGTGCTAGCCAATCCGTTTGCGAGATGCGCCCCGCATTTTACTTACTTCTACAGTACGGCGTGGAGACGCTTAGAATGCGTATTTGAACAAATCAGCGCTTTATTCTTCTCAGACAAGTCCGGTAGCAATTCACCGACCCCGAAGGGATGGAAGGCTTGGTTGGTATGGGCGGGAAATCCGAACCAAGAACCTGGTATCGGGTGCAGGCGACAGTCGGCGCCTCCTCCGACTGCGCTACTCTATACGCCATACTAAATAAATACATAGTAGGAAATCTGCACAGCAATAGAGAGGCTGTAGAGCTCTAAGCTCGACTAACTAATTAAATAAATCGGAAATAAATAAAACAAGAAGTCAACAATAGAGTAAATAAATAAACCATTGAATAAGCAACAGATATGCAAATAACTGAAGTAGAAGGTGAATAATAAATGTATAATTACGTAAACAAACAAAGGTGACACAAATAGCAAACTACTAAATAAGTAAATAAAAAGAGTTAAATAAATGCTACCTGCGTACTTCATCAAGAAAGTAGCTGTAGCCTCTTGAGCATATTTTCAATTTTAGTTACATGCATAGCGAAATTCCAAATCGATGGAAGCATGCGTTTGTCACTCCTATCCCCAAAAAATCACCACACGGCTTAGTATCTAATTATCGTCCTATTAGTATCACATCAGTGTTTTCCAGAATATTTGAGAAAATTCTGAAAGTGGCTCTTGTAAACCATATAGAAGCACATGAGGTTATACCTAAGAACCAATATGGCTTCAGAGTCGGAAGATCGACTGAGACCTTGATGCTATCTACCTTAGATGATTGGACCAAGTCACTGGATGATAACACTGATGTTGATGTGGTCTTTTTTGATTTCAGCAAGGCTTCTGATAAGGTGCCCTTCAAAGAACTTATTTTCAAGCTTCAAATTTTTGGAATTCATCCCAGAATTGTTAAGTGGGTAAAGAACTTCATCACAAATAATCCTTCCAAGTAAAGGTGAATGACAATTTTTATCGCACGTACTCAATAACCCCGGGGGGGGGGGGTGTATTGTCACCGATTCTTTTCATCATCTACACTTCCGACTTACCTGTCTTAGTTGAAAGGCGTGGCGTTAAGTGCAAAATGTTTGCAGATGATATAAAAGTATACACGAATATTACCAGTGAAGAGGATCAGTTTGCCCTCCAATGTGCTGTTTCAGATGTTGCCGATTGGTCGAACAGGTGGAAATTACCAACCTCAGCTCAAAAAACTCGGGTTTTTCATCTAGGCAATTCAAATTCGGTTAAACACATTTACAGCCTTGGTGGCTGCAACGTACTCAGGGAAAACAGTCTGCGTGATCTGGGCTTCATCTTAGACAAAAAACTTAGTTTTTCAGAGCATTGCGAGACGATTGCAAAGAAAGCTGAAAGAGTTACTTACTACATTTTTAGAGCGTTGTCTACAAATTCAAAAACTCACTTGCTTCGTGCATACAAATCATATGTTCGCCCAATATTGGAGTATGGCACCACTGTGTTCAGTCCTCACCTTAAGCGCTGCATACAGAGGCTAGAATCCGTTCAGAATAGCTACATTAGAAAGCTATGGTTACGCTTAAATGGCTATGACTACACCTCCATTCCATCAGCGCCTGATCGTAATAAAATATTCGAGCTGGAATCACTTGCTATGCGTAGGAAGCGAAACGATCTAATTATGATTTTCAAGATGATGACTGGAAAAGTTGCACTTCCACTTACTGAGCTTTACACAGTCCATCATTCTACCCCTAGGGGTTGTAGATCTAAAATTCATTATTCTACGGCCAAAAATTGTGTTCGTGCCTCCTTTTTTACTCAAAGGGCCGGTTCTGAATTCTTGATGCTTGCCGAAAAACATACTTTGCCATCTTCGTTTAACCAACATAAAAAGCTCGTTGGTAGTTATCTTAAGACTCGCTAATTCGCCGTTTCTTGTATTTTTGTGTTGATTACCAATGTGTTGTCTTGCTGGTGTTTATTTCGTGTTGTCATAGGGCCTCTACAGAGTCTCGCGGCGGCACCGTGAGAACTCGTCCAAATCGCTCCCGCCGCAGTGGGACCCGCGCTGCCACTGTGGTGGAGGCCGCGGCGCGGACGAGTTGTCGCGGAGCCGCCGCACGCAAGGGTCCTCGAGGGCTGCCGCAGTTCACGGCGGCTCTCACCCGCAGCGCCAGGAGCTGCGGGTGAGGGCGTGACCGGATGGGAAGCTTGGAGGGAGGGGGTTTTCTTTTGTTTCCGACCGCTGGAAGCTTGGATGGAGGGGGTTTTGTTTTGGAAGCTTTGGGGAACGGTGTTATAACAAAAAAGGTTATACACTCTAAACACTCAATAGACAAAAAAGGTTATACACTCTAAAGCAATAAGAAAAACAGTTAAAGCTAAAGGTACTCAATAGAAAGCAGCATAATAACACTAAACTGTCAAACCATCATGATAGTTGCGCAATCCACATTTGTAGTACAAAATCCTACGACATTTAACAGTGTATAACCTTTTTCGTTATTACACCTTCCCGGTGATATAACAAACAAGGTTATACACTCTTTAAACAATAAGAAAAATAGTTGAAGCTAAGAGGTACTCAACAGAAAGCACCTAACTGCTGGAGCGGATGCAACACAGACCAGAAGAAGTAACTGAACCTCTCACAAGGAAATAGAAGACCAACTCAAGAATCCCACCACGATTTAGCAACCGAATCGTTCAGTCTAAAGCATTAAAAAGCACTCCACGGAAGCTCGCTTTTCAGATGAGTCAGAAGAAATTCTTACGAAACGTTCAAACAAGTTGGAAAAAAATCCAATGCCGCCGAAATCCATTCTGTATGTCTTCGTTCCTCCCGGCAAAAGTACGCAGTATTGCGTCGCGGGGCCGCACCACCCGCCGTTGTCATGGCGGGCCCGCGGCACCCGATAGACTCTGCTGCTGGCCATACACGTATAAATAAATAAATAAATAAATAAATAGACAGATAAATAAGTGAATAAAATAAGTAATTATTCAAATAAATAGAAGTAGAATAAAGAGAATGATAAATAAATAAAAGTTTAAATAAATAGCTACCCATTGGTAAATAACGACAGCTAAAACAGCAGATGAAAAATAAATACATAATTATGTAAAGAAACAAAAAATGTGCCAATAATATAATGAATAAAATAAATAAGTGGACAATAAAAGTAAACAGATAGAAATTATGAAGACAAACAAAGACTATGACAAATAGTAGGCAAAATAAAAGAGTGACGAATAAAATTAAAAAAGTAGATAAATAGAATAAATAAGTATTTGAATAAATTAGTAAGTGGCTAAATAAATAGATAATTGTGTGAATAACTAAATAAATACGTAAATAAATAGATAAGGAACGAGCTGAGTAAATAAAACAAAGAGGTAATAAGGCAAGTAAATAAAAGTTTGAATAAATATAAATATCACCCAAGATTGAATAAATAAATAAATAAATAAATAAATAAATAAATAAATGCGCCATTAAGTGCTATAGCGTCAACAGCGCCCTGCATTTCTCTAGTTTTAGGGGCAGCACTGTTCTACCAGAGGTCTTCTATCGTTTTTTAAAGCCAGATTCGGCTTCAGTAAACGGATAAATAAATAAATAAATAAATAAATAACCCAAAATCGTTCAGTAAATCACAGGTGTGTCTTCCGAAACCCGGAGATCTGCACGTAGGTGAAGAAATTCCAATAATTCGAACGATGTGACCTTCGACAGACACCACGACATCGTGAGCGCACGCACATGAAACGAATGAAAAACAACGTCACAAGTTCAACGATCCACGTCTGGAACACTCGTCTCGAGGAAATCGATACATCGATCGATAATAAATAACCAACCGCAGGTAAATGGTGACAGCTAAAGTAACAGATGAGTAAACAAACACATAATTATGTTAACAAACAAAAAAATGTGCCAAATAATCCGTAAATAGAATAAGTAAGTTGAAAGAATACAAAATAAATAACAGGAACTATGTATGTACACAAATAAAGAAGGTGACAAATAGTAAGCAAAATAAATCAGTTTCAATAATAAAAAATAAATATAATAAAAATATAATAAAATATGAAAATAAATAAAATAAAAAATAGAAATAAAATAATAAAAATAGCAGATAAACAGAAAATTATTTGTTTATTTGTTTATTTATTTATTTAAAGATGACAAATAATGTAAACAAAATAAATAAGCAAATAATAAAATAAATAAGTAGATAAACAGAAAAATATTTATATATTCTGTTTATCTACTTATCTATTTTCATTATTTACTCACTTATTTATTTTTTTATTTGTCCAAATATCGTGTCACCCGTGGATATTTGGCCAAGCTCTTGTACGGACAAAAAAAATGCGCAAAAAATTTAAAAATAAAAAAATAAGCAAAACGACTTTTTGTGTGCTGAATTTTAAGAAAAATACCCACACCTCCTCATATCTCTCTCTCGCAATCCTTTCTACTTTGGTTAGTAAAACAGGGTCCTAGAAAACTGAAGAGCAACGACGGACTAAAGAACAGCTGCTGCAAGAGCGACAGGAATTCGGCAGGGTCAGAAACCGAAATTAAGTCAAATTGGTCGACGCCCGTGTTTACACAGGGCAGCGGGGGAATTCGTAATGAATTCGGCATCAGCTGTGGTCGTGTTGAACCTCACAGAGAAACCACAGGAAGCAGAAGGCAACCGGAAACTGCAAGAAGAGTAGAAGTCCAAGCACGGGTAGAAGATCTGAAGCCTCAGAAAAAAGCTACATTCAATAGGCATGTCAATATTTCATAGTCCGTGCGTCTGTGCGTGCGTCCGTCCGCGCAAAATTAATGACCGATGCATCGAAGAAACCATATCTGAGCTATTCTGGCACACGACAAGCAGCAATATTAGCGTTGCTGGAGATCATACGAGCAAGAGCAAATCGATCAGCAAGACGATAGAAGACGGCAGATGTGGTTTAGGGCAGTAGTGAACCTCCTTGTCATCTTAGTTCGTCTGAAGACAGTGGCGAAACGGACCTTTTTATATGTTTGTTATGAACTATGTTTTACTTCTTTTACTGCGCTAAATTTCTACTTTTTTGCTTTATATTTTATATTGGACGATCAAAAGGCCTGATTAGACCTGCGAACAGCCCGCCCACCCTTTTGCTTCCTAAATTCGAACTCGAACTTTTGAAGAAATATACCCGAAATAGATTTGAAGGTTTAGTTGTACCCAGTCGGCTACTCCACAAAGAGCCATAAAGAGAATGGAAGCGGTGCTGTTGACGTGCTTCAGCCGAAAATCTGGCCGGATACGGACCCAGTGGAGGATGTGGTAGGCGCTTTCGCTCGGATTTGATATATGTTGATGTTTTTACGAGCGCGTTATCCACGCTGAATGCGTAACTTCGTAGTACAATCGCCTATTCGGCTCCCCCGAACAACCTCTTCAACCCCAGTTCGTTTCTCCCAACGTGTGGGGACATTCAGAAGTCGCTGTGAGGCTTGAGACGTGGTTGACGTCACAAGGACGAAGCACGACGAGACAGAAATGGTCGTCCGATGAGGTCGAGACGACCAACGGCGATAATTAGAGGGTCGGAAGTCTGATGGCCTAGCGTAATTCCACCGGCGGAACTGAGCCGGAAGGTCGTGCGGTTTAGAAGGTGGGAAGGGGGGGGGGGGTATTTTAGCCACAGGGTAATTCAGCGCATTGCAAAATATTATAGAAAGATTTTAACAAGAAAGAATTGCAGGAAATCGCATGAAAGGGATACAAAAAATGCCAACAGGTAGGCTATCTAAAGCGCGCTCCATCGCAAATATCGATCCTGAAGGAGCGCGCGAAAATACGATATCAAATTGAAACCTTGGCGTTGAAACTCGAATTCGATGAATTTTTGTCCAACAGGGGTCTTTTCAAGAAGAATACAATTTTTCAAGTAATATAAAACGAGGGAGTTTCAATTTTTCTGGGCACAACTTAGCCCCCATATGTCGTACGTCCGACAGGTCTTCACACGTCGCCGCCGTCGCTGGGCCGGCCCGGTCGATCGAACTGGTCAAACCTGGTCAAACGTGTCGATCGACACGTCACGTGGAAGCTTCTAGAAGCCGGCAGAGACGCAGAGGGTGCGTTCCTCTGTCGTCTCTGACCGACTCGATCGCCAGTCTCGCCTCCACCACTCCCGTTGAGCGGTGGCTCGTCCCCGGCCGCTCCCGTTGAGCGGGCGGGGCTTCGTCACTGTCGCTGCCCTCGCGCCTGAGGACAAGTGCCTCAGTCGGTAGGATCCAGCTTGGTCGCAGTTGAGATCCATCGTTCCCGCCGCTGTCGTCGTCGGGTGTCTCCATCGTGGGTCGATGTCAGCAGTCGTCAGAGGACCAAGGATCCTTCGCCAACGTCATCGTCGTCTGTCCACAGGTAACACGGGGCCTCTGCCTGGCCTCGTTGGTCCTGTCTTAGCACAGACCGCAGGACCTTGGCCAGATAAGTCCCGTGGGTCGCGGTCCTGACTTCCCGAGTAGGTTGGGTGCAACCTGGCCCTCGACGCGTAGGTTAGGTCGCTTTATCATAGATGCTATGTCATATTGGTCGTTGCCTCCTAGTAACATAAACTTATAAAATACAAGGTCTAATGTCTAAAATATGTGAAATGGTCTACCAAACTATCGAGGTCAACTATAAGGTCATGAGGCGTCGCAAGTGGAGAGACTGCCGGGGGTCGGAGGACGCTCCGACCAACGGGGGTTCCTCCCGGAGCAAGTCAACAGAAGTCGAGACGCTAGCATGTGGGAACTCTAATTCGCATGGGTGAGGCACGCGGCAGTCAAGATCCGCCAAGGGCCTTAGGATAGTAAATACTGCGTGGCAGTCTGAGTCCACAGGTGCGAGCCGCGGGTCCAACATGCCACAGCTCGGGCCGTGGGCGGGTCCTCGGCCTCCACCGATGTACGGGCGGAGGACCCTCTGCGGCACGACACCATAGGTGGTATATTTGTAACAGACGTGCTCTAACGCCAACGTAAACCCTGAAGGAGCGCGCGAAACTGAGAATTCAAATTAAGACGCTGCCATATTTAGCATGCACTCGTGAAAATTCTGCCTCTTTTATAGTTTAGTCTTATTTTTCACTTTGCTTTTACTTTAAGCAATGGAATGGTGGTAGGATTCTAGCTTGAGTTTTATGTTATCCTGCCGTGATTGGTTGCGCAATCCACTCGCCGTTAAACGCACACAAGCAAAAAACTGCGGACGAGTTGTTCGGGCGCGAATGGTAAAAATTCAAACAGTCGAACACGGGCGTTGGCACTGGAGCGCGAAATCCTTCATTCCAAGCATTACACGTTACAACATTACACATTACACATTCCAAGCAAAATGCGCAAAAACGCCTTGAAATTGTGTAAACGTCGAAACCCCCAAATCTCATATAGTCAGCTGAAATGCAAGAGTGCCACAACACTGGAGAACCGAACCACCAACCTTCCTCGCACGGAGCAACCAACTATCCACTGCGCCATGACTCGCTCGGCGAGAGTGCCATCGGATCGATCGATTGTCATCGTGTTCACCGACGCGATCTCTAAGCTAGGAGGGCGCAGACAGCAATAGACTGTAGATTCTGTGGCCGTACCGCGACAACTCGTCCGCTGTTGTTTTTTTTTTGTTGTTGTGTGCGTTTAACGAGGAGATGTGCGGATGGCTGTAGATAACACCGAAGAGACGGGCGCATTTTTCCATTGAAAATCAACGCAAAACGATGAAAAAAGATTCGAGACAGACGATATCGACGACCTGTCAACTGACCATGGGCGCAAGTTATCTGCCTGATCTTCGCCGACTTCACGGAGGAGGAATTGCGCGCATCGACCCAGCCAAGGACTGGAACCAACTGTCGAGTCGAGCGCATCGAATTGAGCAAAATACTGTCCACTAAAAAGTGCGGGCTAATTTTTGTACAAAAGAGAACTAAAGCGTTAGGAACAACCACAATGTACCCTCCTAGGATCATATTCATCGCCCGCTTACCGCGTTCTAGCGGCGAAAATACCGCCAAATATCGATGCTAATGGGTACCATATCAGGGGTTTGGCGGTATTTTCACCGCTAGAGGGTGGAAAGCGTGTGATGAATCTGGCCCCTGGTGAAATAAACGCTATGACATGCAAAAAAAAAACGAAATACATGATTAGACTAGTCAACTGATCCCCCTATCTGGGATGCGCCACGCATTCTACTTCTGCAGGATCGCGTGTGAGCAAACGGAGTGCATAATTGACATCCAGTGAGCAACGGATGGCCAAAAATAAACATCTCTTCTTTTTCTTGCCCGAAGGGTCTTTCAGGAATTCTTCGTGAACTCGCTTTCAAAGAAATCGATACTGGTCGTTGATGTGGCCCACACACCGATCAATCACGCGCCAACCAATCATCGCAACTACCTACATATACGCCCTCCCTAAGGGGTGCGCCCCTTCTGATTGGTCCGGTGTGTTGCAACTGATCCTTATACCATTTTCACGTCGAATTGGACACTCTTCTAGACAAAACTGATGCTTCTGAAATCAGATCGAACTCCTTCAAATCAAAATGAGCTTCTTCTACATTAAACTAGAGATTCTTCAAATGGTTACAATAATTTTTTTGTAAGGAAAATATTAATAAGTTTTGATTCACCTATCCAATAAGTGAATGAATTGTTTGAACTCTTATAAAAATCTATTTTTTGAGGGAAAACAATGGTTTACAACTTGTTTTAAAGAACAGGAAGGCGACCATTTCTTAGTGCCAGGGCAGGGATTGCGCCACGTCCTCTTCAAAAACGATGTGTTTTTTATTCGACTGATGGCACAATTTCTGTCTACTTGGACTTTGACACTTCTTAATTGCACAACAAAAATGGTAAAAACATATACGTGCCTATTTAAATGCTTCATGTAAGCAGCATTTACATTATCGATCAGATAAAAATCGCGACGTGCTTTTCGAGCGCATGGCGCTATCCGATCTTGTAACGTGATATGCTTGCTTATTTCTTTGCTGTACTTCAAGACTTTTAATTTATTATTTTTTCTCTAAAAATTTATAAAGTTACTACACTTATAGGGGCAGGTGAACTGAAATTTTTCAAATAAAGTTACACCATATCTTCCCTGAACAAAAAAAATTATTCTAACCCTTTTGGAGAGT
Organism: Heligmosomoides polygyrus bakeri; assembly: GCA_947359475.1. Lineage (NCBI taxonomy): Eukaryota > Metazoa > Nematoda > Chromadorea > Rhabditida > Heligmosomidae > Heligmosomoides > Heligmosomoides polygyrus. The sequence continues at coordinate 100,371,310 of OX375869.1, forward strand.
CTTTAGTGGGATGAAGAAGAAGCTCATTTCGATTTGGAAGAGTTCGCTTTGGATTCAGAAGTTTTAGGCTAGCTTAGAAGTGTCCAACTCGGCGTTAAAATGGTATAGATCATACCATTTAGCGCCGCGCGCGAAAAATCGATAGCTATGCCGTCCATCGTACCGCGACGCAAGCATAAACTAGGCATTATAGGCCACATTAACGACAAGTACCAAAAAACCGTCATTACACCTAATTTCGTCGTACATTCTCTTAATGGAAGCCCAAAAAATTAGAGGTAACAGATACTCGGTCATGTTCCAGCTCTCATTCGTCATTCTCGAAGACGCCTGCCCTTACATCACCTGACGCTCTCTTCCGCTGCCACTCCAGGTATGTCTTAGAAGTGGCAAGAAGTCAAGACCGAATGACCGGCCCAGATGAGTGCCTAGTCGTCAGAAGTTCTTGGGGCATGTACGGAGTCATCAGAAGTGGAGCAACAAGGTTCACGACTTTCCTGCAGTCAGTGTGATGTCGTGGACTCGACGAAATAGTAAAGGAACTTCAGAAGGCGCCGTGTAGATCGCCTGGACACCAAACAGAGTAAGACTTCCCAATAAAATACTGCCCAGTAAACGGCCAGTTACGGTCTAGCCGATTCTGCGCTGACAATATCGGCGAGTGTATGCGGTGAATAGGTGCCGAGCGGGACCTGGTGAGCCGAGCACTGAATCAGCAGCAGCCCGTCGTAGTGCCGCCGTAGAAGGGGTGTCTGAAGCCCCGAGATGACTCATCGTCACACTTTGTGTCGTCGTGGCACTGCTGCCGCTAATATCGTAGAGAAAACGGACGGTGATTTCAAAGGTGAACTTCACTGCTGGGGAACTCCTACCTCACGTCCACGAGCTCTTTTAGACGTCTGAATTGAACGCCTACAGGGCCTTGAGCAAGAGCATATAACATTCTCAGCATGGACACTGTTCAAACCAAATTCGACACCATTTTAGGTAAGATTGACGCCCCTGAAATGAAACTGAACATCTTCCAAATAAAAGCGTATTCCAGAAAAAACTGAATTAGAATCTGCAAGAAGTTTAAAGTCATTTTCTGCACACGGAAAGTTTACTATGATCTTCTGAATTTTTTAAAATTCATTTTAGGCCCGTTTATACTTCGTCGCGGCGCGACGCGACGCCACGTATAGTGGCCATATTGATTATGCGACGCGATCGATCAATTTGGCCTCATCGCGTGGCTATCGCATCGCGCCGCGACGAAGTATAAACGGCTTCAAGGAAAATTTAGTGTAACTTTCTTTAAATATACTTAGATTTATGGAGAAATAATATCAAACCTCAATGATTTGTTTCACCACCTCCCTTCAGACAAACCGTTTTTATTATAACACCTCCTCGATGGCTCATCAGTGAAGAAGGAGGTGTTATAATTTTCATTTTTATTATTATATTTTTAGATTTTTATTTTTTAATTTTAATTATTATTTTTTTTATTTTTCATTATATTTTCATTTTATTTTATTTTATTTCATTTATAATTTTTAAGTATGTTATTGTTTTGTTTCTATTTTGTTTTTGTTTTATTTTTGTTTTATTTTATTTATTTATTTGCTTATTTATTCTATTTATTATTATTTTATTATTATTTTTATTATTACTTTTATTATTATTTTATTTTACTTTATTTATTTTATTTCTTTAAAGTTTTCTAACCCACCTGCCCCAGTAACTGAACATGCAGTTTGAGGTTTTATTTTAAAAAATTATTTTTCAAGGAACAATAACGGTTTGAAGCTCTTTTAAAGTGCAGGAAGACAGCAATCCTGCAGCGCTAAAAGAAGAGCCTGTGCCATTCATTCGTTCAGGATTTCGCAATTTTCGATTTTTTTTTTTGTCGCGATTGATATATCTTATATATACATATCTTCACTATGCTATTTTAAGCAAGCAGCTTTCATGCGATCAATCACTGGAAGGTGGAAGGCGACGTCCTGGACGAAAGCATGGCGCAATCTCTTCCTTCACCCAAAAAATTTGTAGCCGTTCTGCACTCTATCAACGGCTTTAAACTACAATTTTTGCTTGAGAAACGAAATTTCCACAAAATTTCAAACAGCGTGTTCGTTTATTAGCGCATGTGAACTTCAAACTTTCAAAAGAACATACCAAATCTTAATTAAACAACAAGTTATTCTAACCGCCTCGAAGAGTCCCTAGTTCATTCCAGAAGACGCAAGTTTTGATTTGGAAAATGTCCAGTTTGATTTCAGAAGTATCCAGCTTGTTAAGGAGAAGGTCCATTTATTTGGAACGTGTCCAATTTCGTTTAACAAATATACAATTTATTTATTTATTTTATACGTCAAAAAGACGCCATCCAAATTCGGAGAAAAGAAGAGGAAGCAACCATGTGCTGATAATGAAAATAACAAAAAGAGAGCTGGTAAAAACAAGAACAATAGCAAGGAAAAAATACGTCGAGATAATAATTTGGTTTGAAAAGTGTCCGATTTGGCAACAAAATGTTGCAAAAAATCTGTTTTAATGTTGAAGGGGCGCGTGTAGCGCAGTCGGAGGTGGCGCCGACCGTCGCCTGCACCCGATACCAGGTTCCTGGTTCGGATTTCCCGCCCAGGCCAACGAAGCCTTTCATCCCTCCGGGGTCGGTGAATTGGTACCAGACTTGTCTGGGAAGGATAAAGCGCTGACTTGTTCATCGGCTGGCCACCGTAAGTCATTGTATGGCCAAATACGCATTCATGTCGCCTCCACGACATCCCGTAGAAGTAGAATGCATGGCGCACCCAAAAAGGGTTCGAGCAACGTCGTCCTTTACACTTTTATTTTTGGTGCCGAAGGAAGAGTGAGTGTTTGAAAAAATGACTCAATAGAAACCTATTCAAGCCAAGTATGTAAAAATGGATAAAGTAGCTTTTAATAAGGGATAAGGATAAAGGACGGCGTTACTCAATCCCTTCTGGGACGCGCCAGCGCATTCTACTTCTACGGGATGTCGTGGAGGCGACATGAATGCGTATTTGGCCATACAATGACTTGCGGTGGCCAGCCGATGAACAAGTCAGCGCCTTATCCTTCCCAGACAAGTCTGGTACCAATTCACCGACCCCGGAGGGATGGAAGGCTTGGTTGGACTGGGCGGGAAATCCGAACCACGAACCTGGTATCGGGTGCACGCGACAGTCGCGCCTCCTCCGACTGCGCTACACGCGCCCTAGGAGCTTTTGCTACGCAAATATTAAATAAATAAACAAATGGTATTCAAATTACAACATCCCCTCACCTCACTGTTGAGAGATGCTATAGTAGATGGGGTTTATTTGAGGGTGGCGAAATTAATAATTAAAGTTTGTAGTTACTTCTTCATCTTATTCGAGTTTGTTTACTGTTGAAATGTTTATCATGCCAACGTTCTAGACCTATTAAATGGACAACAACAACAACATCTTGAGGAAAAGAGAATGCGTTGATGGCTCAGGATACGGTAGTATGGACAACGAAACGCATCTGAATATTCTCTGGCGATATCCGCCTAGAAAAAAGCCATCCGTTGCAATTTAATTATCCGTTGCCAAAATGTGAACGAACAGAGCGATCAAAAAAGCGGATTCCAATTTCGAAACTATTGGAAACCGAAAAATGCCAGCACTGAAGGCATATATGGATGCCATAAGGAGAACGAGAGCCAGCTCTCATAAAAATGCTCATACTCGGGCATTCGAGTTCGACGAGCCGAACAGTCTCCGCCGAACCAGGCCTCCTTCAACAGAATAGCAACTGCAGTTGCAAACAGAAACTGTGGTTGCTATTCTGTTCCAACAGCAACAGTGTGTTACCATCCTGTTGGAGGCTCGCAACACACTGTTGCTACTCGGGCGCAGTGACTAACGTGCTCCAATCGGACACCCTCGCGCCGCAAGGAAGAAATTAGAGTTTACCAAGAAAGATTAGTCATTACTTAGTCGTTAATGAAATTTCAATTGAATGCTTTCCTCCATTTGCTCCATTTGCTGCTTTCCTCCATTTGTTCCACTTGTTGAAGGCTTTCCTCCACTCCATTTGCTTTGTGCTTGGCATAACGAATCTAGCAACCAGACATCAACACAGTAGCAACCGAGCGGCAACACAATAGCAACAGGAGCCGCTCCTCAGTTGATCGGCTTCTCCCGGATAGCAACAGCTGTTTCCCCCAATAGCAACTCGAGCCACCCGACCACGCGGCTCGTGTTGCTACTCGGTTCGGCTCGTCGAGCCCGAATGTCCGAGTAGATGGACTGGATGACCAAATTTCGCCAACAAAGAACTCACAGTCGCCTTTGGTGTGCCCAGTGATCAGCTCCGTTGCATCACCCGTACAAAACTGACCCGCGATGCGCTCAAGAAAAACCTGGCTGTCTGGCTGAAAACCGCCTTGGCATGAAACCTGGACAAATTTTCCGGTTGAAGCACGTTTCCACTACGTTAGATCTGCTTAAAAGAAGCGTCTGCTGTACGAAGAAACCTCTTCGTAAAATAATTGAACGACTGAACATCCTGGGCAAACATTATTCATTCAATTTCCGACGATATCAACAAAAATCTCGCAATTTTTCAACAACAAAAAAGACATAAGATTACGGTGACAACTTGAAATGACCATAGGAATCCATTCTAAGCAGCTCGGTAAAGAAACAATCTAGCCTATCTACATTACAGTTGCAGTTAATAGCAACAGTAATACCTATACGACTCACTTTTAGGTTAACTACATAACAAAACGAATAACAATACTAATGCCTAATCTTCTATAGATAACTTATCTACACAAAGGATGACCCTAAGCTAGGTTTTATTTAAGATAACAACATCTAGAAGTAGTGACAATCTGAAAAATGAAGGAGAGGAGCAGGCAGCAGGTGAAGAATATGATTCTGAATCTCTCACCCTTCCGACAACTAGTAGAGGACTGCAAGTACTCACCAGCTACAGGAGCTATTCTCCCTTCAGAAGGCTTCCTCGAGGTATCAACAGAACCGCTAAGCCTTAACAATGGGCTTTCCTCGACCGGCCTTCTTGAACTGCTGGGCGTCCTGCTCCTTCAGCTGCGCTAGACTCGGCGGAATCGCCTTGTTCGCTGCAAATAGTTGAACATAGGACCGACACAAAAATAGGGTGCTTCAATACAATCGGTAGGAATAGGAATCATACTTCGCCATTCAATTTACGAGGAACCTCAAAGCTATTAGGTAATTCGCCCAATGACAGTCAAAGCAAGCGCTTAGGGTCTGTTCATACTTCGCGATGTGGGCGACGGCAGCGACTGAAACAGCAGGGCAAAGCACACGTACCGATTAGTGTCGAGCTATCGCCTGGGAAAAATCGATACATATGCTTTACCATGTCGCTGCCGTCGCACTCGTCACGAAGTATGAACAGGCCCTTAGGCGCCTTCGTAAGCGCGCAACCTCACGTAGAACCGCAGGGGACCTTGGAGATCGCACACATTCAGGCTATGCAGCCTTTGAAATCGTGAAGCACGCAAATATTTCATCCATTTGTCTGTTTGTCGTATGTCAATCCGTGCAAAATCAATGACCGTTGAGTGGGTTGCAACATTCCACTGAAAACCAAAAAAAAAAAATCGCTAGTAACTAGGAAGATGTTGTCTATTGGTCTGCATGTCAATCGGCGCAAGACTAATGGCGGTTGCACCGCCGAACGCCTACACAGAATCACCCCACAATCGATCGACATCGACATATCGATTTTTGCAAAAAATTTGGCGACAATTAAAGTGGAACAATATCATCGATATTGCAATTTGATGGGTGAATACATTGATCAGTGGGCATCCCTGAAAGAAAAAACTACAACGATTGACACTATTCAACCACTTCCTGGAATACGCCACGCATTGTACATCTACGGGATATAGCGTTGGCGAACTGAATGCGTATCTGGCCTATACAATGATTTCCAGCGGCCTGCCTAAAAACCATGTAGTGCTGCTAGCAGTGTGGGGGGCAGCCAATCAATAATGAACGATATTCTCGACGTCTACATAGAAACCTAATTAGGCTTGTATTAAAAGCCAAAAAAGCAGCTAGAAACTCGGAAACTGCAGAAAATAAAGTGGCCGCCTCAGTCGTATGGCGTATTGCAGATATCCAGAGTGGTCCAACTCAACTAGTAAGGCCCAGAGAAACCTACTCCGCTTTCGGACGAATTCAGTTCAGGTTTTAACACTATTAACTCGACCCGAAGTGAAAAAGGCTACCTTTATATTTGGCCATCACTTCTTTGAACGCGTTCTTCTTCTTCGCTGAAGCTGGTGGATGTACCATTGGCGGAATGTTGAAGACTTTTCGAATTGCCGGCGTCCGGAAGGCTCCAGCGTACACAAGCGAGACTATGTTCGACGCGCACCAGTATACACAGAGGCCCTTTAAAGCAGGAGATCTTCTTCTTCTCAATGACCAGCACAAATTTGCGAGCAACTCACCGACGCGAACTGTGAGCTGACTGCAAAGATCACAACTGGCAGCGCATACTGCATACCAATTCGCATCATCGGCGTCATTTGATCGCTAGACGTGCCCATTTCAATACCGACCTAAAGAAAAACACTGCAAATAGAGCCGGCAAGGGCAAAAAGGGTTAACCAATCGCCGACGTGACCGTTTAGTCATGTCTTAAGGCACTTACCCGTGTTACCAAACCCATTGTAACGGCGCTGATCAACGGCAGCGCGAAGTATGGATCACTTGCCGTCAAATCGACGAACCATGCAGTGCCGCCGGTTGCCAGCCCAGGATAGTTCACCTGTAACTTGACCACTGGTCCTCAAAACGCACTGGAGCACAGAACTCATTTCACGTCAAAAAAGAAAAGACCGCTTCTAACAGAACCAATTTTTCTAGTAACAAACAGCATCCAACTAAAACTCGCCTCGATCATTTTTCGGATGGCAAAGAACTGCGTCATGAAAACAGCACCGTTTGCCATTAGAATCAGAAACTGCCGTCCTAAGCGAATGTCCTTCGACTTTAGGAAGTCCCGTTGCTCCAAAAATATTTGCTGTTCTGGAAAATTAGACGTTAGGCCCAATGACAATACCCTCCATGTTCCGTCGAATCACTCACGTAGTAGATTGTTCCCCTCTAATCGAGCAGCCTCTATTCGGTTTCGGAAATCCTCCAACTCTTTCTTGTACTGATTTTGTTTAGCGACCAATCGTTGCGACATAATTGGCACTATTATCAGAGCAAGACGTAGACCAACGGTGGCTAAATTGAACGCGATTTATAATGAATCGCCAAATAAACCAAATTTCAAGAGCAAAATTTTACAAAATACTAAGAAACTACAAAAAATACGCTCTCATACAATAGTACCGTGGCCGAAAATTGCAACCTACCGCACACTATAGTCGCCCACCAGGGGATGTCCGCTGTCATATGTATTCCTTCCAAAGCCATTCGAAAGTAGCTAGAAGGCTTCCACCATGACAGTAGGCCCAGTTCACCCAAGACAGACTCTCCCGCCTAGAGAGACACCATCGCATAAGTGACAAAGAAGAGTTGATACAGAAGAGATTCAACAGAAAGCAGATACCTCGATCATATCCTCGATTGATCGCGCAGGTACTGGTGGCAACGGTATTGCCGGAATATCGGGAGTGGCCTGTGTACTAATCAGTTAGTCACCTTATCAGCACAGAAAGCAAAATTGAGATTACCTGTGCGGCATAGTTGAACACATCCTTTCCAGATATATGGCGCACCTAAAATGTCTATGATATGGTGGAAATCCAGTCTAACACAACGGCGTCAAATAGCTAAAAATTCGGCTAAAGAGGGCTACAAAAGCCTTCAGATCAAAGATGTTGATTATCCAAAATAGTGAATCATTTGCTAAGAGACCACATATCTCCTTTCTTTGAAAAAAAAATGCAATCCCTTCCCATTTCCAGTGCGCTTAGCTTTGGGTGTAGCATCTTTGATTGAGATTTGAACAAATCTATAAGCGGTAAGCTAAAACTTTTGGACTCGTTGCCAAGACACAGTTCTAGTGAAACATAGCAATGATTCACGAAAACAATCTAATTAAGCATAAATCGAATTTAAGAACAACTTAAATCCCTTCCTAAAAATGAATTTCAATTTTTAAAAAAATTGAAAAAAGAATGCTTAATTTTTAATCAGCGCGAATTCATGAAGAAAATAGGACGCAAGCAGTGCTCGCCAGCTACGTCCTCTACTCTTTAAATCTATAGAGACGGTCAAAAGTGAAGCATAAGATTTTTTCCAATTGAAGGCAAGAAGACCGATCGAGAGCTTCCAATAGAGTCAACTTTACATAGTAATGAAACCCAACTAAAAAAGAAAAAACTCGCCTCGATAATTTTCGGACAGCAAAGAACTGCGTCATGAAAACAGCACCGTTTGCCAGTGGTTTTGTTTTTGTGAATCAATGATGTCTTTCACCAGAACTGCGTCTTGGCAACGAGTCGAAAGTTTTGGACACCTGGGGCCGGATTCATCAACGACTTACAGCAATTTAACAGAGAAAATTACAGCCGAAATCCCTGATAGCGCAGCTTATCCAGCGATAGGATATGGTTAGCGATAAGCCGCGTTATCTGAGTTTTCCGCTGTGAATTCTCTGTTAAAGTTATGTAAGTTGCTGGTGAGTTCGAGCCCTGGAGGTCTGGACATATGCTTTCTCGGCTGGCGAGGTAGTCCACATATTGTCACTGACAATCAACGTTTCCTTGGGCAGTACATTGAACCCTGTTTCCCAAAAAGAACCCAATTTAGTTATCATACTGGTTCCGACACCAGGGATCGGATCCATCCAGAACTTAAATAACTTTAACAGAGAGTTCACAGCGGAAAACTCATATAACACGGCTTATCACTCACCATGTCGCTTGATAAGCCGCGCTATCAGGGATTTCAGCTGCAATTTTCTCTGTTAAATTGCTGTAAATCGTTGATGAATGGATGCACCACTGACTTCAAAGCAGCACAATCACAAAGGTGACGCAGAGCTGATCTCTTCCTTCTGCCTCTTTTTAAGTTCGAAAGATGAATAGTCAGTGCAAAATAATCAATGAGTGATGGGTCACCCTTTCCGTGCCGTCTCCCTTCCCGAAAAAGTGTGTGAAACACGAAACGGAACGGCCGGAAACCGGAATTCGGAACACGGAAACGGAAATTCCGCACCTTCCTGCTATCAACGAAGACCAGCCCAATTGGAAAAGAATGAAGAGTGAGAAGAGATGCAGGACTTATGGTTCCAATGGCGCCTCACTGCCTCTGAAGGCTCGGATCTGAGCCTTCAGAGGCAGTGAGGCGCCATTGGAACTTTCCGGTTTAGGAGCAAAGGAAGGAACAGCTTCAGAATCCCACTTCTTCAAAATGGCCAAAAAACCCCATAGTGGTCTATTCGCGGATGTTTCAGCGTCAACATGAGATCAGAGGCCGTATTCATGAAGCGGCGGGAGCGGGAGATAAGCGATATCATCTCTCATCTCTCTCTCCTGCCTCGCTTTATGGCCTCGAGCGCTTCCCATGGGAAGCCGGGAAAGTCCCGGGAACGTTCATGAATACGGCCCCAGCGGAATTCCGGCAAAATCGCCGAGCTCGAAACCATACCTGCTGGCTACAGTGAAAAGTGGCCCGAGACGACATCTCCAGCGCGACGAGTCCGCGCCTCAACGCCACTCGCGGCACGGACAGCATCCCTTTCAAGAACAACACTTACACACCATCTAGAAGCTCTTCACACAGCTTAAACCGAAGACACGAAACCAAAAATAAGCGACGCTAGGACACATCCACGTAGATAGCAAAAGAGAATTGCAGAAATCTCCACATTCTATGACTTTATCAGAAAAAAATAGTCGGAACATATTTACATTCTCGCCAGAAAAAAGAGGAACTCGAAGTTCGAAGAGAAGATGGACTTAGAACACTTGGCAAAGTGGTTGCGCACAGTAATAACGACATATTTTAGGAATAAGCTGCCACTTCCTAGTACATCTCCACAGTATAGAAATTCCTTCTGCAAATCATTTATACAGAGATCACAATCGCTGTAGCAAGGACGGATAAACGAGCTGAGAAAGCCGAGCTAGCGCTGAACAATATCACAAATCTGTTGGAAAACCGCGAGAAATAACGTCTGCACTTGGAAAAGTCATTAGAACCCATCTCATCCACCTAATCATAGAGCATAGAGTCTGAAACCACAGTGACTTCAGTAATACAACGGATTGTAAGTGACCCAGTGCTGAGCGGGCTTATTCTTCGCATCTTCGCATGTGGTGAACAGCTTCTTGTACGCCTCGGACTTCGTCGGATCCGACTGGATATCACTCTCGGCTTTCCTCTTCTCCGCCTTCTTCAGCTTATTCTTCTCTCTGTCTGAAAGAAACAAATTCTTTTATAAAATGAAAAGGTGTGCACATATCGGTTAAAAACAAATGCACGGTGTCTGTTACTTTCTGTAGGACATGTCGTTAATGTGGCCTACCCTGGGGAAGGGAGGGGGACTGCACCAAACCAATCAGACCAAACTCTGTGCCACCCAGACGAGAGTGTACGGTCGGTGTCGTGATTAGAGTGTGCATACACCGCAGCAGATCTGATTGTTCGAAGCGCTCCCCCTCCCATGTAGGCCTGATTACTGACTTGTCCCAATTTTAATCGATGCTATGTCACCCACGCGGGGTATGGACTGTCACGCGTTGAAAAAGCGACTACAGACACGGAGGCAGAAAGTCGTTCGATACACCGCCCTCAGAAAGGGGCAGGGCGAAAGGCGCGCCGAGGACAAGATGTCCGGGTCCCTGCCTTCACATGAAGGCATCGCATTTGAGGCGAAAATTTAAAGAATTGTGGCGAAAATTGAAAGAATCTAAAGAGAAGAGTGATGTTCTCCTTTCCTCAACTCTGCCTTCATAGCCGAACCGACTGGAAAATGACTTCAGAGTTCCCCGAGATGCGTTTACCAATCGTCTCCTATCAGCTGTTAGGTTTTTGGACGACGTCACGCCAATTAACGACTTGTCCAGAGCAGCAAACTTGTCCAAATAGGGCGGGGCAGGCAGGGCGGGAAGTGAGCGGCAAACGACCGCCGCCCCCCCCCCCCCCCAGACACAGAGGATACTTCATCCGACTCCGTCCTAGTTTGGAGGGGCGGGAGGATACAACGCCACGCCACATGGCGTCTTCTCTCTTCGCTCGAACTACAGACCATTGTTTATAGACAGTCGCTTTCATTGCGTGAAAAACATGACAAAACAAGACGAGACAGCGTCATCTCTGGTCACGTCTCTGTACAAGTCTATAATATGGCCTTCATAGGGGATGCACTAGCCCCGTTTATACTTCCATGCCATCGCCGAACGACGCGATGGCATGTATAACATTTTCACGTCAAATTGTACACTTCAAATTGGAATGGCCTTCAGATAGGCTAAACTACAGACTCACTAAGATGGTTAGCATGATTTTGCTCAAGGAAAATTTGGTAGAACTTTCTGCGAAATATTTTAGTTCACCTGCACCAGTAGGCGTAGCAATAATTTTGTAAAATTTTTATCGTTCGAGGCAAAATATTAGTTTAAGTTTTGTTCGAAAGCACAGCAAAGCAGCTTCATTTAACGTAGTACAGAAGGAGATCGCGCCAGGCACTCGGCTAGGTCGTTGCGACTCTTATTCAATTGACAGTGCAAGTGCTGCTTACAGGAAACCACAAGGTGGGGATATGTATGTTCTTCATAATTGTACTTGTTGTATTTGTCTACAATCTACATGTAAATATACGCAAATAGTATTTTTCTTTTCCACTGCGTGTTCAGCTAGACACTCTTCAAATTACATAAAACGTTCCTCACATAAGACTGGAAACAGCAGCACCTGCAGAATATACTGTTTGATTAGATTTGCATACCTGTAGACAGTACAACAAGTACAATTGAGCAGAACACCATACCTGTATCACAGTGTGTGAGTCCAAGAAAGATCTTGGTGTGATTTTCGACTCAAAACTGAACTTTCCTGATCATATTGATAGAAGAAAGCGTACTCAGTGATGTTTGCAATTTTCTGTACGATTCATTGCTCGGATACCGGGTTACTGATCAGGCTTTATAAAACCTTGCCGCGCCTTGAATACTCGTCCGTCATTTGGAGTCCAGGTACAAAAAACAAAATCAGGTACATTGAGAAAGTCCAACGAGTGTTTACACGTCTACTATTCCGCAGGTCGTCAATCAACAACGGTAACTATTTGCCTCCTTATAATGAATGCTTGAGGTTATTCTCACTTCATTCTTTACAGCGCAGGAGGACCGTCCTGGAGCTCGTTTTTTGCTTCCACATTCTTCGTGGAGAGATTACACTGCAAGCAAGCAAGTTCTGGGTGTTCCGTCCTTCTGGAACAAGACGACGTTCCTTTATTCTTGATTATCCTAGATTATACCATCGGAGATTCGGTACCATATATAACAACAACGTCTTCCATCGATGTGCAAGATGGTTCCAATGTCTGGATCCTGACCTTATGGCAGTGGAATCGAGTAAAATATTTAAGAGGAAACTTAAAGATTTGGATCTTCTTCTTTTACTTAGAATTGAGGATTTAGCATTGTTCTAGGGGACGCTGAATCATGATTCATTTCTTTTTGTTTCTATTATTTAACTTTTCTTACCGCAGCCCTTCATATGCCTGTCTCGGATAAGCCTCGAAGTCGTTTTACAGTACGCGTGGCTTAGTTCACCCTGTCTGTGATCTGTGTTCCAGCTAGCCACATTCCTGTCATGAGTTCTGCTTCTCGTGTCATCCGTTTCCTTCATGCCTAGAGTCCAGCTCTTGGCTCGTTGCATGTCACTGGGGTATTTGCTCAATCGTCACTTCATCACTCTTGCTACATCCTGGATAAGAAATTCTGTGCAAGACGTGTTCACCAGTTACAAGTTGTTATGACGCGTAGTTGCTCCCCAGGGCCAGTGCCCAGCGTACGTATTTAGTTTAATGAGGTGCCACTATGCGCCCGCGTTGGAATGACATTGTCAGTTGCGCTGGAACTGCTGTGGAATCTCCCCTGCTGTGGAACTGCTGCGAGGCAACTTGTGTGTTGTGGACGTGGTTGTACATGATTGGATCGAGATGCGATGTCGCTGACCTCACTTACATGCAATTAACCAGCGGGCTAGTTCTAGGCATTATAAGTTACGGGAAACATCTTTTCGGTACTCTTCAATGGGTACCTAATATTTGCAATGAGCTTACGATGGGTTTGTGGTGTGCTGATTTACTTAGTGTCCTAGTGTTTGTGTGTTCTTTGCGTCTGTAATTTTTGTTTTCGTTTCATTTTCTGACGAAACTGCGTCAATTCTTGCACTTACGATTGATCCTTTTAATATTAATGTTTGGACACACCTTCGGTGTATTGAATAAATAAATAAATAAACACGCATACCCACATTGTTGTCTCATGTAGGCAGCACTTACACTATGTCGAATAAAAATCGCAACGATCTAGTCGAGTGCATGGCTGGCGCAATCTTCTTTTTTACTACAATGAATGAAGCTGCTTTGATGTGCTTTAAAACACAATTGAAACTAATATTCTTTCTCAAAAAAATAAAATTTTTGTAAAATTATTACACTTGCACAAATTATTACACAAATTATTACACGCAGGTGAACTTTTAAAAAATCGAAGAAAATTATACCAAATTTTGCTTGAACAAAAAATTATTCTAACCATCTTATTGAGTCTGTAGCTTAACCTGACTGAAGGCTCTTTCGGTTTGAAACAGCTTGCTTTGAGTCCAAGTTTTAGGCTAGCATAGAAGAGTGTCGAATTTGGCATGAAAATGGTATACTAACCAGATTGACCGATCGCACCGTTCGATCAATTCGACCAGTATATAATGATCGAGTCATCGCTTCCTTCGGCATCGGAGTATAAACGGGAGTCTTGGACCCCTTTGTTAGACCTATCATGGCGCATCGAACGGTCGTGCCACACACTGAGACTAGTATGGTAGATGCCCTGATTGGCTAGCGCACTTCTACCTTCTCAAATAGGCCAGATTAACGACTAGCATCCGTCTGGGGCCAGATTCACCAACCACATACCGGCCTCTAACGGTGAAAATACCGCCAAGCCTGATACTGATGAATGTCATATCAGGGAATTTTGCGGCATTTTCACCGTTAGAGGGCGATAAGCGGTTGGTCAATCTGGCTCCTGGTTGCGTGCCGCACAAGCTTACCTTCTTTCTTCTTGTCGCTGTCGATCTTCTTGTGCTCGCCATTGGCAACCACCTTGTTTTCGCCGTTCTCCGCAGCCAATTTCGCTTCGGCCTCGCCATTCTTCTTCTTGTTCTTCTTCTCCGCACGTTCAACGGCCAGTTTCTGCTTGTACGTCTCAAGCACCTCTTCACTGGGGTTCAGAATGACGGAGTCGTTCTTATCCCATGGGCCTGAGCACCCGTGGCAGACATCAGACTTCACCTACAAAGGGTTTCAGTAGAAAAGAAAACAGAAATCGGTAAAAGTCGCCTATGTGGCCTACATGAAGGGACAACGCAGCAAACCACTAAGGCCGCCTCGAGCGATCGTGCGTGTTCTGACTGGCTGAGGCCCTTCCGCCTCCGCAATGTAGGCCACATTCAACGACTGAATTCATCGATAGAAATACCTCCTGCAGAGCTTTCTCCGAGAACACGCAACCGCACTTCCAGTTCACTACGAAGCCGTTGATACCATTCATCGGCAGTGCTGTCACCGGGCACAGGAACTCAGACTACAAAGAACATTCACATAGAACACCAAGGCTTTAGGCAATAGAATCACGATGATTACCTGGTTGACATCGAGATACTCGTCTCCCTTGACTTCTCCTTTGTTGTAGTCCTTGTTCTCCTTCAGCTTCAGCTCCTTGAAGTCCTGAAAACCAGTACATCATCATAAACAGCTCTAAAAGCCATGCTAACAAGACTCCTATTTGAAAACGACGTCATAGTGAAAAGCAACTTTAATTATTTCCCAACTGGGAGATACGAGCGTCCAGTCACGTCAAACTGTACATCTCCGAAACTAAACTGAAAACCTTGCAAATAAAAAATTGATAAAAAAAAATTCTTAAAATTAAGCAAGACACTCTTTAATATAAATCGAAAAGTTTCTGGTTTGAATAGTCATTTTGACCCCCTTTAAAAATGTATTAATCCCTTACAAATGCAGCCCCAAAAACTTTGATATTCTGTTCAAATGCATTCAAAAATCCACATTCTTCATGCTGCAAGTTTTAAGAGTTATCCTTAAAACGCAGACAATTCTATTCCAACGCGTCGAACGGACAAGAAATAGATAAAGGAAACTTAGAATCTATGTCTCTGTTGCAACGACGTAGGCTAGATCATGCTTCCTCACCTATAGGAATCTCAGAGAGCTCAACTGCTTGCTTGTTGAGTACGAAAATGTCACACAGATGCTGCTGTCGGTTCTTAGGTAATTTATTAGGTTGTCCCATAAGCATTCAAACTGTGAAACTATCAACGATTTCGCGATTCTATGTACTAGGATGGTGCATAAGTTCTCGGACATTTGATCCCTCCTGAATTGAAAGCGCATTTTCCCGCCAAATTTCTCACATGTATCAACGCGTAAATGATCGATCGATAGAGGAAGGAAAGGGCTACAAAACCGTTCCTAACATTTACTTCTGCGTTGTTAACGTCAGCTATTATGGCTAAGCAATTCATCCCAACTGAGACGCATATTCGGCACGTCATGTTATTCCTGCATCAGTCTGGCCTCAATGCCAACGAATCGTATCGTCGCCTGAAGGATGTTTGCAACGAAAGTGCTCCTGCTCGAAGTACTGTGTACCAGTGGTTCTCGAAGTTTGCAGTTGGTGAATTCTCCGTTGAAGATAATGAACGAGAAGGGCGCCCGACGACACTGGATTTGGATGGCCTCCGAAGCAGAGTGGAAGCGGACCCATACCAAACCACTCGCGAACTATCAAGCACTCTTGGTGTTAGTCACTCAACCAGTCGCTCGAGGATTGAAGTCGATTGGCAAGGTGCAAGCATTGGGTCGCTGGGTACCTCACGACTTGACACAACATGACATGGATCGCAGAGCCGATGTCGCCCTGTCTCTCCTTACCCTCAGACGTATCCACGGATGGCTGGACAACCTTGTCACCGGTGATGAGAAGTGGATACTCTACTCTCATTATCACCGGCGTGCACAGTGGGTTGACGCAACTGGAGAGGCAGAGAACGTTCCGAAACCCGACCTTAACGTGAAAAAGGCGATGCTATGCATTTGGTGGAGCGTTCTTGGCGTAGAATACTGGGAGCTGCTGGACGAAGGGACAACAGTGACGGCAGAGGTTTACGTCAACCAACTGAGGAAGTTGAGGGCCCACCTTCAAACCACACGAGGAGAGCAAGTGAAGGTGTACTTTCAACACGACAACGCTAGACCGCATATTGCCGGAGCGACGGCGGCTGAGCTGGCGAAGTACGGATGGACCGTTCTTCCACATCCACCTTACTCACCAGATCTCGCTCCTTCTGATTATCATTTGTTTTCAAGCCTTCGACGCTATTTGGACGGCCAGCAATTCAGGAACCGAGAGGATGTCACGGAGGCACTGCTCACATTTTTCGAATCACAACCGGCCACGTTTCGGAGAAAAGGCATCCATGACTTACCAGCACGTTGGCGAAAGACAATTGATGTAAAGGGTGGTTACTTCAAATGATTTGATATTGTTGTTCGTATGTTGTGATAATAAATATTTCATGCCCCAAATGTCCGAGAACTTATGCACCAACCTAATAGGACAATGAGGACAATGATAAATACTCCAAGAAAGTCGAATAATTTTTTTACATTTTTACGAAGTTTTGACCTACTTAAAGAGGCGAGTTAAACTTCAAGTCGAAACGTGCCAAATGCTCAACTTGACTTCAAAGGTGTCCAGCCTGATGTAAAAATGGTACAATTCTTCCCACTTCTCGGCTTCTGTGTTTCTAGTAAATGTTGCGTTGTGTGATTGTGTTGCTTTCTTTCTGGTGTTCTTTATGTAGCGCATTGGGTAAATAAATAAACAAATAAACGATTACTCCAACAGCCCCTTCTTCAGGCTATAAATTCTAAAGTGAAGAAATAACACAACAATTGCCCATAGTGTTGGAACGTCATCTCACAAAAGTACAGAAAGCCGCAACAATGTCAATCCTACGTCAATGAGTGAAGCAGTCCACCGTGAGCTCCTGCTCTACCCGTGCTATGTACGGGCACACTACTGACAGTCAAAAATTTGTGAAAAGAAATCGGCTCTGTATAGGTCTAATGAGCGAAGGGTTTCGACCTTCCGTGGAACTTCAAGTTGAGACCAGGATCATTAGAAAGAGCTCCGAATGTTGATTACGAATATGGGTGCCAAAATTGCAAAATGAAATTCCTGAGCGAGTTATGGCCTGCCGAAATCATGGGGCCTCACCACAGGCTGACGGTGCGATACACATGATGCGAGAGTGGTGACTCATTGGGGCTCCGTAAAAAAGGGCCACTAGCTGCGGCTGGTCTAGTGCTCCTGATCGGCAGGTGTGACGTCGTTGGTTCGGTTCCCATTGCTGCCGGGTTTTTTGCAAATCATAATTTATCTTCGAAATGACCTTTTATTCTGATTTATAACACGTGTCTTATTGAATACCCGGGAAGACTGCCATACACGTACGTTCTACTTACCTTTTTGCTTCACACATTTTTTTTTGCTTTGTTACACGAATGCCAAGGTTGTTAGAAACACCTCTGTTGTTCAATATATGATTTGGACTCTATTTGTGCAAAATTTCACCATAGCAGTTTTTTGCTTTCAAGCATTTATACAAACGTGTATGGTAGTTCTCCCGACTATTTAGTCATGTGCGTGTTATAATTCAGAACAAAAAGTCGTTTCGAAGACAAATTATGATCTTGCAAAAGAACCGGCAACAATGGGAACCGAACCAACGACGTCACACCTGCCGACCAGGAGCACTAGACCTGCGTCACAGTCGCAGCTGGTGGCCCTTTCTTACGGAGCCCCCATGACTCGAGTGGCGACTCTCGCGTCAGGTGTGTCGCACAGCAAGCCTGTGGTGAGGCCCCCCGATTTCGGTAGGCCATAACTCGCTCAGGAGTTTCATTTTGCAATTTTGACACCCATATTCGTAATCAGCATTCCGAGCTCTTTCTAATGATCCTGGTCTCAACTAGAAGTTCTATAGGAGGTCGAAACCCTTCCCTAGTAAATAAAAATGAAGTCAACCTCATTTTTCTCCACAGAATAATGATGACTTGTCCGAAAAACTTTTAAAACAAAACCTCTCAGGTACGTATGCATATAATATAACAGTAAGAGGAGACCTAAGCTTGATTTGTCCTGGGTAAAACTTTTAGACGTGAAAGAGGCGCACTACGGACCCCTCTTTCTAGCCTTGCACCACCGGCCCGCAAAAGATAACACAAACAATGGCGCGTTCACAACATCGAACTGATAACTACCTGATAAAGATTTGGTAGAGTCGATCTCGGCCTTAGAGGACGGTGTGGGTCTTATTCTTCGTTTACGCTCAAGTGCAATGGTCGTAAGGATACTCAGAGTACTCGACATAATCACCTTTGTAAGTAATTCACTGCAAAGATCGTCAAACTTAGAGCAAAAACCTTGAGCTCACACTGAGCTCCAACACAACTCGAGAACCAGAACTGGTGGGAGTGGACGAGAAATTCTCAAAATTTTGTGTTCTGCAGAAAATTCCAATCCTACTGCTGCCATATATCATGTTGCTGCCCGTTTCAATTCTTTGCAAAAAACGACTCAAAGAAGTGCCGGAGAATACACTAAGCGTACGAACGCTAAAGGGCGGTAAGACACTAAAACACCATATAAGCTATTAATTATCAAGTCGGAGGCCTCGCCTTAAATCCAATAGAAAAAATCTGACGCGATTCCAGAAGATCCAGAAGTACCAGCACCGGAACCAAACCCGCCAATAGAGGGGAAAACATAGGTAGACGTTCTAATAAGGGTCAGTGATCAGGTAGGAAGATGAAGTTATTCACGAATAATTTCAGGGTTTACGACTAATAATTTGCTGAGAAGCTGAGAAGGAACTCTACAGCAACTCGTAACTCATATCATCAACATCAAACAGCACTACCCTTATAACAGACTGAATTATAAATAAAATCTTGTTGAAAACCAGCCTATTCATCGGAATAAACCCAAAAGTGTGCGCGATACAGATGTCCATAATGGCAAGAAGTGGATTTATCCTGGGAGGAGGGAGTGGTCTGTTTGTCAACAACAGTAAAACTCAGCGTATATTATTTTTCACACCCGATACACAATGAACTGCTCTACGAGAGGGCCTTTCTCCGCAAACTCCTAGTCGGGAGAGGTCACAGGATCTATCCTAGTCGGGGGGGGGGGGGGGGGGCACATAACTAAAAAGTAGGATCTATCCTAGTCCGGGGCCACATAAATAAAAAGTATTATGTGTAAAGAATCCATTTGAGACTTACCGAGCGGCTCCTACAGAACAACATCTAAACCTAAACAAGAAAAGTCGCAAAGAAAAAACGAAAAAACACATTTGTTGCGGTTGTAAGCAGGCAAGTTGTGTGCCCTCCTTACCATGTTAAATCCTGGTTATAACATGTCAGGCGGCGGTCAACACGCGGCATGCGGCTTCATGCGCCCTCCTCACCATGGTAGACCCTGGTTATAACATGTCAGCCGGCGGTCAGCACGCGGCATGCCTCCATTCCGTCGCTCTTTGCCCGCCAAGACGGTTGTAAGCCGGGGCGATTTTTTATTTTTATGTTTGTTCGTTCGCTTTTTAGTCCCCTTTAGGTTCCATTTCGTCCTCTAGGAGCCGCTCGGTAAGTTTCAATTTATTTTGTTACCTATTTTTTAGTTATGTGGCCCCCCGGACTAGGATAGATCCAAAAAGTATTATATGTAACAAATCCACTTGAGACTTACCGAGCGGCCCCTACAGAGCAACGTGGAACTAAACAAGAAAAGTCACAAAGAAAAAAACGAAACAAATACATTTGTTGTGGTTGTAAGCAGGCAAAGTTGTGTGCACTCCTCACCATGTTAGATCCTGGTTATAACATGTCAAGCGACGGTCAGCACGCATGCGGCTTCATGCGCCCTCCCCACCATGTTAGGTGCCGGTTATGACATGTCAGGTAGGTCCGCGGCATGCCTCCATTCCGTCGCTCTTTGCCCGCCGAGTCGGTTGTAAAACCACGGCGATTTTTTTGATTTTTTGTTTATTTTTCGTTTTTTCGGGTTCTTTTAGGCTTTATCTTGTTCCCCAGGAGCCGCTCGGTAAGTCTCAATTCATTTTGTTACCTACTTTTTAATTATGTTGCCCCCGGACTAGGATAGATCCAGGTCACATTTTTGACTAGCACGATCTTGACGAACACACCCCCGAATGGTTACCGTATCATTTAGGCGCGCGTTGGTGATGGAGCGCGAAATCCTTCATTCTTAGCATTACACACGCGAACTTCTCTTCGCCCAGGGATGTGGAAACTGCTTTCGTCGCTCAGGGGGTCGGCAGCGGGCTAGGGGACTCCGGCGTGGGTGCCGTCCAAGCTGGAAAATGCTCCTCAAAGTTACGTGCACATCGAAGCTCCTCGAATCCCAAGTAGTCAGCTGAAATGCAAGTATGCGACAACGCTGGAGAACCGAACCCCCACCTCCCTCGCATCAAGCGACCCCACTATCCACTGCACCATGACTCGCTTGCCGGGAGGGCTATCGCGGGCCCTCAAGAACCCGATCAAATGTCGATGTGGACGCCTACGCGCGATCTCTAAGCTAGGAGGGCGCAGACAGCTTTCTTTCACAGTTTCCGCGCTCCATCGCTAACCGGTATACGGTAACCGTTCAGGCGTGCATTCGTCAGAATCGTTTTACAACATTTTTGTGCTTGCTTAGCCTTTCTAGCAACTTCGAATCTGTCGGAGGGAGGAAGGGAGGAGGAGGGGGGTGGAGCGGAGACCACTAGGAAGGTGACGCAAGCACAAGCATCATAAATAGGAAATTAAAAAGTGAAGGTCCTCTTGTAGGCTTGTTCATTGAGTCGTTTTTGTAAAGCAGTTCACTTTTAATTCTAACGTCACTGTCATAAAGTCAGTGATTGTGATTTGCTCCATCTACTAGGATAGATCCGCACGCATCTGATATTTGAAACCCCACACATTTTCAGTTTTAGAGATGATATAGGCACAAAGCAATCCAGTTAACCACTATGTCTGAAAAAAACGATGAGCTGCCAGTGAAACGAAGCAGCTTATGGGCGGTATAGAGCTTAAGACAGTGGACGAATCACCACTAAATTTAAAAATAAAGGTATAAAATAGATGGTGCCCTAACCACAGCTGAATGCGCCATACATTCCTCCTCTACTACCAGACTGTCCAATAATTCTTGTCCGAAAATTTCACCATTTTTAATTTTTTCAACTTTATTAAAAGACAAGTCTAATCAAGAACATAATGACAACAGTTATCCACAACAGTGGCCCATCGATTGGGCAGGTCGCCGATGCCCTTCGCCCAGAACTCCGGGGGCTGCGACTCGAAGAAGTGCGCGATGTCGGATTTGAGGTTGTCGTAGTTGGTGAATTTTCTTCCGGCCAAATGGTGCTTCAGCGGGCGGAACAAGTGGTAGTCGGAGGGGCGAGGTCCGGGGAATACGGCGGATGGGCAACCGTCTCCCAGCCGAGCGTCGCCAACCTCCGCTGGGTCTCCTTCTCTACGCGGGAGCGCGTGTTGTTTGCAGCAGGTGAACGGAGGCCCGTCGGGGACGCTTTTCTCGGATGGCGGCGGCTAGTTTCTCGAGCTGATCGGTGTAGATGGAAGCGGTGATCGTCCTGATTTGCGAAAGCAGCTCGAAGTACAGCATGCCCTTGGCGTCCCACCAGCAGCAGAGCATGATCTTCAGCGGGTGCAGATCGGCTTTCGGCGTCGTCGACGGCTCTTCTCCAACGGCACGGCGGGCGACATTGTCGTAGAGGACCCAGCTCTCATCCCCAGTGACCAGGTCCTCGAGAAACTCCTTGCGATGGGGACGAAGGATGAGAGACTGGCAGACGGCCACGCGGCTCTGCTTGTTGGCGTCCGTCAGACGGTGGGGGATCCAACGGGCCAGAACTTTGTGGTAGCCGAGTAGGTTGAGTCGATTGTGGATGGTGAACTTGCTACAGCCGAGCGTCGTCGCCAGTTCACGGGTGGTGGCTTCCGGCTTCTCCTTGATACAGCGACGGACTTCGTCATCATCCACCGTAGAAGGCCTCCCGCTGTGCTCCCTGTCCTCGAGGCTCGTGTCGCCGCTCTCGAAACGATTGAACCAGCGCCTGACTGTGCGTTGGGACACAGCATCCTCCTTGCACGCTCTGCAGATGTTGGCGACCGCGGTGCCCGTGTCGTTGCCCAGCAGCCACTCGTAGTACATGAACGTACGAATTCGACCTTGGTCCAGTTTAGCTTGTACTGGTAGCTAGACGGGGCGACTGTGCCTTACATACCCCTAGCGTGGAACTCTGGAGAACCTTCTAGAAGGTTTTTACACTTTCCTGATATTATAACACTTCCAAGGAAAATTATAGAATTTTGAAAATTTTCGGACAGGGATTATTGGACAGCCTGGTAGATATCCTGGATACTAACTAAATGCGCTATTGTCTTGTACATTGCACTTTAGTTGTCATTCGACATACAAGACGGAGTTCTTTTTCTTCCCATTCTGGGGCCGGATTCATCAATGACTTACAGCAATCTAACCGAGATAATACTGCCAAAATTCCCGATCTCGCGACTTATCAACAAGCGATAGCGCAGGAATTTCGGCAGTATATCGCTTGTTGATAAGTCCCGAATTAGGGAATTTCGGCAGTGTGTTCTACGTTAAGCTGCTGTAAACCGTTGATGAATCCGGCCCCAGGACTGATGCCAATTTCCTAACCCCAAAGGTGCTTAAAAACGCTTCTTAAAAAACAGATGAGAAGAATAGAGAAATGAAGGAAGAATGAAAGAAGAAAAACGTCTGCTGATACTTAATCACTGACTAATCAATCCAATTACTCTGAAAATGTCGATAACTATTCGTGGTCTTCTTTTAGCTATACTAATTTTTTTATAGCGCTGTAGTGTTGTGTTAATAGTGTGTTTTGTTTATGGCACGTTATTTGGTCAACGTATCACCTGTATCACCTGTCGTCCCGTTGATCATCGACTTGCTCGAGCGGGCGCCAGCAGCGTCTCCATTCGTCCCTGTCGCGTGCCAGAGTGCTCCCATGGATCCTCCTCGCTCGAGGGACACGAAGAGCGTCATATCGGTCGTTCAGGGCTTTCACGAAGAAGTCCGACCAACGCGTTGGTGGGCGTCCTGGTGTTCTTTTGACATCCCGCGGAATCCAGTCTGTGACGGCTCTCGTCCAGCGGGTGTCTGCGACTCGCATTACGTGGCCGGCCCACCTAATTTTCGACGACTTGGCCCATGCGACAGCGTCTCTGATCTTCGAACGTCGGCGAAGCTCGGAACTCCGGAGGCCTTCTCTCACTTGCGTGAGTCGTGTCACTCCAAGCATCGTCCTCTCGATTCCACGCTGCGCGACGCTGATCGCGTGTTCATCCTGCTTTCGCATAGCCCAGGTCTCTGAGGCGTATGTTAGGGCAGGAAGAACAGTGGAGTCGAATAGGTGGGCACGGAGTCGGACGTTCTTCGTTTTCTTCACAACTTCTTCGACGCTAGGTCAACGTAGAAGAAATAAATAAATAAATAAAATGGGTCTGTGCTCCAAAGGACTACTGATGCTTCGTTACAGCACCATTGTACCTTCATGGCTCCAGAGGTCGAGAAAAGGTCGAAAAAATCCAAACTTCGCCTAGGAAGGTTATTTGGGGTGCTGGCCACGAACTCGACATCAGTTTTTGAAATTTCGGCCGATTCGGTAGGTAAGGATGAGGAACGCTTTAGAACATCTGAAGAAGTATCTTATCTTTCTCTGGCCATGACCTTATTCACCCGTACATACCGTGAGCTACCGTAATAGAGCGAAATTTCAGATGTCAGATTCGAGATCAGCACCCTAAATAATACCCCGGGCGAAGTTTGAGCAAAAAATTTTTTGACCTTCCCTCGACCTCTGGAGACCTGAAAGTACAATAGTACCCACACATGTGACAAAGAAGAAGGAAAGTTCTACGTAATATTGCATACACATTCAGACTGACCCCAACCAAGTAGGATGGCGCAGAAATTTCAAAACTTATTGTTTATTCGGCAAATTTGTGAACAAACACGCTTACGCCCACTGCCAGTAGTACGTAGAAAAAAATATATATATACTTATGAATACAACCTCCTCTAAGTGAAAAAGGACGCCAGACGAGTTGGGGGTAGAGTTTTGACGACCAACTTTTCTTGCCTTTTTTCATTAAAGTTTACTATTCAAGCACGATAGTGTCCACCACCCCCCCCCCAACTCGTATAATGCCTGAAAAGACACGGCCACTCACCTTAAGTCCCTTGATATGCGAAGCAGCAGCGTAGTTTCCAATGGTCTTCGTAAGAATAGCCTCGATCACAGTCTCCTTGTTGTAAAGGCGACCATAACGACAGGCGATGATTGGTTTCTGAAACGGGCAGATTCAAAAATGCCTTGAATCGCAGTGAAATCAACACGAAACAAAGGCGAACCTTCAGCGGTTGCTGAGACATCTGACAGTTCTTCCATTTCGAGGCGTTTTTCACGCTCCTCTCGAGCTTCTCGACCTTCTTCTTCTTCTGGACGAGCTCACATCGCTTTGGGATCGTGCCTCCGTCAGCTCCCATGGCGAGCTTGTGTAAAAAGCTCAACGAACCGACAAGTAGACTAAACGCACTAGAACACGGGAACGCTAGAGCACGCGGCACGGACGAAAACGAAAATGGGCGTGGCTGAGCAGCAGACGGCGCACGCCTCGCCGGCTGGCGTCATTTGGATTGTCGTAGGGTGATATTCCGATTTATTGGCTTCAATGTGAGACGAAGGCGGCAACTTCCTTTTTAAGGGTTTTGCGCAACCTTTTTCTCGAACGTTGTAAGCGTGGGAGACCAGTGGTATTAAACCGTTCCCATTTAGAGACCGAGTAATGATAGACAGTTTCCTAATTGGGAGGGACAGCTTACACATGTGCATGATTGCGTAACATTGCACACTTTCTGTCCCGTCGTGTTGCTGGACTACTCTTTCAGTACCTCGTTAGCAGAATTGAGCACAAATTGGCTCGGAGGTGTCACCTTACGTTTGGGAGTCTCCCGCCTTCAAGAGAAGGCACATAAATATCGTAGAAGCGTCTCGGCAAAATGACTTCAGGAGCGCTAAAGACGCCAACGGATCTTCCAAAAATAGCTATCCACAGTTCTCAAACGCTAGCCCCATTCAAACGGCAACCGGAAACCTTGCACCACCGCCGAACAGCTGATTTGCATCCGGTTGTGATGACGTCACATGGTTGTGTGTCATCTTGGTGGTCGATGACTCACACCGCCTCTTTTAATTCGATTCCGCATCGCTAGACCACCCTCATGTCGCAAATGCTTTCACTTCTCAGCTGCGGGCTCGCCCCATCGTCATATAGTCTTAATATCTTTTTGAATTTTCTTTTTTAATTAAATTTCTGTACTTTTCAGTTTTTGCTTGGAGTCTGGTCACGTTCTTCGCGTCCAATACTCGCCGCCTCCCAGTCGTTGAATCATGAGCAACTGGTTTAATAAACCGGACCCTAAGGGTAGGTGCTGTTTTACGAACAATTTGCGAGTTTAATTTGCATTCCATGAACCCTTGGTACTAGTCGTTAATGTGGCCTGCATGCGGAGACGGAGAGGCGCCAGCCAACCAGGACAACGACAGCACGGCCTTCTCTGTATGGGTCGCCTTCTTGGTGCGGCCTAGTCAGGTCACTACCTCCTCATCCCTATGTAGGCCACATTAACGACAAGTACCACCATCTTTCGTACCTTCCTATGACGTCACTTTTCTTATGGTTAGTATTATCATCCTTGATGCAGTCATTCAGATCAGATGCGCGAGAACAACAGGAATATTCGAAGAGCTAATCGGGAGCTTGAGAGCGATCGACGAACGCTGGAACGGAGGGAGAAGGAACTGGTGGGTTGGCTACTGGTAGTTCACATAGCTCTATCTAAGAGATCCCTTTCAAGGAAGCAGAAATAAAGAAGCTGGCGAAGCAAGGACAGAAGGATGCCTGCGCCGTGCTTGCCAAGCAGCTCGTTCAGCTGCGCAAACAGAAGACGAAGAGCATCGGAATGAGTTCGAAGCTCACTGGAATCGGCGCCCAGAACAAGTTCGTTCTGCTTGCATTTACATCGTTATAAGGTCTTAAAACCTTTTTAAGACTATCTAAGGCTCTGTTCATACTTCGCGACGGCAGCGATTGGACGGCCGCGCAAATCATACGTATCGATCTTTTTCGAGCAATCGCCCAGCAAAAATCGATACGTACGATGTGCCCGGCCGACCGGT
This sequence comes from Heligmosomoides polygyrus bakeri, assembly GCA_947359475.1. NCBI lineage: Eukaryota > Metazoa > Nematoda > Chromadorea > Rhabditida > Heligmosomidae > Heligmosomoides > Heligmosomoides polygyrus. The sequence continues at coordinate 100,397,946 of OX375869.1, forward strand.
CGCTGTCGTAGCTACCGTCGCAAAGTATAAACAGGCCTTAACGAGCTGGATTGACGTTTAGGTTTTTCTTCGGCAAGTTCTTCGTGGAGTCTCAGGCGATCGTTTCGGGACCACGTGAATGTTTTGTCTGCTTTAATCAATTAAAAGTGGCTATTGACGGTGCTAGTGGGCGCGTGTAGCGCAGTCGGAGGAGACGCCGACTGTCGCGTGCACCCGATACCAGGTCCCTGGTTCGGATTTCCCGCCCAGGCCGACCAAGCCTTCCATCCCTCCGGGGTCGGTGAATTGGTACCAGACTTGTCTGGGAAGGATAGAGCGCTGACTTGTTCATCGGCTGGCCACCGCAAGTCATTGTATGGCCAAATGCCATTCAACTCGCCTCCACGACATCCCGTAGAAGTAGAATGCGTGGCGCATCCCAAAGGGGATTGAATAACGCCGTTTTTTATCCTTTATTTATCCTTTATTGACGGTGCTACCGTGGTTTTGTTCGCCTTTCCAAAATCGACTGTTTTTTTTTGAATCTTGAGCATACTTTTCTCATTTAGACTTTTTTTCAAATTTTTGGCGCTATTCGAGTTGGGTGGGTGCAGAGAATTTCAGCGGTACATCTAGGATGTGATAGAGCACATCCTAGGTGAACCTAAGATGCAAAAATGAGACACGAAAAATATCAAATACAAAATAAACTAAAAGCGTCTGCAGGAGCACTTGGTTTGGCCTTAAAGGACCTCATCGACCCTATCGAACGCTGGTCCTGCAACGACTGAGAATCTTATTTTGCTTTGGCCAAAAATGTCCGAAATGACCGAAAATCGCTCACTTCGCGAGGTGGAACTATCGAAATCATCGCACCCACCCAACTCGGATAGCGATTTCTTTGGAACTTTCGGTCACTGACCACTGTCCCACTTGAGCGTTTAATGCTCCGTAACATTTTCGTATTTATTGACTATTTTTTATTTTAAAAATCGAAGAGAAACATAGGAACGGGAGTAAATACGAAAAATGGAAGATAGTCTTAGGAAGGTGTGAAGAAGACGGCATAAAAGCGTGATAAAAATGAAGATGAGCTTCACCCTTAGGGCCTGTTCACACTTGGCGACGACAGCGACGGAAGAGATTGGTTGGCCAGGCAATTCATGCGTATCGATATTCGATGGGCGATCAAAAATCGATACGTATAGTATGCTGGCTGACCAATCACTCCCGTCGCGAAGTATGAACAAGCTCTTAGCCGTTTTATATTGATTAAAGTAGGTCAGTGTGCCAGCATCATTTGCCTGGGGCTGTGTGGAAAACTCGTCCATTTTGCGGATAACTCGTCGCTACCATTGGACAATTGGTTTCGAGCACAAGCTGGTCCCCATCTCGCTATGATAGCTTCCTGTTTCTTCTTTTTCTAACCTCTCAAATCCGTGCCAGACTATAGTTGCTTTCAGCCAGCTGTACAGCATGAACAAGATGTCGCAGGTTATGGGGCAAACTGTCAACACCATGAAAACCATGGAGAAACAGATGCCCATGGAACAGGTGGCCAAGAATATGCGGGAGTTCCAGATGGCTCAAGAACGGCTGGGACTGTCTGAAGAGGTGAGCATTTCGGCTAAACGCCCTAAGGCCCCGTTTATACTTCCGACGGCAAGCGACGCGATGGCATGTATAGTAGCCAAATTGATTGATCGTGTCGCTCGATCAATGTGGCTCAATACTGGCGTCGCGTCGCTCGGGGTCCAAGTATAAACGGGTCCATAGACCCAAAGTGTTCTGTAATCTACCGCAGTCTACAGAATCATGTGTAGTGTACGTATTACGGCTACCTTCCTAATTGTAAAACCACCGGAATAATAGTTTAGACGACGTAGAACGCGTTAAGACCTTATTGGGGCCCCGTTGGGGTTTTACGGCCTTCCCTACCACATACAGCTGAAATTCCACGAATTTTTATGCTTTCATGTTTGGGAGGACAGCCCTAGTATGCGCAACACTGCCAGCCTTCGTAACGCTACCCACTCCCGTAACTAGAAAAACGCCTTCTTTTATCAATTTTGCATTCAGTGAAGTGATTTCGACATTTTTGAACTGATGTCTGTTTTGAAGATAATTAATGACGCTCTGGATGGCATTCTTGATGAATCCGGCGATGAAGAAGAGCAGAACGCGATCGTTAACCAAGTGCTTGACGAGATTGGCATTGAGTGCCAAAGCAAGGTGGGTATTATTTCTAACGATTTTATGTTGTTGTTTTTTGTTTATACTCATGTTTGATTGGTTAAGCCCAAGCGTGACTGACATTTTGCGTGTGGTCTGATATGGACCCGCCTTAATCTGGTTCCGAAGCACGTCCAAATTCAACTCCTTTGGGCGCCCTGACCTATCTTCATCTTCCATAAAAAAGGCGCATCCTTAGACTTCGAGAACCGATTGTAGACTATGCTTCGAACGGGGGTCCCTTTTGGTTGGCGTTGAGTCCAGAAAGATAAGAAACAACATTACGATGTGAGCATCAGAAGGCATGAATTGCGAAGCCATAATTGCTGGCTGTAGACGTATTGAAGTAGCCGTTAAGAACGGGTTTTGTAAAGCTTTTTTCTTCTATCGATTGGCTGGTCACATGTTTTGACCAGTGTCCAAATTGGCGGGAAAGTGCTTTTCAAATTTAAAGGGTTGCAAACGTACGAGAACTTTTACATCAACCAATATGTCAACAGACATGACAAATACAATCGAAGTCACGTGGAGCGAGACAGTTCCCACGTCTTTCCAGTGGTGAAGCTCAAAATAGTGAATCATTTATTGACAATGTTCCATGTTCGACTGTCGTTGAATCTTGGCATGTTTTTTATTTGTGCTGTAGGATCTCGTGTAAAGCTGTTGAGCCAAAATTGGCATACTTCTTTATTCGGCTTACGTTTCGGCGTAACCGCCTTCTTCAGAGCCTGGAGAAGACAAACGAAGTTGGGGAAATTGCCCGCCCAAGGATCATTTCCAATTACAGAAGCTCTAGGAGCAGGTCATAGAATGAGATGAAAGGGGGAGTAAGGCAATCGGTCTGACCTTATGAGACAGTCGAGAGACTGCTAAGTCACCCTCGGATAGAGAAAGACGTGGATGAATGAGACTCTCCTTTTGGGCCACATTCTCAGCGACCTTCTGGTTGGCGTCCTCCTGAGTGAAGCCCACAGACGTCGGCAAATGGAGCCAGCTCTTGGATAATAGCCACCCGCTCCTCTTTTCTGCTGATTGCGGGGTTCTTGAACACAATCCACAACGCCTCCAAGGTCTTCCGCACTGCGACCTTCAAGAACCTTGAATTCCCCTTGCGTTCAAGAACCCCGCAATCAACAGAAAAGAGCAGGAGGTGGCTGTCATCCAGGAGCTGGCTTCATTTGCCGACCTCTGTGGGCCTCACCTAGGAGGGCGCCAACCAGAAGGTCGCTGAGGATGCGGCCCGAAGGAAGAGTCTCATTCATCCACGTCTTTCTACATCCGAGGGTGATTTAGCAGTCTCTCGGCTGTCTCATGAGGTCAGTCGGGTTGCCTTATTCTCCTTTTCGCCTCATTCTATCACTTGCTCCTGGACTTCTGTAACTTGAAATGATCATTGGGCGGGTAATTTCTCCAACTCCTTTTGTCTTCTCCAGGCTCTGAAGAAGGCGGTTACTCCTAAACGTAAGCCGAATAAAGAAGTACTTATTGACAGTCTTAAGCCCATCCTCCTAAGATAACCGCGCTTCGTATATTAGGCTGAGATATGCATGCGGAACCTTTGCAGCATGGTTATTTTAGACCTTAAGAAGGGCAAAAGGCCCGAAACATCGCCTCGACGATAGCCGTCAAAAGTGGGATGCGCGGCGAATGCCATAAAAAACTGTGTGGCGCTTTCGTTATCAATTCACCCTTAATTAAACTCAGCTCGTTTCAGCTTGCTTCCGTGCCCAAAGTACCAACAACGGTTGGCACTGCCACAGCCTCCAAACCGATGTCCGATAAGGACATAGAGAACATGCTGGCGCAACTGCGAGGATAGAGGAAACATTTCTAGACTCAAGATACTTGTACATATTCTACATTCATTGTGATTGTCATATTCCCGCTCCTTTCAACTCGGTCACACATTACCTTCGGCGACTCAGCACTCTTACTCTGGTACTTCTACTTCGATTGCCGCTCATTCAGCGACTTTAGAGTATGAAACGGGATTAGCCATTGTGTTCCTACTTTAGAGTAGATTAATTTAGATATTCGACAATGTTTACGCTCATTCATTTCTTTTTCTTCGTAGCGATGTTTTCACTCTTGTATACTCAAGTGTTTGACAGATTGGTCTTTATTGTCCTGCAAAATACGAAAATATAAAAATAACAACAAAATAACTTTAACAGTGTGAAAATACGGCCAAGGTGTTCCTTCACGTCTGAGATCAGCTGCCAAGCAGAAATGAGTCATCGGAGTCTGTTAAAGAAGCAAGAAATCAAGAAACATTAAAAATTAAAAAAAAACGAGTGCATATTATGCGCTGAATTGTTCGGAAAACTTGTCATACTAAGTGATAAATAGTTATAAGCCTCCGTAGCATGACCAAGTTCTTCAGAATTCCAGTAGCAAGTCGTCAAAACCGACTTCAGCACACTGTGGACCAAACGACACTTCAAGTTAATGTGAGCGAAACGGCGACTACACCGGGGTAGCGACAAGGACATGTAGTAGAGTCGACAAAGTAAAGCTCCCATCGGAGAGAATGACACAATTAGACCTCAATTTCCAGCACAATTGGAGCGTGATCGCTGCCCATCACATCGGTGCGAATCTCGCTGCTCTTTACCTAGAACGGAGGACTGTTTTGGTACAAAGGTAACACTGGTTCCAGAGGAATTTCGTTACCCGTTCAGCAGCTCGTTTATCAACAAAAAAATACATAAATTTATTAGTTAAAATTTTCCTTTTTTCGTTGTTTTCTAGAGAACCGATAACCAATCCATTGCTTTTATTCCTAGGTCTGTTTTCTTAGGTTTTCTCCTCTTTATGTTTGTTAATTCTGGGCATTAGTCAATTTGTGCTTGCTTATGTTTCCATAGTAAGCGCATCTTGGCGTGCACAAATAAACAAATACACCTGCACCTGTTGCGAAGTAGACATTGCTATGCAGTTGGGGTGCTTGAGAAGACAAGGAGCTGAATATTTCGCCCTGGTGAACAACAGACAGGATGCTGTTTTCTCGTGAAGTTTCTCAGTGATGCCGTGCAAATATGCGCTAGGATAGGGAATTTTTAGTATTTAGAAAGTCGTTTTCGTAGGGGAAATGTTATTCGATTTCTTCAGCACTATACTTCTGCTCGAATTATCGATTCGAACAGGTATTCTTCTTCAAACAAACAAACAAAAACATTTGCGTCTATACTATGGTGTACCTTCCATGACGGAGATCAAGATCACGCAAGTGTATTTTATTTATTTGTTCGTTAGCTTGAAGAAGAAGACCGTTTCGAATAGGTGATCGTAATTCGAATGATTTCCATTCGAGTTTCAATATTCAGAAAATCGCGCTTTTAAAGCGTATTCGAACTCGAATAATCGAAAGAGTCACGTTCTTCAAATAATTTCAAATTAGAATGCTTGTAAGAATATTAATATTCGAAACTATTTGAATATTCGAAGTTTTTGCAAGTATAGACAACATGGTAACAGTAGTAGATACACCACCACTTGAAGTAGATACAATCGACGAGACAAACCATAGGTGTATTCCGGCCTTTGCAATCTCTGAATCCCTTATGAACACCTACGCAATCAACTCGCAAGAATCGCAGCACACCTAACTGCCGAAGTAAGGCAGAGAAGGGCTTAAGAAGTCACAGCGGAACTGTGACTTCTTAAGCTGGAACTGTGATTTCTTAAGCACCCCTTTTGCTGGTCGATCGGCTAAGCAAATCATACATATTGATTTTTTCCGAGCGATCACCCAGCAAAAGTCGATACGTATGCTTTAACGCATTTGCTTAAGCCTGGAGCGGCTGGTAGAGAGGCTATATGCTGTTACAGGATGTTTTGTTGCTATCAAAACTCTTGCGCCAGGCGGAACTCGAACCCGCACCTTCTGCTTTCCGGGCAGCGAGGTTCGCCTTACACTATCGACGCTGCTTGACCGCACGTAACATCCGCGATATCGTCCAGGTCTGTCAGCACCCACCCGTGATACGGGGATGGGCCGGTCGCTGATATCAGCATGGAACCGGTTAAGCTGAAGACCTTACTAGTAACAGTGCTTTAACACATTTGCTTGAGCCTGGAGCGGCTGGTAGAGAGGCTATATGCTGTTACAGGATGTTTTGTTCTCTTGTCCCCGTATCACGGGTAGGTGCTGACAGATCAGGAGGACATCGATACGTATGATTTGCCTGGCAGACCAATCGCTCCCGTCGCGAAGTATGAACACGACCTAATGAAAACCACGAAACATTCTTCCTCATCGGAGAGTACTGATTTTCTATGGACTTGCTGACATCAAGCGCTATTCGCACGAACAAGCTCACGACTGAGTGAGCTGGAAATTCGCTTACCTTGTCGAATATCCTCTCGCTCACCACATAGTAGTCCAGACGCCATCCGATATTCTTCGAACGAGCGTTGCCCATATAGGACCAAAAGGTATATTCTTGCTTATCGCCATGTAGCTCACGATACGTATCCTAAGACACGAAATACGAAATAACTCCTGCTAATCTTGATGTCCAATACAAAAGAGCTCACCTTAAACCCGGCAGCCAACAATCGTGTAAACCATCCACGCTCCTGGTCAGTGAAACCAGCGGTCTTATTTCTGTTCGATTCAGGATTTGCCAGATCTGAACAGCTTCCAATTTAGTCTAAATTCGAACACAGAGTTCTCACCAACGCTGCTCCCACCGATTTCATTATGGGCAACGTTCAGATCGCCGGCGTAGATGACAGGCTTCTTCTCGTCCAGCTCCTTGATCTTCTTCAAAAATAGCTCCTCCCATTTTCCTCGGCTTTCCAGATTGACTAGTCCTCGACCACTGTTCGGCACATAGGCGCCGATGAAGTAGAAGCGGGTGAACTCGGCGATGATCAAGCGGCCTTCGTCCGAAAACAATTCGCCGTCAATGCCTTTCCACACCTGAAACAACGTTGCAAAGTACTGAAAGTCTTTAGGAATCACAGTTGTGAAGAAGCGGAATGCTGTCAAGCACGTACTTTCCATGTTAGGAGGACGATCTTGTGTGTATAATATGGCGTAAAATTGCCTGGATTTGCAGTCTCACGTGCAATAATGCGCAAACTGATGGGATATTTGTCGTTCCCCTTGCTATTTCTAGTCTGTAGGAACAAAAAATCAACCCTAGGGTATGGGTAGGGGTAGGGCAAAACACCATCTGATCCCCAAACCTAGGAATGCATCCTCTTTTATAGTTGGGTGCCAATTGCCATTAGTCACTTCAAGATTTGCGGTAGTCCCCTAGCCTTTCCTATTTAGCCGCAACCTTGATAAGTTGACGATGTGGGGCTGAATTCAGATTTGTGTGACAATTTCACGCTGCACAAGTACCCCTACCGATTAGGAACGAATCGGGCTTCAGAACACTTTCTTACTAGAGCGCGCACCTCTGGTGAGCACAATAAGGATAAAGGACGGCGTTACTCAATCCCTTTTGGGATGCGCCACGCATTTCACTCCTACGGGATGTCGTGAAGGCGATGTGAACGCGTACTTGGCCATAGAAGGACTTGTGATGACTCGCCGATAGATAAGTCAGCGCTCTATCCTTCCCAGACAAGTCTGAGACCAATTCACCGACCCCGGAGGGATGGAAGGCTTGATTGACCTGGGAGGAAAACCGAACCAAGAACCTGGCATCGGATGCACGCGACAGCCTGTGGTGTGCGTGTAGCGCAGTCGGAGTAGGTGCCGGCTGTCGCGTGCACAGGATACCATGTTCCTGATCCGGATTTCCCTCCCTGACCAACCAAACCTTCCATCTTTCCGGGATCGGTGAATTGATACCAGACCTGTCTGGGGAGGATACTGCTCTGACTTGTCCATTGGCTGGCCATCGCAAGTCATTATATGGACAAATATGCATTCAAATCGCCTCCACGACATCAGGTAGAAGTAGAATGTGTGGCGCGTCAAGACGGATTGAGTAAGCCGTCATTTATCCTTTTAAAGCCAACTTAAATCGCTGAGGAACAGCTCTGTCGCCCCGCTGTCCGACTCCAGTTTGTGCTTTCGCCAATATTCAAGCGTGCCAGCACTGGCCGCACCTCGTGATTGCATGAGAGGACAGCCGAAGTACGCCAGTGTAACAAAACGTCGCTTGCAAATTGCCGCTCCCTTCAGTCGCTGATGTAACACTGGAGTGTAGCTTTTCTCGCCGACTCACTAGAAGACGGATCATGGAGAATTGATGGGAGAGACAATCAACACATTTTTATGCCGCTGGAATCAAGCGCTATCCATGTTAATAAACTACAATCGCATGAGACTGATTGAGTTCTCAGAACACCAATACCTTTTTTGTGATACATACGCTATCAAACTGCTCCACGATACCCCACAGAAGCAGAGTGCCTGTCACCATGGAAATATTGATTGTGATTATGCTCTAATGACCCATACGAATAAGTATTCGAATGATTCTCATTCGACTTTGAATATTCGAAGTCGAATGTTCAAAAATTCGTGTTTTTCGAAGTACTTAAACTTCGATATTCAAAGACTGCGCTTTTCGCAAATATTTGAATTAGAGAGTTCGAAAATTGTGGCCATTTGAAAGCATTCGAATTCGAATACTCGAAATTTTGTGAAGGCATAACTATAGTACTGATTATCGTCGACATTTGCTTCAATCCCATCGAATCTCAGTTCATCCTATGGACTAGATAGCATCAAGAGAATGAGAAAGAGGAAACAGCATTGAAGTGGTTAGGCTAACCAAGAAAATCAGGAATGGACGCTAGAAAGTGGGTACATCCTGTACTTTTTCCGGTGTATGTCGCGAACGTGGACAGCATTAGGAGGTGGGAACTCATCAGACAATCAGGGGCCGGACTCATCAACGACTTACAGCCATTTAACAGAGAAACTACAGCCGAAATTCCTGGTAGCGCGGCTTATCCGGCGATATAGTGAGCAACAAGCCGCTTTATCTGAGTTTTCCGCTGTGAAATGTAAGTCGTTGATGAATCCGATCCCAGATCGCATCGAATAGGCATGCTATTTAGAGAAAAAGTGTATGGTCGCTACGCTTATTGGCTGGTATATGTTCGGTGTTCTGCTTCGTTATGATTGGCTGGCGCGTGACCATCTCCCAATGCTGCCCACCTACGCGACATGTACCCTTTTTCCACATCCGACAGCTTCAGCCAAGCAAAGGTATGGAGTTGGACGTCCATATAACGTATGTATCTGTACATAAGCGCTTTCGGAAATTTCTGCGGTTTTTATGGCTGAAGGAAGAATTGGGCCCCTCTCTAGACGCTGGCAGCCAAAAATGCTCTTGCTATTAGCAGTTTTCCTCCTGGCAGCCCCCACCCCGCCCTAATCCGTGGTCTGCATAGCTCCCATCCATAGAACTCATGAATGAAACGCCTTAGTGACTCACATTCAAGGGTTTAATCTTGCTGAGCAACGCGACACCAGCGTATCCGCCTTTGTTCTTCTGCGAGATCGCCAGCGTCTTGTGATAGTCCTGAACGCAAATATTTCGTTAATAAGATAGAACAAACAAAAACAACGTGAAACAATGAACAACCTGCTTAAACCATGATTATTAAACATGAATTATCCAAAAAGCTAAAGAAGGGTCGTATCACAACTTCCCTCATACGGAGCTTTTTAAATTTACATCTACAAATCGACATTAAAACAAGCTAAAATTTCGGTCCTTCACACCGCATCCAGGAAGCGAAAGACAAGACTGATTACCCCACTGCTCAATGTATCATTGACAAACTGATATCATCCGTAATCTGGGTTATATACCATTTTCAAGTCGAATTGGACAGTTTTCAAATCTAATCGGACACTTTTCAACAGCATGGCGCAATCTCTTTTTCTTGGCGCTAAAAAATGGACGCCTTCCTGCCCCTTAAAACAAGCTTTAAACCATTATGTTTCCTCAAAAATGCAAAATTTTGTAAAATTCCAAAAAACGTGTTCACTTATTGGGTAGGTGAGTTGAAACTTCAAAGAAAGTAAGATTTGGAAGAGTTTGCCTTGATTTCAAGTCTTGAGCTAGCTTAGAAGTGCTGATTTGAAAAGTGTCCAATGATATATTCTAATGTCTTTAGCAATACAATTCTTACCAAGACCATTTTGTATAAGTACATTGTAAAGTTGGCGCGTGTAGCGCAGTCGGAGAAGGCGCCGACTGTTGCGTGCACCCGATACCAGATTCCTGGTTCGGATTTCCCGCCCAGGCCAATCAAGTCCTCTATCCCTCCGGGGTCGGTGAATTGGTACCAGACTTGTCTGGGAAGGATAGAGCGCTGACTTGTCCATCGCAAGTCATTGTATGGCCAGATACGCATTCAAATCGCCTCCACGATATCCCGTAGAATTAGAATGCGTGGCGCATCCCAAAAGGGGTTGAACAACGCTGCCCTCTATCCTTTTTATCCTTATACATTGTAAAGTTCTTTTCTCATATTATTAAAATATTCCATTTTGGACAATATTTTAGCAATCCTTAGAGTCCAAATCTGTAGTCGTTTTTTACTCTTACAACCGGAAAAAAAACCCGTCCGAGTTGTCCGGGTGCAACGCCCACAGCCGCGCGGGTTTTTATTAACCATGGAACGCCTTACTAGAGGCTTTATACGTTGGAGCCAGGGATGAAGGACATTAACGACGCTACGACGCTCTATGGGATTTTCTGCCCATCAGAAGCCTCCCCCCCCCCGCCCCGACCCTATTTGCGCCGGGGAAGCGTGCAAGCAAACATCACTAGCTGCAGCGACTGATTAGCAAAGGGATAGGCAACTCGGTCCCGCAACGATTTCCCTGAATTTCACTCCGAAACTACGGTCAATAACTCAGACGGTTTTTTCCGGTTGTAAGTTTATCAAACACTTCGTTTTTTTTCTCATGAAGTCCAAGTAGAACTCGAAAACGATCCTCACCTTGAAATCAGTTCCAATATCCACCGGCCATTCGTTGCACTTGATCTCTCCGAGGAAGATCAGGTCGGCAGCCTCGGCCAATATCGACTTGTGCCCGCCTTTCTGAAGCGGCAGGCAACGAATTCGTTGAATTCCGTGCGAACATTTTTAAGGGATTCCGGTCTAACCTTAGCGCATGCTCGTAGTCCGGCAACGTTCCAGCAGAAGATCTTCCACTCTCGTTCCTCCTCGTCTCCGCGAACCCCGTTCTCCTTCGATGACTCGGAGTCGCCCGACGGATCACTGTCGACCTTCCGCTTTTTCGAATCGAAAAAACTGGTCTGGAAGGGGAAAATATACGGAACTCGACGGCAGAATCAAAAATCGAAGACGACATTACCAGCTGCTTTGCCTTGCGTTTCGGCATCGTCGTAGAGTTGGCGATGTGGCGACGAAGAAGGCCGGCCAGCATTCAAATCGCCACCGCGCGCCAACTGACGTCGGAGGTGCTCGAGCGACGTTGAGCTCCAGAGGCAACAGAATCACCTCAAATCGGTCCCCATTTAACTGTAGAGCCAGAGTTCAACAGAAGGGTGCGTGTGACACACCGAACATGATCGATCACAAGGACTGACGACTAAACAGCCAAGGGTAGCGACGAGTTGGCCGCCAAAATGGACGAGTTTTCCTGCAGTGCTACGGGATTCGTTGCGGGACCACTCAAACCCTTGCTCATTTTCCACCCATCTTGAATGGTGAATTGCTAGCTATAGGAATCGCTCAGATTGAATTCGTATTGTAAATCCCTGTCTCACTTTGTGTACATGTCAAAATCTCATTCGTAGTTCAGACTTCCGTCCGACTTTCAGCCCCGAGTACTGTGGGAAAACTTGTCCAATTCTAAGAATCGGACGAGGTTTCCCACGGAAGTCGGGGCGAACTAGAGCCTGTTCGTACTTCGCGACAAGAGCGGCAAAAGCGACAAGAGCGACAAGAGCGACTGGGGCGACGGATGTAGTGTGGTGTACGTAAATAATTGTGTACTCCACACTCCGTCCACGACGAATGTAGTGTGAAATGCGTAATTATTTACGTACACCACACGACATCCGTCGCCCCATCGTTCCAGTCGCTCTTGTCGCTCTTGTCGCGAAGTATGAACAGGCCCTAAGTCGAACGGACATTTACACTACGAATCCAGTTCAAGCGACTCTTATGCTTAGCAGTTTATTAATTGAGTTGGGTGAGACAGATAGCGAGAGATTGAGAAGTCCTGCAACGAACACGGGAGTACTGTAGGAAAGCTCATCGCTACGCTTGGCGGTTTAATCGCGGCTATCACAAAGAAACCCAAGCAATCGCTTTTCAAATTCTAGCTCTGGGTTTTTGAGCGCACCCGTTTCGTTTTCACATTCTTGGATTGGTATTCGGAAATGAGCCCCCAAAACAGAACAAAAAATGCTCCCAATGTTTTTAGCGCTTTCCTAGTTGGGGTGGGCCAGTATGGATTTGTGTAATATTACGTCATTTTCTCGAGCAGTTCCATCCCATTGCTCTGAATTTGTCTGAACGTTCCAGCGGCAGATCCATGATACTTCGCCATAGGCTGCTTAGAGCTTGTTCATACTCCGCGAGGGTAGCGCTTTGTCTGACCGATCTGTCGCTTCCGTCGCGAAGTATGTACAGGCCCTCAGCGCTATTTGAGAGACTGACGCAACGAGCCTGGTGACACAATTTCACGCAGTTTTGTACATTTTCTCTTGGCATTGCCCAACTGGAATGACCCCCTAGTTTATTCTTGCGCGGCACCACGATCACCATAGATATTGATTTTTCTCGCCGCCCGGTCGATATCTATCCCGATCATCGTGCTGCGTCGCGCAGCGGCGCAAGTATAAACCAGGGCTAGGGCGGTGTTCACAGTCCTCAGCGGCGACCGCTCATTTGAACAAATAATACGTATCGATTTTTGCCTGGCGATCGCTCGGCATTAATCGATTCGTATGCCTTCCACGGCGCGTGTAGCGCAGTCGGAGGAGGCGCGACTGTCGCGTGCACCCGATACCAGGTTCCTGGTTCGGATTTCTAGCCCAGGCCAACCAAGCCTTCCATCCCTCCGGGGTCGGTGAATTGGTACCAGACTTGTCTGGGAAGGATAAAGCGCTGACTTGTTCATCGGCTGGCCACCGCAAGTCATTGTATGGCCAAATACGCATTCATGTCGCCTCCACGACATCCCGTAGAAGTAGAATGCGCTGGCGCATCCCAGAAGGGATTGAGTAACGCCGTCCTTTATCCTTATCCTTATGCCTTCCACGAGCGACTGAGTCGCTCCCGTCTCAGACTATAAACAAGCCCTAACGAGAAGAGTTGCACCAGAGCGCACGAAAAGGTGCTCCAGTGTTTCCTGCTGCTTTCCTAGTTGGGTGGGACCAGTGTGGATGTATGCACAACTTCATGTTTCTCTTCCCTTGGAGTCGCCTCATCTTCAGTGTTAGATCACCACACCTCTGTGATGCTCAGACTCCAGTGACAGCATCATCATTCGGCATGGGCTCGGCGTTATTCCCGTAGGGGTACAGGGGACGCAAGACAGGCGACACAATTTTACGCAACTTTACGGGCATTTGCACTGCCACCACCCAATTAGGACAGCGCCAAAATATACTTTCCATGTTGTGAAGAGTGTAAGGACCTGCACTATGGTAAGGAATCTGTAGTTTTGAGCCACTGCAGTCTTCGTTCTCATTTTTCTGTCTTTTGTGCCATCCCCTGTTCACAGAAAGTGCCGTGAGAGATGGCAAGTCTCGTTTATGCTCATTATGACCTAACCAGCTTCTGTTGGAGTTTCCAGTGTTATTCAAAGGTTCTATATTTATTCGATGTAGATTAGCCCCATATCGATTAATCGCACCGCCCAATCGATACGGGAGCTTTCGATTACGTCGCGCCACGCCGCGACGTTGCTCCACCACACATTTTCTAAGGCCTATGGTATAGTCCCGCGGGACGTCCGCGTACGGAAAGTGCACTGCGGAAGGTGGTCGCCGACCCGGGACCGGCGGCCGACACTGAATGATAATCGCACTGGAGCGCGCATACCATTCCGTGAATTAGAAACGTTCCAAGCTCACATAGTCGGTCGTTTTCGAATTGGAGCACGTTTATTTTTTGATAACGTTTTTGATAACGTCGACCGACAGCCTCCCGCGGTGCATTGCACTGCGGGAGGTTGTCGGTCGGCGGGGAAGTATACCAGCCCGTCCACCGACCGCTGCCGACGATCCGCGGAAAACGGGTGTTGCGGACTGCGGCTATTGGGCACGCGTTGGGTCCCGACTAGATTATTCCCGTTCCGAGGATACTTCTGGGGGACTATACCATAGGTCTAAGGTAAACCATCTCTGGCTTGTGCAGCTATGTCGAGGAATAATTGCCTTAACTACAACTACCATGTAAGCGACTTGTGCTGTACCATTTTTATTTGTTGACTGTACAAAGACAACAATAAATAGGGCACTCAGATAAAAATGTTCTGTCGTATTTATGACGCGACAAATGAAATGTTCGGCTGCAAGACGAGATCAGTTTTTGTTGGCCCAGTTCACACGCAGTGAGCGACCGTTGAAATCCGTTCCGTTGAGGGTGTTGACGGCATTCTGGGCGCCGGCCTCGTCAGAGAACTCGCAGAATCCGAAGCCCTTTGGACGGCCGGTCTCGCGATCGTACACGATTCTGAAAGTGATTGTCAATTAGTAAGGACTCTAAAGTACCGGTGAATACGTAAGATGATGGAGTACAGCTGCTGCGAGGACAATTCTTGAAGACCTATTGGTGATCTGTAGGCTTCGAATTGCAGAACTAAGTAGCTATGCGTCAGCAAGCGTTTAGTTTGCACACAACGCGCGACGCGACGTAATGATAATATCGATTCATCGCGTTGGCGATCGATATTTGAGCTTATCATTATATCGAGTTGCGCGCCGCGTGCACACTAAACAACTCCTTATCCAAGAGCTCGCTCATAGTCCACAGTAAAGAAAGCAATTAATCGCCTGCGGGAAGTATGTGTATCGATTTTTGCAGGACGATCGCCCACATGAATCGATTCGTATGCTTTGCTCGAGCTACTCGGTCAGTTTCGTCGCGGACTATAAGCTGCCCTTAGGACAGCATTTATACTCCAATCGCCCGACGGCGTGGCGTCACGAATGTTACCAATATCACTAGTATCGATCGCCTGCGCTACCTAATCGATATAGGATTCACTCATTACGCCCGTCCCTCGGCGACTGAGGTATAAATACCTCCTTAAGGGGGGGGGGGGGGGAGGGTTATACTCCCAACGCGTCTTGGTCGCCCCGCCGATCTCCGAAGGTCTCCCAGTCGCAGACCATCGCACTGCGCCGCCCTTTATTTTATGGAGCGATTCGCCGAATGCAGTACCCCAAAATGCCGTAAAATGAGGTGTTTTGAATTCGCGAGGTGGATACGCGACGTGGGCGCGGATTATCTCGATATCTATGTCTATCACGGTGAAACATCGCGTGACGCGACGTAAGGATAAGCTCTCATATCGATTATCCGCGTCACTCAATCGATCTGGGTGCTTACCATTACGTCGCGTGCACAATGAGGCCCGTTTATACTTCCATCGCCACGCGACTCTGTGCCACGTATAGAGGCCAAATCGATTGATCGGCCGCTCGGCGTCATCGCATCTCTCGAAAACGGCGCGATGCGATCGATCTCGGTTGGTTGGAGCACGGTTCTGCTCTTCCTTTAGGCCGGGGGCATACTTCCATCGCCGCGATGCCATCGCAGCGTTCGCTTCATGGCCATTCCGCCGCACGCGACCGATCAGCCAAAGGAAACTTCGCCGCGGCCACCGCAACAGTGGCGGTCGGCATGTGCGACGGCTTCCCGCGCTTATCGCGGGCATGGCATACTTTTTCGCGCCGCGCGCGGTGTTTAGCGTTGGTTCTGGACGGATCGCCGCCGCGCTTCCTTGCAGAGCGATGAGCGATGCGAGGAGCACTGAAAAGTTCAAATTCTTTCGCGTCGCTCTGCAAGACTCATCGCCGCGATTCCATCGCGGCGACGGGAAGTATGCACGAGGCCTTACAGTGGGCCCGGAGAAACGTGTGCACAATTACGTGTGTGCAAGTACGCAATTCTGCGTAATGGCGTCTCCAGGCTATGGGAGTATGAACGGGACCTAGACAATCCAACATATCGATTGGGTGACGCGATCAATCAATATGGAAGCCGATCACTGCGTCGCGTGGCGCTCCGAAGAAATCCAAACGCCCATATCCGATTGCCGGTAGTTAATCGTTGAAAGTTTCAGAATTGTCCACATCACAGATGTGCTCCATCGTCCTACACGCGCGCCAAATGTCCAACGAACGAACGAACCTGACGTTGGTCACATGTCCAGCTTGGCTGAAGTGGCTTCCGATAGCATCTTCGGTGGTCTGGTATGGGATGTTTCCCACTAAAACAGACAGACGATTATGGACGGCAACGAAGTTGACAAGAAATAAAACCGATACCACTCAGAATAGTTATATATTCCGTGATAAGGCCATTACAGAGCGAAGGCGTCCTATCCTAGACTAGCCTAACCTAGTGAGACAGCTACGAGACAAGCATGCATGAAGACTACAAGATACTGCCCAATCAGTTAGTCAATTCCCTCTACCGTTGTGTGGTGTGTCACGACGGTGCTCGCGTCCACGCTCTGACGTGGTGGCGGTGGTGGTGGTGGTGGTGGTGTTTGTCGACTCATCCGCTCTCTCGGGCTCTGTTGGCGCCGCTGGTTGGTTGGGATATTAATAAATTAACATTATGGCATTTATCGCCACCGCGGTCGTGCGCCGTCTCCTGCAATATCGGAACGTTTTCGAAGGCCGTTACAACCAATGAGAACACCGATAAAGCATCATCATCATCATCGTCATCATCACAATGAAGAAATTCGGCTCTTTTTTGCTACTACACTGAAATGCCCTAGGTTATGAGACGTTCGATAACGGCTGGAAAAGACGTACCGTAGACGGAGAAGCGCGAAGGCTGCTGCTGCATAGCCATCGTTGCCATTTTCTCGGATTCTTTTTGAAGGTTGGAGAGAGACTTGAAAGCAACCGCCTACGATGAGAGGAAGATGCTGGAATGAGCCAGCCGGCGGCCGCACGCGTGCCACCGTGGCCGCTGCTACGCGGCGCCGCCCATATCGCCTGATTCAGGGCGGATACGGTAGCGATTGCGGGGCATTCGAACGGCCTTTGCGCCTCGCGAGCGCATTGTTACTGGCCGGACGGTGGTGAGCGGTCTGTGTTGGTAAAGGGGTGAAGTTAGAGAAGAGAAGGCGCCTCAAATTCCCACATGCCCCTCCGATTAGGATAGATCCGGGTCGAGTTATCTGGCCAGGCAAGTATTCTCTTCTCGTGCTCGTTTCGTACGTTTCTTGTTTTCACCGTAGAGATAACGACGGCGAAATATGAGTTCAAGCTCCCTGAACGATTTCCGACGGAAGCAGAATGCGTGGCGCATTCCCTAAAGGGTTTAGTTCGTGCCGGCCGTATTTTGAGATTGAGGGCATTCTTTGGTGAAATCCGAGACGCCTTTGGTCTTCGCCCGCATTTTTTAAAAATAAATTTCAATGAAGAAAAAATCAAGGTAACCTCCCTGGACGTGTGTTTTCCGTAAAGAAAGCGACAGTCAAATATGAGCTCCAGCTCCAGTGGAAGCTGAATGCGTGGCGCATTCCCTAAAGGGGTTGATTAATGCCGACCATTATACCTCTACCGTGAGCTATCAGCATTCTTAGGAGGATTTTCGCCTCGTTTCAAGACCAGGTTCGTATTTTGAGGTTGAGAGCATTTTTGGTGAAATCATGGAGTCAGATTCATCAACCACTTACAGCAATCTAACGGTGAAACTACTGCCGAAATCCGTCAAAAGCGCGGCTTACCAACAAGCGATATTGTGTGACATTTCATCATATCCTATCACTTGATAAGCCGGGATAGTCGTTGATGAGTCTGGCGGAAGCTGAATGCGTGGCGCATTCTCTAAAGGGACTGCGGTGCATGTCGTGAAGATGGGCAGCGTTGGGAGGTGGAGGCGCGCCAGCCAATCACAATCAAGTGGAGTACCGAGTGACCACACCTCAGCCAATCAGGGTGCTGACCGTCTACAAGCCTCTGTGACCGTCATGCCAATTTGATGCGAGATATGGCTGGCTGACGCGTTCCCAACGTCCAATGCTGCCCATATTCGCGACATCTACCGGGATTGCCAAATGCCGAACTTGTTTCCTCCCCTGAGCTGCCAGCATTCGTCTATCCGCCTGCGTCGACCTCATTTCAGCTGTTCGATAGCTGGCTATTCCATTTCCAAGGCAAAAACGACCAACTGACCCGGTTTCGCCGGTGAATGTTTCTCTTCACATTTAGGTCGCTCGATGTGTCACGAAGTTTAGGCGTATATTGCTTCCTTCGTGGACCGGTTCTGTACGGTGTCCAGTTCGCTTCAATAACAGCGCCGTCTCCCGGTCGGATCTATGAACAGCGGCAGCGGCAGCAGTCAGGCGGTGCTGTTTGTCTCGACTCCGCGTCGGAAATGCAGTGATAACCGTATCTGAATCGCTGTGTGTTTTGGAGTCAATGACGAGGCTCACCATCAGAAGACGTCCAGTAATTCAATTCCATTCACTGACATTTGGATGACTGGGATAAGATCTTTCCGCTCGGTTGAGCACTTTTAGAAAATTGATGATATGATGATATATACCATTTTCGCGTCAAATTGGACACTCTTTTAAGGCCTGAGTTAAGGCCCTCCCAGACTTCTGCGGCGTTGCCGCTGCCCTATCCTTCATCATAGGGCAGGGACGCAGAGCTCGCCGCCGGCGGCGTCCCGCCCTATACTTAACCATTGCGGCGAGCGGCGTTGCCGCAGAACTCTGTGGGGCCCTTTATACTCCCGCGGGAGCGTCCGCGGAAGGGCGGGAATCGCGCCGAGATTCCTCACCTGGCCAATCGCCGGGCCCCGCCACGCCCGCCGTCCGCGGTGCATCCCTAGTCCGCTGACGTTCCGTGGATACTCCCGCGGAAGTATAACAACAGTATAACACTGGCCTAAGGGCCCATTTATACTTCCGACGCCGAGCGACGCGACGCCACGTATTGTGGCCACATTGATTGATCGCGTTTCTCAATCAATGGCCACTATACGTGACGTCGAGTCTCTCGGCATCGAAGTATAAATGGACCCTAAACAAGCTTGATGCCTTTGAAATCACGGCGAACGTCTTCCGAATCGAAGCGAGTTTTTTACTGGTTAAATTACACACCCACTAAGATGGTTAGAATATTTTTTTTATTCTAGGAAAATTTGATACAACTTTCTTTAAAATTTTTTAGTTTAGCTTAATTTTTTTGGTTTTAGCTTAGTTAAATTTTGTCTTAAAACGCAAAGCCGCGCCATGCACTCGAAAACTTCATCGCGATTTTTATCTGACTGATAGTGTAAATGCCGCGCTTACATAAACGGAAATTTTGCTATCAATCGATCAAAAATCGCGTCTTGGACGAGGGCGTGGAGCAATCTCTTTGTTTGACATCTAAGAATGGCCTGCTCTTTGGAAAAAAGGCCTTGAATCATTATTCTTCCTTAAGGACGACAATTGTATAACATTTCAAACACCTTGTTCATTTATTGGGCCGGTGAATCGAAACTTCAAAGGAAGCTACACTAAAATTTTTCTTGAACAAAAAATTATTCCATCCTTTTTGAAGAGTATCTAGTTTAGTATGGAAGGAGCTGTTTCGATTTGAATGATACTCGGTTTGATATAAAAAGCATTAGGCCCCGTTTATACTTCGTCGCGGCGCGACGCGACGGCCACACAATGAGGCCAAATTGATCGATCGCGTCGCACAATCAATATGGCCACTATACGTGGCGTCGCGTCGCGGCGCGACGAAGTATAAACGGAGCCTTAGGCCGGGGGCATACTTCCATCGCCGCGATGCCATCGCGGCGCTCAGTTCATGGCCATTCCGCCGCACGCGGAAGAGCAGTCAAAGAAAACTTCGCCGCGGCCGCCGCAACAGCAGCGGTCGGCATGCGCGATAGCTTCCCGCGCCCATCGCGGGCATGGCATACTTTTTCGCGCCGCGCGCGGTGTTTAGCATTGGTCCTGGACGGATCGCCGTCGCGCTCCCTTGCAGAGCGATGGGCGATACGACGAGCACAGAGAAATTCAAATTCTTTCGCGTCGCTCTGCAAATCTCATCGCCGCGATTCAATCGCGACGACGGGAAGTATGCACGAGGCCTTAGGCTTGTCTAAAAAAACGGTCCAATTTGGCGTGAAAATTGTATAAATAATAAATGCTAGAATAAAAAAATAAAATAAGGAGTTAGGAAGTTGCTAAGAAATTGAGCGCAACTACAGGTCTGCAGCTACACAGTATGATCGAAAAAGGAGAAGAACAAACAAAAAATAACAAAAAACCATAAATATGTAAAAAAAATGTAATATAATAAATTTGAAAAAAATTAGATAAAATATAATATTAGTAATAATAATAAACAAAATCCCTTTGTGTGATACGCGTTCACTTTAAACGGAACATCGTGGATTTAATCTGTTTTCGCCTACGATAGCTTGTGGTGGCCAACCGATGAACAAGTCAGTGTTTTATCATTCCCAGACAGGCCTGGCACCAATCCATCGACGCCGGAGAAATGCAGAGGGGGGGGGGGGGGTTGGTTGGCCTAGGTTGAGCTCGCACCGAGATTCTGGAGTGCGGGTGCACATGTCACCTGGCGCCTCTCCCAACTGCGCTACCATGCGGTGGGCGACTGTCCACATCAATCGATTCATATCTTCTGCGTGGACGATATTCTCCGACTGTGAACTCGTGCTAAAATCAATTTCGCCCTGAAATTTAATACCTTTCGCTCTCTTAAAGGATAATGGATAGTGGTCGGCGTTATTCCATCCTTCTGCGGAATGCGCCGTGCACTCCACTTCTATAGAATATCGTGGAAGTTATTTGGATGCATTTGTGGCCTATACAGTACGTGACCTGTGGTGGTCACACCGAAGAGATCGGTGTTGTATGCTTCTTGGACTAGTTCGGTAGCAACTCACTGCTGCAGAAAGGATGGAAAGCTTGGTTGGCTTCAAAAGACCCCGACGTTGCACGATACACACAAGAATCGCGAACTCCTCCCAGTGCTCTACCTTCGTACTCATATTAGCTTTATGATCCTCACAAATGTTCCAGATCTATTCCAACGGTCACACGAACGCATTAATTTCTGGAATTGGCGTGGGATTTTTTCTAAATTGGTCTCTGTCGTCGAATAAGTGATGTCCTCCGCAACGAACTAACGCCTTTACCATTTAATTTACGCCTGAAGTCGGTTCTGCTCTCATATTTCAGCTCATAACATCTCTTTAAGCACTTTTTTCTTGGTAACCTGTGCTGATTATTAGAGGAATACGTGCAGTAAAGAACTTTTGAGTGTTCTAGATGTTATGGTGAATAGCGCACTGAATTCATGGCTTCTTAACGCCATATGTGTGACTCATGTTCAAATTATGGTTACAACTCTTTGCTAAACACTTATTCATTGCATTCCTATCAATATTGGGATGAGTGGCTCTAACTCCGTTGTCGAAATAAAGTAAAAGATATGAGGAAGAAGAATAAGGTTTTTTTCAAAGCTTGTGGTGGTCCATAGACCTAAACTTCCTTAACTTGCGCAAAGTGCACACGTTTAAACGTTTACGTCTGCCTCTCTTTACGTAAAGAATGAATAATCAACGATATTTGAAGCAACTATAGAGTGTTCTATCTTTTTGGGGTAGATGAATTGGCGACTTTTCTCTTGTAGAGATAAAACACTGACTTGTCCACCGTCTGGCCACCACATCTCATTGCATACGCATCTCAAATTGCCTCCATAATATTTATTTATTTATTTGTTTTGTACGTGGACAACCACGCGATGCAGTTAAGAAACACAACTAGACCAAATACAACTCAACACACAGCAGCAGTACACGCACTAAGTGAAGCTTTATACGTTGGAGCCAGTGATGAGGGATATAGACGACGCTCTATGTGATTTTCTGAGCATCAGAAACTCACCTCCCGCCCCTCTGCCCTATTTTCGTTGGACAAGCACGCAAATATCACGAGCTGCAGCGTCTGATTAGCAGAGAGGTAGGCAACTGCGTGGTCCCGTAACGATTTCCCTGAATTTCACTCCGAAACTACGATGTACAACTCAGATGTTTTTTTTCGCTTGTAAGTTTATCAAAAACTGAATGGTGGCACATTCCGAAAGGGATTGATTAATGCCGTCTTTTACCCTCAATTACGTTCTGTTGTGATCGAGACTCGCGCCAGGCTCAACTCGAACTTGCACCATGTGCTTTCCGGGCAGGATGATAGCCCATCACATCAGTAGCGTTGTTCTATAGCAGACAACATCGCGATATCACGGCTGAGATCTGGCATGACATTGCATCGAGGCAATAACGAGTGTTGTATGCGATTAAACAGCGCATTTGGTGCAATGAGCTACCATCCTACCCGGAAAGAAGAGGGCTAGGTTTGAGTCCCGCCTGGTGCGAGAGTTTTGATCACAACAAAACGTCCTGTAGCGCCAAGAACAGCATTAGTAGTGTAACGTTATTCTGGGCCTTCACACTCTCATCTTGGCTACACATTTCGTTGCTACATTGTATTAGATAAAGAAGGATAGAATGCGTGGCGCATACCGAAAGGTATTGGATAACGCCGTCCTTTGGCCCTTTGTCTATTATTTATATGACTGGCTTGATGGTCTTCTTTAATCGTCTTCATTAATCTATTTTTTGGTAGATTTTCAGATCTATCCTAGTGGGTGACATCACTTAGGCCCCGTTTATACTTCGTCGCGGCGCGACGCGATGGCCAATGAGGCCAAATTGATCGATCGCGTCGCACAATCAATATGGCCATTATACGTGGCGTCGCGTCGCGCCGCGACGAAGTATAAACGGGGCCTTAGCCTTTTTAACGTCAGTAAAAGTGTAAGTGAGCATTTTGTGGATGTAAAACACTCAGTTGATCTATTAAAGAATCTTTAATGCAATTTAATAGCCTAGAAAGACCACACTGCTTGTGTTTGTTTCGCTCTTCTAGCGATTCGCCTCCTCCCTCCCGACTAGGATGAAGTACTGAGAGAGACAGTAGATTCATCAAGGATTGTTCCTCGAAATTTGGCTTTTAAATCGATTTTTTTCGCTTGTTCTTTAAAGGTGAACGTTTTCGTCTTCATTTTTTCGATGTGGAACACATTTCCAAGCCTCTCTATTATGTGTTTGCATTTTTCTCCGCATTAGTCATCCTTCCATTATCTGTCAGCGTCGAATTGTCATCATCGCTGTTCACAACCCCTCTCACTGGCAACGTTTCACACCTTCCGTTCCAGATGCCGCTCATCAAACGAGCGGTTTCACCCGTGGACGTCAGTCGGGTGAAGATACCGCCCGAGGTGACCAACGGAGAGCTACAGTTCGTGGCGAACAGCACGTTGGCGAATCTGATCCGGCAGCTGAGCTCGATCAGCAAGCACGCCGAGCACATCTTTGGGGAGATCTACTTGGAAGCGATGAAACTCGACCACAAGTCGAACACTCTGGAGAAGCGGATAGCGAACCTCACCGAGAAGGTGTCGAAATTGGACTCGACAAACGAACAAGGTACTTTTTGTCGTCCAAAGCGGCTTCTGGATGTTTCTTGAGTGGCTAATTCTAGGCACTGCTTTCATTAGGGTATCACTTTTTCCTTGCTGGCGTTTACACTGGACCTAAATGGTTTAAACCGATAGCGAAGGGCTCAGATTGTGAGAAAATTTTGAGAATTCTATTCGAATTGGCTGTTTGAACGGAATCACCATCTTTAACTCGAGCCTGCGTGAGCTTAGAGTGGCTGGTATGGTAGATAGAAGTTGTTAAATGGATGTCTAGTTGCGGTCAAAACTCTTGCGCCGGACGAGGCTCGAACCAGCACTTTCTGCTTTCCGCACATTGGCCCATCCACCTGCTTGATCGAACGAAACATCTACATATCTTCCTTGAAAGTACATACCCCTCAGCACTATCTCGTGACATCAGGATGAGCCGGCCATTGATCAGCATGAAACCGGTTAAGCTGAAGGCATTCGTAGAAATGATTTTTAACTTTTTGTTTGAGTCTAGAGTGGCTGGCATAGAAGATAGAAGTTGTTGGATGGGTCTCTACTTGCGTTCAAAACTCTTGCGCTAGATGGAAGGGCGAATGCCCTGGATGCAGGTGTGGGTTCGAGTCCCATCTGGCGCGAGAGTTTTGATCGCAACTAGACATCCATCTAACAAGTTCTATCTTCTATACCAGCTGCTTTAGACTCAAGCAAAAGGTTAAAAATCATTTTTACCAGTGCATTCAGCTTAACCGGTTTCATGCTGATATCAGCGGCCGGCTCATTCCGATGTCACGGGTGAGTGCTGATAGCTATGTACGTGCTAGGAAGATATCGCGGATGTTCCGTTCTATCAAACTGGTAGATGAACTAATGCCCGGAAAGCAGAAGGTGCGGGTTCGAGTCCCGCCTGGCGCAAGAGTTCTGATCGCAAGTAGTAATCACGATCGTTTGACACTTGTTTTTCATCAATATGGCGATCCTCAGAAGTCTGTACGGTTTCCTAATTGGGGGGAGCGGGAAGACAGGAGGTGAGGGAAAGTAGCAGTCGCTACGTCGTACAAACTATGACGTGTTTCAACCAGGAATACGCGGAGTTCCCATGTTTCTGACTGATGACAAGTATTCTCGGCGCTACTGTGCTTTCACGATTGCAGAGGTTCGTCAAACTTCACCCAAGGGGTTTTTTGGGGTGCTTGATCACGAATCTGACATCCTTTTTTGAAATTTCGGTGTGGCTGACTAAGCCCTAGTTTATACTAGCGCCGCCACGCGGCGCGGCACCAGGATAGTCATAGATATCGATTTTTCGCACCGTCGGGTCGATATCTATCCCGACTATCGTGCCGCGCCGCGCAGCGGCTCAAGTATAAACTAGGGCTAAGGCTGTCTAGATCACCATGACCTTAGTCACCCACCTACTGCAACCTACCATACTCCAGCATATTGCAAAAAAAGTATGTCAGGTTCGTGATCAGCACTCTTATAACCAAACTTTGGGTGAAATCGTTGACCATAACCTTAGCCACCCGTACCTACCGTAATCTACCGTACTCCAGCGCAGTTCGGTTCGAGAAGTTGATACGAATATTTATAGCCAGTCTGGGTGAGCTGCAGATGAGAAAGCCGTTCAAGAGCTCAATGTTAGTTGATCAGCACACACTGGATCGAAG
The DNA here is from genome assembly GCA_947359475.1 of Heligmosomoides polygyrus bakeri. Taxonomy (NCBI): domain Eukaryota; kingdom Metazoa; phylum Nematoda; class Chromadorea; order Rhabditida; family Heligmosomidae; genus Heligmosomoides; species Heligmosomoides polygyrus. The sequence continues at coordinate 100,423,492 of OX375869.1, forward strand.
CACGTTGCCAGTAGCCCTAGCCGAGGTCTACACTCGATGTGACCCTCCGCCAAATCTGGATGCCCTGAATCCTTTCAGGTAATTGTCATTTAAAGCCTTTTTCTGTTCTGTTATTCGTGAACTACATCCGTTTATGTTTTTCCCAGCCATCCTTGTTTCTTTTTGTTCCAGTTCCTAACGTAAGTGAAAATAGAACGCGTGGTAGATCCCGCCAAAGGGATTGATTAGCGTAGAGTTTATTTGAAATGAAAGGATGAGAATAAGGGTAAGGATAAAGGGCGGCGTTACTCAATCCCTTCTGGGATGAGCCAGCGCATTCTACTTCTACGGGATGTCTTGAAGGCGACATGAGTGCGTATTTGGCCATGCAATGACTTGCGGTGGTCAGCCGATGAACAAGTCAGCGCTTCATCCTTCCCAAACAAGTCTGGTACCAATTCACCGACCCCGGAGGGATGGAAGGCTTGGTTGGCCTGGGCGGAAAATCCGAACCAGAAACCTGGTATCGGTGCACGCGACAGTCGCGCCTCCTCCGACTGCGCTACACGCGCCCTAAAGGATGAGAATACAGTGCAGTAATCTTGCCAGTAACCTCGACAAGTAATTCTCCAAATTGCTGTTGCTCTTGTGCATAGACTTTCTTTAAAGGATGTCCGAGTAAAGTACGAATTTATTGTTAGAAAAGGATTCCACGATAATGTCGGTTGTGTTCCGGGATCATTGCTATTGTGTAACAGCTTTATTCCATCAAAGCTGTCGTATCAGAAATCTTGAACAGCAGCTTTCTGTTTTTATTCTCTCAGGACGGAGCACATTATGGACTACTGTGTTGAAGACCAGCTTGTTGCATCTAGACCGACTCGTCTGTGACCGATTTTAAAGAACTTTTAGGAGAGTGATTGTCACGTTTCTTAAGAAACTGAATCTTTCAGGCTTAATTTTTTGAAAATAATTGCTCGGTCTCTCTCATAGGAGAAATATTAGGTTGTAACGAATTAAATGGCACTGGCTCGCGCCATTTTTTGGCGCGTCTTTACGCGTTTGATCAAGAACAAACCGTAACATGTGGCATATCATTTAGAAGCGCAAACTTTGCTCTACCGGCGAGTACCAAATTTTTTATGCAAAAGTGGGAAAACTTTAGAGTTTTATTGACTTTTTGCAGATGGACAAAAGGGTAATCCGAGGCATTTACTTGTATGAATTCAAGCTGGGCACTACAGCTAAGGAGGCGGACGAGAAGATCAACGCCGCATTCGGTCAAGGATGTTCCACAATTCGGACGGCGTATCGTTGGTATCAGAAGTTCCGGAATGGAGATGAGAGCTTGGAAGGACATGAAGGTCGTGGTAGGCATAGTGATGTTGATGAGGACAAGCTGAGAGATGTGGTAGAGGAGGATCCACACAAAGGTACCAGGGAGATAGCGAAGGTTCTTGGCGTCAGTCACAACACAGCTGCCAGGCATCTGAAGGAAATTGGAAGACCAAAAAGCTGGAAAGATGGGTGCCTCACGAGCAGTCTGAGGAGCAAAGAAACCGACGATATGAGATCTCGTCCGCGCTGCTTCTACGGAAAGAAACGGAGCCATTCCTTGATCGCATCGTAACCTGTGACGAGAAATGGATAATGCACGACAACAGGCGACGATCGGCACAGTGGGTGGACAGCGATGAGAGCCCCAAGGTTTTTGCGAAGCCGGAGTTGCACCAAAAGAAAGTAATGGTGACAGTATGGTGGTGTTCGCTGGGAATTATTCACCACAGCTTCCTCCCTCCCGGTGAATCCATCACGGCAGAGAAGTACTGCATTGAAACTGAAGAAATGATGAAAAAGTTGAAGGATATCCGGCCGGCTGGTGAACCGAAGGCGAGTTCTCCTTCTGCACGACAATGCTCGCCCCCATGTAGCACGAGTGACGTTGCAGAAATTGAATGAGCTGAGCATCGAAACTCTACCACATCCTCCGTTTTCTCCCGACCTCTCCCCAACAGACTACCAGTTCTTCAAGCATCTTGGCGACTTCTTGGTAGGGAAAATATTCAAATACCAACAGGATGCCGAAAGTGCCTTCGAAGATTTCGTCAATTCCAGAACTTCTGATTTTTATGCTACTGGGATAAAAAAGCATGTGTCACGTTGGCAAAGATGTGTAGAATCAGAAGGTTTTTATTTCGATTAATAAACTTGCCTACAAGCCGAGATATTAACTGTTTAAATTTACAGTGGTTCAGTGCCATTTATTTCGTTACTACCTAATAAATCAAAAACAAACGAATAAAACTGAAAGCACTCATTGTACACGTAAAAGTGGTTTCTTGAAACCATGCAAAGGTAAACCTGCAACTTCCTGATTTCCACACTCAAAATGTCGTTGAACTTCATTAAATTTCTGTAGGTGAAGAAGCTGGCCGGGCTCGCGAGTTTGCTACCGAAATATAAAGTCTGAGCTTTCCTCTTATTCTTGTCGGTCTAGAGTCTAAAGACTGGAGTCGGCTGATAGAAACACTACCTGTGAATGTTTTAAACGTCACGAGGACGTCAGATCTTTTCCTTCTAATGAAAAGGCTTGGTAAACCTAATATTTCGGCTCTCTCAGCACCATTTTGTATCTGGTGATAGGTAATGTTACGTTGTTCGTTAGATAATTCCATTTTCAACGAGGTAGTGTGTGATTAAGTGGATTAAGATTCGCTGTTATTATTTGTTTTCATTGTGTGTTTTTTACAATTATTTTACTGAACTTTTTGTGGTCTATGGATAATGTCGTGACCAGTCACCTTTGTAGGGATCCTGGAGCTCCTAATGCGCTGTCTCTCTACACAAATCCTTCGTTCTTCTTCGACTTGTGGCGACAAGAAATGTTGAAGGTAAAGGTTTTAGAAGATGACGATAACTCCTTCTTCAACATAATGCACCTGCCTTACGCCTGTTGACTTAAAGGACTGTGCGGACAATACTGGACGGAGAAGGATCAAGTCTCCACCGCCGGATGGCCTCGCTGTGGTGAAGAGTCCGAAGAAGCGGCGGCAACGAGTGCCACCGCAGCAGCAGGAAGTTCCCAGGCAGCAAGCAGCGAGGTTTGAAATTGGTCAATGATTAGATTTAAAGCGACTAAGTGCTCCACTGCTCGTTCAGGTATATGTCTTCGCTTCGAAATCAGAGGACGACGGCTGCGCTCTCATTCCCCGATGAGTACCAGGCACCACAAGCTTTGGGTCTACAGCTTCATAAGACGAATCAGATCCAGCATGTTCAGGTTAGTTGTTTGGATCAGTTCCAGTTTTCGTTTCGAGTGTTCCGAGAATGTTGAATTGTGGAGAAAAAACTATTGTGTTGGTGGGACTTGACCCATCGATCAACTTTTACTTTCTGGGGAGGGACCACTGTTCTCTCGTTTTCCTGCGCTGTTACTCATGTTACTATTTCATTAAGATTTTAAAGATTTTTCAAGTGTTTTTTTTCAAAATTTGGTAAGCATACGACTGCTATTCAAGTTAAGTGTTTCGAACCTTTACGTCTTAACATAGGGTGAGGTAACGACCTGGGGCCGAGTTCATCAATGGCTTAACTTATAGCAATTTAACGGGGAAAATTCAGCCGAAATTTCTGATTCTTCACGGCTTATCAACAAGCGATATGGTGAAAGGTATCACGATATCGCTTGATAAGCCGCACCGTCAGGTATTTCGGCTGTATTTTCTCCGTTAAATTGCTGTAAGTGGTTGATGAATCTGGCCTCTGGTATATGAGCAAGCCTGACAAGTGTGGATATGCGGCAAAGTATCTGCAGGTTGACCCACCTAACTTGAACTGTGTCAGTTTTTATTGTCAGACCAGTTGTCTTACCTTTTAAACTAAAATGCTAGAAGGATGGATTGTCTAAAATAGTCCCTTGTTCGGCCTTCGCATTGCTCTACAGACTACAGACTTTTTGCTGCTCAATAATAATGTCATGTCGGTTTTTGTTGTGAAAGGGTAAGATTTCTTTCTTCACGTCCATATGATCACTTTGGACTTGTTTTTGCCTTAATTACCTACGTTAATAAGGACCCTCATAAGGAGTAATGATAGTGATCTCCTTCCAACCTTTTGCATTGAAATGCGGTGCAAAATTGAAGATGGTTAGGTCAAGAGACCGCAGCCAGCTATCCTTGTTCTTTTGACGTGCTTCCTCGTTTTTCAAATAGTAAGTCACAACCAAATCGAAGAATAACTGTAAGGTATAACCGTTCTTGAGATCCAGATAGCAATACACACGCAGCTGTCGAAATAATTCATCATCAACTACCCGCCATGAAATGATGGCGCCAAATAAATATGCAATATGGAGGCATATTTATTAGGCCCCATCATTTTGTGATGGGTGGTTGATGGTGAATCATTGCGACAGCTGCGTGTGTATTGCTATCTGGATCTCAAGAACGGTTATGCCTTACAGTTATTGTTTACAGTAAAAGAAAACTCTGTCCCAATGTCGTTCAAAGATTTTGTTGTGATCTAGTGTTTAAAAAATTTTGTTCTAATTTGAAGCTTTTTTATAATGCAACTAAAAAGCACCTGGTAATCACTCCTCAAGCGAGAACTCAAGGAAGCACGTCAGAAGAACTAGGAACTAGCTGGCTGCGGTCTCTTGATCTAATCTGCTTCAATTTTGCACCGCATTTCAATTCCAAAGGTTGGAAGGAGATCACTATTAGTATTCCTTATGAGGGTCCTAATTAACGTAGGTAATTAAGGCAAAAACGATTCCAACGTGATAATATGGATGTGCAGAAAGAAATTTTACCTTTTCACAACAAAAATCGACATGTGTATCGCTTTCAGTGTCTGAAGAATGGTTATAACTTATGGTTGATATGTAGAGACTCTATTCCCAGCGAGTTCTCTAATCCGGTGTCCAAATGTGGGATTTTCAGCCCGCTCAAACATCGAACTCGATGTTCCAAACTAGCGGCATGAGCATGCGAGCCGCTCCGGCGCCAGACAATCGGCAACGAGCGGCGTTTTCTCCACCGAAGGAGGTGAAGGTATGTGGTGCCCTAAGTAGTGTACACTGTTTAATATTTCTTCCAAAACTCTCCTATTTGGCAAGGGGTTGGAGTTCTCAAGTCAGGTTTCTCAGCAAGTTTGCCGAGGTGAACTTTCTGGCTATATAAGAGATAGAAAAGAACTCCCAAATCTGTGGCGCAGCAGATTTTTCGCGTTTGACCCGCCTTTTGGCCTCGAGTTTTAAGAGAATTCACAGATTCGCCTTATCGACCTCTTAGGCGACAGCTCTTTTCAGCGCGAACTACCTCCTCCGGATCTTGCCCTGCTGTCGATTGACGACGAAGACGAAGAGCTGCCACCGCCGCCTCCGACACTGATGCATAGTAGCGTAGTGAACCACCTGCCGTCACCTCCGCCTAGCGCTATTCAGCTCGTCCCAAGTGATGCTCAGGCTGTGGTGAGTGGATTTGCCTAGAAATTGGCATCCCATTCTGAGTGATTCTTAATTCGAAAGCGATCGATCCTCATCAACCTTGATGGTTTCAACATCTTCAAAGGTATTCCAATCACGTCCACTTTGTTCAGGTGCCTCCCCCACCAGCACCACCTCCACCGCCGCCAAATCTCATGGCAGCAGCTCCTCCTTCTGCTGCAACGTTTGGAGGCTCCGCTAAGGTATTTTGACGATTTTTTAAAAATTTGTACGATTTTTGTCAATTTTTGTTGTTGAAGAAAGCTTCATGGCCGGTCAGTACCTTGACTTCAAAGCTATAATTGTTCCGTTTTTCAGCCATCGACTGAAGCTGAAGAAGAAAAGAAGCCCGACACGAGGAGCAACTTGCTTGCAGAAATCCAAAGTGGAATAAAGTTGAAAAAGGTGAGCTTTGTCTTAGTGTTTCTCGTACGAGTTCACAAAATGCTTACTGCTTTATCTGCAGTAAAGTGTCATAACTTATTTTAAGGAGAACAAATACGAAATAATCTTTCGATGTGTTGGATATTCAGTTTGCGCCATGCACTTGCTCAGTATGGCGTGATATCTAATTGGTTTGAAGCATAAATATTGGCTCCATGAACGTTTGCTGTCGAAGAATGCATGGATTTGCGCGTTTCATGGTCTTCTGTGCACTTTCTTAAACTAAAAATTATAATTACCTATCTTAGGGTTGTTGTTTAAAGTAGATATAAATAAATAAATAAATAAAAGACACTTTATAAAAAAGGCAAAATAGTCTTTTGTTTAAAAAATTGTGGGATAAAGTACAGGCCATGTAAATTTAAACAATGAAAATTTTAAAAATCCATTTGAAAATGAAGGCAGTTTGATTTCAAAAGTGTTATTCTTAGAGTGTGTCGATTTTTGGTGCTTTTTAACGTAAACAGGAGTTTTTGTTTTCAAATCAAAGAAAACGCCGCCATAATCGTGACGGTCTTATGGCGGTCGTGTCGTGGCGGTTTTTTAAATAAAGATCTTCGGCACATGTCGCGAATATGAGCAACATTTGGGGGTGGAAGCGCACCAGCCAATCATAGCCAAGCAGGACATACGCCAACCAATCAGGGTGCTGTCCGCATACGTTTTCTCTCAATGAGACGCCATTCGATGCAGGCCGATTGGGTGACGCGTTCCTACCACACAGTGCTGCCCGCGCTTCACGATATTTATCAAATTTTATTTTTATTTCCTTCTTCTTTTTCCTTTTCCTTTAGAAACTGATAGTTTTAATTTTATTGGACAATGTCTATTTCAACTTTGGGAGCGTCTCACTTGGTTTGCAAAACGTCCAGTTTATTTCCAAAGGTGCCCATCTTCAAATTAAAAAAGTGTCCAGTATAAAGTGAAATTGATTTAGTAGAAGGATGCTCAAGAATGTTTTCAACCGATTTCATTTGCTTCGCTTAAGGTTCGACTCGCCGAAGAAGCCGCAGCTGATAAAGCGGCAGCTGAAGCTAACGACGTGGCGGCGATTCTGAAGCGACGAATGGAGCACGTGATGGGAGGTGAAGAAGAGGAGTCGCAGAGCAGTGGAGACGACGGAGAATGGGAGGACTGACCGCCTTCTGATGCAGTCCATCATATCGGCTAGTGGCTCTACGGCTACTTACGTAGATACCAGTGCCAAACTAGGGAAGCTTACCGCATTTTTTCGGGTTCATCTTGGCTTCTGATTGAATTCAAGGTGCAGCTCAACTTGGGATGAGCTGCCTCATTGTATAGACTTGTCTCGGCCTAACTTGAGATGCACCGAATTTAGCACTTTTTGTTCTGACGCGCCTTCTTCCGTGTTTGTTTGGTCTTGACTAATTCATAGCTCGGTGCTTATTGTTCCTTATACGTTGGCCGCTTTTATCTAGTGAATTGCTGGGTTGGATTACTGGCATTACTCCACTCACATGCTCAGCTTGGAGGAGCAGTGGGCGCTTTCCTAGTTTTATTCTGTTTCATCTCGTTTTAACACGTTAAGTCACTCGTTTACGATGTGCCCCTCCCAACTAGGAGAGCGGCCAGCAACGATTTCTTGAGAAATAACTGGTGATATGTATGCATTGGTGTACGTGTACAGTTTTGATGAGTCAGTCACTGAATGTTGTATTTATTTGCGTGTGGTTTATGTCTGATGAGCTCCCACACTGTCCCTCTCTTCTTGAATTCGGAGTTCATCATGAGGCTCCTTAACTGCTAGCTCTGTCCAACGCAATATCATATCTCTCTTCTTGCACGGTAACTGGTTGTTCACATTGTTTAAGTGTTCAGTGTTGATGTGCTCAGGCTAGTTTTCGGCGATTTCCCGGTTGGTTGGGGCTATTGTGCGCAACAGAGCCCCTATTCAACCGTGAAAACGCTAGGATATTCACTTGCCATAACGCTATATGCAGCCGATTTAATAACTTATAGTGTCATTATGTTCATCTGGGTCAGTTCGAGACCGTTTAACGTAAAATTTTATGTACGCGCAAGTGCTTGCGCAATTAGAAGAACGTCGAATGACCGGAGAAATCGCTGGGATTGTAGAGATTGAGCAATAAGAATAAAGCTTTAGCGTAAGTTGACTTTCAAGCTAATGGGAAGCGTTCCGGCCTCTTTGGCTTTCATTACTTGACCTCTTGCCGCTTCAATAGATGTTCTGAGGTTTTCTTTTAAGCGCATAAACGAGCGTGCGACGGTGTTTCTCTTCGGAAATCAGAAGTATGGTAAGTGTTGTTTCTTCAGTGTTTTCAGAGGTGCTTGCGATATAAGTTGAAAAGAGTGTCAGCGGCAGTCCTTCCACCCGACTTATTACATTCGATGCAGATGGCTGCGACCAGACGCGTTGAAAATCACCTCAAACTTGGGTAATTAAACCTTTATCTTTAATATACACGAAATAACCACGCACGCGAATGACGAGTATCGAAATAAAGCATCGATTGTAAACCTTACGTAATGATATGCGATGAGAAACATGGATAAATGTGCGAATATTTACGCGAAACATAAGACAAATAACATGATTTCATAGGAGTAGCACCGAGACTATATGAGACCCTGAAAAAGGGCTAAGTGAATAGCAAAAGACAAAGACTACTGATATGGCGAAATAACCCACTTTGGGAAGGAAACTCACCCATATGAAGACATGGCGAAGCAGAACAGAACAAAACAAGAGTAAACATAGGAATTGAGAGTAACATGACAACCGAATATATGAAGGATAATGATGCATGGTAACAACACATTAACGGCTAAAACACTACAGCACGATGAGCACACAAAAGGTATATGAGAAACCAAAGCATTATGAACAAATCAGGCCCACAAGAAGTACGCGCAAGAAGTACGGGGGAGAAACCCAGGAAGATCAACATTAGGCACGGTATGGCTGTCCAACTACCCTTGGCAGAGCGGACAAGCACTTAATTTTACTTTCTCGTTGTGTTTTTCTTTCGAGTTCAGTGCTGACGTTCTCTGCTGTGTTAATGCTGTTGTTTTGTTTTTGACCATTTTGTTTCGTTTATGTCGTTTGCGACTGGTTTCGAAAGAGGCGAGCCAGCTTTCGGCCAACATATGAGTGTCTCTTGAATTTTCAGCGCTAAATGTGTTTATTTTCACTTTCTGGTTATACTTGATATTGGGAGCAAGACTAGCAAAACACTCAACGAGAAAGTAACAAATAAGCACTATCCAAAACTAAACCTGCAAAAGGCACCTTCTTGCAGAAATCCAACTAGCCTCCTACGGATTTGAGTAGAGGATCGGAACGAAATGGTCAAGAACATACGTCAGTAATGAACATTAAAAAAACAACAAGATAGAGAAGTATGTTGGGAAGACTGGGGAAGTCGAGGAGGACCCGGATACCTGCGCACAATTAGGGCCTGTTCATACTTCGCGACAGCAGTGACAAGAACGACGAAAGCGCGGCGTGCGCAGCGCGCGGAAGTATGAACAGGCGACAGCAGCGACTTGAGCGACTAGGGCAGCAAAAGCGATTGGAGCGACAGCGCCGGCGCTCGAGTATGAACACTTTTCGGCGGCACGCTCCCGGTTTTATTCGATATGCATGTTTTGCACGGCGACAAGTCGCTCTTTTCGCGAAGTATGAACAGGCCTTTATGTGCGTACGAGTATGCAATGGTGCGTAATCGCATCATGGCGTCGCCGGCTGTTCAGGTGCTCGTCGTCCAGAACAGCGCGACGCAATGAGACGCGTCGCTTGGCGATGGAAGTACAAAGAAGGCCTGTGTCATGCAGAGGGCGAACGAGCGGCAAATCTCGCCGAACAACCTTAAACACACCAATACTGTAAAGGCTCGTCAAGCTATTTGCCAGACGGGTCTTGAGCGGAGATCACAACAACCTCAAACTTGGGCATTTAAACTTTATTCTTTACATATATATGGACATTATATAGCAAGCATTATATACCTTATATATAGGAGGATATGATGGATGGTTCTTAAACAGATTGATAAGTGCACTGTCGGCGACCATCCGCGAGAGATCCTCAGAATGCAGACGGCAGTGCTCAACTGCCGATACACAAAGAGTTATTGTGAGAGGGTACCGCGCATTCCGAATAAGCAGAAGAAGCCCTGTCGATTGGTCTAAGAAGCAGTTACCGTCTGACTCAGCCAGTTAGAAGATATTGAGCACTATAGGGGTCAATAAGGATATTGAGGACTATAGGAGTCGATATAAATACTTCCTGGCAAGAGATCACTGAACGCAGGACCAGGATTCGGAATGGCTGGTAGAATGAGAAGCTCGACGCTGAGGAGGCGGACCAGGTACCTGGATGGAGCCGCGTGTCTCTCGACCGTCCGGGTGACCGCCCTTGGTAGTTCTTTGTCCTTGCTAATACAGTTCCGTCCTCCGCAGGATCGTGTCTGAAACAGAGAAGACCGAGGGTAGCGAAGCTTTCAAAAAGGGCACAATAAAAACTGTGCAGAAACCGGGGATACGCATGTGGCAGTCGACGAAACAGAACTCACCACACACATAGGTAGTCCTCCTTCATCGCTTACAGTAGAGTGGAACGCATGGCGCATCACTGAGTGGTTGACTGGCGCTGAACTATATCCATTTGTGAACTTCACAGACTGCTTCATTCTGTTTTCTCCAGATAAAAGCCGCACAGCAGGGCTCGAGTAAAGCTCTTATTGAGGCGGCTCTGGTCAGTGTTCGAAAGCGATTCCTCCAACTTGTCACAGATCGATTTGCTCCGGACTCGTATGAGCATGACGTCGCTAAATACAGAATGAAAAGGGTAAGTGTTCTTCTGAAGCGAAGATGTGTGTAATTCTTCTAGTTGGACTCGGTGAATTCCTTCGGAATTCAAACTTTGGGACAACCTTCCTCCAGTTTTTCACTCATTCCATCTTTACGCAGAAGGGAATCTATCAACTTTTGTTAAACAACCCCGAATGAAACAAGAAAACAGTGTTTCGTGAGCATCTTTGGATGAACAGCGATTTTGTCCAAATCAGCATTTAATATCAATTTTCCTCGAGCCTTAAGATTTGGCAGACAGTTTCTTGCGTTCAGCATTGTCATAGGCAGTACTCCATCGTGTGTTTTAGTTATTCGACTCAACAGTTGGCGGTGGCAAAAATGCTCGCTCTGTTCTAGCGTTGGACTCTTTTCGAGCCTTGAATCCACACGCCACTACATCGGAGCTTCACAAGATGGCGGAATGTGGGTCTTTGCTTGAGATGGTGAATATACTACCCTTTTCCCCCCGATGGCTGTGAAAGAATACACTCACCGCGTCTTGTTCTGCCTTTTGCAGGTGCAGAGCTTCTATATAATCATTGATGACGTCATGGATGAAGCCGAAACTCGTCGAGGCAAACCGTGTTGGTATAAATATGTGAGCTTTTTACATCATACATTAACCGACCTGTGTTGTGTCTGGTCTGTGTGATAGCCTGATGGAGACGATGCTTAGCTGACAGTTCATTTATTCTACCATATTTACTATATTTAGCTACAGCTACAACCGCTTAGCGCACACATACTTCCGGAGGTTTTACATAAACAAGGCACAAGGATCCAGTAGAGGGGCTGAAAAAATGTGGCGTGCGAGGGATGGGCGAGGAGAGTAGTGTGAACGACCAAAAACGGCTCAGTGAAGTGCTCACCAGGACTAATGGAAAATCCTGGGACGGGCCGTGCCATATTCCCGTCGACTGCCCTTCTGGAGCTAGTACCCGAATGTGATTGGTCGAAGATGACTGTGTGATAATCTAGCGGCCCAATTTATTAAGGTGATAGAGAAATGTCGAAAGGCACGATAATGTACGCAATGCTTGTTCTCTATATGAATTTATCTATTTATTGAAAAAATGATCATGAAATGTGAGAGATACGAGAAGGTTGAATGTGAAGCGTTGGTTACATTACATATACAATACATATAGCAGTTACAACAAAACTGCAGGCATAATATGGAACGTAGCATGCGGTAGGGAGAAGGGAGAGAGAGGGGCGCTCAAGCCGATGAGAGAGGAGACCGCCAGGTGTTTTTCTGGCCTCCTCTTTTATAGCCACCACCCCGAGGTCTATCCTCGTGAGAATGGGGAGGTGATTACTGGGCTCCCGAAGATTTTGACTTAATGTCTGGTGCATGGACACTGCATCCCGCACCATTCGGAAGTCCCTGTCTCCAGAGATAAAATAGTGGGAAAGCGGATGGAGGAGTGCGAGTGGGAGGAAGGAAATTGACCGTACATTGAGCTTTGGTCGTGCACAGAACCTTGTGGTGCATCTTCGAAAAAATTCTCGATCCGATTATCAAGTAGTTTACAGGAGGTATACAGCGATGTGTCGGTATTAAAGGGGAGACTTGGCTTAACCTCCATAATTTGGTGTTGATTATGGAAGATATCGAAATGAAAAAGTTCCATCAAATTCTTTTGTGAGATTATCTATTGAATTGTCTTTGGTGGGAGTAGCAAAATCTGGGGGGTCACTTCCTCCTAGAAGCTGCTCTCAGCTTTCTATGATGGGAAGCCTTGACTCAATCGGGGTCGTGTCGTCCTCACTCTAGATTTTAAATGAGCCTCTTAAAGGAGGTTGTATTTTTCCCTTCTTAGAATGGAATTCACTTTTCTTTGGCTTCACTGCTGGTGTAGAATGCGTAGATCGTTTTATGTGAATGGACGCTCTGAGAAGAGCTTGGATAGTAGCCCGGGTTGTCAGCTAGCCGCCCGTGTTGTCAGCTTATGGTGAAGCTCCTGAAGAGCTGGACCCGTAGCGGTAAAGAATTCCATACACCAAGAGTAGGATAATTTATTTTACAGTGAACATACAGAGCACGAATATGAATCCGAAGGCACCAAAAGGACACGACGACATTACATTAGGCTTTACATTCTATGGATTAAATGTGGCGATGAGGAATACGGGGGGACAGGTGGAAAAAGGAAGGTAACAAACCTAGCGGTCCGGTTGGTCATCGGACGGCAGAGCTCCTCAACAGCTGGACCCCTAGCGAGTGAGAATCTATTGAAACTTGGAGTAAATGAGTTTATCTTTACGTGAATTCACAGATTACAACATAATGTATAGTTATACATTCCATAAATATGAGTAGAGGGATAGAAGCGGCCATAATGCCTGAGGTAAGGAGAAGGGCCAACTCGGCCAAGAAGTTGGCCCTTCTCCTTGCCAACTCGGCCAAGAAGTTGGCCCTTCTCCTTACCTCAGTTGGCTCTAGATGGAGGGGAAGCGTCGTGTTGGAAAAAGGGACCCTCTGCTTGCCAGGAGCCAGGAAAAAGGTCGGGGCGGAAGGCACCATTCTCCTAACCCAGCCGAGTCCCAGAGTGTATATAGTCGGGTGGTGGCCGGGGATATGGCACCGGGCCGGGCCTTACTGGGAAGAGGGGTGCTATTTTTGCAAGAGCGAGCGGTTTCGGAGGTGGAAGAGCACCACATCCTACCACTTGCGGTTATTTCTGTCCCCAGGAACGGAAAGGGTCGGGATTGGTGAAGAGGTGGAAAAGGAGTGTTGTCTGGTAAGGAAGCGAAGAGTTTCTCCGTGAACAAAACTCGTGCTGGTCGGTACCACCGCATTTTGTGTACAGAAACTTACTATAACACTCTTCTAAAGAACGAAACCCTTGCAGGTATGTAACAAACCTAGTGTAACAAACCTAGCGGTCCGATCTGTTAACGGAAAGAAAAGCTCCGTAGGAGCTGGACCCGTAGTGGGTGAGATTATATTAAAAGTGAGAGTAAAATGAGTTTATATCTACGTAGACGTACAGAATACAACATAGTGCACAGGTATACATTCGATTAACAAGAAACAAAGGAGTAGAAGGGGCCTTAAAGCCTAAGGTACGGGGAAGGGCCAGCTCGGCCCTAAATGGAGGGAAGGCGCCGTGCAGGGAAAAAACCCCTCAGTACGGGTGCTCCCCGGGAGCCGGAAAAAAAGCCGGGGCGGGGCGCGCCAGACTCCCGTGAACATTCCTTTTATAGCCCAGCCAATTGCCAGACTGTATATGGTCGGGTGGTGACTGGTGGTATTGCACCAGGCCTGGCCTTGCTGAAAACAGAGGCGCTATTTTTGGAAGGGCACGAGATTTCGGAGGCGGAAGAGCTCCACAGGTAGTCCATCTACCAAGTTTATTAAGAATCTGGGCTTTAACGCAGTAGAGAAGGTCAGCTCTACCCACCACAGTAGCGTGGTTACCCCCCCCCCAAGAGCACTCGGATTGTCACTACCGGGGTAAAAGGAGCGCGAATTTTGTTGGCATCTAGCGCAAAACGTTGCAGGGATTGAATGAATTTCTACTTTGGTGTGAGGGGTTATTGGGTGCTCTGAGCGGTGAAGAGGGGAAGGGCTAGGAGTGGGAGTCCCCTACAAGTGTATGAGTGTGCCGGCCCTAGGCCGACTCTATGACTCCTTGTACCGATAGAAACTCGGATGCGACCGGGAAGACACGGCGAAAGCACGCGGAAATTGAGCACTTTATCCGAACGACAACGAGACGAGAGAGAATCGGGAAGAAGACAGTGCAGTACACGGCAAAGCAGAGAAAATGAACCCTATTACAAGTCTGGACCGGCTTTTACGCCCTGTTTTGGCGCCCTTTGGCGGGTGCCCGGGAGGTGCTTCGAGATCTTTCTGAGGTTCAAAATTAAATTCAAAGTTCAAATTCGTGATGAGTCATAATGGCGGGAAGACACACAGAAACGTGAGAACTTGGGTCGAGGCTAGACAAGCATGGATATGGGACAATGAGACCTATTGTCCGATCTTTCTTGGGACGGCTTCTCGGCAATGTGTTGTGCGGTATGGTATTCGCCTTCAGGACGGGTCTGGGGTATAATTTCAAAATCTGGTGATGATTCGCCGGATCGTGAGAGGGCGTGCGAGGATAGGGGATATGACGAGAGACTGGAAGGGGACGACGCATAGATTCGTGGGCGAGCTGTATGGGACGCCCTCGTCAATGTCGTGCCGTCTGTTTCGGTCGCATGATGCTGAGTCCTTCATCGTAGGTAGGCATAGGCGTGGTGGAACGTGACGGGTTGTCCAGTGTGGGTGACTTAGATGTATTCGACGATGCGTCGCTGCGGAACGAGCGGTCGAACCGCATTGAACCAGACTGTTTATTTTCCATTATACGTGTTGCGTATATCGTTGTGGTTGACAGGTGTTTGGAGACCACAGTCGAGAGTGTCGACTAGTGAGGAATGGATGCTCTTTCCTGGGATCTTATACTTATTCATAACACATTTTGAAGGTTACAGAATTAATCTGCTGTTGTCAAAGTTATACATTAGGAGTAATCTCGAAGAAAATGAGATGAACAAACAACGAGGTGGAGAAAGGAATAGAGCGGATAAAGAGAAGGAAAGGGAAGGCAAGAGGTGTGACGGCAGTTTGACCGACTGTAAGGGTGTTTCTCTAGTGTTTTGTCAGCCACTTTTATGCAGTCGGAGGAAGGGTGGTTTACAGTTGCCTACGAGTTTCACTGTTGTTTTCCCACCATCCTTTGTTGCAATCCACGGTCAATTGTTCCAGTATAAACCAAGCTGATGCGTCGTATGCTGTCCATTGGGTGCCTCATGTCAGTTCAATTGTCCTCCATGTTTTGTAGCAGCTGCGCGGTCGTCGTCCTGTCTCCAAGTGTTCACCCACTTCTTGGTTGTCGGCCAAATTTTTGACTTTTTAATGAATTATATCCGCAAGTCACAAATGTAGCTGATGAAAGACGGGATCGGACGAAGCAGTCGTGGGCAGTTGACCTGGTATCAATACGGGCCGTAGATGATAGCAGAATAGTTGGTATTGATCAGTATGAATACCCAAGTGATGTAGCTGACGAGCCAAGATTAGTACAGATCCTTTATTCCGGCTAACGTTTCGGCGTAACTGCCTTCTTCAGAGCCTGGAAGAGTCAAGTTGAGTTTGAAAAACCATCCGTCCAAGAGCCATTTCAGACCACAGCGGAGAATCAGGGGTTGGTAGGAGAGGGCGACGAAACACGAGGAGGTAACACAAACAGTCCAGTGCAGATGGGCGAACGGTACCCCTTTTAAGGCGACACATGAGGAGATGAGGTCACCTTCGGTTCACCCTCCTAGCGAGCCTCTGGCAGACTGTCCTCTCGGTTCGAGACCGCAAAGGTCAACGTACGGAGCCAGCTCCTGTATCACCGCTACGCGTTCCTCCTTCCTGTTGATCGCGAGGAGGGTGAACCGAAGGTGACCTCATCTCCTCATGTGTCGCCTTAAAAGGGGTACCGTTCGCCCATCTGCACTGGACTGTTTGTGTTACCTCCTCGTGTTTCGTCTCCCTCTCCTACCAACCTCTGATTCTCCGCTGTGGTCTGAAATGGCTCTTGGACGGATGGTTTTTCAAACTCAACTTGACTCTTCCAGGCTCTGAAGAAGGCGGTTACGCCGAAACGTTAGCCGGAATAAAGGATCTGTACTAATCTTGGATCGTCAGCTACATCACTTGGGTATTCATACTGATCAATATCATGCCAAGATTCAATGACAGTCGAACATGGAATATTCTGCGAGAATAGTTGGTAGTTCGAATATTAATGACGAATGTAGAGGAATGTGTGGACCAATTGGTCACAGTTGCGAATGTTGACTATATGGTTGGTCTCGCTTGGGCGTTGCATAGTCGTGGTGGGTAGAGCTCACAGTATACAATGTCTGGCATGGGAGTTTGCTCGTTGTAGGGTCGTTCACGGACGGATACGTAAACATCAGGAGTCGTGGACGTCAACCATTCGGTAGCGATTGTTTATACGCCTTCCGCTGGTTTATGCGCTTTCAGTTTACACGTTAGCTTTATAGGTTTTGGCGGCCGCAATTTTATTGTACGCTCTCTTTGTGGTAATCTATTCGTGCACTGACTATGAATAGTTATTCACAATGAAGCTTTTTGTTGCCGTGCATGCACCGATCAAGACAAAATTTCCCATCAAATTGGATAACTTTTTAACCAAATTGGACTCTTACCAAATCAAGACAAACACTCTTATAAACAATTGGGTATTTGAAATCAAACTGAACAGCTTTCAAATCAAAACAAGTGCCTTCCAGATTAAAGCAGACACTCACAATGTCAAAATATTTTTTGCCCAAAGAAAATTTAACTTTTTGGCATTTAAAGCAGACCAGTAAGTGAATGCACTATTTGAGATTTTATGTATAAATATTCTATTTGCTAAGGGGAAATAAGAGTTTAGGGCTTATGCTAAAGAGCAAATTGGCAGGAATTTTTTAGAAATCGCGTCATGAACTCCTCTATCTCGTCGTGATTTTCACTCGACTGATAATGTACATGCTGCTTACTTGAAACAGCAGAGGGAAGATATGTCTGTGTTATACAGTTGGATTTGACAAATGTACATATATTAGGTTGGTGCATAAGTTCTCGGACATTTGGGGCATGAAATATCTATTATCACAACATACGAACAACAATATCAAATCATTTGAAGTAACCACCCTTTACAGCAATGGTCTTTCGCCAACGTGCTGGTAAGTCATGGATGCCTTTTCTCCAAAACGTGGCCGATTGTGATTCGAAAAATGTGAGCAGTGCCTCCTTGGCATCCTCTCGGTTCCTAAATTGCTGGCCGTCCAAATAGCGTCGAAGGCTTGAAAACAAATGACAGTCAGAAGGAGCGAAATCTGGTGAGTAAGGTGGATGTGGAAGAACGGTCCATCCGCAGTCCGCCAACTCAGCCGCCGTCGCTCCGGCAATATGCGGTCTAGCGTTGTCGTGTTGAAAGTACACCTTCACTTGCTCTCCTCGCGTGGTTTGAAGGTGGGCCCTCAACTTCCTCAGTTGGTTGACGTAAACCTCTGCCGTCACTGTTGTCCCTTCGTCCAGCAGCTCCCAGTGTTCTACGCCAAGAACGCTCCACCAAATGCATAGCATCACCTTTTTCACGTGAAGGTCGGGTTTCGGAACGTCCTCTGCCTCTCCAGTTGCGTCAACCCACTGTGCACGCCGGTGATAATTAGAGTAGAGTATCCACTTCTCATCCCCGGTGACAAGGTTGTCCAGCCATCCGTGGCTACGTCTGCGGGTAAGGAGAGACAGAGCGACATCGGCTCTGTGATCCATGTCATGTTGTGTCAGGTCGTGAGGTACCCAGCGACCCAATGCTTGCACCCTGCCAATCGACTTCAATCCTCGAACGACTGTTGAGTGACTAACACCAAGAGTGCTTGATAGTTCGCGAGTGGTTTGGTATGGGTCCGCTTCCACTCTACTTCGGAGGCCATCCAAATCCAGTGTCATCGGGCGCCCTTCTCGTTCATTATCTTCAACGGAGAATTCACCAACTGCAAACTTCGAGAACCACTGGTACACAGTACTTCGAGCAGGAGCACTCTCGTTGTAAACACCCTTCAGGCGACGTACGATTCGTTGGCATTGAGGCCAGATTGATGCAGGAATAACATGACGTGCCGAATATGCGTCTCAGTTGGGATGAATTGCTTAGCCATCATAGCTGGCGTTAACAACGCAGAGGTAAATGTTGGGAACAGTGTTGTAGCCCTTTCCTTTCTCTATCGATCGATCGTTTACGCGTTGATACATGTGAGAAATTTGGCGGGAAAATGCGCTTTCAATTCAGGAGGGATCAAATGGCCGAGAACTCATGCACCAACCTAATAGTTCAAGGCAAACAGAATTTTTAAAATCAGTTGAAGGAAAGTCGAAAACGAAAACGTCCTAGACAAGTGCATAGCGCAATTTGTTTTTAGCACTGAAAATGACCACTTTTGTTGAAAACAAGAATCTTAAATTTCAATCATAAATATTAGGTTGTCCCATAAGTCCCCGCCGTTTTTTCAACGATTCACTGCTGATTTCGCCGGCGGTCTCTTGCATAGCGCTGCATAGCTTTCGAAAGAGAATGATTTGCTCTATCAGAACATGTATTGCATTTCTTTTTTCATCATGAAATTTGTCAATTTTTAGGTCGTTGAAGTGAAAAGTGAAAAAGTGAAAAAGTAGCCATTTGCGCACTTGTTCTCTCCGCTTAGGTTTGTAATTTTTTGCGCAGTTTTTTATAGCATTTGGAAGACAATGTTCTGTACTACAAGAATATGTGTTGGTCCTATTTTCTCACTTGCCCTTTATTGATTTTTAGGTCATCAAATTGGGAATTCCGACTTTTCCGTCCGAATTTTTACCAAAACTCCGGTTCTGTGGTTGGACTTTTTTTGCTTGGTGTCATATGTCGTTTGGAAGAGGATGTCTTGCTCAGTAAGAATTTGTGTCGCGTTTATTGGCTCACGCTGATTTCTGTCGAATATCAACAACTGAAGAAGGAGAAGGAGTTGTTGGTGAAGACGATTTCTCTCTTTTTGGCATTTTGTTGATATTCAATAGAAATCAATAAACGCGACACATATTCTTATAGAGCAAGACATTCTCTTTCGAATGACATATAACACCAACCCAAAAAGTCCAACCGCAGAGCAGGAGCTGTCGGCAAAAATAACCATCCTCCTTCGGACGTCCCAATTTGATGACCTAAAAATCAATAAAGGACAAATGGGCAAATAGGACCAACACATATTCTTGTAGTACAGAACATTGTCTTCCAAATGCTCGAAAGAACTGCGCAAAAAATTACAAACCTAAGCGGAGAGAACAAGTGCGCAAATGACTATTTTTTCACTTTCCACTTCAACGACCTAAAAATTGACAAAATTCATGATGAAGAAAGAAATGCAATACATGCTCTGATAGAGCAAATCATTCTCTTTCGAATGCTATGCAGCGCTATGCAGGAGACCGCCGGCGAAATCTGCAGTGAATCGTTGAAAAAAAAAACGGCGAAGACTTATGGGGCAACCTAATAAAAATCTAAATCAAACATTGTGTTTAATTTTTCGGACAGTTGAACTAAAACAATTGCAAAGAAAGTCACGCTAAATTTTTCTTGGAAATACGAAATTATTAGGTTGTAACGAATTAAATGACACTGGCTCGCGCCATTTTTTGGCGCGTCTTTACGCGTTTGATCAAGAACAAACCGTAACATGTGGCATATCATTTAGAAGCGCAAACTTTGCTCTACTGGTGAGTACCAAATTTTCTATGTAAAAGTGGGAAAACTTTAGAGTTTTATTGACTTTTTTGCAGATGGAGAAAAGGGTAATCCGAGGCATTTACTTGTATGAATTCAAGCTGGGCACTACAGCTAAGGAGGCGGACGAAAAGATCAACGCCGCATTCGGTCAAGGATGTTCCGCAATTCGAACGGCGTATCGTTGGTATCAGAAGTTCCGGAATGGAGATGAGAGCTTGGAAGAACATGAAGGTAGTGGGAGGCATAGTGATGTTGATGAGGACAAGCTGAGAGATGTGCTAGAGGAGGATCCACACAAAGGTACCAGGGAGATAGCGAAGGTTCTTGACGTCAGTCACAACACAGCTGCCCGGCATCTGAAGGAAATTGGAAAGACCAAAAAGCTGGAAAGAATGGTGCCTCACGAGCTGTCTGAGGAGCAAAGAAACCGACGATATGAGATCTCGTCCGCACTGCTTCTACGGAACGAAACGGACCCATTCCTTGATCGCATCGTAACCTGTGACGAGAAATGGATAATGTACGACAACAGGCGACAATCGGCACAGTGGGTGGACAGCGATGAGAGCCCCAAGGTTTTTGCGAAGCCGGAATTGCACCAAAAGAAAGTAATGGTGACAGTATGGTGGTGTTCGCTGGGAATTATTCACCACAGCCTCCTCCCTCCCGGTGAATCCATCACGGCAGAGAGTACTGCATTGAAATTGAAGAAATGATGAAAAAGTTGAAGGATATCCGGCCGGCCTTGGTAAACCGAAGGCGAGTTCTCCTTCTGCACGACAATGCTCGCCCCCATGTAGCACGAATGACGTTGCAGAAATTGAATGAGCTGAGCATCGAAACTCTACCATATCCTCCGTTTTCTACCGACCTCTCCCCAACAGAATACCATTTCTTCAAGCATCTTGGCGACTTCTTGGTAGGGAAAATATTCAAATACCAACAGGATGCCGAAAGTAACTTCGAAGATTTCGTCAATTTCCCAGAATTTCTGATTTTTATGCTACCGGGATAAAAAAGCTTGTGTCAGTTGGCAAAGATGTGTAGAATCAGAAGGTTTTTATTTCGATTAATAAACTTGCCTACAAGCCGAGATATTAACTGTTTAAATTTACAGTGGTTCAGTGCCATTTATTTCGTTACAACCTAATATTTTAACATTCTCAGAGTCTAGTTCAATCAGGAAGGCGCTTGTCAAGATATGAAAGATGTTCAGTTTGATTACTAGGGTCATGTCGTTTGAATAGACAGTAGAGGGTGAGAGGGGATGGGGGGAACACGTCGTGGCTCCTAGCGTAATCGTGACCTGCCACGGTACCAATCCAGCGGTGCGCGACTACGGTAGGTGTCCTGGTCTCTGCCGTACCTTTGTTCTGTCCAAGCTCTAGGATTGCTGTACAAAAGACACTTGCTTTAAGAAACATATACAAATGAACGCACATGTAATTATCTAAATAGATCTAAGCATAAGAATTGTAAATAACCAAATAGAAACCAACTTAAAACAAATAAATAAAAATAAGAAATAAAAGATTTATTCTTTTAATTTCAAAATGAACAGATTCCCACACATTGATTCAGGAACTTTTATTACAACAAAACGTAGCATCATATACATAGAAATCCTTAGAGTAATCAATGCTTGCTTTAAAATTTGAATATTTTTGCGATAAATTAAAGGATTTTATAAGCTACTTGTAAACGGTGGACTGAATAGAGAACTTATTGTCAACACACTGATAGATGTATTTTTAAAAACACATTATATAAATATAACATGCTAGATAACAGCAACAGAGCTATACATTTTGTGGAGTAAATTTTATATTTTCACTTTTACTATGTTTGATTATTAGAAAATTGCACATCGATCTAATTCCAGCCGAACATTGGATTCGGTGCAATAAATGACGCCTTACTACTGGATGCATACGTCGAAGAAATTATACGGTAGGTATTAGTTAGCGAAAATCCTTGAATTTTGCAGCAAAATTCGTTTCATGAGACCCCTATATGACTCTATCCGCTTGACAACGACTTCACCGCTTCAGAGCTGATGTTGCCATCTCTATCTTCAGATTGGTAGTTATACCATTTTCAGTTCAAATTCAACGTTTTCGAAAGCAAACTCAATGTTCGAAATCAAATTCAACGTCTTCTTTGCAAGCTGTACGTTTCAATGTTTACTTCTTCTCAAAAAATTCAAACATTCAGAAAAGGCTATCCAACGAAAATTAGAAACAGCTAGCAACTAAAGCAAGTCAGGCACTTCAGTAGTGATGCGACACAAGTACATAGTAGTGAGCAAACTAAGCGATACAACTATACAGTATGATAAACAATACAGCAATACAACAATAGCTATTCAAAATAGCACAATGAGCAAGTGAAAGTAAGTCATGTACTGTTGAATCTTTGCCCTGCTGCAGCTGCTGTCATGTTTGCCATCATGTGGAGGACGTAGTTTGCACATTCTTACTGCGATACTGAATGAACACCCTCTTCAATAACTTCGGCCAGCGTCCTCTCCGCGACAGGATTACTTAGGAGGCGCCTCGCCGTGGCCTTCACTTTTGAAAAAACGTTTTCCGCAGGATTAAGCATGTAAGAGTATGGCGACAAAAACTTTAAAGTGTATGATTGTCTCATAATTGTCCACAGGTCGCGCGCTTTGTGAATCCTGGCGTTGTCCATGATCAGCCACGCGCCATTCATCTCTTCGTTGTCGCGAATTCGGCTCAAAAGTTCTTCAATGAACTTGCAAAATTTGGCACTGTTGCAGAGTGGAAGGGACGGCTAATATGATACGGGGGAGATTCCAGAAGAACGTTGAATTTGATTTCGAAAACATTGAATTTGCTTTCGAAAACGTTGAATTTGATTTCGAAAACATTGAATTTGATTTCGAAAATATTGAATTTACTTTCGAAAACGTTGAATTTGAACTGAAAATGGTATATATATATATATATGCTGGTTTTTTAAGTGTGGCTAATTTAGGGAACTGTATGCTGGACACCCACAGGTCGACAGATTGTGCAGTTCGTATCAAAAGGTAGGGGTTTATTTATTTAACCTTTACTAACCACCAGTCGACAGGAAATTTGACCCTGAAACACTGTCGAGCTTGCCCAGGGTCGTATCAAGTCTGTTAAAAGGGTATCTGTTAAAAAAATTGAACACCACACTTTGCTCTGGCGCTAGCGAACTCCTGGGACCCTTTCCCGGTTAGGATGTTTCATTGTTCTGGGACCAGATTCATCAACCGCTTACCGCCCTCTAACGGTGAAAATACCTCCAAACCCCCTGAAATGACATTCATTAGGGTTTGTTTATACTTCGCGACGGGAGCAAAGGGAGCAATTAGTTAGTTGGCCGGGCACTGCATACGTATCGATTTTTGTTGGGCGATCGCTCCGCAAAAATCGATAAGTATGATTTGCCTGGTTGACCTCTTGTCGCTCCCGTCGCTAAGTATAAACAGGCACTTAGCATCAGGTTTGGGGGTATTTTCACCGTTAGAGAACGGTAAGTGGCTGGTGAATCTGGCCCCTGGTTGAAAATGCAAATTTATTTCAGTCGAAACGCGTTACCCTGCTTGGGCAGCTTCTTGACACCACATTTGCTCGAGATGTCGACTCATTCTCGTGGAATCGGTACGGTATCGTGGTTCGTTCCACGTATGCCCGATTTAAAATTATCCTCAACTTGACTTTCATCATAGATTTTCCAGGTATAAACAACTGGTGCAGATGAAGACGTCCCACTACTCGTTCTTTCATCCCATAGAGATGGCTATGCTAGTGAGCGATCGCCTCGATTGCCATCAAGAGCTACAGCACCTGGCGTATCAAATAGGTTTTTTATTCCAGTCACAGGTGAATACTTGCCAGGGATACTCACAAGAGTCCCACTAAGCCAGAGCCTTTTCCAGGATGACCATCTTGACGTGTTTGGAGATCCGGAGGTCACTGGGAAAATCGGCACTGACATTCAAGACGGCAAATGTACATGGATTAGCGTACGAGCTGCGCAAAAATTGCGCGAGAAACAGGCGTTGGAGGAGTTCAAGGTAGGCGTTGTCCCCCGGGCTCGAGTGCACCGGCATCGGTCAACGGTGGCCCAAGCCTGACGACAATGTTGTAGTGGAACCTGTTGCGATCGGTAGCCCCGCAGGCTGAGGTGAACCTCTGCGCCTTTGGAACTCCGTGTCGCTCCACGGGCACCGGAGGGTTCACAGATCTTATCTAACCCCAAGGAGACCCCGCGTATTGCCAGTCGTACGTATTGCCTACAACGTATTGATGGTCCTCCAGCTGTCCAGACTGACCTCTTCCCCGCGCCTTGCGCCACCTGGTTCCTCATTTTCTCGACAAACACAGGGGACAAACCCAATCCCCGGGAAATCCACATGTCAACACACGATATACACCCATGTAACCACTGCCTTTGATATGAAAGGACTCACCCGATTTCTCCACACGCACACAGAATAAGCCATGAGGTTCATTTCACTTCGCGATCAGCAGAATATCCAACAACCGGACGACTCCTGAGGCCGCGGGGGTGAGGGTGATGCTCACCAGATCCCGCGGCACTCTCCTGGTGCTTCTGACTGTAGTGTCAGCAACTTGAATAGCAGGGACAAGGCCCCGCGGTAGCCATCCGGAATGGAGCAGAGCGAGAGGTCGGCAGACCTCGTCGCGGGAGCGCAGGGACGTCGAATGCGGCCACGCGCCTGTCGAGAGGAGGCGGCGCGCGCCGATCGATGGTGACACGTCACCAACTTTCCCATGCTCCCAGGCCGATCGATGACGCCTCATCGGCAAGCTACCATGTGAAACAGCGCGCCCGGACCTAGGAGCGATCGCGGTCGCGACAGAAGCGGAGAGGTCTTACAGCACCCTTGTGCTCCTACCTGCCTGGCATGCGGCTTTTCCTACGTTGGACCCTGCTGCGCCTATCGAATATATGGGTTGTACTGCGATCTCAGTTAGCTCCTTGACCGGTCTACATCCTATCACCTGCTCCCCGCACGTCTCTGCGCCCTTTCCTTCTGTTCATAGTATTGCGGACAATAGAGACTGTAATATCCGACATCTTGGATATTAACCGGAAGATCAACCAACAAGATTTTTTATCAACTTTATCTGCATATTGTACATAGTTCACAACAAAATTCGGACATAATATCTTACAAGAAAAGGACCACTGGACCGTCTAAAAAGGGAAGTTTTGGACCCCATAAGGGAGTCCGAACCGTTAACTAACTAGCCCGATACCTAGGCCCTTACACCTACCGCTACCCACTCTAGTTCTAGTTACAGGGTGTGGGAAATGTAGAGGAAGGGCGAAGCATAAGGGAGTGACAGCTGCTGCCTACTTGGGGAAGAGCCACCACCCTCCATGCTCATATAGGAAGCAGCCGTTCTCTACATGCCTACATAGAAAGCCGCTATCCTTGTTCGCTCACGATGTTCCTATTCATACGACACTACGACTTCGTGATCGCTAAACTTGATAGCGGGCGGTGCTCGGATCGTTGGCTACCGCCAAAACTGCTTACACCCGATAGTGTCACCACAAGACGTTATGGCTTTAACCATTCTTCTCGAACCTTCCGCAGACACGAAAATGCCAGATTTACTACTTCTAAACACGAACTGCTACCGAACGATATATAAACCTACGAGGCAAGCAACCCAACCTCCTACGTCACTATGGTTATCCTCGCAACAACAAGCGAGGCACGGACGAGGTCCTGCCTGCGGCGTGTGACCACGAGGCGATACTCCTCGCTACGCTGCGGTTACCTCAGTGCGGTGTCCATACCTTCTTTCCTCTCGGCTCCGTACTGCGCGTGCTCGGTCCTGGCCGTGGTATTACTGCTGCTAGATGACGAACAACTCC
This sequence comes from Heligmosomoides polygyrus bakeri, assembly GCA_947359475.1. NCBI lineage: Eukaryota > Metazoa > Nematoda > Chromadorea > Rhabditida > Heligmosomidae > Heligmosomoides > Heligmosomoides polygyrus. Next base: position 100,449,466 of record OX375869.1, read on the forward strand.
ATCGAATCCACTAGGTCGCCCCAGCGGGCGGTGGACGGCGGGCAAAGTACTGAAGCCCGCGCACGCCCGCGTTCATAGTCGCCCGCAGAGCATCGATCCTGCACGTCGACTGGAGCGCGGCGGGACCCACAAGGCGAGAGACTCTGTGTCCTTTGAGGGGGCGTGGCGAAAGTCACTAGGCGTGTACTCTGACGGGTCCTGAACTTCATTTTCACAATAGTTACCTGACTACTCACACTAGGCCGTGTCCCTGGGATTAATTAAAGTGGTAGACGTCATGTGGCGTCTGCAGCTCTCATTTCAACTACTGCGACTACCACGTTTTTATTCGTATACAGTAACCTCCAGCTCCCGTCCACCTAACAACGCTCCAGGCCCGCTTGAAAACTCAGCTTTTCTTAGTAATGTACATATACCGTGTCACCCAGTCTTATCCCATCAGGAACACTACGGGAAGTGCGATCCTGACAGTGTGGCGAGGATCAAGAAACTGCTGTTGGAGCTGAAGATTCAGGAAGAATTCTCGAATTTCGAGAAACGATGTTCAGAGAAGGTACATTGCCAGCCTGCTAATCGCTGAGAATTCCAAATAGACCTCACATATGAATTCAGGTCAAAAGAGATCTCGATCAATTGCCTTCTCGACTGTCAGCAATGCAACCCGTCCTGTTATCAACACTTAATGGATTGATAAATAGAAAACATTGACCAGCCTCACCCTTTGCTATTGTTAATAGGTTGTTTTCGTCGTAAGGTTGCTATATTTATTATCAGTTTGACATTGCTTGATAAATATGCTGCCTTTTTCTGCCTAAGATGGCTTTCAGTTGGCAGAACTCTAGCCGAACCATAGCCGAAGCGGTCACTGAAGCCTTGATCAGACATGGCTCAGCAAATTACTTTACTTTAGGAGTACTTTAGGAGATGTACCTGGATTCACGACGAAGGTAATGGAAGCGAAAGTGTAGAAACGTTTTATCGTTTGGATGAAGACGTCAAAGATTGTGTGGGTCAATGTTGTAATGCGTTTGACGGCGGTAAGGCCCCGTTTATACCTCCATCGTCGCGAGACGCGATGCCATGCATAGAGGCCAAATTGATTGATTGGGTCGCTCAGCGTCGACGCCACTCGGCCGGAGTGAATCGCGTGAAACTGCGGCCAGCAGTGGCCTGATCATACTTCGCGACAAGAGCGACAAGTGCGACTGGGGCGACGGACATGTTGTGGTGTACGTAAATAATTGCGTACTCCACACTCCGTCCGCGACGAATGTAGTGTGAAATGCGTAATTATTTACGTACACCACACTACCACGGATCTCCCTCGATAGAGAGCCTTCGGGCTCTCTTGTTAAGAGGGATCTCGGGCCGCTTGTCGCAGGGCCACGTGGCGCGTCCCCGGGTGGTGGATAGGGGAATTAAACGCGAACCAAATGCGACCGTGTACTGCCCAGAGACGCAGGTGGGATGCAGGGGATGGACTCCTTGCTCCTGCTGTGTCGGGTCGATGCGTTCCTTGTGCGCGGGAGCGGCATGTTCGTGCACAGTGTGCGTGGATGTGTCCGTGACTGTGCGGATTGTAACTGTGTCGGCTCGGCCAAAAGCTTGCACTCGGTAGACTGGGAGTACATGTAAGGCGATTCGAGGCCGCCTCAAAAGTCTCGCCCCGTCCCTTCGGGCAGTCTGGCTGGCTGCCCGGAGTTCTTCGCCCGCACGACAGAGCCTGACTAGCTACCCGTGTTGTATTCCAGTCAAACACAGCAGCACTAAAGGGCCTCATTCCCCTGACCCCGAAAGAGCCCCCATTTCTGCAGCGATGGGAAGGACGAGTACGGAGAGGCTGCTAAAATCTCAGGGCCTAACCAGGCTGCGCAAACTGAGAAGGACTAGGATGACGATCTGTACTTACAACGCCCGCACGCTTGCGTCGGAAACATCCGTCGAGGACCTGATGATGCAAGCCAGGAAGATCAAGTACGACGTCATTGGACTGACCGAGACGAGAAGACACCACCCCCTACACGCCGCCTATGACTCCGGAGAAGAACTGTTCCTCGGAACATGCGACAGCAGGGGAGTAGGCGGCGTTGGTGTCCTCGTCAACACGCACTTGGCCATGAACATCGATTCGTACGAGTCTCTGACAAGCCGAATCGGACGTCTGCGACTGAAGCGATGTGGCTCCGTGCCAGCCTTGACTGTGTTCGTCGCGTATGCCCCAACATCCGACTACGACGACGAAGACGTCGAGGCCTTCTACGTGGAGCTGGAGAAGTTCTATAAGGAAGATCACACCTTCTAAAGGTGATCGTCGGCGACTTCAACGCCAAGATCGGGCCACGAAGGTCGCCGGAAGAACTTCACATCGGAACCCACGGTTTGGAGTGGAACGAGCAAGGTGAAAGGCTGTCTGAGTTTATCATGTCGACCAAGACCATCCATGGAAACTCGCAGTTCCAGAAGCCTCCCCCCCTACGATGGACCTGGGAATCCCCCGGTGGCCAGTTCCACAACGAGATCGACCACATCATCTTCAATCGCAAGTATTGCCTGACCGATGTCTCCGTTGTCCCCAAGTTCTACACGGGATCGGACCACCGCCTCCTTCGCGCGAGGTTCCGCTTTTCGCGTCAAGGAGAGAAGGCCGCGAAGTTCAAGAAGAGGAGTCCCAGAACGACCATCAACTGGGATCTCTACACCTCTCTTGTCGGCCTTTGGGAAGATGCCGTCATGGACAACGTCGACGAGGAATACGATCGCTTCGTGCACCATCTCCACGATAGTGCTAAGGGAGCCGAGAGCTTGAATACCACCAAGAGACACCTGTCTCCGGAAACTCTCGAGCTGATACGCCAGCGTGGAGCAGCACGAGCGTCAGGCAACTATCAACTGACGTCCGAGCTTGCAAAGCTATGCAGAGCGGCGATAAATGAAGATCTGAAGGAGAGAAGGGCGGAAGTGTTGGCTGAAACAGCAGAGGCAGGGCTGAGCATCCGCAATGCCCGCCGGAACTTCGCCAACTTCAAGACCAAGATGACCGCTCTCCGACGTCCTGACGGAACCGTCACCTCTTTCAGAAGGACCATGGAGAAAGTCATCCACGACTTCTACTCCGATCTCTTCGATAGCCACGTCCACCTGCCCCTACGCCATCTTCCGCAGGATGGATACGTCATCCCCTCTGTTCTCCCTTCCGAGATCCGACACGCCATCTCGTCGGTGAAGAAACTACAGCACCCGGTCCTGACAGGATCAGAGCTGAACACCTGAAGAACCTCCCGCCAGCGCTCATCAACACCTTGTCGCGGCTCTTCACACGCTACCTGTCCGAATGCAAGGTTCCATCTCAGTGGAAGACCAGCAAGACCGTCTTGCTGTACAAGAAGGGAGACGTGCACGACATTGGCAACTATCGCCCGATCTGCCTGTTGTCCGTAGTCTACAAGCTGTTCACTCGAGTCATCCTGAATAGGATTAGTAGAACGCTGGACGAAGGACAGCCATGCGAACAAGCAGGATTTCGGAGAGGATTCAGCACGATCGACCACATACACACCATTACGAAGCTCATCGAAGTGTCGCGAGAGTACAAGCTGCCGCTGTGCCTTACTTTCATCGACCTGAAGAAGGCATTCGACTCCGTCGAGACTGAAGCGGTCATGGAAGCCCTGCTCACCCAGGGCATTCCTACTCAGTACATCAGAGTCCTTCGAGAGCTGTACAGTGGATTCACGACCAAGATCTCACCATTCTACAACGACGTCGTCATTGACGTGAAGAGAGGGGTTCGACAAGGGGATACCATATCCCCGAAGCTCTTCAGCGCCACCCTCGAAAACGTCATGCGCGAACTAGAATGGGATGACATGGGAGTGAAGGTCGACGGCCGGCAACTGCACCATCTTCGCTTCGCTGACGACATCGAGCTCATAACACCGAGCATCAGTCAGGCGGAACGAATGCTGGCCGACTTCGATCGTGTATGTGGAAGCGTTGGACTGCAGCTGAATCTTACGAAGACGATGTTCATGAAGAACGGATGGGTTTCTGATGCCCCATTCTCGCTCAACGGAACGAACATCTCCGAATGCTCCAGCTATGTGTATCTGGGTCGCGAAGTCAACATGGCCAACGACCTAGCACCAGAGCTGAGCAGGAGGAAACGAGCAGCTTGGGGAGCTTTCAAGAGCGTCGAAGAAGTCGTGAAGAAGACGAAGAACGTCCGACTCCGTGCCCACCTATTCGACCCCACTGTTCTTCCTGCCCTAACATACGCCTCAGAGACCTGGGCTATACGAAAGCAGGATGAACACGCGATCAGCGTCGCGCAGCGTGGAATCGAGAGGACGATGCTCGGAGTGACACGACTCACGCAAGTGAGAGAAGGCCTCCGGAGTTCCGAGCTTCGCCGACGTTCGAAGATCAGAGACGCTGTCGCATGGGCCAAGTCGTCGAAAATTAGGTGGGCCGGCCACGTAATGCGATTCGCAGACACCCGCTGGACGAGAGCCGTCACAGATTGGATTCCGCGGGATGTCAAAAGAACACCAGGACGCCCACCAACGCGTTAGTCGGACTTCTTCGTGAAAGCCCTGAACGACCGATATGACGCTCTTCGTGTCCCTCGAGCGAGGAGGATCCATTGGACTACTCTGGCACGCGACAGGGACGAATGGAGACGCTGCTGGCGCCCGCTCGAGCAAGTCGATGATCAACGGGACGACAGGTGATACAGGTGATACACCACACTACATCCGTCGCCCCAGTTGCTCCAGTCGCTCTTGTCGCTTTTGTCGCTCTTGCCGCTCCTGTCGCGAAGTATGAACAGGCCCTCAGCGTCGGATCGCGTCGCTCTCGAAATCGGAGCCATGCTATTGATCGCGGTGATTGCGGCACGGTTTTGCTGCTCGAGTTGTCCTTTGCAGTGGACCCGGAGATATGTGAACAATTACGTGCGTACATGTCACAATTGTGCGTAATCGCGTGGCCACGTAGGCGGCCGTTCGTAGTGCTAGTGCTCATCGTCGTCCGAAACAGCTCGACGCGATGGGACGCATCGCTCCTTTCGCATCGCGTCGCCTGGCGATGGAAGTATAAACGTGGCCTAAGACCTTTCTCATACCATCGCTCTCCTCGAGCGACGCCTAATGATATACTCCCATATCGATTGGGCGGCGCGATGGGATCAATATGGGAGCATATCATTAGGGCCTGTTCATACCTTGCGACAAGAGCGACTCGTCGCCCGTGCAAAACATGCAAACATATCGATTAAAACCGAGCACGCGCCGCCGAAAAGGGCTCATGCTCGAGCGCCGGCGCTGTCGCTCCAGTCGCTCCAGTCGCTGCTGTCGCCTGTTCATACTTTCGCGCGCTGCGCTCTCGTCGCTCCCGTCGCCCATGCACAACATGCAAATCGATCCCGTGCCGCCGAAAAGTGCTCATACTGAGCGCCGGCGCTGTCGCTCCAGTCGCTTTTGTCGCTCTTGTCGCTGCTTGTCGCGAAGTATGAACAGGCCCCTTGGCGTCTATCGGGGTGAGCGATGGTATAACGATGGCTCAAGGCGGTATTTGTACTTCCGTCGCGGAGCGGCTCGCCGCTATGAAAGCTGCGATTATCGACCATCTACGCCGCCCAATCGATACGGGTAGATTCCATATCGCGGCGCTGCCCGACGTCTGGAGTACAAATCCCGATGGTCTAATCCCGCCCGAGATGGTCGACACGCATTACCCTGATTGGACGGTGCGCTCCCAGTTACCCATGTAGGCCACATTGCCGACTAGTAACAACACCCGCAGCTGAGGCTGGAATTCGACGGATGTCAAAAGGTCACAAAGCTGGGGTCTATCCTAGTCGAGAAATACAGCAGCCCTGTGATGGCATTTGCGTTCGTCCCTCCATCAGCTCCCTGAAATGGCACGAAAGTGCTCATATTGGCTGAAGCTATCGGGCAAATTCAGGAGGGGCGGAGTTGTTGTGACGTCTGGCTATGGAAACGTGCTGAACGAAAAAAATTGCCGACCGCTCTTATGGATGACGACCCGCTGAGCCACTCTGGCACGCGACAAGAAACCAACGGCGCAGCACCTGATACAGGCGATGTAGACAAAGCCTCGTTTTTGACACAACCTGTTTATTCATAACAAAATTTCACAGAATTCACAGAACAGCAGCTTAGAAGACGCGCAGTCCGCGTCGTCTCAACGCGTTGCTGACGTCTTCAGGTGAAATGGTCCTCCTCTTCGCCTGCATACAGTACTGCACAACGTCGTAGATGACATCGCTGAGGAAATCGTCGAGAAACTGCGCCGCCAGATCGCCGGTGTCGCGACGAAGACTCGTCTCGCCGCCGCTCTCCGCCAGCCTCCTCAGCGTCCGTCGTGTCAGCCTCGGTCTCCCCTCTGACTGCCTTCTGGACTGTGCGGGGTTCGGCGGGACGATGAGCACGGGTCGCTGCCGCTGTGCATTTCTTCGGAGCTCCTGCTCCGCTCCGGAGCTGTGGCAGCGTGAAGAGGAGCTGGTGCAGCTTCGGCGACTGAGAATCGCGGTCGACGTTAACGATTCCTTCGTAGTTCTTCTTCTTCGGCTTGTCATTATGGAGAGACGAACACGAGTAAAATGACTGAACCTACCGAGCTTTGACCTTTATTCCTCATCAGGACCCCACGTCGCGACCCCAGCAAGGTGTTTTGGAATGACCGTTCGGCTCGGTTTATCAGGAGAATAACACCCGCATTGCATCTCATCGTCCCAGATGTAGTCAGGAGAGCATCAACAAGGAACTTCGGGAAAGAAGGCGGCTAGGGATGTTAAGAAGATAGCAATTATAACTAATCCCCTACTGCTGTTTGAATGTTCCCGCGCGCTTGCTACAGTATCCCCAAATCTGCACATCACCCAAGCCGTTGTCATCCGAGCTTGCTTTTGTCATTGGGCACGCAAACTTACAGACACTTCTAGGAAGGATAAGAGCCATCCAATCTGCTCGTGCTGAAACCGCTCTCGCCGCTCAACGAGGGTTACGCATCGATCGAATGTCCACGTGAACGCCGAAGCAATCGCCGACGCAGCAGCAGCTACCGTACGCCACAGTGTTCCGCAAATCTGCGCACCAACCCGCAAATCGAACGGCAGCAGGTGATTAGTTGTAAGTAAGCGTTAGCGTCCCTGATCCCAGAACTCGAAACCCCCGAGCGGGTAAATCGCGCTGCTCCGAGTTCGCTGCGCCACCCGAACACGGCTGACTGTGCCGACCGTCTGCACCACCCGGGTGGTGGCGGTCGCGGAGTGGAGGTCGGTCGGTCTATTTGCCGGTCGGTCGCCGCGGCCAGTTCGCAGTCTATTTGGCCGTGTCCATCCCTTCGCCGAATCGTTTCCGACGTATCGATCGTCGACACAGATCCCATCGGTCTAATCTCGTGCTACTGCTCATGTTGACCTTTACTTGCACCTATTCATTCTAATATAGGCAGCGTATCATATAGTAGCATTCCTAGCTCCTGGCATATGGTAGAAAATGGTCATTAATCTCGGAGGCTCGCGGCTGTGGAAATGACTTGTCGTATGATTGGGAGATTGGATTCATACAGATTATGGGCACAAGACGTCAGATATCCAAAAGCGTCGCATTCCAGAGACAATTTCGACGTTGGCAGCGCTTTGCGTCTTTTGTTGTCAGCACGGTGGCGCTTATAAAGAAGGGGGAACCAGCATCTGTAACAACGAGACGGCGTAGTGTAACGAGTGACTTCCGTAATTGCGGAAAAATCGATATGTACCACTTGCCCAAGCGACAAGTCGCGTGTCGGAAGACGGTCAGGAGGTACACCCGCCCCCTGCTGGGGAGCGGGCGACCTTCCTCTCATCCCCCTTGCTCATCCACCCCAACCCCCTAGGCTTCACCAAGAGTCTAACGGGTGCCTTACGGAACCTTTGACACGCAGAACAAAAGTTTCCGGTCCACAGAACAGCGGTGTACCTGACGCCCCCCCCCCCCCCTCCAGCAGTGGCGGGTGTACCTCCTGTCGCGCTGCCGTCGTGAACTATGAACATGCTTTATAGGAGTGGTTCCGCTCTTTTATAAGGGTCTGTCGCGATAAGAGCGACTTGTCGCCCTCGCAAAACATGCATGTCGATTAAAACCGAGCGCGCCGCTGAAAAGTGTTCATACTCACGCTCTCGCCGCTGCTGTCGCGAAGTACGAACAGGCCCCAAGCGCCAGAGAATCGGAGCCGCACTTCAAGAGCTCGAGCGGGAAGTTCTTCAGCGTCCCTAATACACTCTGGACCTCACACAATCTGATGTTCACCTTTTCCGTTCCCTGTCGAACTATATGAAGGGTATCACCTTCGACAACGAAAGTGATCAAAAATGACAACTTCTTCGACGCGAGACCGGCCGATTTTTTGACGAAACGCCATAAACTAATTGATCGCTAGGTGAGAAGAGGTCGTAAGTAACAACGGCAGGTGCAATCCCAAGGAGGGCCACCTTGTAGCGGGACTTGCGTTCTACCCCTCGCCCTCTCGGCGTGTCCTCCTCACCCCCAACCCCAGAATCCCTTGGGAAGCCCCAGTAGAAAAACATTAAGGCAAAAGCAAAAACAAAAACAAACAAAAAATACGCCCACGCGTCCCCGGGTCACCTTTACGTATCGTCCCACGGTGAATTAGTCGACGCTCACCCATTCTGTAGCGCGGGAATTTGAAAGGTGATTATCCCCTGGACCCTTTTCATGCTTTTATACTTAGACCAGACGTTCAACGGCCTGCCGGCCGCCAAACGTCTGGTTGGGGCTTCGCCCCAAACCCGGAGAATAGAACACCCCGAACGTCTTCTTCTCCTCTTTAGCCCTTCTCTCATTCATTAAAAAACTGGTTTTGCTATATAGAATGGTATAGCGGAATAGGGCAAAACAGGTCCATCACCTTCACTGGACCACCCTTAACTGGTCCCTTATCACTGGTTCCCCTTTATTGTCAGCCCTTTTCCGGTTCACCCTTCACTAGTCCCCCCCCCCCCCTTCGTCGGTCCCTACTACTGCTCCCACCTTCACTGGACCCCTACCCCTTCTTTACCGGTCCCCCCTTCATGGGACCCCTCTCCCCTTCTTCACTGGTTCCCCTTCACTGGGTCCCCCTCACAGGTCCCCATTACTGGTCCGACCTTCACTGGTCCCTCCTTTATTGGTCAACCCTTTACCGGTCGCCCTACTAGAACCCCATCCTTCACCGGTACCCCATTACTGGTCCCATCTTCACTGGTAACACGTCGCCTGAATCCGGAATCCTCGCGCGACATCGGTGACACCTCTTCCGATCCCGGACGCTTGTTGAACAACGTCGGTGGCATGTGCTCTCAACCCAAACGTGCTTTGCGCGACATCGGTGACACGGCGTCTGAATCTGGAAGGCCTTTCGCGACATTGGTGACACCTCTTCTGAATCCAGGCACCTGATGAGCGACGTCGATGACATGTCTTCTCAAGCCGGACGTGCTTTGCGTGACATCGTTGACACGTCGTGTGAATCCGGAACCCTGGCGCGACATTGGTGACACGTCGTCTGAATATGGTAGGCCTTTCGCGACATCGGTGATACCTCTTCTGAACCCAGGCATCTGATGAACGACGTCTTCTCAAGTCGGACATGCTTTGCGCGACATCGTTGACACGTCGTGTGAATCCGGAACTCCTTGCGTGACATCGGTGACACCTTTTCTCAACCTGAACGTCCTTTGCGCGAATTGGTGACATGTCGTCTGTACATAGACGCCTGTCGACAACTACAACAGTTGACAACTGGTGACAACTACAACCTTAGGATTGCGCCCGGCTCTGGTTTGTGCCACTTAGCAATCCGCCGATTTTCTGCCGGAGATCATGATGCTTTAGTGCGGTCTGTGATCGCGTACGATATTCCTTACTTCACGACGAATGCTGAATTTTTGCTTTCAAGTTCTGCTAGAGTGTTTTCATGTTAGTAGGGTCTTTTCTGACACTCATCGTTAAACATACACAACAAAAAAACTGCGAACGAGTTGTCGCTGCACGGCCACACAGTCATCACCGCAGTCTTTTGCTCTCTGCGCCCTCCTAGACTAGAGATCGTGTCGGCGCGCCCGCTGGCGTTCGATCGATCGATCTCTTATAGGCTCGCGAATGACGCCTCGCCGAGCGAGTCGTGGTGCAGTGGGTAAGCGGGTTGCTTCGTGCGAGCAAGGTAGGTGGTTCAGTTCTTCTGCGTTGTGGCATTCTTGCATTTCAGCTGTCTATGTGATATTTGACGGGTTTCGACGTCCACACGATTTTGAAGCGTCATTTGCGCATTGTTTCAGCCGTATGCGCTTCGCCGCTTCAAGAATGCAGAACTTAGCTCCGGACCCCTCCTGGGCGATAAGAGGTTCGTGCGTGTAATGCTTGGAATCAAGGATTTCGTGCTCCATCGCCAACGCCCGTGTTCGACCGTTTGAATTTTTACCTTTCGCGCCCGAACAACTCGTCCGAAAACTCGTACGCAGTTTTTTGCTTGTGTGCGTTTAACGGCGAGTTTTTCTGACCAGTTCCTTTAATTCAGCGTGGATTCTCTCCAGCTGATTTCGTATTATTAGCCTGCTGTAAGCGCTCTATTTTCCACTGTATTGGGGGGGGGGGCGTTACGTTATTCTGAAGCTCGCCGGCGAGAATAAGGATTCTCCACTAATGAGGGGGAATATTCAGCGTGTCCGGCGGCGACCGACGACGAAACCCGTCCGTGCCCTCCGCTGGCGAACGAGGAGGCCGGCTGCTGGAAGGTGTGAGCGCGCTCCGATACACGCTGACGTGTCGCTTGCAGTTCGCCGCCTCGTCGGTGAATCCGCCGGCCGGCTTCTGTCGCTACCGTCGCTGTTCATCCGTTCATTCGGTCATTCTCGCACCCTACTTCATCCGTTCATCCTGATATGAATGGGCGACTTTTTAAACGACACGGAAATCGCCCGTTTCTTGATGTTTTCATTACATTAGCGAGCAGAAACAACATTCTAATGAGTTCTGACTAATTGTTTCCGTTTCCCGTTGTAAATCAAACAAAACAGGAACGATCTATCGCCTAGAAAACTACCAGAAATTCGCGCATTCGAACTTCCGCGGGTTTCATTTGCAATTTCCCTTAAACCTGCTCTATTTTTATTATTACCACACATTTACAAGGGCTGGTTGGCTCATTCTTACCGTTACTTTTACTTTGTTGGTCCGCGTGAGTTAGCTAAAATTATTCAGAATTGCTTTGTTCGTGTTTACCCTGTTTTATACGCACTTAATGTGCAGTTATAAATAAATAAATAAAACCTTTTTTGTAGCATAGTCTGATTGATTGATTTGATTTTACCTTACAAATTTCTTCAGCGCAGCCTTAATCCATGCCTCTAGCCGTTAAACTTCTAGGAGTGGCAGTGAGTGCCTTGTGCAGTTTCAGGAAATCGTGGCGGGACCAGAGGAACGCTTTGATGTGGCTATTCTGGGGTCGGATCCATCAACGATTAAACGCACGGGTATGCTGGGTGGAGATACCCATGATGAAGCATTTATCTCTACCGCTATACCTTTCATACCCACAGGCTTAATTGTTGATGAATCCGGCCCTTGGTTTTTCTTCGATGTTTTTTCCATTTTTCTATATATCTATTCGTTTCTAACGTCTCGTTTCCCCATCATTTTCCTGTTTCTTTGACGTTTTCCTTGCGTTATTACTTTTACCTTTTCAAGAAGCCTTGTGCAATTCAAGAACTCACTCGGTGACTATTAGTAACAAAGTCGTGAGTAGATTTGAGGATATAATTGTGAACTGTGAGTGGTAAGAGAGCTCAAGTAGTCAGAATCTCAATACAGAAGATTAAAAACACAAAGCTAAAGTATGAAAGAATTTTGATTTATCCCATTCGGGAGGGGAAAACGTTACAGTACACCCAGCTGCTGCTAGTCCCAACGCTGATTAGCGGTAGAGCGCGGAAACTGTGCGCTGGCGGCCTCTTGTACCCCCGCGCCAAACCCCACAGAAAAGCCTGAATTGTGGAAACAATAGCAGTAAAGCGCTTCACCAGGCAGATCATGTTGGACAAGTAACGAAATGTCGGGGGCTAAGGGCCTCTTCATACTTGGCCACGAGAGACGGCCGTGCAAAACGTGTAAATCGATTAAAGCCGAGCGATCGCCGGAGAAATCTGTTCATACTCAAACGCTGTCGCTCTCCTCACCTGTTCATACTTTGCGGCCGCTGCCATTGCGAAGTATGAACAGGACCCAAAGGAGCAGGGTGTCCCAAAGTTTCTGCGCTCCATCGCCAATCGGTGTTGGGATTAGCAGCAGCTGGGTGTGCTGTAGTTGCATTCGTCGGGAGGGGTGACCGTAACGCTCCAACTTCGTACGTCATATGCCACGCAGCCACAGACTCCTTTATTGTTGTTTTTACTTTACTTTTTTGTTCTTTACCTTATTATTTCGACTTTATTTTCATTATTTTATCGTTATTTACAAGGGAAATATACGTTCCCTTCTTTGCCTGGTTTGCAGCTTTTCAAAAAAGCAGTTGACGATAAGCTGTCTGCATGCTTCTTATCTGTACAACTGCGTTTAATGCTATGATAAGGACTACCACTTGCGGTTTTTCTGAGCCACTAAGTTTGTTTGTGAGTGTGATCGTTTGCTCTGAGGATTTTGATGATTCCTTTTCTCCAAATCGTGGAGTAACTTGGCTGCTGCGTCGAAGGCGTTCCAGTTTTCGAAGTTCTCTTCCTGCCATAGGTGTGTGCTACTTTCCACATCAGACCCTTGACTGACCGTTTTCAGTGCAGTTTGTGAACAGAATTCATTCAAAATCCTTCCGAATTGAGCAAGAAACTTCTGAACAGAAAGAACGTTTTAGAAATTAATTACAAGTCAGTTATTAAAAAAGAATAGACGGTATTTTGACGGAACGTATAGTACTGTTCGGTGGATGAACCCGTAAATCACTTTGAGATGCAGTTCATGGAAGAAATCGCTGGATCTATCCTAATCGGGGGGGGGGGGGGAGGGGGGCATGTAGTGATTTGCACAGCACTATTGTACTTTCACAACTCCAGGGGGTCGAGGAGAGATCGAAAAAAATTCGCCCAAACTTTGGCTAGGGGTTATTTGGGGTGCTGATCACGAATAAGAGATCCGTTCTCAAAATTACGGCCGATTACGGTAGGTGCGGGTGACTAAGGCTGCCAAGATCATGGTCACCGATTTCGCCGAAACTTCAGCTAGCGGGTTATTTCGGGTGCTGATCACGAATATGACATCCGTTTTTGGTTTTACGCTGGAGTACGGTAGGTTGCGGGTAAGGAACGCTTCAGGGCGGATTGCTGGTGGTAGCCTAAATATCTGAACAGGTATCTCACCCAGCGTAAAACGAAAAACGGATGTCATACTCGTAATCAGCACCCCAAATAATCCCCCTAGCCGAAGTTTGGGCAAAATCGGTGATCATTACCTTGGCAGCCTTAATCACCCGTATCTACCGTAACCTACCGTACTCCAGCGTAAAACGAAAAACCGATGTCAGATTCGTGATCAGCACCACAAATAACCTCCTAGACGAAATTGTTTTTTCCGATCTCTCCTCGACCCGTGGAGTTGTGAAAGTACAGTAGTGCCATTTGCACCTCTAAATCCCCATTACTTGTGTTTCTGCGGCACATTCAGCTGCTTTCCCATCATGCGAAGCTCTTATTTGAATTCAGGGGATGTGGTTGTGTGCTATAGGATGACGCACGTATCTGCTTTGACTTTACTGTTGCCCCTCCCGACTAGGATAGGATAGATTTTTCAAAAAGCAATGTTTGCTGTATTTTTCTGTGCTCAATTGATTTTTTGTTGTTGTATCACTTTTGACTCAATTAATGTTCTATGTCTAGTTGCGAGCTTGTCAACTGTATCTACTGTAACCATCTAAGGGTCTGTCCATACTTCGCGATGGGAGCGACTCGCCAGCCAGGCAAATCATACGTATCGATTTTTGGTGGGCAATCGCTCGGCGAAAATCGATACATATGATTTACATGGTCAGCCAATCGCTCCTGTCGCTTCCCTCGCGAAGTATGGACAGGCTCTACCTAACTGGTGAGTGCAACTACACTGCAGGGATCCGCAACTAGTACCTTGCGCCGACTAGCGATGGAGCGCGGAAACTTTCGGGCGCCCTACTCCTTTAGCCCTCCCCCGACATTTCGTCACTTATTCATCATTTTCATCATTGCCTGCCTGTTGAAGCGTTTTACTGCTGTCGTTTCCATAATTCAACTTATTCTATGGGATTTAGTTAGGAAATGACTTTAAGCTAGGTTCTAGGCAAGGGAGGGTAGTCCAGGGTGCGGTGCAACCAAGCTGCTTGTGTGGAATATGCTTTCGTCGCTCAGGGAGGTCTGCAGCTAGGTTCCGCCGACGCGCATACGCCTGCAAAAACGCGCAGAAACGCCTGAAAATTGTGTAGGCGTCAAAACCTCCCAAATCTCAGCAAGTCATGTGAAAAGTAAGAATACGTAACGTAGGAGAATCGAACCCACGACCTCCCTCGCATGAAGCAATGCCACTTCCCACTGCGCCACAGGTCGCTTGCCGGCAGTGCCATCGCGGGCGTACAAGAGGCCGCAAGCGTGCATTTTCCGCGCTCCATCGCTAACCAGCGCTAGCGCTATCAGATAGAAGATCTAGAAGGCAATCGTTGAGCTCATTGCGCCTTTTCCTTCTGGAGCATCTGCTCCTTCAAGTCCGCATAACCTCGTCTCGTATTCCGCCCGTCCACCGTTGTGGCGCAAGCTCTACTGTTTCCGTCGTTTCCAGAGATGCACTGGGTGTGGGGGATACTCGTCATCGCAGGACTGACGACGAGTCAGCAACCCGTCTTCAAGCGATTCGAATACAAACACTCGTTTCGGGCGCCGAATCTCGCACAACGTGACGGCTCCATACCGTTCTGGATGGTGAGCGCCTTTCTGTTGCTCTTCAACGATTTCCCGATATAACGAAGGGCAACAATGGGCAACAATACGTAGAAATAAGTGAAGTACGCCATCCTGGTTGCCTAGATAGCCTTAGTTTCCGAGTTCCTAATCGGGAGAGCGGAACCTACAGAGGATCATTCTCGTTGTAAATCTAGTAAGCAAGTGCTTTTTTACTAGATTTGCACCGAGAACGGATCATCTTCAAGCAGTTAAATCAGATAACATCAGTAAAATATAATAAAAACAGGCCAGGACACCGTCAATCAACGTTTTGGACCCAGACAAGACATTGTCCTCCACGTCCTGATCATTCTAAAATGTCCCCACCTAGCTCACAAGTGGTATATATTCTCTTGTTTTCTGTGTTATTTTTTTAGACTTTGTTAGCGCAGTTGTTTTCTAAGGAATGTGTAAATGGATTCAATATATGTCAGACTGAACACACTAAGGTATTATGAAATCGCTTTTGGGAGGCCAAATCAGGCGGCATCCGTTATGTTTGACAATGACGCCGCGGGCGGCCTGAGAAAACAGTGTCGTGGGAAGCGCACGCGACTGACTCATTGTTCCCGTTGTGCGTAGGCTGCCTTTGAAGGCTTTGTCGTGTGCAGTCGTGTTTCTGGTCGGGCAAAAAAGTCATTGATTGTGCTACAGAAGCGTGAGAGATGTATTCAACTCCGGCTGTGCCTATAAAAAACAGGATGCAATCCTAGTTGGTGATGGCCATTCTTAAACGATTTCATAAGAACTGAATGTGTTCAGTACTGAAATACGAAATAAATGGCATTGAACCGCTGTAAATTTAAACAGTTAATATCTCGGCTTGTAGGCAAGTTTATTAATCGAAATAAAAACCTTCTGATTCTACACATCTTTGCCAACGTGACACAAGCTTTTTTATCCCAGTGGCATAAAAATCAGAAGTTCTGGAATTGACGAAATCTTCGAAGGCACTTTCGGCATCCTGTTGGTATTTGAATATTTTCCCTACCAAGAAGTCGCCGAGATGCTTGAAGAAATGGTAGTCTGTTGGGGAGAGGTCGGGAGAAAACGGAGGAAGTGGTAGAGTTTCAATGCTCAGCTCATTCAATTTCTGCAACGTCATTCGTGCTACATGGGGGCGAGCATTGTCGTGCAGAAGGAGAACTCGCCTTCGGTTTATTTTCATCATTTCTTCAATTTCAATGCAGTACTTCTCTGCCGTGATGAATTCACCGGGAGGGAGGAAGCTGTGGTGAATAATTCCCAGCGAACACCACCATACTGTCACCATTACTTTTTTCTGGTGCAATTCCGGCTTCGCAAAAACCTTGGGGCTCTCATCGCTGTCCACCCACTGTGCCGATCGTCGCCTGTTGTCGTACATTATCCATTTCTCGTCACAGGTTACGATACGGTCAAGGAATGGGTCCGTTCCGTTCCGTGGAAGCAGTGCGGACGAGATCTCATATCGTCGGTTTCTTTGCTCCTCAGACAGCTCGTGAGGCACCCATCTTTCCAGCTTTTTGGTCTTTCCAATTTCCTTCAGATGCCGGGCAGCTGTGTTGTGACTGACGCCAAGAACCTTCGCTATCTCCCTGGCACCTTTGTGTGGATCCTCCTCTAGCACATCTCTCAGCTTGTCCTCATCAACATCACTATGCCTCCCACGACCTTCATGTTCTTCCAAGCTCTCATCTCCATTCCGGAACTTCTGATACCAACGATACGCCGTCCGAATTGTGGAACATCCTTGGCCGAATGCGGCGTTGATCTTCTCGTCCGCCTCCTTAGCTGTAGTGTCCAGCTTGAATTCATACAAGTAAATGCCTCGGATTACCCTTTTGTCCATCTGCAAAAAAGTCAAAAAAAACTCTAAAGTTTTCCCACTTTTACATAGAAAATTTGGTACTCACCGGTAGAGCAAAGTTTGCGCTTCTAAATGATATGCCACATGTTACGGTTTGTTCTTGATCAAACGCGTAAAGACGCGTCAAAAAATGGCGCGAGCCAGTGCCATTTAATTCGTTACAACCTAATACTTTGAAACTTTGAACATATTTATACATTCCTTAGAAAACACTAACGAAATCAGAATAAATGACACAGAAAACATGAGAATGTATGTAATGTATGTATGCAGAATGTATGTATGCATGTATGCCACTTGTGAGCTAGGTCGGGACGTTTGCAAATGATTATGACGTGAAGTGCAATGTCTTGCTGTGTCCAAAAGTTGGTTGATGGTGTTTTGGCCTGTTTTTATTTTCGTTTATTGATGTTATCTGTTTTAGCTGCTTGAAGATGACTCGTTCCCGGTGCAAATCTAGTAAGGGGTCATCCTTTACTAGATTTACACCGAGAATGTTCCTTTTTAGGCTCCCTCTCCCGCCTAGGAACTCCAAAACTAAGTCTGTCTAGGCAACCAGGTTGGCGTAGTTAACTTATTTCTACATGTTGTTGTCGATTTATTGTGTTTCGTTATGTCGGGAAATCGTTTAAGAGCGGCCACCACCAACTAAGATTGCGCCAAAAACAGCGTCAATCATTACAAAAGAAATGCGTCGTTTTTTAGGTGTCCGGCGATGCAATTGCCTCCAGCGATCAGCTGCGTATTGCACCATCTATGCGTAGTCGAAAAGGTATCGCATGGAACAAGCGGCCGATGTCTGAGAGCGAAAACTTCCAGGTAAATTTTTACTGCGACTTTTTTTACTGGGCAGTTTTTGGTGTCTTCTTTTTGTTATTGAGGGCTTTCACATAAAGGGGCTTTCACATACCTGTCTTAAAATTTCGAGATAGTGTCTTTATGGTTAAAATTAAGTTAAATCAAAAAGAAATCGCGTCTCCCGATGGCAACGACGTTTTTGGATTTTTATTTCGAAAAAAGGGACCTGACCTTACTGCGATAGCGAGTCGTCTTTAATTCTACATGAAAACGATATCGAAGTGGTCCTTCGAGTAAAGGAGTCATGCGTGTGTGGAGCTCGGTCCAGTGCTTCTGTATTTCGTTATAAATTTTCTAATTAGGGGCGTTTTTCTGAAAAGAAGATTTTCTTTTAGGTTGATGCAAAAATAATGTCGCTTTCTAACCCTTAACCTTAAAAGTCTATAGCTTCAATAAATCTTAGAAATCGAAATAAAAACCAATGGGATCAACACATTTTTGCCAACGAGAAACGAATTCATTTATTCTGGTAGCATAGAAATGCGGTATTCTGGTGGATATGAAGTTGACGAGGTATACAGCGTTGATATCACGAGCTGTCTCGGCAGCTTTTCCGCCCAGTTTGAACTTTAACAAGAAAGTCGTGCGAATTTGCTTCTTGTCGTTTTTGAAGTCCTCAAAAAAGTAGCGAATATTTTAAGAAAGAAAGCGAGTAGCACAGCTGAGTAGAGCGAAAATGCGTTTTAAAACATCTAGTACGACTACATTGATTGAAAATTTGTTCAGGAACCATATATAAAAATAGAAGCAATATGAAAACCGACGTCATTTTTGCATCAACCTAATAATTATTCATCACTTTTGAAGCTACAACAGCAGTATATACCATTTTCAAGTCAAATTGGACACTATTCTCGTCAAAGTGTACCCCTTCTAAGCTAACCTAAGACTTTTCAAATCAAAGAGAACTCTTCCAAATCGAAATGAGCTTCTTTTACATTAAAAAGGATACTCTCCAAAAATTTTAGAATAATTTTTTGTTCAGGAAAATATTAGTATAACCTTCTTCGAAGTTTTAATTTACTTCCTCGTAAGAGAACACGTTGTTTGAAGTTGTATAAAGATCGTATTTTTCGAGGAAAAACAATGAATTAAAGCGTGTTTTGAAGAGCAGAAAGGCGGCCATTTCATATTGCCAAAACGGAGATTGCGCCGTGCCGCCGTCCGAAACTTCGCGATTTTCATTTGGTTGATAGCAAAATTTTTGTTTGCATGCAGTTTCACACCTGCAAGCGCGTTAACAAAAAATTAATTTATTATTTTTTCTTAAAAATAAAAATTTATAAAATTATTTCACTCAGCAGAAAAGTTTAAAAAATCAAAAAAGGTATTCCAAGTTTTCCTTGAACAAGAAATTGTTCTAACCATCTTAGAGAGTCTTTAGTTGAACCTGCAAGAGTCTCGTCTCGATATGGAAGACGTTTAATTTGATTTCAAAGTTCATAGGCATCCTTAGAAGGGTGTCTAATTTGACGTGAAAATGGTATATATTGAATCCGACGCTCAATCGGATAATTATAATCCGCCATTTTTCTCAAGTCCCAGATAAATGGATTGTTTGGCAATGGCATTTTTGGAAAGCCCGGTTTTGGTATGATTCAGACAAGGGTCATTTTCACTAGAACTGATTTTTGTGCCACTCAGACAACTCATTTTGATCAAAAATTCAATGAGAAACCAGTTATCTGAGTCATTCGAAAATCAGTTCTAGTGAAAATGGCCTTGTCTGAGGCATCCCAAGATCCAGACTTTTCCAAATGTTTCAATTATCAGAGGTTTGATGAAAATGACGGATCCAAATTATCCGAATCGACCGCGGATTCAATGTATAATTAGATCTTCAGATTGATGTCAGTCTGAAAATCACGGGACAAGGAAGAATAGGAGCGGATGGAATGGCGATCTGGTGAGTTTCTTACATCCTTTAGGTTGATCGACGGGTGACACAAGGTAAATGGAATGTTAAGGTATACCGCGCAGATGGGAGCTCTCGGACCAGTGTTTGGAGCCAACGACTTCTGGACAGGAATGGGTTCGTTTCTCTACACGCACTTCTATTTTTTTTTTACAAAAAGAAGCAAAAAACCCATCAGCCAGAGACAGCGGCAAGCAGTCAGCGTACTCATGAGGTGCTTCTTAGAGATTTATTTGTAGTGGTTGCGCGCTTCATTTTGGCATGAATGATTGTCTGTTTGCTCCTTAAATTTTGGGAGGTTATAACTTTGATTGGCACATGTCGCATAGGTGAGCAGCATTGGTAGGTGGGAGCGCTCCACTCAATGATAACCAAACAGAGCACATACAGAACACATGCCAGCCGATTAGGGTACCAACTGTACAAGCTCTTCTCTCTGAATGGCATGCCCATTCAATGCAGTCTGATTGATTTAGTCGTTCCCACCTACCTATGCTGCTCACCTACGCGACATATACCCTTTGATTTATACCCTAGAAGCCGCTAAAAAGTTTCGTCTTTCAGCAACTACGGCAACGATTTCTAGCTTAATAAAGCTGCTAAATGAGCGTTCACATTGATGGTAGTGATAAAGAGTGCTTTTTTATACTAAATTTTGGAAAGCGGGTGCGATATGGAGAATTCACCACTCACTCTGAAATGATCCGAAGTTCGAGACCCGCATAGGTCAATAAAGTCTCATTTTTATTTTTATTTTTTCTGAGTCAGTAAAATGGTCTTCATCCTTTGGGAAGGATGAAGACTAATAAGGCGCCTCGATTGACTAGTGTAAGTTTTTGTACAGACCAAATACAAGCCCAAAAAAACTCTAGATATGCCGTAGAAGTAGAAGGCGTGGCGCATTCTTCAAACGAAAACGATGACCTTCTCAGGCGCCACAGGTTGAATGTATGTTCGGCCTTTTCAAAGACCTGGAGCCGGATTCATCAACGACTTGCATAACTTTAACGGAGAACTGTCAGCGAAAATCTCAGATAACGCGGCTTATCAAGCGATATGGTGAGCGATAAGCCGCGTTATCTAAGCTTTTCGCTTACAGTTCTCCGTTAAAGTTACGTAAGTCGTTGATGAGTCTCGCTCCTGGAAGGAAAAAACCACCAAGTGCAGATAGTTGGAAGGCGTGGTTGGCCTGGGCGGGACCGAACCTAGTACTTCGAATCGAAGTACCCACGACAGGAGGCGCCTTGACCGGCTGTGTTGCCACGCAGTAAGCAACTTTAATACATTTTGGCCAATTCAGTGATAGGATTAGGATCATCAGTGTGCGTTCCCGATAAATCGTTAAATTTCGTTAAAAAGTTCCGATATCTGCGTAGTAAATATCAGTGGGACCGCTTTAGATACCATCTTCACGACAAATGGACACTTTCAAATGAAGCCTCAGAAGCTTCTTGAATTTTGACAACTTTCGAGATCAAATTTAACACTTTCCAAATAAAACGAACGCCTTCCAAATAAATTATTAAATTATTGGAGATTAGAAATGATTCAAATCAGTGTCTTTAAGCCTCAATTGGCTGGTACCGATTATGTACTGTTACAACGATGTTTTGTTGCGATCAAAACTTCTAGCGCCAGGCGGGACTCGAACCCGCACCTCCCTCTGACTGGGCGGGAATGCTCTACGCCATTACACCACCGGCGCTGTTTGATCGAACGCAACATCCACACCTCTCATCCCGATATACGGGTGAGTGCTGATGGGTCTCACGAGGTGTGGATGTTGCGTTCGATCAAACAGCGTGTAATGGCGTAGAGCATTCCCGCCCGGTCAGAGGGAGGTGCGGGTTCGAGTCCCGCCTGGCGCTAGAAGTTTTGATTGCAACAAAACATCGTTGTAACAGCTTATTGGAGACTATTTTCAACAGCCTTTCACTTTCTCTGGAAATGCTTCCCAATATTGTTATTTCACACAATAGTATGAGAATAAGTCTGTAAGGCTGTTGAAATAATTTTTAATAATTTGATAATTTAGTTTGGAGTCCTTTCGTTGTTATTTGGAAGGTGCTCAGTTTGATTTCGAAAGTATCAAAATTCAAGACTTTTCAAGGCTTTCATTTCGAAGTGACCACCTGTCGTGAAGATGGTACATAAAAAGGTCCCACTGATATTGTCGATTGAAACAATACTACGCAGCTGTCTTTACTTCTTAACGAAATGTAACGATTTAACGGAAACGCACACCTCTGATGATATACCGAAGACGCATTTAAATGTCTGTAGAAGCAGGATGCACGGCGCATCCCACAAAGAAGCCGATTAGTTGAGCATGACCGACTTATGAAGTTCAAATATAAGCCTCAGACTTCTTCTTTGAGCTACCAAAGCCCAGAACGAGATATGGGTATAGAGATCCAGTTGCGAAAAGCCAAAGTGAAATCCAGTCGAAGTTCTTATCGAAAAGGAGTTTCTGCGTTTTTCGACCACTGCTGAAAGAAGATATGCGTCAGGTGTCTCTCCGTCGATTTAAGAAAGTCGCTGACCAGCGATTGAAAGAGTTCTGAATCCAGCTTTTTCCTTTTCATCTATTATTTGTTTTTATTTTCTTATATTCTGTTTTCAGATATGTTAGTGTTGGCATGCCATTTGTAGTATTATATAGTGGTGATGTTGTATGACATCTCTCGATGATTCGCACCACAAAATATGTTGATTAATTAACGTCTACCCTACCTTTTTATCAATTTCTTTGTCCAGAAAGTTTGATTTTTTTAGTCCTTTTTGATTCGCAATTATTCTGTAGCGCTTTGTAGCAGACCAAAACTATCAGCGCTTCCTAGACTACATATGACTCATGGATCTATCCTAGTCCGGGGGGCCACATAACTAAAAAATAGGCAACAAAACGAATTAATACTCTTCCAGCGGCTCCTAGAGAACGAAACTTGACCTAAAAGAAACCAAAAACGGACGAACAAACAAAAAACAATAATAAGTCGCCGCGGTTTACAACTGTTTCCGCGGGCAAAGAGCGACGGAATAGAGTGATGCCGGGTGCTAACTCCCGCTTGACATGTTATAACCAGGATTTAACATGGTGGGGAGGGCGCGTGAAGCCGCATGCCGCGTGATGACCGTCGCTTGACATGTTATAACCAGGATCTAACATGGTGAGGAGGGCATACAACTTTGCCTTCTTACAATCGTAATAAATGCAATTTTTCGTTTTTTTCTTCGAGACTTTTTCTTGTTTAGGTCCTGCGTTGTTCTGTAGGAGCCGCCCTGTAAGTCTTGAGTGAATTTGTCACATATAATACTTTTTCGTTATGTGCCCCCCCCCCAGACTAGGATAGATCCATGACTCATTTGTTTGTCCACGACTCACTTTTAGAAGCCTTTTTCAGGCCTGTTTCTTGACTCGTTTGATAATGATGGCCAGAAGAACAACCCCATGATTGCGCTAATGATCAACGACGGAACGCGTTCCTACGATCATCATTCAGACGGCAGCCAGCAGATTCTCAGCAGTCAGTTTTTCTTCGTCTAGAAGACATTGACCTGATTCGAGTAATCTCGTCCGCACAAAGTGTTGCAGGCTGTCAGAGAGATTTCCGTAACAAGCCTCATCCTATTCGACTTCGAATCGAATATTTGAAGAATGTGCTGAGTGTCTTCGTCGACGACGGTATGCAGCCGACTCCGAGATACGAGGCGTGCATGAGGTAGCAGAGAAATTTCTCTTGTTTGGCCTCTGTTGCAGTTTTTATTCATTGTTTCTACGAAATGAGGCGAAAAACCAAGTTTTGAGAAAGAAATTATCCGTTTCAGGGTGGAAAACATCTATCTGCCACGTAACGGTCACTTTGGAGTGTCTGCAGCAACCGGAGGACTTGCTGGTGAGTTACGCAGCTCCGACAGTCATTGAATCAGTGCCTCAGAATGCTGGTTTCAGATGACCACGACGTGCTGGACTTCTCGGTGTCCTCGTTACTTACGGATGCTCGTCCAGCGCCAGGAACACCTCTTCCACAGGACGAGAAAGCGAAGTATGACGAGGAATTCGAGAAGCAGATGAAGGAGTTTGAAGCCGAGCGTGCCAAGTAAGCAATGGAGCCGTCCTTGTCCTTGCCTCACTTGCTTCATTCGTTCCTTCCGCGGTGTATCACTTTGAGAAGAGGAACCGCTTAGGTTCAAGGAGCAGCATCCGGACAAGGCTAAGGACGACGACTACTATGACGAGTCGAAGTACTATGAAGATGCGACGGTTCGAGAGCTGCGTCAGTTGTTCGAGAGCCAGAGCCATATCGTAACCGTAAGTGGAGTCAAGTGTGGGTTTTGTCCTGTTAGAGCGCAGAGATTCAGTGACCGTTTTATAGTTACTGCAACAGCTTGATCAGCGAGTTCAGCAGATTCAAGGAGGTGCTGCTGTGCAGCCGGCTCAAACAGGTCAAACAGGTGAGCTTTTTATATCGTATTTCCTGTGACAACAGGAGTGTTCAGATTTTTTGAAAGATTTTTGCTTTTTTCACGTACACATGTGTTGAATAGTCGTAAATCTCACTTTCTGAGGTTGTCAGTGCTGGCCCCCTTGTAGCTAGTGGGTTGTGGTGTGGTGGGGTCTTCAGGCTGACATGGGAGCCTAGCCGTAGGGCCCGTTTATACTTCGACGCCGAGCGACGCCACGTATTGTGGCCGCATTGATCGGGCGACGCGATCAATCAATTTGGCCACTATACATGCCGTCGCCTCGCTCGGCGTCGGAAGTATAAACAGGGCCTTAGCCCCCATGTCGGTGTTACTGACAGCTTTATCTGCGCGCAACCTATCCCGGTCGTAGTCGACCGGCTCAGATAGGAGAAGCACTCCCTTTCCGGGCCTTCCGTCTGATGTCTCATGACTTGCTCGCATTTCAGAAGGCAATCGTTTCTATCTGAATCGATCTCGCACTGCACCAGAACTCGACAGCGTCACGGTATTCTGGCTTGAACACACCGCTGTGTGTTATGTTGTCCCATAAGTCCCCGCCCTTTTTTTCAACGATTCATTGCGGATTTCGCCCGTGGTCTCTTGCAAAGCGCTATACAGCTTTTGAAAGAGAATGATTTACTCTATCAGAGCATGTATTGCATTTCCTTTTTCATCCTGAATTTTGTCAATTTTAGGTCGTTAAGGTGAAAAGTGAGAAAGTGGCCATCTGCGCAGTCGCTTCTCTCCGCTTAGGTTTGGTATTTTTTGGGCAGTTTTTCATAGCGTTTGGAAGACAATGTTCTGTACTACAAGAATACATGTTGGCGCTATTTGCTTACTTGTCCTTTATTGATTTTTAGGTCATCAAATTGGGACGTCCGAAGAAGAAGATTTATTTTTTACCGACAGCTCCTGCACTGTGGTTGGACTTTTTTGCTTGGTGGTGTATGTCGTTCGGAAGAGGATGTCTCTTGCTCAATAAGAATTTGTGTCGCGTTTATTGGCTCATGCTGATAATCTGTCGAATATCAATAACTGAACAAGGAGGAGTTGTTGGTGAAGATTCGACAAAAATCAGCATGGGCCAATAAACGTGACACAAATTCTTATTGAGCAAGACATCCTCTTCCGAACGACATATAACACCAAGCAAAGAAGTCCAACCACAGTGCAGGAGCTGTCGGTAAATATTCGAACGGAAAAGTCGGACGTCCCAATTTGATGATCTAAAAATCAATAAAGGACAAAGGAGCAAATAGGACCAACATGTATTCTTGTAGCGCAGAACATTGTCTTCCATATGCTATGAAAAACTGCGCAAAAAATTCCAAACCTAAGCGGAGAGAAGCAACTGCCGCAGATGGCCACTCTTTCACTTTTCACTTTAGCGACCCAAGAATTGTCAAAATTCAGGATAAAAAGGAAATGCAATACATGTTCTGATAGAGCAAATCATTCTCTTTCGAAAGCTGTATAGCGCTCTGCAAGAGCGCGCGGGCGAAATCCGCAATGAATCGTTGGAAAAAACGGCGGGGACTCATGGGACAACCTAATATATAAGGTTTATGAAACAATTGCTAATTAGAAAGAAAATAGTGAAATGAAAAGTGAAAGGCTTGGCAAGGAAATTCCAGCTTTAGTTGAAAATAACACGATAATTTAAAAGACTGATTCTTTCTGGGCAACATTAGAGGAAAATTTTGCTTGTACTGCACTACACATCGGGTCACTCTTGTGATTTACGGTTTACAGGTTCACGATTTATTGAATTTGGGTTTTATTTGTGCACATGCTGGTACCTAGAATCTAATATTTTATGCCACGCCACATTTTGCTGATTGAAGTGTTTATTTTCATCGGAAGTATCAATGATGCGCCCTGCTACTACCCAAATTCCAGGTCAACAAGCTATCGCTGCAACGGGGCTGCTTGCACACGAGAAGAATGAGATCCTTCAGTCACTCAGGGATTTGACGCAGTCTCTCCGAGATCAAAAGCAGTATGTGAACGAAATCTTCTCAAAAACGTACAATCTGGAGCAGAAATGGGGGCAGGTATGCGCATAGCTTATTCGTGGAATATCAGATGACCTCGTCATGTCAAATGCTTTCTAGGGACCTCCACAAGGAGGTGGAGGAGTAGCAATTGACACCAGTATGCATCAGAAGGTGGACAGTCTGCTGAACGAAGTGAGAACCGTACGTGCGAATCAATTGCAACAGGTGTGTTTGGAGATTTCTGCACTTTTTTGAGCTCTGGCCCGCCGCACAGGCCCGACAATCACGTTTGTCCGTTCCAGAGCGGGGGTGCTGTGGCGAACTGCCCCAATATCTCATGCCTTTCATCAAGCTTGTTTCTGACGATCATCTTCATACAAGGACTCATCATCGTCGTCATGGTATACGTCAGGTGGGTGCAGAAAAATTCATATTTTTTATATGTTTTGTCAACCGGTATCGTCGTCGCCCTTCCATACTGTCCCTAAATGAGCTTTATTTCCCCTCAAGTTGTGACCGGGAGTGGAGGACAATGCCCTGGTTTATACTTGCGCCAGGATATCCACGCGGCGCGGCACCTCGGCCGATATGGACATCGATTTTTCGCCCGCTCGATCGATGTTTATGCCGACTATGGTGCCGCGCCATTCAGCTCAACTATAAATTGGGGCTGACGCCAAATCCCTTATCGTAGTCGCCCGGAAGAGCTTGTGTGAAACCCTGCTCCCGAATTCGATCGATCATTTCTTGTATTTCATTTTTTTTGTGGCTAATGTACCATTTTCACCTCAAACTGGAAACTCTTAAAACCAAATTGGACACGTTCCAAATCAAGTCTAGCACTATAGGCACTTTTGACGCCTTTGAAATTGATTTGAACAGTTCCAAATAAAAAAATGCTTCTGCTAATGGTAAATTAAGCTATAGTCTCTACGGGAAGGTTTTTTTTTCTGATTTTTTTTGCTCAAGGAAAATTTATTAAAACTTTTTCTCGAAATTTTAAATTTCATCTGCCTAAAAAAAGTGAATACACTGTAGGAAATTCTATAATCCTATGTTGTTCGGAAAAAATCGAAAATAAATTCTATATTTTAGATTTTCATCGAAAAACAAAATATTTTATGTGTAATCAAGTTTAATTTGTTTAAAGAGCGGAAAGGAAGCAATATTTAGTGCAAAAGGAAGACGCTGCGCCATGCAGTAGTCCACAACATTGCGATTTCCACTTAATTAATAGTGTAAATTTATTTATTTATTCATCTCAAGAACAAGAAACGTAGGAAAAAGCAATTAGTATTGCTGGATGACAACATTAAATATCGTAAATTCTTTCTGGAGGCTGTTTTTGTCAATTGTTTTTCTATCAACGGTGCGACAAAAGAAATTTAACGACTGTTTTTTCTAGCACTGTTGACAAGTGTGTAAATTCACGCAAACTTTTCTCAAATTCTCAAATTGATTTTCTAGTATTTATCAATCAAAAATCGCGATGTACTAGACGAGTGCGTGGCGCAATCTGTTGGTTTACCGCTGAAAATAGCTGCTCTCCTGCGTTTTAAAACATGATGCAAACCATTTTTCCTTTAAAAAATAAAACCTTGTAAATGGTGAAATATTCGCTGTGTTCACCTATTGTTGGAAGTGGGTTGAAAATTTTCAATGACAATTGTACTAAATTTTCCATGAACAAAAAATAACTTTAAGCTTCTGAGAGAGTCTCTGGTTTGATCTGTGAAACGCTCGTCTTGATTTAAAAGATGTTCAGTTTGATTTCAAAAGCGTCAAGCTTACCTAGAACAGTGTCCAGTTTGATCTGACAAGTGAAGGGTTTCGACCTCCTATGGAATTTTCTAGTCGAGACCATGGTCACTAGAAAGAGTTCGGAAAGCTGATTACGAATATGGAAGTCGAAATTGCAAAACGAAACTCCTGGATGAGTGCTGACCTGTCGAGGTTTTACGGGTTGACTGTAGGCTGGCGGTGCGAATGAAATTGCAATCTGACATGGGGAGCTTGTCCAGGCCCCCGTGCCGTCTATGCCGGCAGATCTATCCGCATACAACCTTTCCCGGTCGTTGCCGACCGGCTCAGAGAGGTTCAAATCCCTTACCGGGCTGTCTTCCTGCTGGCTCATTACTCGCTTCCGGAGAGGGATGATTGATTCATTCTGAAAGCAGAAGGTTCCGGCTTCGTACCGCACCAGTACGTGACTACTTCCAACGATACTTCCGGCTTGTTGACCAGTTCACGGACACAGCACACCGCAGTGTATAAACAGGTGTATCTATAGCTACACCAGTATGGAACGGAGAGTCTATGCAGACAATAGCTACTTCACAGAGAGGTGTGGGACCTATACCCGCGGTTTCGGCTGAGTGGGGAGTGCGCCCTTGAGCGATAACTCAGTTAGCGGCAACGCTAACAAACGTATGCGCTGACTTCCCCACCAGTACGTGACTACTTCCAACGATACTTCCGGCTTGTTGACCAGTTCACGGACACAGCACACCGCAGTGTATAAACAGGTGTATCTATAGCTACACCAGTATGGAACGGAGAGTCTATGCAGACAATAGCTACTTCACAGAGAGGTGTGGGACCTAGAATCCTCTCGGAACTTTGCGATGCTGTTTGGGGGGACTCTGCCGGTCCGATGGAGACTTAAGATGGTTTTTTTTTTAAAGAGATTGCCGATTACTCGGCTGCTGACAAGAGTAGACTGGTTCCCGACCGCTCGGGAGAAAGCACATTTGCAAGAATGGACCCTGTGCCCATGCCGGCCGGCTTATATGGGGTGAGCGCGCCCCAAGCCCCGCCCCTGGCCGCAATTGGCTGGCTCGGCGCGCTCCCATGCCCCGCCGACACCGCTCACAATTGATCGATGCCACGTCATTGGTGCAGGGCCGTCTGTGCAGTCGATATGATGATGAACAACATTGCCTAAAACGACATTAAAAACAAAACAGAGCAGCACAGAACATACACCGCACAGTAGTGGGGACCCCTCACCTAACAAAGATGTAAAGTGTTCTTTTTTTCAGAAGTAAACCGGACAAGGCGAAGTTCTACTAGGCAGTCTTCGTGGATTCCATAGGACGTGCTCAGTTGTTGACCTGAGATTTTCCGCCTGAAGACGTGCAGTTAATCGTGCCAGTGTGGATGGGGATCTAGGATAGGTGTCGTTGTTATGTAGCTACTTGTTTTGTTGTCTAATTCCAACCGAAAGCCCGCGTACATCATCATCACTGACGAGTTCCGCAATCCGATTCCAGGCGCTACTACTATTACCAAAGGCATCGAGTTTCGAATAGAATATCGAATGTGATTCTTTGTTCCGTATCGTGCGCATTTTGGCATTTCTTGCTATCTCAACTGTGTGTCTCTCTATTTCTCTTCTCATTTCTGGGTTTCGTTGTTGATTAACTGGGTGCATGACTGTTGTGATTGTTATTGTAGTCGAGATTACATAATTTAAGTAAATATTATTTACAATATGCTCAGATGTGTTGTGTAGTGGAGAAAATGGACGCCGGGGTCCGGTCTCAGCGGCGTCTGTGAGTTGAGGGAGGTGTCGTGACTCCAGTCCGACAAGTCTTCACAGGTCGCTGTCGCTGGACCGGGCCGGTCGATCGACCTGGTCAAAAGCGTCGATCGACACATCGCCGCCCCCGAAGCTTCTAGAAGCCGGCAGAGACGCAGAGGGTGCGTGCCTCTGTCGTCTCTGACCGGCTTGTTCACCAGTCCTGCCACCGCCGCTCCCGCTGAGCTGTGGTCGTTCCCGGCTTCGTCGTCGCCGTCGCCCGTCGCTTCCGAGGGCAAGTCCCATCCGCCGATTGGATTCTGACTTCGTCGCCGTCGAGTTACATCTTCCTGGTCGCTATTGTCGTCATCGTCGGTAGCCGCCAGCCGTCGCCAGTGGGCCAAGGGTCCGTCGCCGTCGTCGTTCCACAGGTAACGCGGAGCCTATGCCTGGCCTCGTCGGTCCTGACTTGGCGCAGGCCAGAGGACCTGGGCCAGGTAAGCCCCGCGGGTCGCGGTCCTGATTACCTCAGTAGGTTGGGTGCAGCCTGGCCCGTAACGCGTAGTATAGGTCGTCTTCATATTTTGTTAATGTTATGTCGGTCGTTACTATTTAGCCAATATAAATTCATAATTCAAAATGTCTAATATCTAAACTCGTGAGGTGGTCTGCCAAGTTATCAGGGTCAAGTCAAAGGTCATATTAGCGTCGCAAATGGAGGGATCGCCGGGCGTCGGGGAACGCTTCGACCAACGGGGATTCCTCCGAAGGAAGTCGACATACAAAGAAACGCTATCATGTGGGAATATAAGGTCGCACTTAAAAAGGCACGAGGCAATCAAGATCCGCTAAGGGTCTTTGGGTAGGAATAACCGCGTGGCAGCACAAGCCCACTGGTCGCGAGCCGCAGATCCAACATGCCACAGCTCGGGCCGTAGAGGGGACCTCGGCCTCCACCGATGTACGGGCGGAGGTCCCCCCTGCGGCACGACAGGAGGGTCGCTTAGCCCTTGGGCCGTGTAGATATTTCTTATAGTGTCGTCTAAATGTTAGTAATTATGCATAATATATTCTGTGTCATGTGGAAGGTTCGAGAAGACTGGTTGGATCCAACGTGTCCCTATTGATCACATCCTGCTATGAATGTGACAAGGAAAGGAAAAGAGCCGTGCGCGGAAGTGGCGTAGAGGTGTAGACGCATCAGGGAGCTAACTACCATCGCCCTTCAACCCAACGTAGTACGTTTGGGGCAGCAGGGCCGAATGCAGTAGGAGTCGGTCGCATGACGGGCAGGGTTGAGCATTAGCGTAAGTCCCCGCCGATCTACCAGAAAACGGGCCTCCGGCCCCACGGGCGTTGTGGTAGATCGGTGGAGACATACCACGCGCTAATGCTAAACCCTGCCTGTCATGCGGCTCGTACTGCGTTGGGCCCTGCTACCTCAAAAGTACTACGTTGGGTCGAGCTACGATGGTCGTTAGCTCTCTGATGCGTCTACACCTCTACGCCATTCCCAGCATGGCTCTGTGCCTTTCCTTCCCACATTCATAGCAGGACGTGAGCAGTAAAGACACGCTGGATCCAACCAGTCTTCTCGAACCTTCTATATGACACACTATATGTTATGCAGATTTACAAACAACTAAACGACACTACAAGGAAGGTATACAGGCCGAAGTGCTAGGCAACCGTCCTCTATGCACCAATTGGAACCACTCACAACAACCTGCAAGACTTAAGAGAGGTCCTGCCTGTGACAAGTCCTGCCTACGAGGCGGTGTTCCTCCCACTAGTGGTTACCTCTTGAACTGATCGGACATATCAAGCAGTGGGTAGCGGGTACGATTCGGATTCATGAAAGGAATCAAGAATGAATCCGGCCCAAGGCGTCCATGCCAGGGTAGATCTTCTCATCCCTTGACATCGTACTGCTGTCCTAGTCGTCTTTGGCGTAGATGGAATTGCGATCAGATGAAGATTGACGATGGGAGACCGTGCGAATTCATATTCGGTCGCGGAATATCGGCTGTACCGTAGGCTTGTGCGTGGCGGGACCTACTTCGGCGCAGAGACGCGGTCTTTAAGAGTAGACTCAAGATGTTTGGTAACGATGGTGTGCGATATGTGCGATGTCATGACGAAAAATAAGTCGATTCGACGTATCAACCGGCCACAGCTTTGATGTCCGTTCTCTGGAAAATGAGTTTGTCTGATTTGACGATCTGTACTGTCCATCACAATCAATACTGCGCTCCGTCCAGCGATGTTGTGTTGATGATGACCACTTGTGATCCCGCAGTGACAGTTGGCTCTGCCCTCTTTCGTTTTTCTATAAATACTCCGCATGATTAAGGTCCTGTTCATACTTCGCGACAGCAGCGACTAGAACGACAAGAGCAACTGGAGGGACAGCGCTGGGGCTCGACTATGAACACTTTTCGGCGGCGCGCGCTCGGTTTCAATCGATATGCATGCTTTGCATGGGCGACAAGTCGCTCTCGCTGCGAAGTATGAACAGGTCCTAAGGCCTTCGCATGCTTTTAGAGCGCGACAAGGGGTGGCGGGTGGTAAAACTGGGACGGAGCCTTTAGGTGGCGGCGTTCCTCCCCAATTTGTCCGTGCCGTTCATGCACACGCATCCTTGCTGGCTGGAAGCGACACAGGCGCTGGCGGGCAGCACCACATTCCTTCCAGTTGGGACCTACTATTGCTGCGGGAAATTTAAAATCTCACTCAGCTGATCGATATCGACCACGGAGGTTTCAAGATGCGCCTTTTTCCACTGTAGACTCCTATCACGATCGGATTCGCGCAGGCAGAATCCCGCCACGACAGATTGGCGCCGGCAATAATGATGTGAATCAAATGGATGAATGTAACGCACGCAAATTCGTAAATCAAATGTACGTTGGCGCGGCACAACACCGCTCGGCAAGCAAGCCCTGTCCTGTGCTTGAAGGTAGAGCCGTTGGCACGGGCGCAAAGTGTACGGATACCTTTATGGCCTGGCCTGTTCATACTTGGCGTGGGGAGCGACAGTGCAAAGCATACGTATCGATTTTTCCCGGGCGATCGCTCGGTACTGATCGATGCGTATGCTCT
This sequence comes from Heligmosomoides polygyrus bakeri, assembly GCA_947359475.1. Lineage (NCBI taxonomy): Eukaryota > Metazoa > Nematoda > Chromadorea > Rhabditida > Heligmosomidae > Heligmosomoides > Heligmosomoides polygyrus. The sequence goes on from OX375869.1 coordinate 100,482,181, forward strand.
GCCCTGTCGCTTCCGTCGCGGAGTATAGACACAACACACCCTACGGAAACGCACTCGACCTGACATATGAGAGCCGACTCGTTCTATACACTATCTGTTCTCTGCGGTATTGTCAAACAAAGCGTGAAATAAACACTTTGTATAGTAAGAATAGTAGCAATCACAGATTTGTTAGCAGCCAAAGTAATACAACTGTACTAGGAACTATTCAATAATCGTTGCAGAAAAGAATGACGTTAGGGTGCGGTTCGAGTGCAAATGTTTGAAGTCGAAAGCATCCATGATTTGGCACATTATAATCGGCGAGCTGAAAGGAACGGCATTTAGCTGACATTCACTGTAAGAAGAGCATCATCATGAACCTAAACTGTGATTGAAACTCACTTGATAGCGACCTCTATTCAATCTGCAGATCCTGCAAGTAGATGATGAGTTTCGTCATGTCACATCCTATACGACTAGCGAACGCATCCAGCTTTTCTCGAACTTCCTCAGATTCCGCCACGGGCTTAAGCGAAGGCAGAAGTTCTCCTAGATCGGCGTACGACACAATCTGTAAAGACACTTCTACATAAGGGCAGATTTTCTAACCAGAAAAAGAGTCTGACCAGGATACTATCTCAACGGTAGGTCGGAACGGCGCAAGTGTTGTATATGGGCAGAACCGCCTCTCTCTGGGTAGTAACAAACTGCAGGTATCTCGACCCCAATACAAGTCTGCGCAGAGTTAGGGGCGACGGAAGTCGCGGGTTGGCGCCCTGTTGATTCACGTGCTCCACAGCTGACGGGCGCGCGCGGGATGAGGGCTCGTATCGCGGCCAAGCGCAGTACTCAGGTGGCGTAGTAGGGAAGAGCTCGGGCTCGTAAACGCGGGGTCGGGGGTTTGGATCCTGCAGAGTGCGTTCGTTTTGCACTTTTGCAAAATCCATGTTTATCATATAGGTAGTCCACCTAGGGGTATTATAGTGTGTTATAGAGCATGTTTACATATAACATATGCTTCAAACTACAGATTAGCTAGAATGTTCACTTCTGTGTGTTACTTGTTTGAAGCCTATTTTGTGTGACCGTAGTTATGTAACGATAGATATTTTGTGGCACTAGTTAAAAGTTCTGACTCCACCGACGAGACCGACGGATGTCAGATTCGTGATCAGCACCCCAAATAACCCCCCTAAACGAAGTTTCACCGAAAAAAATTTTTGACCGAAGTCTTGTCGGTGGAGTCGGAACTTTTTACTAGTGCCACCAAATATCTATCGTTACATAACTATAGCTTCACACAAAATAGGCTTAAAATAAGTGACACACCGAAGTGTACATTTTAGCTAATCTGTAGTTTGAAGCATATGTTATATGTAAACAAGCTCTATAACACACTATAATACCCCTAGGTGGATTACCTATATGATAAACATGGATTTTGCAAAAGTGCAAAACGAACGCAGTCTGAAGGATCCAAACCCCCGGCCCCGCGTTTACGAGCCCGAACTCTTCCCTACTACGCCACCTGAGCACTGCGCTTGGCCGCGATACGAGCCCTCATCCCGCGCGCCCGTCAGCTGTGCAGCACGTGAATCAACAGGCGCCAACAGGCGACTTCCGTCGCCCCTAACTCTGCGCAGAGTTGTATTGGGGTCGAGTTACCTGCAATTTGTTACTTCCCAGGGAGAGGCGGTTCTGCCCATATACAACACTTGCGCCGTTCCGACCTACCGTTGAGATAGTATCCTGGTGGTTTTGCATAGCCGACGTTTGGAAGGTGTCGTTTGGTAAGTCTATGCGATTCCAAAGTAAACTATCGGGCTCCCTTACTCGGTAGGTTCAAGCACTTGCAAAAATGTCGCATACTTTTTTACCATTTGAAGGGTGGAGATTCTCGCAGTGATATTCATTTGCTACCAGGTTTGTTGTTGTTCAATTGTTCAATTGTTTAATGTAGTGTTGAACTCGAAACCGAGATAGTACACGCTCTATTGATGACTAAGGTTTCGACGACGTCGCCTTCTTCAAAGTCTCAAACTTGGGTAATTAAACCATAAATATTCATTTGTGTCGTACAGACATACGCCTGAGACCCTTTCATGATTATTTATATTATATATTCCTTCAATTATTCGTCTACTTCAGCGATGAATCACCACATGGCGACCAGGCGCTTGAATAGCCACAAGGCTCACCTTTCCGTCAATCAACAAGAGAAGGTTGTCGCGCGTTTGCATTGTCGCTGGCGGCAGATCGGGAAGGAACACGGTGAATTTGCTGTCATTCTCTAGCAGCATCCGATCACAGACATCTAATGGCACCTGGAAGCACTCCTTGAACCGTGGGTCTTGAAAACCACCACCTGCAGATCATCACAACTGACCCATTGAAACGTCCGATCACAGAGCAGCTCGCTCGGTCGAAACTTTCCTTTGTAGCGCATTTTAGGGCAGGTTATGATGTAGTAGCCCATGTAGTAGTACTTGATGAGCGGATGCTGTTGCATTACAAATCGAGTGAAAGCGATTTCTCTGAACAGAGCAGGGCTATCGACTGAATGAAAGAGACCCGAAACACTTTGAAACACCTCACCTCAAAGCTGTGTAAGTTCCTAAGCTCAGAAACGAGTATTCGGGATCGTAGTAGAGATACTTTGACGAGACACATCGTGGCAGGATATCGATCACACCAACAGCAATCAGCTTGCCGTCTAGTATGTACCACTGGTGATACGAGCCAGTCTTCAGCTCATCATGGGACCTAGACAATGAACGTCTTCAAGCGTCGCTCGGAAACTGTAGGTCCTTGTTAGCTGTCGGTCGCACAGGGTTTCCGCTCTGGAGAGCGGTTTTCCTCCGTTTCACTCTATTTTACCCCTCCGCGTCCACAAAGGCCAGTTCATGGGCTCGACATCAGTGCATTGGCGTCCGAGCAAAGCACCGAAATCGATTAGTTGCAAAAAATCGCTCTGCAAAAATCGATATGCACGCCTGGGCGACCAGATCCCTGCCTTCGCGGACCATAAACAGACGTTGAATCGAGAAGCTTTTGCTGGTGAGTTGTGCTAATTAAGAGCTACTTGATAATACTAAGGTCCTGTTCATACTTCGCGACGGCAGCGACAAGAACGACGAGAGCGTAGCGTGCGCAGCACCCAGGAAGTATGAACAGACGACAGCAGCGACTGGTGTGACAGCACCTTCGCTCGAGTATGAACAATTTTCGGCGGCGCGCGCTCGGTTTTAATCGATTTGCACGATTTACACGAGCGATGAGTCGCGTAGTATGAACGGGCCCTAATCACCGTACATTCCGCAAACAACAATGCTGCTCTCCTAACCGGGGGCGCAGACCATATTGTGTGAAATACTGGTATATGTCGCGTAGGTGAGCAGCTTTGGTAAAGTGGGAACGCCTAAACCAATCAGACCATATTGAATGAGCATGCCATTTACCCTGATGGGCTGGCATGTGTTCGTTCTGTGCTGTGTTTGGTTATCATTGGCTGGCGCGCTCCCACCTACGCGACATGTACCGAAGTACTTCATGAAATTTTCGTTAGGCCCCGTTTATACTTCGCCGTGGCGCGACACGACTCCACGTATAGCGGCCATATTGATTGTGCGACGCGGTCGATCAATTTGGCCTCATTGCGTGGCCATCGCGTCGCGCCGCGACGAAGTATAAACGGGGCCTTAGAGCCTGTTCATTCTTCGCAACAGGAGCGATGGTCGCCCGGACAAGTCATATGTATCGACTATTGCTAGGCGAGTACTCGGCATCAATCGATCCGTATGCATTGCACTAGCGATCCAGTCGCTCCCGTCACTTCTACCGCGAAGTATGGACAGGGCCTTATACACACTGTACGTAATTTTACGTCGTATTGCACAACGATTTAATCTACAAAGCTACTTCAATCGTCAAGCAAAACTATGTCGTTCCTAGGTAAATTTGGGTCTTATCCTATATCTATTCATAGTTCACGAAGGGCAGCCACCTGCTCGCTGCGACAAAGCATACGTATCGATTTTTGTCGCGCGATCGCTCACGCGCCGGCGGGAACTATGAACAAAACGTAGAACTCCCGAGAATGAACCTTGTACTGCTATTTTTTGAGATAGAAGAGCACCATTTTTCTTTATTTTATCTCATATAAAAAGAAACATACCGCGGCTCGTCGTCAAACAAGGGAGTATCGACGAGAAAACGTTTGAAGCCTGCTCTAGATGGATCATCATCCTTGTGGATCTACAATATAAACTTTCCAGGCTTCTTTTCCACAATGAATACTTCAGGTTTAATTACCCAAGTTTGAGGTAATAGCCCAACAACATGGCCAAGTCAAAGAACTACACAAATCACTTCAGGAAACCGTTCTTGTAAAGCGAAAATCCCACACTGGAAAATGTAAATGTGAGAAATGAACTCACAATTCTTTGGTACTTCTCGTACAGTAGAAACGACTCGTCGAAGCGCTCCTGGAACTCCTTGCTGCTGGTGTGGACGAGTTTCACCTGAAAGCATTGTCTCGACTGGAGTACTGACACGGGCGCAGAATCCAGGATCCAGAAACCGCAAGCGCTTCTGGCGAACACTCACCTCCAGCTTGTGTTTCCACGTCTCGTCTGGCTCCGCGATATAGGACTCGACCGTTCTCCGCCGTGCCTCTTCCTGGAAAAACGAGAAACTTCTCAAACATACCAATGGTAAACGGCTCTGAGAGCTTAGCTTACCCTTGCAGCTCTAGCCCTCTTCATTTCCTCCTCATTTAGGCCTTTTTCGCGCCATCGATTGAAACATCGCTGGCGTCGCAGTTCTTTCTTCTTCTGCACAGGATTGTCTGACCTGTCCTTCTTTAGTAGTGGTAAGGTGGTTGTGACAATATTCGGATCTTTGGCTCGTGGTGCACTTGACGAAGCATTCTGAACGATAAAAGTCAGTTTACGGTCAACGAAACTTCTCTTAGAATTCTGGGTAATGCACGCTTAAGAGCTTGTTCATAGTCCGCGAGGGCCTACTAACAGTCCGCTACTGTTCACCTGCATGAAGAATGACGAAAATATGGGCCCTTGTCGAGGGAAAATTGGACACTAAGCCTTCTGGAGCAACTCCACGCGATTTAGCACGTATTCATAATGGACCCACCCAATTAGGAAAGCGTTCAGTCTATCACCACGCCTTTAAGCCTTCAAATATTGATCTTATCGGCAATGGACTTACTTCTGCAGTGATTGGAGCTTCTTCTCGTACTCTGCTCCTGGGTTTTGTACCACTTTTCAGAAACTCGTTCATCTGACGGAGAACTCGACGCTGACTTCGTGATAACATAAATTTCGTAGAATCCAATCTGAAAGTACCCCGCAATTGTATTTTGAACCAGCTAGTCGTACTGTAGCGTGCGGTACTGTAAGGCACCAAACAGTGCTAATAAGGGCGCAAAAAATCTTCTGGCTGAGGCGGAACTCGGGTCTGCGTGAGCACCACTTCAGGAGTTTTTAATCTTTAGACATTATTGATTACCTACAGAGCCCTTACATCGTAAAATGTTTTTAAAATGTAACAGCACTCACCTAATCGTATACTGTGGACAACACGTCTTATCCATTGTAGGTTTATACATATATTTCCCCGATCTGAAAAGAAATAACCTCAGTCATAGCTTCGACAGTCCTGCAACTTTACAAGAGGTACCACTCAGTATGCAAATCGTTTCAGGGACCAGAGCTACCTCAATGATTCGCTATGATTCATGACTCCCTCAAGTTATCTTAAAAGATGTGTACCACTGTCTAAAAAGTGCCTTTTTTCCAAAACGCTTTGGTCCTACTTATAACTAACCACCTACTGCCGTTCGAAATGCGGGTTGATGTGCAGGTTTGCGGGATACTGTAACGAGCGGTTGCCGCCGTTGCCACATGGAGATTCGATCGATGCAAAAATCCCCGTTACCGATGACAGCGGCTTGGGCGACGCGCAGGTTTGAGGATACTGTAGCAAGCGCGCGAAAACATTCAAACGGCAGTAGGCGACTAGTTATAATTGCTATCAAACGATTGCTGATCATATCAAAAACACCGGCAACCGCCAAAGAGTGTTCAGACTCTGAAACGACACCTAATTTAAGTTAGAACCACTGCTTTTGACAGTTTAGGGAAAGAACCTTTCGACCCACACAGGGTGTCCCAAAAATTCAAATTCATACACTCCTTCTTAATATCTTTTTCTCGAGGTTTTTAAGCTTAGAAGAAGCTTTAAAGTACAAACGCTATTTAAAACAGGTTTTAATCAAGCACTGCAATGTATTTAGTAGATTTGATAGATGTATGGAACAGTTTCTACTTATAATTTGCTATTTAGCAAATTATAAGTAGAAACTGTGCCATACATCTACCAAATCTACCAAATACATCGCAATGCTTGATTAAGACCTGTTCACAGTCAGCGGTGGACGACTCAATCGCTACGGTTGCGGACTATAGACAGGCCCGTAATTGGTAGTACAAATGTTCACTTTTGAGTAACTAGGGTTTCTTCTTAATGTTAGATCAAGGTGTCCCCCGGAGCGGTGTTGAATGTATTTGTGTGTTATTTTGTTTCGTTATAATGTCGTTTTTAGCAGTTTGATTCGCTCCTCATCGTCACGTTGACTGTACAGACGGCCCGGCACCGATGGCGTGGCATCGATCGATTGTGAGCGGTGTCGGTGGGGTGAGGGAGCAGCCAATCGCGGCCAGGGGCGGGGCTTGGGGCGCGCTCACTCCATATAAGCCGGCCGGCATGGGGCAGGGTCCATTCTTGCACTTGTGCTTGCTCCCGAACTGTCGGGAATCAATCTCCTCTTGTCAGCAGCCGAGTAATCGGCAGTCAACCCACCTTCAGTCTCCCTCGGACCCCCAAACCAGAGTCCCCCAAACAGCATAGCCAAGTTCCGGAAAGGATTCTGGGAACCAGGAGAAGCAAGCATCTCCCCGCCAACCTTGCGTCCAAGGGGAAGGCCTGCGCATAGTTTGTTAGCGTCGCCGCTAACTGAGTCATCGCTCAAGGGCGCAATCCCCACTCAGCCGACACCGCGGGTCTAGGTCCCACTCCTCTTTGTGAAGTAGCTAGTGTCTGTGCTTCAGACTCTCCGTTTTATCGTTGCGTAGCTTTAGATAAACCTTTATATACACTGCGGCGTGCCGTGTCCGTGAACTGGTCGTCAAGCCAGAAGTATCGTTGGAAGTTGTCACGTACTGGTGCGGTACGAAGCCGGAATCTTCTGCTTTCAGAATGAAGCAATCATCCCTCTCCGGAAGCGAGTAATGAGCCATCAGGCAGCAAGCCCGGTAAGGGATTTGGTCCTCTCTGAGCCGGTCGGCAACGACCGGGAAAGGTTGTGTGCGGGTATGTCTGTCGGCATAGCCGGCATGGGGGCCTGGCCAAGCTCCCCATGTCAGATTGCAGACCCAGCCATGAACCAACCATCCACTAGACACGAAAGGGTCACTACCCGTACTGACATTAAAAACTTTGATCGATAGTAATTCGATGTGAGCCTTAGGAATGAGTAAGTACTTTGTTTCCCATCAAACAGGGAGTTTTTTTTTTTGGCAAAAGCAGCTCCGATGTCCCGGGAAAAGAAGAGAATCATGAAGCCCTCTCGCTCAATGTGTCTACCACCCTCACACCCATCGTCAGTATGTCCATTCTACAATAATACTTCTGTGATGTTCCTGCGGATCTATCCTAGTCCGAGGGGGCCACATAAGTAAAAAGTAGTATATGTAACGAATCCATTTGAGACTTACCGAGCGGCTCCTACAGAACAACATCTAAACCTAAACAAGAAAAGTCGCAAAGAAAAAAAACGAAAAAACACATTTGTTGCGGTTGTAAGCAGGCAAAGTTGTGTGCCCTCCTCACCATGGTAGACCCGGTTATAACATGTCAGCCGGCGGTCAGCACGCGGCATGCCTCCATTCCGTCGCTCTTTGCCCGCCGAGGCGGTTGTAAGCCGGGGCGGTTTTTTATTTTTATGTTTGTCCGTTCGCTTTTTACTCCCTTTTAGGTTCCATTTCGTCCTCTAGGAGCCGCTCGGTAAGTTTCAATTTATTTTGTTATCTATTTTTTAGTTATGTGGCCCCCCGGACTAGGATAGATCCGTTTCTGCTTCTGCGCCAGCGAGGTTGGTAGGTAGAAAAGTTAATTATGGGCCTGACGTTTCGTCGTCTTCAGAGGCCTAAAGATGGCTCGAAGTTTTTAATTTGTATGCTACCCGACCAAATGCTTCTTCGCGTTGCCATTTTTGTTCTGAAGTCAAGAACGGCGAGAAGCACAGAAATGCTGAAGATGAGCTCATACGACCTTCCACCACTGACGATGAGCGCATTGAGTCCAACAACGAGTTGTAGCGACACTGCTACACTCAGTGGTGGAAGGTCCAGTGAGTTTAACTACAGCATTTGTGAGTTTCGCACCGTTCTTGACTTCAGATCAAAAATGGCAACGCGAAGAAGCGTTTGGTCGGGTAGCATACAAATTAAAAACTTCGAGCCGTCTTTAGGCATCTGAAGGCCCGACGATACGGTCGAAACGTCAGACGAAGAATAAACTTTTCCAAGTTCGCTGGCATAAAAGCAAAAACATCACAGCCGATAACGATGCCGAGGTTTCAACATGAGAGAACATGCAGACTGTATTACTCCTTAGTTTTTTAAAGACTAGAACACTTTTTAAAGCTAAATCGGAAAAAAAACTTAAGGATCTTTTAAACCGTGCATTCTGTTGAGATACTCCATAATCTGTAAGACCGACGAATTTTACACTTTTCTGAAGAAAAAACTTCATAAATTCACATCAGAGAGGAGAACAAACGATAAGAAACGCCAAGTACAGTCCAGTTCTAAGACTTGCACTCATCAATAGGTATAAAGCCCTAATTCGAAATTCTTGGACAAGATAGAGACAAGAAACCTTCGCCATCCTCTGTCGAGAAATCTCTGATAGTTGACACAGCTGAGACTTAGAGCCCAGATTCCTGCAAATGAATCTTTGCCATCGAGAACAAAGAGCAAATTCTCGCGTTCAAGAAACTCGTCTAGCGCTAGAACTCGACTGAGGCGGGTAGGCATTCAGGCTCTAGATATATGCGATGAATCGCACTAGCTAATGCAGAATTTGGGCTCAAAGTCCAGCCAATATCGTCTTCAGCACAACTACGGGTGTATGTGTGTGTATGTACCTACCCGCTCCACCCGTATTCCAGTAATCGCATAAAACTCTCGCTGTCCATTCTATAGGCAAAACAGCCTGCAATCATTCACAACATCACTCTGCTCTTCGCGCGCTAGAAAACAACACAACGACGATGTTACGGCGTTGGGAAACACTGCAGCCTTTCAGGAATCCGGAACAAATCACGCAGCAAGCCGTCTGAACTAACATGGGAAGAGTTTGAAGCGTAGGTCTGAACGGGGACAGCGAGTCATATAGCAAGAATACCCATCCCTCAATTAGTATAAAAATGTGTTTCTTCTCGCTATGTCGTTGAACCCAAGGTGTAGGGTGTCCTTGAAGTCACAATGAAATCGGCGCCTCACGAGTTCTGGAGTCTCTTGCATGCCCGCGATACCACTGCCGGCAAGCGCCTCGTAGCGCAGTGGGTAGTGACATTGCTTCATGCGAAGAATGTCAGGGGTTCGGTTCTTCTGCGCTGCTGCATCTTTGCATTTCAACTGATTTGTTGAGATTTGAAGGATTCTGATTTCTATACCGTTTTCAGACGTTTTCTGTGCATTTTTCCAGCTGTACGCTGTGGAGAGTAACTTTCTTGCGACTTGATTACTACCGACCGGTTTTTTTCACCAAAATGCAATGAGAAAGCTATTCAACGCAATGGTGTATAAACGTTCAACGCCAGTGATATACAGGTACAAAGAGGATGAAATAGAAGCACTGGTCACAATACGCTCCTCACAGTAGGGAAGCATGTAAGGAGGCAAAGGTTGTAGCTTTTATACGCTGTCCCTATTGTGACCAGCGCTTTTTTTTTTCATTCACTTTGCGCCTGTGATTGATCACTGGTGTTGAACGTTTATACATCATTATGTTGAACAGCTTTCTCATTGCCTTTTGTTTAAAAAACCGGTCAGTAATGAACAAGTCGCAAGAAAGTTACGCTACACAGCAAGCAGCTGGAAAATTGCGGAAAAACCCTCTGAAAATAGTATAGACGTCAGAATCCTTCAAATCTGAACCAATCAGATGAAATGCAAAAATGCAGCAGCGCAGAAGAACCGAACCTCTGACATTCTTCGCATGAAGCAATGTCACTACCCACTGCGCTACGATCCGCTTGCCGGCAGTGGCATCGCGGGCGTGCAAGAGACTCCAGAACTCGTGAGGCGCCGATTCCATTGTGATTTAAAGGACCCCCTACGCCTTGGATTTAACGACTTAGCGAAAAGAAACACATTTTTACACTAATTGAGGGATGGGTATTCTTGCTATATGACTCGCTGTCCCCGTTCAGACCAACGCTTCAGACTCTTCCCTTGTAAGTAGTATAGAAGCGATGTACCATAGGAGGATTTGCAGATGTTTACCGGCTGGAATTTCAGCGGTAGCGCCTTTTTCAGAACCTGAGTAGAGGAATAAAGTCAAATTGCGGGCACTGCGTCAGACGTCGCCTTAACCACATGACTTGATCTCTCAATTCAGGCCATGAAGAGGGCGATATCGCCGAAATTTCAAGCAATAAACATCTGTAAAAACTTCGCGATAGGGCCATGGCGACGAAGTTGTCAAAACGGCAGGCAGAAATGAAGTTGTTCCACCATAATAAACCTGCATGGAACAGAAAAATTATGCCAGTTCCGACAAAGATTTGCTCAGATTTTATGACATTCAGACATGGAGAACAACGAAAAGCAGTCAAGAGTTTGTCAGCAGTGCCACCTGATTGATTCCGGAGTCGCGAAGAGCGATTTGGCGGCTAAACGCGCGCAAGTAACATGCCACGTACCAAAAGAAGCCGAGTGGCCCTGATCCGTATCCTCGTCTACACCATTCTCCGTACCTAGAGCTGATCTCCGACGAGAGCTCTTGCAATAGCCACACGACGAGTTCTCCGACAACCCGCAGTACTCGATGATCGACCAGTTCATCGCGACCGTCGTGTTCCACTCATCAATTGCACTAAACGAAATCGTACTAATAGGACAGGCGGGACTAACAACCACACTTCCACTCCATTTTCTCTCAGCTAAAGAATCTGGATCTATACTAGGGGTCATTCTATGACACCCTAGAAGAGCACAACGAGAAAATAATGGAAAATTAAGAGAATCTACAAGCGAAAGTGGGCGCTAAAAGCACCGCGGTGCTCCACTAACCTCGACACCCATTCACAACCACATGCCACAAAAAATGACGCAAAAAAAAGTATTTTTTGATCCGATTCTTACCTATTTGACGTCAAGCTGAGCAATTTCAATCAAACTAAACACTCTTCCAAGCAAGCGAAAGCTTTTGAAATCAAACTTAACATCTTCCGAATCAAAAGGTTCACCACATGAAAATTAGAACTCTGGGACGTTTAGAATAATTTCTTGTTCAAGCTAAATTCACCGACTTTCTTTGAATCCTTTTTATTCACCTGCCTCAACAAGAGCACATCCTGTTTTTCACACATAGGATAAGGATAAAAGGATAAAGGACGGCGTTATTCAATCCTTTTGAGATGCGCCACGCATTCTACTTCTACGAGATGTCGTGGAGGCGATTTGAATGCGTATTTGACCATACAATGACTTGCTATGCCCAGCCGATGAACAATTAATGCGCTTTATTCTTACCATACAAGTCGGTAACCAATTCACCGACCACGGGGAATGGAAGGCTTGGTTGGCCTGTGTGGGAACTCCGAACCAGGAACCTGGCGTACAGTTCGGTAAAAATTTTCTTTTGAGGAGAAATATGGAACTCAACTCTGTTTTCAAGCACTTTTTCGCAGCACTCATATAGTATATCCAAAAAAAATCGCTCCAAGCATTTTCTGGGTTGTCGCGATTTTCATTTGATTGGTAGTGTAGATGTTGTTTAGTTTAAACAGCGAGGGTGGGCGGAATTACAGGATTATAAACGGCGGATATCAGGACCGGCTCACCGTAACCTTAGGCGTCGGGTTAGACGTCCATTGTGCAATCGCAGAACAAGGCTAGTAAAGGGACTCCATGATGTGTCTTACAAGCTACTCGTATGGAGACTGCTTTCGTCGCTAAGGGGGAGTCCGCGGCTGGGTTCTGCGCTCTTCGAGCGCAGAGCCAGGCTAGGGAAGGGACTCCAGGGTGTGTGCCATAATACTGCTCGTATGGAAACTTCTTTCGTCGCTCAAAGGGGGTCCGCGGCTGGGTTCTGCGCTCTTCCAGCGCAGAGCCAGGCTAAGGAAGGGACTCCAAGGTGTGTGCCATACAAGCTGCTCGTATGGAAACGGCTTTCGTCGCTCAAAGGGAGTCCGCGGCTGGATTCTGCGCTCTTCGAGCGGCCAAGCACATACGGCTGAAATAATGCGCAAAAAAAGCGCAACGTCGTGTAGACGTCGAAACCTCCCAGATCTCAGATACTCAGCTGAAAAGCGAGAACGCCGCGACGCACGAGAGCCGAACACCCGACATCCCTCGCATGAAGCAAACCCTCTACCTACTGCACCACGATCCACTTGCCCATGGTGCCATCGGGGCACACAAGACATCGATCGGACGTCGCAACGTGGACGCCGACACGCGATGTCTAAGCTAGGGGGCGCAGGCAGCAAAAGTCTCGGCGCGACCCGCACTGCGGTTAATTTTATAAAATTTCGAAAGTAGCGTTCACTTATTGGGGCAGCCGAATTTTAAAAAATCATAAAAAGTCATGCTAAATTTTCTCAAATAAAAAATTGTCTCGAACTTCTCCGAATCTCCAGCGTAATCTGGAAGAAGCTTGTCTTAATTTTTCTAGATGTTCAGTTTCATTTAGAAAGTGTCAAGTGCGATTAGGAGAGTGTCCAATTTGATTTGAAAAGTGTTCAATATGGCGTGAAAAGGCTATATATAAATCACACAAGCTGAGAGCGAGATATAGATAGGGCTTCTTACCCAGAGATATCAGCCGCTTCACGACACCCTCTCAAATCATTTATTATCCGTAAATGAGGCATATAACATTTCACTGCGTCACATAGAGGAGCCAACGCCTGTTTAAAAATAACAGACCAAAACAAAACACAGCCGAGCAGGGAAAGAAGGTGATTCTTCGGGTGAAAAAACCGGTAACGGAGGACCAACGAATTCATACTGAATCTTTAAAGACTAACATATACACTGGGGAACGAACAGTACATTAAGTGGCGGCACACCAGGCATAACGGAACAAGTTCGTCTCATCAACGGACGAACATGGAAAGTCGTTCCTGCACTTCTGCCGCAGAACTTCTGAAAAATCGCCGGTGTGGAGAGTCGTGATGCAGGCCTGAAATATGGTCGACTTATAACGAAGGTAAAAGGGGCGACTACAGACAAGGTAGGGTCCGTAATGTAGAATGGTGAATAAGGACGGCGCTAATCAATCCTTTTCGCGAGATGCGCCATGCATTCTACTTTTGCGGAATACCGTGGAGGCAGGTTGGATGCCATATCAGGGCAAATACCCATCCAGACAGCCTCCACCGTACTCCGCAAAAGCAGAATGCGCAGCGCATCCCGCGGGCTAATTAACGCCAAATGGACTGCTTGACGCACTATAGGACTGACCTAGTTGCCATGCCCTCTCAATCCACATCTGGCGAGCGACTCATGCCATGATTTGCCCCGACGTCGGCCGCAATTGGAGCCGCCGGAGTTGCAGAGGCAGTTCCTCGCGTGGTCTTCTTCTTCAGCTGCTGGGTGCTGATAGAAGCTATACTTCGCCAGGCAGTGATCGTCGTTCCAAGAATCGTTGTCTTCGTCTGAAATGGTCAAAAATTCGGCGTTTGAATCAGAGGAGTTCCGTCAGAAGTCTGCAACGATACCTGCAAGCTGCTCAGTGTCCCGCAAATCTCCGTCATCCTAGCCAAAAGCATCGCCGTGCGTGCGTCTCTCTCCTGAGCCTTGAAGCCTTCGTCAAAGTCGGCCGGTTTCAAGAGCGGAAGACGTTGCCGAATCTCCATAGAACAAGGCTATTTCGACAGTACATAGGTTTCATCCCCAGCTGCTGAGCTGACCTTATTCGCTTCCCTGATGATTTCGTCGTTTGGAGGAAATCTTCCCTCCTGAACGCCTTTCAGGTAGTTACAGATGATTTCTATCCGATCGAGCAGCATTCCTACAGCAGATCCCGCCGCTCGCATCTGCTTTCCTTCGACAGACACGACTCCCTCGTCTCCAGCCTAAAGTGAGGGGAGCAGAATACGCCTTAGAGGAGACATTCATCCCAAATCTGCTCCATACTGGTAAATACTCACCTGCGATAGCCGGGCAATGTGGTCGATTCCAATCCGCTCACTTTGCTCGGAAATCAACGTCCATTCCACTTCGACTAGCTCATGCCCACACGAGACCAGCGGCGTCTCTCGACTGTAGAACACTTTGACGGGAACTTTCCTGAGGAAAATTCGTGCGTTCGGGAGTTCTCTAGTGCTGCTGGTACTGTAATGGCACTGTCATACCTCTTTGCTTGGGAGTCTACTGTAGGATTCATCTTTACAAGCAGCGGAGAATCCATGGCCACCGCGAATGACGAGTGTAGGAGAAGCTCATCCGGTTCGAGCTCATCTCCTCCGGTACAGTACCAGCCAACGGCATCTAATTCTGGGAACACCTGGAACAACCATTGGAATCGCGACGATCGTACGAAAAATCCTGAGCCATCTCTAACTCTCTATGCGAGAAGAGAAGGCAACGTTACAGCAATTAAAGGGTTCAAAACAACATTGGAATATGAAACAAATAAATAAAATAATTCTATATTTATATTAAATTTTTCCCACTAATCGTTTTCCTTACTGATATATAGGAGACCATTTTCACGTCACAATAAGCTTTTTCGAATCAAACTGGACCTTTTCAGATCAAACTGGACACTTTTCTAAGCTAGCCTAAGGCCCCACCTAGGGCCTGTTCATACTTCGCGATAGCTGCGACAAGAGCGACGAGACCGCAGCGCGCGCAAATGTGAACAGGCGACAGCAGCGACTGGAGCGACTAGAGCGACAAGAGCGACTGGAGCGACAGCGCCGGCGCTCGAGTATGAACACGTGTAGGCGGCGCGCGATCGATTTGCATGTTTTGCACGGGCGACGAGAGCGACGAGAGCGCAGCGCGATGAAGCATGAACAGGCAACAATAGCGACTGGAGCGACAGCGCCGGTCCTCGAGTATGAACACTTTTCGGCGGGGGGCGCTCGGTTTCAATCGATATGCATGTTTTGCACGGGCGAAGAGTCGCTCTTGTCGCGAAGTATGAACAGGCGACTAGAGCGACACATACTTCCGACGCCAAGCAACGTGACGGCATGTATAGTGGCCAAATTGATCGATCGCATCGCCCGATCAATATGGCCACAATACGTGGTGTCACGTCGCTCGGCGTCGAAGTATAAACGGCCCACAAGGCTTTTGAGATCAAAAAGCGAACTTACAAATCGAAATGAGCTCCTCCTGGATTAAAATAGAGTCTCTCCAGTATGATCAAAACGATTTTGTTCGACAAGAATTTAGTATGACATAAGTAAACCCACTAAAATTTTAAAGATTTTTTTATTGAAAAAATAAATAAAAACAACGATTTAAAGTCCATTTTAAAGTGCAGCAAAGCAGACATTTTAGTGCTAAAATAAGAGATCGCGCCAAGCACTTGTCTAGCATGTTGCTATTTTCACTTGATTGATAACGAAAATTCGGTGTGCAAGTATAGAAAGGGGGTACGCCCTGAAGTTTTTCCACAAGATTCAAGGAAAATGTTGAAAAATTATGCGGAATACAAACGTGAAGCTCGGATAAATTCACACTATAACTTCTATTGGAAACCTAAACGTTTTTGGATGGCAAAGCTGCCAGGATTGAATGATATAGTGTGGAACCCCTCTTTAGATTGTACAAAATCCTGTTTGTCTGAAGTTATGTCTAGTTTATAGCAGCGCAGTTGTGTGGCGTGGCACCATATTCGGAATAGATATCGATAGGGCAGTGAGAAAAATCGATGTCTATGGACGCGATCGTGGTGCCGCACCGCCTAAGCCGCAGTTTATACTTGCACCGCTGCACGGCGCGGCACAATGGTCGGGATAGATATCGACCGGGCGGCGCAAAAAATCAATATCCATGGCGATTGTGGTGCCGCGCCGCGTGGCGGCGCAAGTATAAACTGGGGCTAACGGAGCAAGTATAAACAAGCACATTTATCAACGATAAAACAAAAATAGTTGTGGAAAACACAAATATCTTCGTTTCTTCATTCTAGGTTAGCTGCACTTACACTATCAATCAAATAAAAATCGAGATCAGCTAGACGAGTGCATTGCTCGACCTCTTCTTTGAGCACTGAAAAGGTGATGCCTTTCTGAGTTTTACAATAACCCCTAAACCATTATTTTTGCTTAACAGTTAAAAATTTATAAAATTTCAAACAGTATGTTCAATTATTTGAGGAAGACGAATTTTTAAAAATGCAAAGCAAGTCATACTGAATTTTCCCTAAGCGAAAACTCTTCTAACCATCTCGGAAGGTCCTTAGCTCAATCTGGAGACACCCGTTTTGATTTCTTTGTTGTTGTGAAAAGCGTCAAGCATGCTTAGAAGAGTGTCCAGTTTGATTTGAAAACTTTCCAAAATGATGCGAAAACGGCATATACGATGAAAAAATTATTTTACTGGAGTACAGAAATTATTCTCAGAGGCCAAAATAAACAATAAGGCCCTGCAGATGACAATAACAACAAGATCCGTTTTCCTAATGTCTTAATTCCAGTAATAATTTTCCAGATTACCAGGCTGTAACCATCGCGCCGTGCGACTCACCTCTTTATACTGACTCAGCCGCTGTCGTAGAAACTCCTCGTTGAAAGTGGTAATATTTCCGTCCGTGGCGAACATGCGCAACTCGAACGAATTCACCATTTCAACGTGACCTTCGTCGACTTTCCCCAGCACCGCTCCATATACCTATAGCTAGAGCTACATGTGTATCCAGATCATCTTCTAAACGATAATGCCGCATTGACTGTGGCGAAAAGCTTAAATTCCTTATGAATTAAAGAGTTAAAGACTTCTTAGCAAACCACATCCTAATCGGATACGTGCGCTTAGATCTAAGCGTCAGAGCAAATGCAATGTTTCAGATTTTCTGCAATTTTTTTCAAGTAGTGAGGCATCATTTTTGATCTTATGGAGTGTGAAAGGGAAGCATTAAAGCTTAATTTTCCATTAGGGCGTATCTAGATGTATGTTACCCGCAGTCAAGGGTTCATGAGCAAAATGAGATCGAAATGGATGAAAAGCCAAAAGTTATTGAATGCTTCTAATGATTATTACTGTTAATTAGGAATTTAGTACTCTCATTAAAATAATTAATTAGACTACTAAATTCCTCAACAACAATAATGACCATTCGAAACATTCAATAACATTTGCTTTTCATCAATTTCGATCTCATTTCGCTCATCAAACTTAAGCTACAGATAACATACTGCTAGATGCGCCCTAATGGAAAACTAAGCTTTAATGCTCCCCTTCCACGCTCTATAGGATCAAAAATGATGCCCCACTACTTCAAAAAACTGCAGAAAACCTGAAACATTGCATCGGCTCTGGTGGTTAGATCCCAGCGCACTTATCTGATTAGGATTAGGTTTCTTAAGAAGCCATTAATTCTTCAGTACGTACATATGTATGATTTTCGTGGCCGAACAATCGCTGCCGCCGCCCCCGTCCCGATGTATAAACAGACCCTTAGACAACCCGCTGCATATGGCGTGAGGAGAGTAGGCCTACTCTACCTCTACTTTAAGCACAATACTTGAACACTTCTTATGAATACATGTTCGACAGAATCTGGTAACGATTTACTGGCTTTTCTACCCTTCTGTAATCTCAGAAGGCGTTTAAGACCCGTTGGAATACATTCATCTTTGATTTTTCAGAATCTGACAAAGCTAAAAAGTCGAAGCATTAGTCTAGTAAAATATACGTCTTGCACATAGCTGCACTCTAAAATACTATCACGAGTTTACATCGTTACGCAAAAGCTCACGAACAGGCTAACGTGATATATAGATTGATTACAGGATGATCACAAGCAGTAGTACTCACCAGGAAAGGGCGTCACCCTCCGGTCGAACGTCAAGCGGAGAACAGGGTCATTAGAAGGAGCTTGGAATGCCGATTAAGAGCGTGTAGGTCAGAATTGCAAAATGAAACTCCTGAAAGAATTCCGACCTGTCGATGTTCACTGGGCTGACCATGTGCCGGTCGTGCGAATGTGCTGTAGCGAGAGCGATGAGTGATGAGAGCTGTCAAGGTTAGCCCGGCTACGGCACCGGTGACCTAGAGGTAGTGCTCTGGCTCCTTGGGAGCCGTTGTCTGCCTAATTTTATCAGTTCTCATTACTCATCGCACTTTCTACAGGATATTCGAACGGACGCGCACGCCTATAGTCAACCCAGTGAACTTCGACAGATCAGAACTCTTCTAAGAGTTTCATTCTGCAATTCTGACCTCCATGCTCTTAATCGGCTTTCCAAGCTCCTTGTACTGACCCTGGTCTCCGCTTGACGTTCCACCGGAGGTCGACGCCCTTTCCTGGTGAATAGTACTGCTTGTAATCATCTTAATCACTCCCTATACTCGTAATCGGCATCTGGAGCTCCTTACAATGACCTTGGTCTTCGCTTGTAGTTCCATGGAAGGTCGAAGTCCTTCCTTAGTCAGGTGACACCATTACCCACGAGAACAGACCGACCTGCTTCTTGTCCCTACTTTACAGGCTAAGATCTAGCCAAACGTAACATCCCACCGGTCTCAAGGAATCGCGGTTAACGAAGTAGTTCAGTTCCATTGTTGACCAATCAACCAACCTTCTGCGCTTGTTTGTCGCGGCTTTGCGCCCTTATTCTCGTCCAGTGCTCGGAAATATTTATGATGACCAGTGGATGCAAGCTGCACTCGACCGTAGGCACTGCGGTGGGTTTTGAGTTCGAACAGGGATGAGATGAAGGCTCTGCCTGCATCACGACGTCCGTCATCTCTGAAGAAAACCGCTGGACATTAAAAAAGAACAGCCGGTTTCAGAAGAAGGCTTGCTAGCCCAGCACCTATAGATTCTACACCTGAAAATGACAATAAATTTAACGAATTGAAGCACTGTAGGTATAAACAGCCTATACAGTAAAAAAATCTAACAAATCTCAAGTAAGCCTTTATTTTTGGTACAATTTTTATTTTATTTCTTAATGCTATTTCAAAATAAACAAATTAAACAAATTTTTAGCCTATAACAATCTAGCAAGGTACATTCAAACTACTATTAACCAACAGAATCTCAAATGCTAGACTACATCGGCGATCTTCTTCTTCAGCATCTCCTCTCTTCGTGCCAACTTGGCGGCCTGAAATTTTCAAATAGAAATCCTCACAGTTTCAAGCAACTAAAAAAGGATTCATCTCAGTTACAACAGAGGCCATAAGAAAGCAGTAGTTAGGTACTGTACCTTTTTCTCCTCTTGTTCCTTCTGTTGTAGCATCACCTCGAATCGAGGATCTTTCGGATCCATCCAGTATCCGAAATACTCTTGAATCTCTCTGTAAAAACACTTTACCAGCGGAAAAATGCCACTACTTTCGAGTGTTACATGGGCTATATCCTGGAGTTCCTTGTATGCACACAGAGCGACAATATGGCAGAAGCTGAGAAAACTCCTACAGTAATTGTAAGCTTCCTCATCATGTCGTTCCTCATTACTGCAGGGTCTTTTTCAGCTTCTGCGGTATTGTAAGTACGCATCGAAGCGCACTTCATCACCATGCGCCAACACGGGACCATTCCCACCTCCGCGACTTTGTTACCGCCCATCGGGAGATCCAGGGCCGAAAACCGTATATAGGCGGCAGACGGCTTTCTGGGAGCCGATCATCCCATCGCTCGCGCGTCGCGCTCCTCGTCTCGGTCCATCGGGTGTCTCCAGACGTAAGCAGGAGATGTAAGGCCCGTAGATCCCGTCTGGGCAGTGAGTAGATAGATCCAGTTTTTTAAAGCCCTTCACTCCTCATGTATGGTCCATTGTGCGTCTTTCGCATATTTTGAATAAAATAGTCTGCGAACCATGTTTTTTGTCGTGTTCTCCACTACGAGATCGCCTCCCATTGTTTTCCGTTAGTAACCTGAACCGCTAGGTTATTACAGTATTCAGTAGGATGTCGCCGTGTGTGCATACAAGAAACTCCGGGAAATGGCCCATCTGTGTCAAAGTGAAAATAAAAATGAGTTCTTTCGCCGTTTCAGCGGAGAAAAGTACAGAACCCAAAAAAGCTATTCATTTTATGGAAAAAATACTGACAAATACTGTGTTCGGTGCCATCGCTGTTAGGCGTGGGCATATACTGTCTAGGACAATAAAGCATTTTACATCGTCACTGATAAGTGACAGCCTCAAATGTCTGCACAAGAAACAACATATTTTCTAATCCTTTATTTTTCTTTCGAGACACTCGCTGAGCAAGAGCCGTAACCGACTGGATTCTACACATTGGATCCGATCGAAAATCCTCGGCTGATTGGATGATTCGGAAAACGCTAATTTTGGGAGCCTCGTATTTTTCAATAATTCGGATAAGGCCGATTTTGTGTGCCTCGTCGAATCTTTCGATGATTCGGATTCCGAGTGGAGTATCAGAAAATGATTCATTCAATAAAATGGGTCCAATCGAAAATCTTCGGGCAATTGGATGATTCGGATAATGCTAATCTCGCGGGCCCGGATTTTTGGGTGCCCTGGATTTTTTAATGATTCGGAAACGAGCACTTTCGCGGGTCCCGGATTTTTGAATGAATCGGATCAAGATACCCGAATCGGTTACCTTACCTACATATAGCCAAGAGATGCCTAGGGCAGTGCGGCGTATGTCAGCCGGGTCTTATTTCAGCTTAACCATGGGCGATTGCTGGCGAGCTTATAACTTGGCGACGGATCACCCAAGTTCACGATATATTCAGCGGGCAGGGCGTCAGAATATGAATGGGACCAAGTGCGGAGCGCAGGGATTCAGAAGACGTGCTGAAGACGTCGTCCAACATGCGTAGATATTCAGAAGACGTGCCGAACACGTCGGCAACCGTGCATGGCGAGCGTAGACGTGCCGAATACGTCGGCAACCATGCAAGGCGAGCCGTAGACGTGTCGAGCACTTCGACAACCGTGCCTGGCCATTTTGATGATCATCGACGGGAGGCGTTCACAGCAGGGGAGGCAATCGATATTGGTCGATATTATCGATTTTTTACGGATGTCGTTCAAGCGGCACGAAACTTCAGTCCTGGGGGTAATCGAGGTTGGTGATCCCGAATCTGAAGTTTGGTTTTGAGGTATCGATCACCATCAACCGATATTGATCAAATTATACATGGATGTCGTTCATTTTTCCTGTTTCTTTCTAACTTGCCGCAATCGACGCAGTTAAGGTGTTCTTCCTGCGGGACCATGACATAGGTTGCAGCGTAAATTGATGATGAAAAGTTATTACTACGGCGAAGCCGTTGAGAAACCGTCAGTGCGGCCGACAGGCACTGTCGGCCGCACTGACGGCTTCTCAACGGCTTCTGAAAGTATGAAGGCCTAAAAGTTGGGAAAAGAAGATGGTCGGAGCGTTCTCTTCTCGGGGTTTGGGGGCGAAGCCCCCAAGTCGTCGGCGGCCGCTAGGGAGCTAAACGACTGGTCCGAAAATAATTCATTTGGATCCACTGTATACTGGATTCCATGAAATTTCAAAGGAACATCATGACGTCCACCTTCTGTTGGGGGCTTTCTTTGTGGAAGCCCTGAACGAATCGTATCTTATCTACTCTCTTCGTGTCCCTCACGCAAGGAGGATCCAATGAAATGCTCCGGCACGGAGCAAGAACAAATGGAGATCTCGACTTCCAAACAATTCTAACAAGCTCAAAGCAATTGTCCATCGGCAGTTCCAAAAGGAACAATGAAACCTTCTGGCTTCTTTTTTATTGTTCACCAACCAATTTTCTCTTCTTATATGGTTCTCATAAAAGATAAAGGATGGCGTTACTCAATCCCTTTTGGGATGCGCTACATTCTACTTCTACGTGATGTCGTGGAGGCGACTTGAATTCGCGTTTGGCCATAAAATGACCTGGGGTGGCCAGCCGATGAATATGGCAGCTCTTTGTCCTTCCCAGACGAGTCTGATACTATTAGGTTGTAACGAATTAAATGGCACTGGCTCGCGCCATTTTTTGGCGCGTCTTTACGCGTTTGATCAAGAACAAACCGTAACATGTGGCATATCATTTAGAAGCGCAAACTTTGCTCTACCGGTGAGTACCAAATTTTCTATGTAAAAGTGGGAAAACTTTAGAGTTTTATTGACTTTTTGCAGATGGACAAAAGGGTAATCCGAGGCATTTACTTGTATGAATTCAAGCTGGGCACTACAGCTAAGGAGGCGGACGAGAAGATCAACGCCGCATTCGGTCAAGGATGTTCCACAATTCGGACGGCGTATCGTTGGTATCAGAAGTTCCGGAATGGAGATGAGAGCTTGGAAGAACATGAAGGTCGTGTGAGGCATAGTGATGTTGATGAGGACAAGCTGAGAGATGTGGTAGAGGAGGATCCACACAAAGGCACCAGGGAGATAGCGAAGGTTCTTGGCGTCAGTCACAACACAGCTGCCGGGCATCTGACGGAAATCGGAAAGACCAAAAAGCTGGAAAGACGGGTGCCTCACGAGCTGTCTGAGGAGCAAAGAAACCGACGATATGAGATCTCGTCCGCACTGCTTCTACGGAACGAAACGGACCCATTCCTTGATCGCATCGTAACCTGTGACGAGAAATGGATAATGTACGACAACAGGCGACGATCGGCACAGTGGGTGGACAGCGATGAGAGCCCCAAGGATTTTGCGAAGCCGGAATTGCACCAAAAGAAAGTAATGGTGACAGTCTGGTGGTGTTCGCTGGGAATTATTCACCACAGCTTCCTCCCTCCCGGTGAATCCATCACGGCAGAGAAGTACTGCATTGAAATTGAAGAAATGATGAAAAAGTTGAAGGATATGCGGCCGGCCTTGGTAGACCGAAGGCGAGTTCTCCTTCTGCACGACAACGCTCGCCCCCATGTCGCACGAATGACGTTGCAGAAATTGAATGAGCTGAGCATTGAAACTCTACCACATCCTCCGTTTTCTTCCGACCTCTCCCCAACAGACTACCGTTTCTTCAAGCATCATGGCGACTTCTTGGTAGGGAAAATATTCAAACACCAACAGGATGCCGAAAGTGCCTTCGAAGATTTCGTCAATTCCAGAACTTCCGATTTTTATGCTACTGGGATAAAAAAGCTTGTGTCACGTTGGCAAAGATGTGTAGAATCAGAAGGTTTTTATTTCGATTAATAAACTTGCCTACAAGCCGAGATATTAACTGTTTAAATTAACAGTGGTTCAGTGCCATTTATTTCGTTACAACCTAATAGTTCGCCGACCCCGAAGGGATGGAAGGCTTGGTTGGCTTGCCGGGAAATCCGAACCACGAACCTGGTATCGGGTGCACGCAACAGCCGACATCTCCTTCGACTGTGCTACACGCGCTCTTTTGATTTCTCGCCAAGGCCAACCAAGCTTTCCATCCCTCCGGGGTCTGTAAGTTGGAGACTCGTCTGGGAAGGATAAGGCGCATACTTGTTCATCGGCTGGGCAAGTCATTAAATGGCCAATTACGCATTCAAATCGCCTCCAAAACATCCTGTAGAAGTAGAATATGTGGCGCATCGATTGAGTAACGCCGTCCTTTATCCTTATTATTATTATTATTATTATTATTATTATTATTATTATTATTATTATTATATGGTTCTAGTTCGATTATTATGTAGTTGTTATTTTTGTGTTGTCCTTCGTTACTGGTCGTGTTGTGCTCAGTTGTGTTTTTGTTGTTTTTCAATTCCTTTGCGTTTGACATGCTTATGCACGTAATAAACGTTGAATATTAAATGATGCTGGCAGGCGCCTGCATGAGCTACTAGATGATCAATTGAACGACGGGTGAGAGGTGATATCTCTCCTGTACGAGATTTGAGCAGATGCCAACTCTCCACTCGTCCCTATCGCGTGCCAGAGTAGCCCAGTTGCCACTCCTCGCTCGAGAGACCATATTATTGGTTGAAGACCTCACTGCGTAAGTCTGACCAATGCGCTAGAGAGAGAGCCTTGGTGCGTCATTTACACCCTCGTAATCCAGTCAGTTACGGGTCTCTGATGCGAATGGAAAACACGAGATGACGGGCGTAATTTTGGACGACGGCCCACATTTCATGTTATGAAACGTGATCTCTTCGGCTAGAAGAGCCGCTATTTTCATGCTGACGGCTTCGGCTTCTATTGTTATCACTTTTTCACTTCGAGTGCTCACGTCTTTCCGCGATAGCACCCAAATTCTTGTTGAATAGAACTGCGCTGTCATGTGGATTAGATATGATCCTTAGTACTCCAGTGTGATAGATTCGCGAACGAATGCAATTCCGACCGTTTTAACACGCGACGTAGTCATCTACTAGATGTCAATGCAGGTCTGAACGTACCGTATCCGATTCTCCAGCGCGATCTCCTTCGCATCGCGCTCCTTCTCAGCCATCACCTGGGACGCTTCGAACTTCGCCAATACCTCGGGATACTTCTGGAGGTTCCTCTCGAGTTCCGCTATTCTGGCTGCCTCTTTAGCTTCGCGCTTCTGTTGAAGGGCCTTCATCTCTCGTAAACACGTCTCGTACTCACGATACAGGCCTATAGCTTGTTCCTCCTCGATTTCCTGAACAAAAACGGGTCAATACGAAGCCTTTCTGATTGACGAATTGTGCAAACCTCAACGGTAGGCCAACAAATTGATGGATCGATGCCGCTCTTGACTCCATAGGTGCCGAAGCGCTCCCGTTGAGCACTGCGCTTTCGCTCCCACTCGTACTCAATCGGAGGCATTCCACCGGCTGCAATAACGCGATGGCGGGGCTTCAGCCTACAAAATCACTGGTGACTCCATTCATTTTCGGCATCAAAGGCATGAAAATCGGACCAAATCCGTTTAGACACCCTGCAGACGGGGTCACTGGCTACTCATACAAAATCGACTTCTAGTACTCGTGCGAAAAGATGTCGAATACGACATAACCGAATACTTGAGGCATATAAGTGAAGCCCTGTTTTGTTGGTTTTTTTTGTCCACATGGTCTCTATACCATTTTCAAGCCAAAGTAGACAGGTTTCAAACCTAAATGTTTCTAAAAGAGTTCAATCTGGTTGCTGCGAGTATCATTATACTGTGCAGAAGTTATCACTTCGTTTAAATATCTAACCATACCACGCCTCTCAAAATAGCCGAGAATGACTATAACATTAAAGACAGCATCTAGTAAACTAAATGGGCCAGTCATAAGTAAGATAACATCTGCTAGAACACTGCGAATATCTATCGAGTACAATGTACGCATGGTGGTAATCTCCTTTTAACCGTTTTTTTTTGTTTGACGATTTCGTTGGCGTTGCAGTGCGCCATCGAGTGCAAGTAGCTACCAAGGAAAGGTTCCCAACTCATGGTGAGCTTCTGTGATGCTACTTTGACAGGATGTAGGGCCGTGTGAGCCCAGTCCAGAATTGCAGTTAGATTTTGCTGAATGTTTTTTTAAGGCGGAAAAATAGGTGTAAAAACCTGTGCGCAACAATCACGACAACTGTGAACCGAACGAGGTGCGCCTCGGTGGCGCTGTCGGTAGAAGTTTCGCCTCATAGGAGCACACCGACGGTGTTCTGAGCTCGAGTCCACGTACTGCCAATACTTTTGCACATTAGTTTGTTGTTATTATCCTTTCTCATGATCAAAGGAGTAAATTTTAGATTTCAGATGAGAACGGCATTTTTAGTACACTTATGTACCGAAATGGCCTGGGTGTATAATATTCAAGCTAAGGTATGCATATTTGTGTGCAGTTACGGTATCGGTGATACGGATCGTTGAAAAACTATTAGGTTGTAACGAAATAAATGGCACTGAACCACTGAAAAAATAAACAGTTAATATCTCGGCTTGTAGGCAAGTTTATTAATCGAAATAAAAACCTTCTGATTCTACACATCTTTGCCAACGTGACACCAGCTTTTTTATCCCAGTAGCATAAAAATCAGAAGTTCTGGAATTGACGAAATCTTCGAAGGCACTTTCGGCATCCTGTTGGTATTTGAATATTTTCCCTACCAAGAAGTCGCCAAGATGCTTGAAGAAATGGTAGTCTGTTGGGGAGAGGTCGGGAGAAAACGGAGGATGTGGTAGAGTTTCAATGCTCAGCTCATTCAATTTCTGCAACGTCATTCGTGCTACATGGGGGCGGGCATTGTCGTGCAGAAGGAGAACTCGCCTTCGATTTACCAAGGCCGGCCGGATATCCTTCAACTTTTTCATCATTTCTTCAATTTCAATGCAGTACTTCTCTGCCGTGATGGATTCACCGGGAGGGAGGAAGCTGTGGTGAATAATTCCCAGCGAACACCACCAGACTGTCACCATTACTTTCTTTTGGTGCAATTCCGGCTTCGCAAAAACCTTGGGGCTCTCATCGCTGTCCATCCACTGTGCCGATCGTCGCCTGTTGTCGTACATTATCCATTTCTCGTCACAGCTTACGATGCGATCAAAGAATGGGTCCGTTTCGTTCCGTAGAAGCAGTGCGGACGAGATCTCATATCGTCGGTTTCTTTGCTCCTCAGACAGCTCGTGAGGCACCCATCTTTCCAGCTTTTTGGTCTTTCCAATTTCCTTCAGATGCCGGGCAGCTGTGTTGTGACTGACGCCAAGAACCTTCGCTATCTCCCTGGTACCTTTGTGTGGATCCTCCCCTACCACATCTCTCAGCTTGTCCTCATCAACATCACTATGCCTCCCACGACCTTCATGTTCTTCCAAGCTCTCATCTCCATTCCGGAACTTCTGATACAAACGATACGCCGTCCGAATTGTGGAACATCCTTGGCCGAATGCGGCGTTGATCTTCTCGTCCGCCTCCTTAGCTGTAGTGCTCAGCTTGAATTCATACAAGTAAATGCCTCGGATTACCCTTTTGTCCATCTGCAAAAAAGTCGATAAAACTCTAAAGTTTTCCCACTTTTACATAGAAAATTTGGTACTCACCGGTAGAGCAAAGTTTGCGCTTCTAAATGATATGCCACATGTTACTGTTTGTTCTTGATCAAACGCGTAAAGACGCGCGGAAATAGACAGCCTTTGTCTGTTGTAAGCATTGATGGTCTAAAATGGACTCTCTGATCATGAAAAAGTGTAATAACAACAAACCAATATGTGCAAAAATATCGGCAGTACACGAACTCGAACTCGAAAAGCCACCGGTGTGCTCCTATGAGGCGGCACTCCTACCAACTGCGCCACCGAGGCACACCTCCTCGAGTGTCGTAGGGGTTAATGATAGTTGCACACACGTTTTCACACCTCTCTTTCCGGTCCTTAAGCAAGTGTTCAGTAAAAACTAACTGTAATTCTGGACTCCGCTCACACGACCCTACATCATGTCAAAATAGCATCGCAAAACCTCATCTTCAGTTGTAAACCTTTCCTTGTAAATAAATAAACAAATAAATAAATAATTCCATAATGTCACTGGCTCAATGTGCTAGAGCTACCTAACAGAGGTGTTTCTATTCCTTGGAACCGTATTCTTATTTTTCTGTTCCTTATTGGCTGTGCTTTTCCCCTGGATGCACTCTTTGTCCAAGTGTATGAAATAAGTAAATAAACGTTTCTTCCAGAAATTTCAGTCAGCCAATTTGATGTGAAAACTGTTCAATTTGACATGGTAAAGTCAATGGTATAAAACAATTTCGTTTAAAAACCTCTGGTTGTTCTGCCGACTTACCCTGATATATCCATCCGAGGCGTTTCTCGTTCGACATCTGTTGCGACAGCTTCCAATGTCTTCTCCACCGGAACCGATAGCCTTCGAACAACTTGCACAACTGATCCGGAAGAGGAAGGCAAACAAAAACGTGCCAGCATGCTGGGTCCGCTTACTTTACTGCAATACTCGTCAGGTTACCTAAATAGTACTCAATAGGACGTTAGGCTTCAGTGTTAAATCCAGTAACGAACGTGTTAACGGCCACAAAAATGAGGTCCAAAGGGTGTAAAGCACTGCTTATGGTAACAACAGACAACTCTACCTCCAGCCTTAGCGCGCAAATACCGCAGTAGGGGCACCCTTTCTCACATTTTACCTGTCTATCAAAAAGTAAACGCCTTCACTGACGAGAAACTCTGTTTATTGATCGTTGAAAGGGGCAGAGGTTCTTTATGCAGTATGTATGGGTCTAGAAGGGTGTGTCTGCCATCGATATGACAGATCGCGTACACAACACCGATGAAAACGACGTAAAGCTTGAGAAAACGAATTAATCCATAGGAGAGAAAGACGCCTCGCATGCCCCATTTCGTCAGGAACCGCTGGAATTTCTTAATTCTTTAGGCTTCTCTACTGTGTTACCTCCCATCGGCCACTTCCCTTATCTCCGTTTAAGCCCCATGAATCCGGTAACAGCCAGTAGCGAGGTAATTCGCCTTATGTGCTCTTCAAGCAAGACATTTTAGAGATTCCAAAGGCGCTTGGAAATCGCACGACGAGATAGCACGGAACCTCTATGGGATTTACAGACCAAAATCAGGGGGATGATGAGACAAACACGCCGCTCAGCTAGAAATGGCGTTACGGGGCTAACTGTCTGTCAGGGTGGTTCTTTCTGATTAACAAGTGCCTCACCCCTAGGGAATCGAACGCTGCTATTCACTGTTGACAGGTCAATGTAACATAATAACTTTCTATTGTTGAAACTGCACTGTGCCACAAGAGGTTTTTAAGTGGACCTCTATTCAGCAAGGATTGAGGCTTCGACATTTTGTCATCTTCAGAAGCGTATTTGCTCCAGCGTTAAAGGAGATATCAGTCGATATGCCTCTGAAGGTGAAGGAGCGTCAAAACGTAAGGCTTTCAGAGAATAAAGTCCACTTGAAAGGCTCCTGGGACACAATACAGTACTAACAATAGAAAATTACTATGTTACATTGGCTTAATCAACAGTCAATAGCAGCGTACTATTTCTTATGGGTGAGGCACTTCGTGTTAATCAAAAAGAACTCCGCTGACAGGCAGTTAGCCCCGTAACGTCATCTCTAGCCGAAGAGTGTTTTGTTCCATCATTTTTCTCTGATTTTGGCCTGGAAAGCCCACAGCTGCTCCGTGTACTTCTTCGCAGTGTCCCCACATATCAAAGAGCACACGAGGCCTACAAACGTCAGGCCCTGCCGAATAATGCTATAAGGCTCCATCTAAATAGAATGTCGTGCGTCAGAATACAATAGTAGTAATAGAAACTGAGGTTAAACAAGTGAGAATTTTGGGGACCGTGTTATTTGCGTTTGAAAACTCACTCAATTTCATGATGTTCACCGTATGGAAGCAGATCAAAGTAATCACTCTCCCTCGACTCGTACAGCGCCGCCATAGGCAATAGCGAGCCCCTATGCTTATAGAGGATGCTTCCGCGTCAGCAGGGAAGAGCACATAACCAAAAACAGGCTGAGAAATGGAAGGAACTCCAGAATGCTGCCAATCTTGACACAAGGGGTCGCGAGCTGGGTTACTTGCACGCGCACCGGCTTCCCTATAAAAACTGCGCCACAAGAATATAAACGGCGGATATCAGGACCAGCTCACCGTAACCTTAGGCGTCGGGTGAGACGTCCTTTGTGCAATCGCAGAACCAGGCTAGGGGAAGGGACTCCAGGGTGTGTGCCATACAAGCTGCTCGTAACGAAACTGCTTTCGTCGCTCTGGGGGAGTCCGCGGCTGGGTTCTGCGGTCTTCGAGCGGCGAAGCGCACACGGCTGAAACAATGCTCAAAAAACGTGCAGTGTTGTGTAGACGTTGAAACCTTTTAGATCTCAGATAGCCAGTTGAAAAGCAACAATGCCACGTCGCAGGAGAACCAAATCCCCAACATCCTTCGCTTGAAGCAACCCCGCTACTCACTGCACCACGACCCACTTGGCGAGAGGGCCATCGCGGCGTTACAAAAGGTCGATCGAATGTCAACTTGAACGCCGACGCGATCTCTAATCTAGGAGGGGGCAGACAGCAAAAGTCTCGGCGCGACCCGCACTGCGGTTACGGTGAGGCGGTCTCGAGATCCGCCGTTTATAATTGTCTAACTGCGCCTAAAAGTATTTGCCCAGCAATCAAGTAGGCATTGGGACAAGTTGCACGACTGCATGGCGCGCTCTGCCACATATCTCATATTCACGTCCAGTTGGGCGTTCCGCAGACCAAACTGCACACTTTTCGCACCAATTTGGATCTAAAACTGTCCAATATGGTTTAAAAGGTGTCAAATTTAACGTGAAAATGGCGGAGAAAACCGAAATACGGTGCAACACGGGTATGGGGAGGGGGTGTACCGTTATGACGATGGATATTTCTTGCTTTCTTCATACCAGTGCTCACTATTTTAGCACAATCCTAATGGAGGTAGGCTCGGTTATGAAGGCGAAGTAGTATTTTATCCGACAGTAGCTGCATATTGAAAACTTCAGAGACTACAAGGTACTGCACCTCCATACCTGTATTAAGCCCGGAATACATTTTTCATGCCCCACTTTCATGGAAACTTAAGGACATTTTACCATAAGGACCAGAATTCCATTTAAGTAACGTCATCGCTTTTCTCTTCTTGACACCCTTATGAAGAATTGAAATTCTTATGATTTCTTAGCGCAATACGGAAATGAAGAGTGCAGTACCTTGTACGCACGGAAATTTTCAATATACAGCTGCGGAAGGATAGAATAGTTGGATCTATCCTAGTCTGGGGGCCACAGAACTAAAAAGTATGCAATTAATCGACTTGAGACTTATAGAAAACAGCTCCTGCGGAAGAAGATAGGACCTAAACGAAACAAAAAACGAACAGTCAAACAAAAAAAAAATAAAACTGCCGCGGTTTTACAGCCGTCTCGGCGGGCAAAGAGCAACGCAATGGAGGCCTGCCGCGTGCTACCACAATCTGACATGTTATAACCACGATCTAACATGGTGAGGATGGCGCATAAAGCCGCATGCCACGTGCTGAGATGTCATAACCAGGAATTTTTCTGGTTTAGGTCCTATTTTGTTCTGCAGGGTCCGCTCGGTAAATCTCAAGTCGATTTATTACATACTTTTTAGTTATGTGCCCCCCCCCCCCGGACTAGGATATATCCGAATAGTTCGCACTCCTAACGAAGGCTCACCTCCACACTAGGATTGTGCTGAAACAATGAGCTCTAGTACGAAAAAAGCAACAAAAAAATCATCCACAAGGACACGCCCGTACTGTGCCATTTTTTACACAAAAAAACTGCTCCTACTGATTCAAAAGTGTACACTCTGAGCTAAAAACGATTACTTCGATTTGAAAAGTGACCAAAACGATGTGCTCAATATGTGACACCAACACCAGGCAGTTGGCCAGAAGAGCGACACAACGCGCTCTAAACCACACCACTCAACACGTCACAGGATGGCAAATATTCGCAAGAGTTCATCGACCTGTCTTCGCTACACTTCCGACTGACAGAGCCATTGAGTCGAAACTTTATACTTGACTACCCACATACAAATGTATTAGTGTATTAAAACAATGACTTTAATCGAGTGTGAACCTACAAACTGACGAAACTGAGATGCTGCGAGATGTATCCGTATATTTCACAAAAACATGCTGGTAGAACAACACACACACACAACGACCGGAATAATAGCGCAAACGGGCCACCGAGCGGTGACTGACAAGTTATCGCTCCAACTGGTCTGCAGGTGTCTCCTCCTCGCCTTCGTTGTAGATGTTATCAGCCATTTGCCACACCTGTAACATAGCAGCTAGCGCCTCAAGCTTAATGGTGACATGAGATACTGTGAAAAAGTCAGCTGGGGCCAGATTCATCAACCGCCTACCGCCCTCTAACGGTGAAAGTACCGCAAAACTCCTGATATGACATTCATCAGTATCAGGTTTGGCGGTATTTTCACCGTTAGAGATCGGTAAGCGGTTGATGAATCTGGCTCCTGGTAGATTACATGGAGGTAAAAGCTTGTTACGCCCTTCCAGCGGCATTACTGAGCACTACTGGGCGTGAACCTTTACCCTTCGAATGGTAGAAAAATGATTTATTTTCACAGTTAGGCGCCCCGATATTTTTTAATGAATCGCACCGTCGCGAAAGGCAATAGTCTCCAAACATCGAAAGTGCAAAAAAAGTAAAAATACTTGTTTTCTTCAAGCCTCAAGTGACGAACATCAAGGTTGTAGGCTCACATAGCGATGTTTGGATCTATCCTAGTCCGGGGGGAGCCCTATAACTAAAAAGTAGGTAACAAAATGAATTGAGACTTACCGAGGGGCTCCTAGAGAACGAGTTGGAACATAAAAGAAAACAAAAACAAACGAACAAACAAAAAAATAAAAATCGCCGCGGTTTACAACCGTCTCGGCGAGCAGAGAGCGACGGAATGGAAGCATGCGGCGTGCTAACCGCCGGCTGACATGTTATAAACGGGATCTAACATGGTGAATAGGGCGCATAAAGCAGCATGTCGCGTTCTGACCGACGCCTGACATGTTATAACCAGGATCCAACTTGGTGAGGAGGGTACATTGCTTCGCCAGCTTACAACCGCAACAAATCTAATTTTTTCGTTTTTTCTTTGCGGCTTTTTCTTGTTTAGGTGCTATGTTGTTCTGTAGGAGCCGCTCGGTAAGTCTCACGTGGATTTGTCACATATTATACTTTTTAGTTATGTGCCCCCCCCCCCGGACTAGGATAGATCCCGATGTTTTCTTGCGATCAAAACCCTAGCGCCAGGCGAGACTCGAACCCACACCTCCAGCTGACCGGATAGGAATGCTCTACGCCATTACACCACCGGCGCTGTTTAATTGAACGCAACATCCACACATCGTGGGGGAGCCATTAGCACTCACGCGTATGTCGCGAAGAGCCGGCTGCTGATACCAGCATGAAACCAGTAAAGCTGAAGGCTTTGGCAGAGATGATTCAAGTCAATCTCTTTAATCCTCATGTGCTTACAACCTCGATACCAGCCATTTGGGGCTTAAAAATGAATTGAATCAATTCTATCAAGACCTCAGCTTAACTGGTTCCATGCTGATATCAGCAGCCGGCTCACCCCCGACATAAGGGTGAGTGTTTGCCGGTCCCACGAGGTGTAGATGTCGCGTTCGATCAGCGTCGGTGATGTAACGGCGTAGAGCATTTCCACCAGGTCAGATGGAGGCGTGAATTCGAGTCCCGCTCCTCGCTAGTTTTTATCGCAACAAAATTTCGTCATAAGAGCTTACAACCTCGATACAAGCCACTTGAGGCATAATGAAAATGAGGCCTTTTTGCTTTTTTTTTTCGCATTTTCACGTGTGGAAACTATTGCCTTGTGAGACTGTGCGAGTCCTTAGTAAACTTGCATCCGCCTAATTTGGTAGGTTCAACCGCGTTGAAAAATGGAACATTTTTCTTCTATTTGAAAGGATGGAGATTCATACAGCAGTATTTCTGCCGCTCAGACATAAGCCTGATACCCCCTATCCTGCTTAGAACGAGACCTTATGGGTGGAATACAGAGCTGACTGACGATATTCAGCCTTTGCTGAGACTTGTAAACAAGTTTATTTTTCGATCTCCTTCGCAGAAGCTCTGACCGAAAGTCGTGACGTTTTTCATGTCCCACATGAGAGGATCTACTGAGCTACTCTGGCACAAACCAATAAGAAAGAACGCAAGAAATTATGGACGCCTACGCCAACAAACGGGGCGTCATACAGTGATAATACTACCCACTTTCGTCTTTATTTGGCGTCTTCCTGGAGAACACTACGACCATTAACATCGTGCTCGCCCGCTTGGACCGCACTGCACCTCCTCAGACAAAAGTCGGTTAGTGGCCGAGCATGAAAGGGTTTGGAACAGATTTTCTGCTCAGTTTGAACCTAGTCGCATCTCAGACACTAAGCTGCATAGCAAACGACCATGAAACAGTTTGAAACCGAGCACGAAAGGCGGCAGCCCCCTTGCAGCACGTGTTACTATTGCGCAGCGGAGGGCGTGGCAGCTTTTCGTGCTCGGATTCAGACCCTTTCATGGTCGCTTACTAACCAGTTTGGTGTCCGAGACACGGCAAGGTTCAAACCGAGCACTAAATCTGTTCCAAGCTCTTTCATTTTTCGGTCACTAACGGACTTTTTTCTGAGTATAAACTCTTTCGACCTCTGACTCATACCAACACCACAAACCTGCATAATATTGTCCTCCGACACACTGCACACAACCCAAGGCTCATTGGGATTCCATGAGAAGTCGCTAATCTTAGCTGTGTGTCCTCCGTGAATGAACAGCAACTCTGGTGGGCCATCCTGAAACACGGAACCACCGAGTTAGAGTTGAAGAAAAGGTAGAAGCGATTGCCTCTCTACCTCAGCATCTTCTGGATTCTGTTCCTCTCCAATCTTGGACAGATCCCAGACGTGTAGTCGCCTACAATATCACACATACTTGGTTGGAAAGAGCTGGATAGCTACTAGTCGTTAATGTGGCCTACATAGGTAGGTGGAAACGCTCCAGCCACTGACAACCAACCAGAGCACAGACCGAACTCGCAGCACCCAATCGGACCATTCACTCCACACGCTAGCTCGATGGGCCTGATTGGTCTGGTACGGTCAATGATCCGATTGGCTGGCGCGTGTTCGGTCCGCGCCTTCAATGGTTGTTATTGGGTAGAGCGTTTCCACCTTCCCAGGTAGACCACATTAACGACTAGTAGCTAGCTATTATCACGTAGTCCACATTCACAACTAACACCGACAATTATACAAATTCGGTGGCTATTTAGGTACTGACGACAAACCTATCCGTTCCGCTACTGGCCAGGATCGTCTCGTTATGGGGACTCCACTGGACTTGGAAGATCTCGTCCTTGTGCGACTCAAACGAGTGCAATTTCAGCTTCATGTTTCGCAGATCCCAAAGCGCCACGGTCTGCAATCGACGCTATAGCCTTTAGTACTGAGAGGACGCTACAGTACCAGATTAATACAGTACCTTGTCAGCGCTTCCTGTGGCGAGGATGAACTCCGAGTAGGGGTTGAACGACAGACAGTTGACCTCGGCCGAATGCGCTTCGACAGTGTGCGCTGGCTGGTTGCCTCGAATGTCCCAGATCATCAGCTTGCGGTCGTCACCGACTGACCCGAACACCGCCTCGTGTAGAACATGCCATGCAACATCCTCCACTACCTGAAATTGTCAGGTTTCGCGGAGAACGATGAAGTCCTGTGGTCTTACAAACCAAGAAGGCAGATAGGCGCAAAGTACCTGAGTGTGTCCTTTGAAGATGGTCTTCGCATCCAAATATCCAGCGCTGATCTCATTCGCTTGAACATCCCACAAACAGACCTCAAATTTGAACAAAACAATTACTTGAAATCTTGGAAGTAGGCGACGTAACACACTATGCTGTTGCCAAACCCTATACCGGGGTGTGCCGCGCATTCATCTTTCACAGATATTCTGGAGTCACTTTGCATGCTGTGTATTCGGCCAATGGGATGCCTTATGGTGACCAGCAGGTTACTATCTTTCCTTTCCACATAAGACCAGTACAAATTTCTCTTCTTTATAACTCTTGCACCAGGCGGGACCCCCAATCCGTGACTGCTTTCCGGGTAGCGATGCTACGCCTTGCACTACCGGTGCTGTTTGACCGCACGTAACGAAAAAAGGATCTCGAGGATATCGCGGATGTTATGTGCGGACAAATAGTGCCGGTAGTGTATTTGATCGCAATAAACGCCAGCGTTAGTAATTGTTTCCTGGGATGCACCGCAAACTTCTACGAATACGGTGATGTCACCTTGAATACGTATTCGCCCTCAGCAGTGCATTTTGGTTGCTAATAAGGCAGTGTTTCACCGTTCCAAACAAGTCTAGCACAAATTCACCGGCTCATAGGGATGGAAGGCTTGGTAGGACTCGGTGCGAACCAAATCTAAAACCTATTCGGCTTGCACGATTGAAGCACCATCACCTGCCGACTGCGCTGCAGGCTTCCAAATCGTAGTCGGTCGCTTGTGACGTAGTTGACGAGTGGTGCGTTTCAATCGTACAACCCGAATAGGTTTTAGGTTCGATTCGCACTGAGTCCAAGCCTTCCATCCCGATGAGCCGGTGAATTTGTGCTAGACTTGTCTGGAACGGTGAAACACTGTCTTATTAGCAACCAAGATGCACTGTTGAGGGCGAATACGTATTCAAGGTGACATCACCATACTAGTAGAAGTGTGCGGTGCATCCCAGAAAAAAAAAACGACTAACGCTGGCCTTTGTTGCGATCAAATACATTACCGGCGGTATTTGTCCGCACATAACTTCCGCGATATCCTCGAGATCCTTTTTTGTTATGTGCGGTCAAACAGCGTCGGTAGTGCAAGGCATAGCATCGCTACCCGGAAAGCGGTCACGTGTTGGGGTCCCGCCTGGTGCAAGAGTTATAAGCGCAACAAAACACCCTGTAACAACATATCGCTTGTCTTGATCTTTTTTTATATTATATTATATTTTTTTATTCGCACTCATAGTAATTAAGCTCGAAATAGCAGAAGATTTATTGACGTTCAGGGACCTAAGTTCCTCTTGAGGTTTAAAATAATCATGATACTTATACTTACTTTGATGGTCCTTTGTCGGCTGGAGGTCTTCTCAGCGGGGACCACAACTCTGATACTGATACTTATACATACAAAAATTACAGAACAATCGATCTACGTTCTACCGAAAGGGGATGGAAAGGCCAAAAAGATGGAGATATGTGGTCTGGCCGAAAACTAAGTGCAGGACCACATCTATATAAAGTCCCCAGAGACCGTTTCACGTCATTTTCGGCCAAACGACACAATCATGCAACTCCTTGGCGCTTCCCCTTCCCTTTCAGTGAAATCCAGGTTTGTCATGAGTCAATTATTCGCCGATTCGTGTTTGTTCGCATAATAACTACTTTAGACCTGCAGAAGGGCATCAGGACCAAAACGTCAATAATTGGCTATCTCGAGTTTCAGAATAAAGAACACAAATATACAGGAGTAGTCTCAGGGATATAGCTATCCCAAAGTATCTTTTTATGCTTTAATAACAATGCCAAGAATGGATCCAAGCCAATGAAAATTGTTTCGCACTTATGCAGAGAAATAACGAGCCTAAGCATGGCAAGCAATAATCAGAGATTTTGGAACGGAACTGAAAACGAGGATGATAGTTGACCAGCTGACAAACTATCACCCTCGTTTTGAGTCCTTTCCAAATTTTCTGATTATTTCTTGCAATACTTAGATTCTTTATTTCTATACATAAGTGCAAAACAAATTCCGTTGGCTTGGATCCATTCTTGGCATTGTTATTAAAGTATAAAAAAGATACCTTAAGATAACTAGATCCCTAAGCTTTACGTCTCTACATTCCTTCTTATACTGAAACTCGAGATAGCCAAATATTGACGTTTTGCTCCTGATGCCCTTCTTCAGGTCTAAGGTAATTATTATTTCGTACAAACACGGATCGCCGAACAGTGGACTCATGACAAACCTGGGTTCCAGTGAAAGGAAAGGGGAAACGCCAAGAAGTTCCATTATTGGGTGGTTTGGCCGAAAACTAAGTACAGCGGTCTCTGGACAATATTTATGTAGTCTGGACATCCCTGCACTTAGTTTTCTGCCAAAGCACACACCTGCATCTTTGGCCTTTCCATCTCCTTTCGGAAGAATCTAGCGGTTTGTGGCTTGTTGAAGCCTTAACTGATCCCGCGTTGTTACTCCCATGTCAAATGTGTTCTGGGAATTGCTTCCTTCTCAACAACGGAAGCAGTATCATGATGCAACAGATTCCTTCCGCTCTGTTGAAGATCTAGAGACTACTGGTTGAAAGACCAGGTGCATAACGTATACTCACAGTCATGTCGTCGGAAGCCGAGAGGATGTAGCCTTGCTTGTTCGGATTCCACGACAGACCATAACCTTCCTTCGTGTGACCACGCAATCGCAGTTGAGGTTTGCACTGATTGTCCTTCGGAACCGACGAGTGTTTTGTGTAGTCAAACACAAACACCTGAAATCGGGGTCTTGGGCTTAAAACCAACAAGCCCTACGTCATCCGCTGACATGTAGAGGCCAATAAGGAAAACGCGGCGAACCTACCTCGGCTTTTGGTGACTTGGTCGCAATGATGACAGGATTCTGAGGCATGTATCGCGCCCGGTTCACTTCACCATCGTGGTTGATCTTGATCTCCGTCTCCACCTTACCGGTGATTGCCCCGAAGCCTCCAAATTCTGAAAAATACAAGAATTAGACTACGTTTCCCTTCCTCTTGAAACATGTGCATGTCTAGGTCCTGCTTTTGACATTAACATGCCAACAAGAGCTAGATTTAGAGTGACCTCTATTTGTGGGCCTACGTTTCTACAGAGTCGTCGTCTTTAGAAGCATGAATGCGGTGCAAGGCTTTCTGATATGCAATTTTCACCACAAAGAACCTCAACGGCTGAAACGGGTTCGCCAACAATCGCCGATCAATCGTGGAAAGCCTATGGCATAGGGGTAAACTCACGCATAGATCCGCCACAATTAGAGTGCAATAGGCCTCTTGTTAGTAGAACAGCAAGAGCGAATAGAACATTCTATGCAGTCATCGTACAAAAAAGGGGCATGTCTATGAATTCTTACGATGACTGCACAGAATGTTCTATTCGAACTTGCTGTTCTACTAACAAGATGCCGATTGCGCTCTGATAGTGGTGGATCTATGCGTGAGTTTAGCCCTAACCTATAGGCTTCCTACGATTGATCGGCGATTAACGCCGAAGGCGTTACAGCTGTTGAGGCGCTTCGTGGTGTAAATTGCATATCAGATAGCGTTGGACCGGATTCCAGCTACTGAAGAAGACGATTCAGCCGAAGAGACAAGAATCAGACTCCTTCTTGAAGCAATTTACCCCACAAAGCGCCTCAACGGTTGTAACGCTTTCGGCATTAATCGCCGATCAATCGTGGAAAGCCTATAGCACAGGGATAAACTCACGCAGAGATACGCCACCATTAGAGTGCAACAAACCTCTTGTAAGTAGAGCAACAAGGACGGACGAATAGAACGTTCTGCGCAGTCATCGTATCAATAAGAACTCATAGACAAACTTCTTTTTGCACGATAACCGCACGGAATGTTCTATTCGCCCTTGCTATTCCACTAACAAGAGGCCGATTGCGCTATAATAGTGGCGGATCTATGCGTGAGCTTATCCCT
Source organism: Heligmosomoides polygyrus bakeri (assembly GCA_947359475.1). Taxonomy (NCBI): domain Eukaryota; kingdom Metazoa; phylum Nematoda; class Chromadorea; order Rhabditida; family Heligmosomidae; genus Heligmosomoides; species Heligmosomoides polygyrus. Next base: position 100,521,835 of record OX375869.1, read on the forward strand.
CTCCTATAGGCTTTCCACGATTGATTGGCGATCAATGCCGAAAGCGATCCAGCTGTTGAGGCTCTTTTTGGTGTAAATTGCATATCAGATAGCCTTGAACCGCATTCAAGGTAATGAAGGGGATAATTCAGTCGAAGAAACAAGAATCAAACTCCTTCTTGAGGCAATGGCATGTTTAGGTCTTGTTCTTGATAGTATTGCGCTTACAAGGCATTTAGATTGACCTTTATTTATGGGCTTACGTTTCTACTGAATCGTCCTCTTCAGTAGCTTGAATGAGGTGCAATGCTTTCTGATATGCAATTTATACTACAAAGCGCCTCAACGGCAGTAAGGCCTTCGGCACTGATCGCCGATCAATCGTGGAAAGCCTATAGGAGAGGGATAAGCTCATGCAGAGATCCGCCACCATTAGAGTGCAATAGGCCTCTTGTTAGTAGAACAGCAAGAGCGAATAGAACATTCTATGCAGCCATCGTACAAAAAGGGGCATGTCTATGAATTCTTACGATGACTGCACAGAATGTTCTATTCGCCCTAGCTATTCCACTACCAAGAGGTCGATTGCGCGTAATAGTGGTGGATCTATGCGTGAGCTTATCCCTTTCCTATAGGCTTTCCACGATTGATCGGCGATCAATGCCGAAAGCGACCAGCCGTTAAGGCTCTTTTTGGTGTAAATTGCATATCAGATAGCCTTGACCCGCATTCAAGCTAGTGAAGGGGATAATTCAGTCGAAACGTAAAGCCACAAGTATCGATCCATCAAAAGACCAGATATTGTGCACAGTATTGAGAAGAACAGGAATTATGCACTGAAACGAGTAGGAAATCTCTATAGACCGTTCCTACCTCCCTTCTCAGTGTCGTATCGCGACGCGTCGAATTGCGCATCGTCGGTGGGCAGTTGGATTTTACTGATGAGTAGATGGTTTTGTTCGTCTGAGGTGTGCGTCCCAAGAATGAGACGCTGGGTAGTGTAGTCGCCATTCTCCGCCTAAACCAAGTGTCTGGACCAATGTACACTGCCAGAATGTCAAAGCGAACACGAGCTACCTTTTGTATGTCCGGCAACCACTGTACGGTGAGACTAGGCCATTCGAGAGCATGTGTCATCACCATGTCGTAGAGAAACGGTGTGTTCTTCTTCCATATTTTGTACTCCTCGTTTATCACCTTCTCCTCCATACTACCGTCGCTACCCTCCACCATGGCTGGTCGCTATAATACACACAGCTGAGAAGACAAAAGAACTGAAGACTGGGATAAATGAGGAATAAAAACGTGCAGAAACGAATAAAACATGTGAAATCTTGGATCTCATAGCAGGATGCAGGGAGATCATAAGTTGCCCAAAAATAGTATTTTTCAGCAAGGGAATACAGCCAAGAAGAACTTTATCGAGGTAAAACTAACGGCTTCGTACAATGAAAAGAAATCCGGGAGTTGAAAAAAAAAACCCTTAACCTTCCATGCCGACCCTCGATGAATGTTGGCACAGTGACGTCATAATCGACGAGTAGTTTCCACAGCGTGACCACGATTGGTATAAGTCGTTATTGCGGCTTATGTTTCGGCGATGTCGCCTTCTTCAGTACCTTCCATACGGAGAGAGGAGTCCACCGTCATCCTAGCTGGATCAAATACCCTTCTTTCGTCCAGCTACGGTGACAGTGGACTTCTCTGGCAACATCTAAGGCTCTGAAGAAGACGACAGCGCCGAAACGTAAGCCACAATAACGACTTATACCAATCTTGGTCACGCTGAAGAAACTACTCCTCGATTATAACGTCACGGATGACTTATGCCAGTCCTGGTCAGAGTGAAGAAACCACTCGTCACTTGTCCCTTTAGCGAAGAAGATCCACTGGGCTACTCTGGCACGCAACAGGAACGGCTGAGAACAGTGCTGGCACTCATTCAAGAAACTCGACGATCAGCTGGACGCCAACTGATACTGGTGATGAGGCTTTCAACCAATCGAAACCCGTTCTGCATTATCCTATTCACACGTTATTGAAACACTCTTCCAGGGAGCGGATTCATCAACGACTTACAGCAATTTTGCGGAGAAAATTCCGCTAAAATCCCTGATAGCGCGGTGAAATGCTTCACCATATCGCTTGATAAGCCGCGCAATCAGAGATATGGGCTGTATTTTCACCGTTAGATTGCTGTAAGTCGTTGATAAATCCGGCCCTAGGTAATGAGGTCCCTAAACTTGCACCGTTCTACCAGGAGATGGAGCGTTCTACCCCCTCGTTCCCTAGCCCGCTTACCCTTAACCCCGTAGGCTTGGTTTAATTACCCAAGTTTGAGAACAGTCCACTGCGTCATTCAGACACGGTACAGGATCAGGACGTCTACCTAGGAAGGATACAGGTATGTTAGTTAAATCACTCATCCGTCCCCTCCCTTACTGATGAGCACAGGGGGATGGATACTTCTTAGTTTGGTTTTCGTATAAGGGCCCGTGCGAAACGAAAACCAAACTATCTCTTTCCTTTTCCATTTATTTGCATGCCTTGTTTTGTGCTTCCTTTTATTGCTCGAGAGTCCAGCGGATGCCCTACGAGATAGTGAAAACCCGGACATTTGCCACGCCTCTGTTTAAAGGGCGGGGGATAGAACGCCACTCCACCGTTTTACCGCTTCCGAGATGTTTCTTCTGTGCCTTCTGGTGCTTCTCACCATTTTAATGCGAATCCTTCAAAAGTATGCCAAACCTCAGCTGCATTCCACCAAAGTCGCAGTCGTGTTTGGACATCCGAGAGGCTCGGAAGCTGGCGTTCTAACATTTTTACTCGACCTCCTACCGGAGTTTGCCCCATAGGCACTAGGAACTCGTACCGATGTGAAGCGCACTAATGGAGGTAAACATTATGGTCCAGTTCGATGTTAAAATCGGTTTCTGTTGAAGTGAAAAGTTCCAGATCAGTATGAAAATGGTGTAGATCACTTTCCATGCGGATGTTTTATAACTGGATATGCGGTATCTCTCCCGTCTAAATCCCAACGATAGCGACGAGTTCGTCAAGAATTGGACGAGTTGTCTCACGTACCTAGGCGGTCGTGGGGAGACCACTTGCTCCGTCAGCACGTCAACCCATACCATGTGCTGCGTATTGGAACCGCCGGTGGGATTCTAAGTTTTTTCTTCAGTTCAAGCCATTTTATCATGTTCATTTTGCGTTTCTTTCCTATATTCCTTTCTCGTGGTGGTCGTACACATCTTTTTTAATTCTCCGCGTTTCTTTAGCTCTAGTTTATAGTTGCGCGGCGCGCCACCGTATCCGGAACAGATATCGATCGGAAGGGCGTGAAAATCGATATCTATGGCGCTCGTGATGCCGCGCCGCGTGGCGGCGTAAGTAGAAACTACGGCTATGCCATTTTGCAATTTTTTCCACAACTTCACGTTTCTTGCTGAGCCTTTTCTCCTTCCGTCTACAGAGGAAAGCAAAAAAAAGGACTAGTGCGAGAAATATGGATATGCGAAAGAAATACAAAATAAAGGCCTTTGTTATACCACTGTTCACCCCGAGCGACGCCCAATGATATGCTCCCATATCGATCCCATCGCGTCGCTTAATCGATACTGGAGCCTATCATTTGATCGCTCGGGGTGAGCGATGGTATAACATAGGCCTAACTCGATAAAATGGCTCCGGCTTAAAAAAACGAAGGAAAACTAGAAATGCCACCAACGGTCCCACCACCGAGCGCATCCTGCCGACTGACGAGGTGACGGAGGAAGTGGTCCCGCAACGACCGCCTGGGCACTGTGAGAGAACTCGTCGCCACCCTTTGCGACTTAGTCACGGGTTTCGTTACCTGTCCTAATCGGGGGGAAGGGAGCTGTACTGATTTGCATTTCCAATCCCTTGCTTGAGCTCCTACGAGAGGTTCAGCTGCTATTCTATTATAAGGCTTTCACTTAGATTCAGGGGATGTAGCTGCGTGAAATGGGATGACTTACGCAATTAAGCCTCTCGACTATTCGTTTCTCATCTATAAGACCGATGATTAGCGAGCCAGTCCTTGAAGATCTGCTATTGCGGAAAACCGCTGAATCCAAGTCAAACTCAGTGAAAAGTGAACTTAGATGGATTGCTATACGCTGTTTGCTATAGCTTAGTGGTATTTTAAAATCTTTTAGAGAAATCTGCAGATCGTACGTAGGAAAATGAAGATATGCTCCATTGCTTAGACCTTCAGCTCAAAGTCAACCGCGAACTGTTTCTTCCGGACCAGAAGCCCTTCAACACCGGCCTCTACCGTCTGTACAGTCTTTAGGAATGAGAAGACACGAAAACGAAGCAAAATGAGGCGAAAACACCTCGAACTCCAGCGAATTCGGAGAAATGCGCGACAACGACGTCGACGAGCGGCGACGTTCGAACGGCGCCGATTTGCCGCGCTGCAGCTCTCGTGTGGGTCCCGCGACGATCGCGCTTGGCACAGTGCCGGCCCAAAGACCGTTCTTTGAATCGTCGCGAGCGCTTATTTATTTTTGTTTATTTACTCGTTGAGAGCTTGTTTATTTTGTGTTTTCTATGGGGTGTTCTCAGTGAAGTCCTCAAAATTAGTGCATTTGGATGGCGCGTTCTCGTCGTACGGCCAGCTTGTGATATTCAGCCGTGATATTTCAGGTAACAAACATGGAAGAGCTTCTCGAAGCGATTCGCAATCCCTTCTTCATCATCTACATCTCGGTGCTGTTGTCTTTCTGTGTGGTAAGTCCATATTTTAATAGACATAGGTCACTAGAGGTCTACACTCTCTTTTTCATCCCACAATTTTAAAGGAGATCAATTTAATTCAGACTTCAATTCAATATCTAGTGAGCTTTTTCACAAACTTCTGGAATGAAAAAGTTTACCAGGCGTTACTGTTATAGAAGAAGATTTGGCGCTAGTTAAAAGTTCCGACTCCACCGACACGACTTAGGTCGAAAGAAAATTTTTCGCTGAAACTTCGTCTGGGGGTTATTTGAGGTTTTGAGGTGCTGTTCACGAATCTGACATCCGTTTTTCACGATTCTGTCACCACCCATACTATCGTCGGCGACGACGATGCCCCAGCTCTTCGCCCCGCCCCTTATGAAGGCGCTGGATGGGCGCCGTGTGTGGACAGATTTGTAGACCTGGTTGGTACGTGCGGTTGAGGAAGGCTCCTCCGAAATAAATAGCTTGCTAAAGAAAAAGTGTTCTGTTACCTCCTCTAACTAGTGACTAAATCTTAAGCCTCCTCCTCCCGTCCTCCTCTATATCTCTCTCTCTCACGTACCTCAACGGTACATTTGGTGCATCGGCCTAATAAGCCATATCGTAAGTCTCTCGCGTCCCTACGCCTAGAGCAACAAGTCGATCTATTGCAGATCGCATTCTCTCTAACAAAGAGAATCGTAAGTCTCTCGCGTCCCTACGCCTAGAGCCGCAAGTCGATCTATTGCAGATCGCATTCTCTCTAATAAAGAGAATCGTAAGTCTCTCGCGTCCCTACGCCTAGAGCCGCAAGTCGATCTATTGCAGATCGCATTCTCTATAATAAAGAGAATCGTAAGTCTCTCGCGTCCCTACGCCTAGAGCCGCAAGTCGATCTATTGCAGATCGCATTCTCTCTAATAAAGAGAATCGTAAGTCTCTCGCGTAACTACGCCTAGAGCCGCAAATTTCTGTGCATATAGCACTAGAAAAATCTCTTTCCTCACCGAAAGAAATTCCCAGTGTCCAAGACACTAGGAACACTATCTCTTAAATTCAAAGAGACCTACGAGAAGTCCCGCATAAAATGGCGTTGCACTTCCACAGAGCCCCGATCATGAGCAGCGCGTCAACGCTGAAAGACCTTGTGATAACGTACACAGAGTACACAGTAAGAGTAGAGTATCCGTTAACGGATGAAAATACTTACGAAAAATGTAAGTCTACCACTGCACTTTTGCAAAGCAGTATAAAGCAAGTGAAACAGGGAAAAAACAATCTCGAGAAGCTCTATAAAGAGATTCGAGAGGAGTACAAAATTTGTAAAAATAAGTCCGATAAAAAGGACATTATGCTAGAAATCGAGCAGATAGAGAATGAGTCACAGCTGCATAAAGAGCTAGCTAGTGCGGATAATTTGATTTACAAACTTACGGCACGTCATGAAGAATCCAAGTGCGTAAGGGACACGATGAGTGTAAAATCAGGGTATATCTCACAGAGAGCCCTAATACTGCGAAACGCTCCATCGTGCAGTACTGCTCCGCAGGAAGAAGAGGCCGACCAAACAGAGCCGATTGAAACTGAGGACAGTGATCCCTCTCAAACACCGTTGGAGTCGGTTGATAAGGCTGTAATTGAAAGCGAGGCACGACCATGTCGTTCAATAAAGCCTCCCCAAGCGACGTTGCCAAAATTCTACGGCAACGTGGACGACTTCTCGGAATTCTGGGCAATTTTCGAGACTCTTGTCCACAAGAGTAAGGAGCTAGATATTATGGAGAAAATCCTCTTGCTCAAGGAAAGCCTGAGAGGAAAGGCACAAGACGCAGTAAAAGGGATAAAACTCGTGCCTGAAAACTATGAGTGGATCATCCAAACACTGCAGGAAAACTACTGCAATCAACCTGTAAATAGGTCGAATGTAGTGCAAAAGCTGGTCAGTTTAAAGCCAGCCAACAGTTCTCCGGAAAGCTGTTCGTCTGTTTTCGATCAAGTCCAAATACTGATCAACCAGATGGTTTCTGCAGGCTACGACGTACGGAAAACTGTCGATCCAATGTGGTGCGAAACCATTTTGGCTAAATTTCCCCGTGATGTGGTCAAGCCAGTTCTGCTATCGAATCAATCGCAGGATAGCCAAACAATAGGTGACCTCATAGGTCATCTAAAGAAAGAGATTGCCGCGAAAGCATACGTGGAGAACAGACTGGGTCATAAACAGAGCAGTCCGCCAGACCCTCCAAGAGATAAGTATGTCGCTCCGAAACGACAATCTGCCGACCAGCAATGCCTATTTTGCCAGAAGGGCAATCATGGCTCGATGACATGCAGAGCGGTTACCGACCAAGCGAGGCGCCGCAAAATCCTAACAGATGGCCGAAGATGTTGGAAGTGCTGCTCAAACAATCACTCCAGCTTTGATTGCCAAAAGCCTGACTGCACACAATGCGGTCAGAAGCATCACACCAGCTTATGTATTAAAAGGAACCCAAATCCTAGGAATACTCAGCCGAATTGGAATACAAACCAAAGACCAGGGCGGAATATTCAAAGAGCCCCAAATTTTCAAAGGGAGCAGCGAAACCCTCCGAGACAAGGAAATAGCGGATATGTTCCCGAAAATACTCAGATGTGCTCTAAAACAGCGTTACTGTCATCTGCTCAAAATGCCATATCATCGCAGCTCGTACTCATGACTGCTGAGGGCAAGATCTGGAATTACAAAAATAAGGGGTACGAGAAAATTCTCTTCTTCTTCGATTCCGGTGCCCAGAAAACAGTCATTGAGGAAGCACTTGCAGACCGATTAGCTTTACCAAGGCAGACAACGGAACTATGCACTATGTCGGGCATAGGAGGTCACATTGAGTCCTTCAAAAGCCATATCGTAGGCATCAAACTGGGTACAGCATTTGGAGAAGAACTTGATTTGCTTGTTCAGACCAAGCCTGTGATTACAAACAGTTTTCCTAGCGTAAATCTGACAAGAGCAGATATAGCCTACTTAAAGGAAAATAATATCTGTTTGGCGAATTCCAACCTTCACGGAGAGTATCAAACTCCGCATATCTTGGTCGGTCTAGATCACTACCATGAGCTCATTTCGGCTCCAAACTACAGCACACCAACACCTACGGGTCTACATATTGCAAAAACCGTATTTGGACCTACTATATACGGTAAAGGGTTGCTTACGGTAGATAACCTTGCGAATGCAATGTGCTTCGGATTAACATCTATCCAAGAACATAGCGAGGAAGATATGCTACGCCAAATATTTGAGCTAGACGGACTAGGAATTTCCGAAGAGGAATGTCAAAAAGATGACAAAGCTTTTGAATACCTTGAAAAGTATTCTAAAATGATTTCGTACGAAAATCAGTATATAACTGCACCTTTTCCATTGAAAGACAACATTGGACAACTGGAAGACAATTTCACAATTGCCATTCGACGGTTAGAGTCTCTTCAAAAGACTCTACAGCACAACGCTGAACAACGCAACTGGTATTGCAAAATCATCCAAAAGTATGTCAATGAAAAAATAGTGGAACCCTTCTTCGGCTCGGAAACTGGAGCCATTGGAACCTACTACATGCCTCACTCAGGTGTATGGAAGTCAAGCAAAAAGGTTCCGCTCAGAATTGTCTTCGACGCGTCTTCAAAACGAAAGAACCAACTTTCCTTGAATGACGTAATTCACAAAGGAGAATCATTCGTGAACAAAATCCATGACATTCTTCTGACCTCACGATCCAAGAAGATTATCATCATATGCGACATTGAAGCAGCGTTCACTCAAATTCGTCTCGTTGCATCGCACAAAGATCTCTGCAGATTCTTGTGGGTAAAGAACATCAACTTGCCGCCAACAAGGGATAATCTAATTCACTACAGGTTTAACCGACTACCCTTTGGAGTTACAGCCTCTCCAAGCATACTGAATATGGCGTTATCATGTTTCCTAAATAACCATGGCTCTTCTATTGCATTAGAGATATCAAGCAATCTATATGTCGACAACATTATGATGCTTGCCGATACAGTTGAAGAGGCGATCATGAAGTACCATGAATCAAAGAAGCTGTTTGCCACCATCGGTATGAACTTAAGGGAGTATATCTCAAATTCGGAACAGGTCAACTCACAAATACCTGAAGAAGACCGCTTGGACTCGCAATCCATAAAGATCCTTGGCGTTGCCTACAACGTTGGGTGCGACTCCTTCAGTGTCACAACAAAATACTCTTCTGACACCAAACTAACGAAAAGGGAAATCGTTAGTCAGATAAATTCTACATACGATCCAATCGGAGTGGCCAGTCCACTCCTAGTAAAACTGAAATCTATGATGAGAGAAGTTTTCAATACAGGAGTTGACTGGAAAACAAACCTCTCAGAGGATTTCTGCAATAAATGGAATCGTCTATGTAAAGAGGTCGATAATGCCTTCATATCGATACCGCGTCACATATTACAGCGACCTGCGAACAGTCGCCTATGGGTATTTGCCGATGCTAGCAATATGGCCATATCCACATGTGCTTACTTCCAGTGTCAATCATCAAAAAGAATGTCACCTCTTATTAGCGGGAAAACCAAGCTAACACCTAAAAAGTGTCGCCAAACAATTCCACGGCTAGAACTGGTAGGAATTCTGATGGCTGCACGGTTGTGCAAGTCCATAATTGCAACATATAAAGCCGTAACCAAGGTATCGATTGTATCCGACAGCGAAATCGCGCTCTGTTGGTTAAAAAGCAGCAAGAAAGTGCCAGTTTTCGTCGCCAACCAACGCGAAAGAATATTGAAAATAAGGCACAGCCTTCAATCAACTGGCGTAGAAGTTAGCTTCCTTCATGTCATCACAACCCATAACCCGGCAGATGCTGGAACTAGAGGTCTAAGTGCTAAAGAGATTTCAAACAGCGATTGGGTCAATGGGCCCAAGTGGCTGGAAGACAGTCCCTCCACATGGCCACTAACCGAAATAGACTGTATCGAAATTACGGAAGAAACCGAGCCAGCTGACATATTATCGCTCACGAACATTGCAAAAGCCAGCATGGAATCCATTAGCAATAAGAGACTAATAGATTTATCTCGGTTCTCTAATCTGAACAAGGCCCTACGAGTAGTTTCAACTCTGGGCAAATTACTAAACAAATGGGTTTCTAGAGCAAACAGAAACCGATCTACAAATATTGCTGTCACAACGATAGCAAAGTTTGACTCGTCTGTGACTATTACATCACGAGACATTGAGGTTGCCGAAAATGTTCTCATACTGCAAGAACAGAACGGTGTAAGCATTAAAGACCTCCAAAAACAGTTCCATAATAAAAAGGTCATATCCGACCAGAATGGCATCCTTCGCTATGAGTCACGTTTGCAGAACGCTGTCATTCCATTTGATGCGAAGTCACCCATATTCGTACCACAAACATCAGACCTAGTCCGGCTCATACTTCTACAAGTGCACACAAATAATGCTCATTGTGGAAAGGGCCATATGTTAGCTATTCTAAGGCAAAGATTCTGGATTCCTCGAGCTGTCAATGTGATTAGTAAACTACTAAAACATTGCTCCACTTGCAAGAGATATCAAGGGCTACCACTAGGAGCTCCAAATATGCCTTCACTGCCATCTGATCGAGTTGTATCAGGAAGACCATTCGAAAATGTCGGATGTGACTTCATGGGCCCATTTCTGTCCAGGTCACAGGAAAAGATGTATGTCTGTCTTTATACATGCCTCACCACAAGAGCACTCCATTTGGAACTTGTGGAAAACCTATCCACAGGTGCATTTCTAAGTAGTTTTGTTCGGTTCATCTCAAGACGAGGAGTTCCCAGGCTCATACGTACCGATTGCGGCACGAATTTTAAACAAGGTGAACGTATCATAGAAACCATGTTTAAAAATGACCAAGCAACTGGCACATCACTTATGTCCTATTGCGCTACAGAAAAAATAAAGTGGATATTCAATCCACCAGGCGCCCCTTGGATGGGTGGCGCTTGGGAGAGACTAGTAGGCTCTGTTAAGAAAGCGTTCAATAAATCCATCGGAAGGAAAAGACTCCGTTTCACAGAAATGTGTACAGTTATTACGAGGATTGAGGCAATCCTCAATACGAGACCGCTAACTAAACCTAGCTGTGATGATCTAAGCATCATACCCCTACGTCCTATAGATTTCCTTCAGGGAAATATAAGATTCTCTCTACCGGAATCCAGTGACTGCATTGACTTGGAGGACCCATCGTACGATCCAGACTTTATACAGTCACAAAAGCAAGCAATAGAAGCTTTGCAATATTCTGAGAACATCGCCAATAAGTTCTGGGAAAACTGGAACACTCTCTATTTAACTTCCTTAAGAGAAACTCAAAGAATAATCCTCAAACAGCCAAGACACTTGAATAGAACATGTCCCGAAGTGGGTGAGATTGTCATTATCGAACAAGAGCTAATTCCGCGAGGAAATTGGCCCTATGGCAAGATAATCGATATCATTAGTTCTGCCGATGGACTCATAAGGTCAGCAAAGGTGCTAATGCCGAACCACAAGACCATTCATCGGCCTCTTAACAAGATATACCCGCTAGAAATTCGTAGCAACATCGAATCAAACGATGGCGAAGCACCCGAACCTCGCACATCGGAACCTCCTATGGTAGCGGTGATTGGAAGAAGACAAAGTCTTCCGCGATGCGCAAAAACAAAAGCCTATGAGTTTTTCAAAAGCATGGAAACCAACATATTCCATTCTCGTCCATCAATAATGAGGTCACCTTTGCTAATCGTCACTCTATTATCCATACTGGCTTCACCAACAGTTGCAAACCAGAACTTCTCGATCATATTGTGCAGTAAAGGTATCGTTAAAATTCCACCAGTAAGTGGGCAATTCGAGTTATGCATTGACGGACAGTGTCAAGCCTTGCCTAACAGCATAAATACACTCAATTACTTCTTACCAATCTCTCCTACCGGTGGAGACAGTACGGTTCGCATTCGTTCACAAAGCAATAGTTCGATCCAAGAGGAAACGAAAATCTGTGAACGTGCAAAATTTTGTGATCACCAACAATTCCTATCAAAAGCCTTGTTGGGAAACCCGCACTGTTGGCCAGTGGGAGCCATAGCAACCGTAGCCATCTTGAGTTACTTGGCCATCATAGTTGCATTAAGTACAGCTTGGTTCATAGCTAAGTTAGTGAAGAAAATCAAGAACACTAAGAGCTTGAAGATAGTCAAACATCTAAGAGCAACCTCTGAAGTGAATGCCCCAAGCTTCGCGCTTGCACCACTTCCAGCATTATTACCTATCTTAATATGTGCTGCATTATGCCTAGTGTCACCGATAACTGCGTGCCAACATGGGTTTATGCGTCACTCTGCCGAGGTCGTCTGTAATGAAGGCAATCAATGCCACCTCGAATACAGCCGAGAACTATTGTTCAACAGGCTGCAGTCAGAAATATGCATCGAGATAATACATGCAAATGAGACCGTAGGAGTTGCAAAATTCCGAAAGCAGACCGTGAATTTCAAATGCTCGAAGGTGACTGAGTTCTTTACTAGGTCCACTAGAATGCAAATCTTTCACGTGAAACGATGTGCTCAAGCTGGGTCTTGCATTGAAGATAAATGTGAAACTATCAGCTCAAGTGAATCCATAACTGAATTAAACCATACTAGGGAATATCCTGGTTATACCGGTTGCTTGAACAGTTGTGGAGGCATCTTATGTGGATGTTTTTTGCCTAAGCCGGCATGCTGGTTCTACAGAATCGCTCACAAACCGCTATCAAAAAGAATCTTTGAAGTCGTCCAGTGTTCACATTGGACGCCACTCATAAAGCTAGAAATAGAAATAACCACAGCCAACAAGACTGTGGCTTTCACAAAAATATTTCGTCCATACATAACGGAAGAAATAGCCAACTTTAGCATAACAGTAGCTTCCATTCAAAAGCCTGCAGCGTCGCTGGAAGGCACACGATTCGCTATAACAGCGAACACGTCGTACATGCTTCCAGCTCACTACGAAATTCCAGTGGCTTGTAATAATCCTGTGCAAGCCCTCGATCGTTTTAACACCTGTTCTAACCGCATAAGATGTAATTGCGGAACATCGGTGCACACCTGCGACTGTCCGAAGGACTCTATTTCCATGCTTTATCGCAGCGAAAATAGACTGCCCTTGGTGACACCGTACGGAACCCTCTCCAGTATCGAAAATGAGATCATTTCGACGTCAACCGAAGAGGAAATGGTCTTGCGTATAGAATCCAAAATGCTTCAAACCTCTGCCGAATTTGTCTTCAACCAGAACTGTAGACTCGAAAATTCCGACTTGGCTGGTTGTTACGAATGCGAGCATGGTGCGCATTTTACAGCCGTATGCAAAGCGCAAACATATGCGACGGTCACTGTAACCTGCGACTCCCAACAATTCCCAATTAAATGTGGACCATCAGGTGAAAGGAATCCAATAATTCTTCATTTCGACCATCCACTAGTAAATGAACGCTGCCAGGCGCATTGTTCAACGAAACCCACATTGTTCCTCTTGAATGCTACGTTATATTATCATATACGTACACCAGACACTGCCTTTGACGCAAGGTCACATGGCGTAACCCTACGACACCAGTGGTTTTCTGATATCAGTCTACCGAATATCGATCCACTAGTGCAGGTTATCCGCAATCACTGGAAACTAACTCTTGGAGCATTGAGCTCCATACTACTACTTACTGGCCTTACTTATATGATGGGCCCATGCATTCTTATAGCCATCCTATCCTCTATCGGGTCGTTTGGTTCCGCACTGCTGAAACTGATGTGGAAATGCATAAAGTGCCGAAAGCAGAAAGGGAATACTTCGGCTTAAATACTGTAGTGGAAACCATTGCAGCACTATATAATCTTCCGTATGTAACACGTTAATGCCATCTTTAAAACAACGTTCATCTGCAAAACCGATGCATTCCTATTATGCCATGATGCATACCTAATATGCCTGCTCTCCATTGCATGATGGATACCTATTATGCATGCTTTATTGCTCTGCATGCACTAGGCATGTGGAGGCGACCACGTAGCCGCGATGTGAACCCCTCCGCTCTGTCGCCGTATGGCGCAGAGCGGGTGCTCGCCGATAGCGAGCGAGGCCCGCGAGACCGGGTTTCGAGTTCGAACCGGTCTCCGCCCCCTTTGGGGCCCCGCCGGCCGAGTAAGGCCCGCGGGGCCCCGTGGGGCGTTCTGTGTCCATCGCGGTAGACACTTGGTGTCTTTATTTGACACCCTCGCCCCCTCCCAAGTTGCGCGGAGGGGGCGGGCCACTCAGTTCCCTCAGGGAGCTGAGTGGCACTTTTCAACCCGCACAGGAAATTTTTCCAACGGGTGCCAAAAATTTGCTGCCACGGCTTTCACGCCGCAGCAGCGTAAAATTGGAGCTACCCCGTCGTCCGCGGAACAATTCATCCCGCGCACGCGTGTAGAGGCAGCTCGCCGCAGGCGCCTGGCTGCGGGGGTACAACGAACCGTGTTCCGTATATTCCGCGGGCGCCCACACAACGCCCGCGGCGGTGGAGTGCGCGAGAGAAGCAAAGAAAGACGGTCTGCATATGAGCGCGCTTAGCACCGTTCAGCATGGATTTAGAATGACTGCTCTAGCGCATATAGGGTGCAATCATCCCTCACCTCAGCGGGGTCGTCTAATCTTGACCTTCAGCTCATCAACAAGTAGTTAGGCGATAAAGGCCATACCTACTTAGCCATGCGAGCCCTTCTAACGCCATCGTAAATTCAGTGAGCTCAAGTTGATTGCAAAATATCCTCAAGGAACATATTTACAATCAGTCGGAAAATCTAAGGGCAACACGCCCCTAACCGAACTCAAATTCTGTATAAAAGGCGCTCCAGCTAATAGTCGTCATCATAATGTCGTCTTCACCTTGCAACGCAGACTCAGCCGATTTGGATATCTGCGATGCCACGACAATTATGGCATATCTCATCCCGACACTCGAGGACTTGCAGGCGACTCAATCGGCGATGCAGACGACTCAATCTGCGATGCAAGCAGAGATGCTAGTTGATCAATTGGCGCTTCGCGCCGAATTAAAGCATCTTCATGCTGCATTGCAGGTAATTCTGGTGCGTACCGCGCCGTGCTCCTCCTGTGCATTCTGCACAGTTGAGGAAAACCGTGATACTCATCTCACGGGGCGATGCACGCGGTACCCAGATACGGTGGCTCGCACCGCACAGGCATCGCGAAGGCGTTTATGCCTGCGGTGCCTCAAAGACGAGCACTCCGATGACTGTGGAGTGCGGTGTGGGAATTGTGGTCTCGACCACAATTCCATCCTGTGCTCCGTCAGGAGGCCTAATCAGCAGCACCAGCAGAACCAAGCGAAAAGGCCTCGTAATTGAGGTCTTAGTAGCCCAATCAAGCCGCCGACGACTCCAACGCCCGATCTCACCCTGCCGCCGACTCCAACGCCCGACCTCAACCAAGCCGCCGCCAGCCCCAACGTTCATCCAAGCCGCCGTCAACTACATCGCTCGACATCACTCAAGCCGCCGACGACTCCTCGCCAGACCACGTCTCGTCCGGCCGAATTGTCGCGATCTCATATGTATTGATGATTTTTTTTGCTGGCTGATGTGAGCCTTAACCCATTGGGCCGGCGGGTGTATCGTCGGCGACGACGATGCCCCAGCTCTTCGCCCCGCCCCTTATGAAGGCGCTGGATGGGCGCCGTGTGTGGACAGATTTGTAGACCTGGTTGGTACGTGCGGTTGAGGAAGGCTCCTCCGAAATAAATAGCTTGCTAAAGAAAAAGTGTTCTGTTACCTCCTCTAACTAGTGACTAAATCTTAAGCCTCCTCCTCCCGTCCTCCTCTATATCTCTCTCTCTCTCACGTACCTCAACGGTACACATACCGTTAACAAGCGTGGTCCGTCACCGATTTCGCTGAAACTTCGTCTAGGGGGTTATTTGGGGTGCTGATCACGAATCTGACATCCGTTTTTCACGATTCGGCTGGATAATATAGATGCAGGAAGGCACAGGATTAGATTCTTAAAGTTTCTGCCGGTGACGGCAGGGAGAGGTTGGTATGGGTAAGTGGTCGGTTCATTGAGCGGAAGTACGGTATCAACATCCGTAGATATATAGACTGTTTGAGCGAGTTCCTCTGGAGGAGACAATTTGGGGATCCAAAAGGGGCAGTGTTCAATTTCTGGGATCAGGTTGCGTCATTGCGTCCCTACTAACCTCCTTTTTTTGGTAGAGTATCCCTTCAGGTATGCTTTCCTTGTCGTTTTATTCCTCTGCTGATACATTTCAGGCATTTTAGGCACAATATTTATCTTTAAAAATTCGTCATTGTTTCATTCTCGTTGCGTCGTTCTCACCACCGTACCTCTTCCAGCTTTTTTTTGGGGGTAAGAAATCCTTTATAAAATATTGACGCTTATGAAACGGGTGTCAGGTTCCTGATCAGTATCCCAAATAACCCCCCGGGCGAAGTTTCAGCGAAATGGGTGACCCTGCCCGGACCACCCTTGTCAACGGTATAGGTGGCTTCCGACCGAATCGTGTAAAGCGGATGTCAGATTCGTGATCAGCACTCCAAATAACCCCCTAGACGAAGCTTCAGCGGAATTTTTTTTTTTCGACTGAAGTCGTGTCGGTGTAGTCGGAATATTCAACTAGTGCCGAAGATTTAAATGCGTGTGCGGATTATAGGAGTCGCATTCCTTCCCAGACCTAGATATTTTCGATATACAACCTTCGATGGACTACTATGCTGCGCTATCTTAGTGATACTCGCCGATACACTTACACTGGAAAAAACCCGTCCGAGTTGTCCGGTGCGCAACGCCCACAGCCGCGCGATTCAAACCGGTTTTTATTGTCATGGAACGCCCTTACTACAGTCTCTATACGTTGGAGCCAGGGATAAGGGACATTGACGACGCGCTATGGGATTTTCTGCTCATTAGAAGCCTCCACCCGACCCTATTTGCGCCGGACAAGCACGCAAATATCACTAGCTACGGTGACTGATTGGCAGGGAATAGGCAACTTCGTGGTCCCGTAACGATTTCCCTGAATTTCACTCCAAAACTGCGGTGGACAACTCGGACGGAATTTTTTTCAGGTTGTAAGTTTAATAAACATGTGATGGCGTTCACTCCGCTAGGAAAGGCTAGAATTGTGTCTGAATAGTAGGCACTTGAAAGAAAGGTACGAAAAAGGTAATCATCATAAATAATGAAGGTCGGTGTTGAGCCCTGCATATCCCTTTGCTGAATGCGCCACGCGTTCTTCTTCTATTGAACTTCCCTTGGCATTCGAATGCGTACTTAGCCTGCAGAATGGTGACGAATCGACGGGCTTGTCGGAGTTCCTTCCCAGACAAGCCTGCTACCAATTCGCAGACCCCGGTGGTGGAAGGCTTGTTTGGCCTAAGTGGGAAATCCGAACCAAGAATCCTCGGTCGTAGTGTCTTTGCAGCCGGCGTTGGCGCAAATAGGGTCCGGAGGCCACGTAGTACAGTCCCATTTACTTTTTGAAACCGAATTTTTTTCAGCAATAGTGTTTTCTACCCCTGCAGTGAACTATTCATGCCTTCCTACCAAGGCGTACAGCCGCTGAATAGGGGGTGATCCCCCCCCCCCCCCCCCTCCCCGAACCCTATGTACTCCCTGCTGATTTCTCCGACGGCTTATCACACGCCTCATTGTCACCCATTTGAATGTAAGCTTCTCCCTAGTGCGAGACGGAAGAAAAAAAATGGACCTGTATCTCGGCATCTATACCTCTCAGCGAATTCCTTTTCCTTGCGTTGTTTCCATTTTTACTGTTAATTGATATTCTTTTATTTTAAAAGGTCATACATGTCACTCCCGTATTGACGTATTGACGCCCAGCCTTGACAGTTTATTCTTTTTTTGGAGTAGTCCCTTCCCTTTTGGAGTAGTGGCGTTCTACCCCTCCTTCCCCGCCCTTTAAAGAGAGGCGTGGGAAATGTCTGCGTCTCCACTTACTCGTAAGTCAGCCAAGCCCAGGAGGTTGGGGGGGGGGGGGAGCGGGCCGAGGGCACGAGGGAGTAGAACGCTCGACCCTCTTCCCTATCTCACCCAAAAAAAGGTATAAACTGTGAAAGCTGGAGTGCAACCTTTTGAAAAAGGACGATTAACAGTAAAAATAGAAAGAAAAAAATGAAAAGGAGGTATTAAGTAGTGCAGCGCTGCCATGATACGGGTCCATTCTTTTTTTTCTTCCAACCCTGGGAGTCTCGCACTATTGGAAAGCTATCTGTGGGTGCGTGTAGTGCAGTCGGAAGAGGTGCCGGCTCACGTGCACCCGATTCCAGGTTAGGATTTCCCTCCCAGGCCAACCAAGCCTTCCATCCCTGCCAGGTCGGTGAATGGGTACCAGACTTGTCTGGCAAGGATAAAGCGCTGACTTGTTCATCGGCTGGCCACTGCAAGTCATTGTATGGCTAAATGTGCATTCAAATCGCTCCACGACATCCCATAGAAGTAGAATGCGTGGCGCACCCTGAAAGGGATTGAGTAGCGCCGTTCTTTATCCTTTACCCTTTACTCAAGTAGATTCAGTATGAGCCTCTTTTACGAGCAGATGGGAAGCTTGGGGGGGGGGGGGTTACTTTGTAGCGCTGTCATAAAATCACCATGTACGACTCTCTATGAACCTCGACATCGAAGACCCTGTTGCGTTGTTTTGACTGAGCTCCACCCGAGGTTATAGAGATCTTTATTGGCTAACGTCTCGGCGGTATAGCCTTCTTCAGAGCCTGAAAGGAAGCCGCCATGAAAAGAAACCACAGCATATATCGATTGTACAGGTTGGATAATCAATGTCGTTGTCCTTTGTATGCCATTTGATCTGGAAAAGAAGTAAAAAAGTATAAACACTGTCATGCTGAAGACGTTCAAGCTCCCTCTCTCTTCCGTTTCCAGGAGCGCAAAGAGTTCATGTGAAAACAGGGCTACCTGGAGAATGTTATGGGCTTATATGCCTCTTCCTTAGTCCACCATCAACTTCTAAAGTTGTGATTCGTGTGCTCAAAAGTTGCTGTAGTTAAATCCAGTTAAAAATTGCCATGGGTTGTTATTTTTTAACTATTTTTTAAAGAAGAATCGCGTGGTTTCGATCAACAAGTAAACGAAGAGCATTATGTTGACACTGCAGGTAAATGGAAGTCAACAGCTGGGCGACAAGGTGGAGCTGGAGTTCCAAGCGTTTCGTCTTCAACAGTACGAGCTGAACGGCAACGTTGTGGGCAGTAAGCACTTCCGAGTTCAGTACGAAGCAGAGTCGTTGAATGCAAAGGCGCTGAGAAGGTAGTCAGAACTTCGTCCAGCCGGTTAGCAGCCTTCTGCACCGTGTTCATTCAGATGCGTCGTAGCGTCGTGGCGTGATTTGACGGACCACAACATCGACGACGTGCTGTCGAACAGCGTCGGCGCGCTGCTGATCATAATTCCATCGGATCCGGATGCCTTGTCGCCGGCCGACAAGACGGTATGCGGGGTCGATCATTCGCTTCTTCCTCCAAGGACGACTCGCCTCAACTCGACTTTTCAGCAGTTCATAGAGCTCGAGCGGAAGTTGGCGACAGTGCGCACAGATCTGGCCGTCTACGTCTCGCATTCGTCGGCCGAAGCGAACGCGATCCTGAGCGATGTGCAGTCGGCGTCTAGTCTCAGCAAGTCGGCCACTCAGCAGCTGTTCAACTCGATGGCGGCGAACACGTTTCAGGTACAGCGCTTCTATATAGCGCTTCCTCTTCGACTACTTAATCTGTAGACCTTTTAAACCACTTTAGACTTTTAGTTCACGTCAACGGGATCACCATCGGCCACTCCTTTAACCTACAAGCCCAACAATATCATTGTGAGTTACTTGTGTGTCGTTTTTTGTCCTCGAAAAGGGTTAGAACTCATTTTCAGTTGTAGTTTTGCGAGTTTTTAAAATGTTTTTTGTTGATATTTTGAGGTTTTTGCGAATTTGAGACGCTGAATGTCCATCAATCAATCACTGTAATGACTTTTAGGGTCGTCTCAGCAGCAGCGAACGCTCCGCTCCGACAATTGCCTTCGTTGCGCACTACGACTCCCATGCTCCATTCCCAGTGAGTTCCATTTAATGCAGTAGGATCGTCGTTTGAATAAATTTAACTTTAATTTGAAAAGATTTAGTTAATTTGAAAAAATAGACTACTTCGTACATAATATGCTGAACAATATTAAAAACCATTGAACTATCGACAGTGAGATCTATCCTAGTCGGGGGGGGGGGGTCTACGTAACTAAAAATTACGCAACAAATTGACTTGAGACTTACCGTGCGTCTCCTATAGAACAAGATAGGACCTATTCTAAAAAAATTCACGAAGAAAAAAACGAAAAAATATATTTGTTTTCGCCGCGATTGCAAGCAGGCAAAGTTATTTGCCCTTTTCACCATGTTAGATCTTGGTTATAACATGTCAGGCGCTGGTCAGCACACGGTATTTGGCTTTATGCGCCATCCTCACCAAGTTAGATCATGGTTATAACATGTCAGGCGGTGGTCAGCACGCAGCATGCCTTCAACGTCGCTGTTTCGGCGCCGATACGGTTGTAAGACTGCGTTAGATCTTCAAGATCTAACAAACAAGATTTAACATGGTGAAAAGGGCACATAACTTTGCCTACTAGCAATCGCGGTGAAAACAAATGTATTTTTTTCGTTTTTTTTTTTCCTCATGAATTTTTTAAAATGAGGTCCTATCTTGTTCTCTCGGAGCCGCTCGGTAAGTCTCAAGTCAATTTATTGCGTAATTTTTAGTTACGTGGACTCTCCCACCTCTCCCCCTCCCCCCCGACTAGGATAGATCCCAGCAGTGTGATAAAAAGCTAAAAGTACTAGTAACAATGTGACACATCAAAACCGTACCCAATATACTTCCAAAATTTCAACTAATAGTTAAACTTTGGTTCTATCCTAGTCGAAGGGGAGGGCACATAACTAAAAGTATTGTAGCAAACTGACTTGGGATTCACGGAGCGGCTTCTAAAGGACAAAATAGGATCCTAAACTGTCAAAATTCACAAAAAAAAGGAAATGTAACTGGTTCCGCTGTGGTTGTAAACAAACAGGTATGAGCCCAAGTCACCATGGTGGATCCGGGTTACAACATATCTGGCGGCGGTCAGCTGTGTTTGAATACGCTTTTCCCGCCGAGACGTCTCTGCCACCGCGGCGATTTGTTTTTGGGCCCAATTTTGTCTTCTTGAAGCCGCTCAGTGAGTAAATTGGTTTCGTAATTTTTAGTTATGTTCCCCCAGCCTCCCCCCCCCCCCCCCCGAATAAGATGGATACTAAACCTTTACTTGAAGGAAATAGGGATCTATCCTAGTCCGGGGGCCACATAACTAAAAAGTATTATATGTAACAAATCCACATGAAACTTACCGAGCATCTTCTACAGAACAACACAGGACCCTAAACAAGAAAAGTCACAAACAAAAAAATCGCATTTGTTGCGGTTGTAAGCTGGCAAAGTTGTGTGCCCTCCTCACCATGTTGGGTCCTGGTTATAACATGTCAGGCGACGGTCAGCACGCGCCATGCGGCTTCATGCGCCCTATTCACCATGTTGGATCCTGTTATAACATGTCAGCCGGCGGTCAGCACGCGGCATGCCTCCATTCCATCGCTCTTTGCCCGCCAAGACGGTTGTGAACCGTGGCGATTTTTTTGCTCGTTCGTTTTTGGTTTCTTTTAGGTTCCAGCTCGTTCTCTAGAAGGCGCTCGGTAAGTCTAAATTCCTTTTGTTACCTACTTTTTAGTTATGTGCCCCCCGGACTAGGACAGATCCTTAAATAGAATACGCATTCTCAAATGGACTGCGTCCCACATTCTACTTCTGTGGGATGTCATATAATCAGTTTAAAGGAGGGATTGTGGAATAAAATAATTAACTATTGGATAGTAATAAGTAAATAATTAATATTAAAAAAGCATCTATGTATGTGTGTATACATGAACGATCGTTATGTGTTTCTGATACAATAAATCGAACTGCAAGCAATGATTCAATCAGACGATACCTCGCTCAACTATTTCAGGGTGTCGCTGTAGGAGCTGACTCGAACGGTAGCGGTGTGGTGGTCCTGCTTGAACTTCTGGCCATTTTCCGAAAGCTTTACGAGAAAGCGTCGACAAGGCCTCCGTTCAACCTCGTTGGTTTTTTAATACTTTGGTTTCATTTCGAAGTTATTTGCTCAAATTTTAGTCAATGTTTTTCATCATTCGTTTCGTTAAGAAGATCTGAGGCGCGTTAAGTTCTTTGGCTTGAGGTGCTAGCTGCCGTAACGGGCTCACAAAAGAGGAAGTCAGTACTAGACAACGTTTCCACTGCTTGGTTGAACTGTCAGCTTGAGGATAGGCACGAATTTATCGCGAGATTCGAATTTCAACGTCTCTGTTGTCCTAGCTTTTCATGGCTTAGCCGTTGACGATGTCATGTGGTAGTTCAGTTGTCGTTTAATCTGCATAGCTCGTCATTTTGGCCCGAAAAGGCTAGAGTTCGAATTAGAGGTGCTGTAGCTGCACTTTAATATTTCGTTGCATGCTTTTTATCGAACTATATATCCTTTCCCCTTGCTTAAAACCGAAGGTGCAATTCTAGCTCGTAAAAACACGGGAGTGTACCTCTCCATTTTGTCGGAACAATAATCACTCAGCCCATTTCAAGGGAGGATGATATGATCTCCAAATGACGGTTGCCCCAAAGTTGATTTATTTCGTTGGTTGGGTTTTCTCTCCGTCATCTTTGTTGATGTTTTACCAACTAAGATGCCCTTATCATTTCTGCGGCAGCTCGTAGATTCTGTCAGAGAATTTGCGTTATATCCAGCTGGGTCACAGTTTCTTCTGGAGTCTGTAACCGTTAACGCTTTATTCTTCATCAAGGCTGCAGGTTCATGTAGATAGCCAGAATCTAGAATAGCTGGAATACTTGACCGGAATACAGTTGCGTTTTCATATCGCTTATAGAGGGTGTCCACATCTATTAGGTCGCGACTAAGTTCGAAGATTCTCAAGAATCTTTAACAAAAGTATTTACTAACAATTAATAATCCTTAATCAGAATGTAAGATCCCTTGAAACGTAGGACTGTTTCCTATTTATCAGGTAGCTGGTCCATCCCACAGCTGTAAAATTCTTCTGCTTTTGAGGCCAAGAATTCTTGGAGGTGCATTTTGACCTGGCCCACTTTAATAAATCGCACTTCTAACCAAGAAGTGCCGCAGCGAACTCAAAAGGCGGCAGTCACATGGCGTAGAGACTGTTCAGTAAGGTGGATGAGTTAGACGCTCATAATCAAGGTGTTCGATTTTTGAAGCGTGCAATTCGCAAAGTGTGATCTGCCATTGTCTTTATGAAAAACAATTTCACTCTTGAGAAGCTGTCTAAACCGATTCTGGCGGAAGCCTGCATCAAGATGAGAAGAGTAGATTTCGGCATCAATGCTGGAACAGCTCTTAATAAGCTGCCTAAAGACACTTTCTTCCACTTTCTTGACACTATCAAACGGAGAGCATCTCGCGAACAGGACGCTTCAAAAATCGAACACCTCGACTATGAGCGTCTAACTCATTCACCTTACAGCCCAGACTGTGCGCTGAGTGACGACCGCCTTTTTAGTGCGCTGCAACACTTCTTTGTTGGAAGACGGTTTATTAATGTGGCCCAGGTCAAAATGCACCTCCAAGGATTCTTGGGCGTAGAAGTACAAGAATTCTACGATATGGGATAGACCAGCTACCTGATAAATGGGAAGCAGTCTGCGTTCCAAGGGATTTTATTCTGATTAAGTATTGTTATTTGTTAATAAATACTTTTGTTAACGATTTTTGAGAATCCACGAACTTAGTCGCGACCTAATAGATGTGGACACCCTCTATAAGCGATATGAATACGCAACTATATTCCGGTCAAGTATTCTAGCTATTCTAGCATCTGGCTATCTACATGAACCTGCAGCCTTGATGAAGAATAAAGCGTTAACGGTTACAGATTCCAGAAGAAACAGTGACCCGGCTGGATGTAACGCAAATTCTCTAATGACAGAATCTACGAGCTGCCGCGGAAATGATAAGGGCATCTTAGTTGGCAAAACATCAACAAAGATGACGGAGAGAAAACCCAAACAGCGAAATAAATCCACTTTGGGGCAACCGTCATTTGGAGATCATATCATCCTCCCTTGAAATGGGCTGAGTGATTATTGTTCCGACAAAATGGAAAGGTACACTCCCGTGTTTTTACGGGCTAGAATTGCACCTTCGGTTTAAGGCAAGAGGAAAGGATATACAGTTCGCTAAAAAGCATGCAACGAAATATTAAAGAGCAGCTATAACGGCTCTAATTTGAAGTCAAGCCTCTTCGGGCCAAAATGACGAAGACTATGTAGATTAAACGACAACTGACATGGGCACTACCACATGACATCTTCAACGGCTAAGCGATGAAAAGCTGGGACAACAGAGACGTTGAAATTCGAATCTCGCGATAAATGCGTGCCTATCCTCAAGCTCACAGTTCAACCAAGCACTGGAAACGTTGTGTAGTGCTGGCTTCCTCCAGCTGTGGGATGGACCAGCTACCTGATGAGTGAGAAACAGTCCTGCTTTCCAAGGGATTTTATTCTAATAAAGGATTGTTATTTGTTAATAGATACTTTTGTTAAAGATTCTTGAGAATCCACGAACTTAGTCGCGACCTAATTATTGCGAGAATGCAAAATCTTTTGATCTTGAAGTACGTTTCATTTTCTCTAGATTTTCGTGTGGACGGCTGCGGGAAAGTACAACTTCCAAGGCGCAAGGCAGTTCATTGAAGACTTCCAGAGCGATAACTCCGGTTGGTGGCGTTTTGTTTTGGTTTTTAAGTTTTTCCCTAATATTCATATTCAGAAGACAATCGCCTCGAACTCGCCATATGTGTCGAGGCGCTTGGAGGTTCGGGTCCGCTGTGGATGCACGCTTCAAAGCAGCCTGCTGATGGATCCGCCGCTGGTTAGTGGTTAGCTTCCTTTCTGTGAATGTGCTTGATACGACTTTCGCTCACCGTCTGCGTTGAATTTAAAGTTGATGGGGATAGCACGGAGACTTGCTTCACTAATCACGCAGTAAGGCAGTGAAGAAGTTAAGGGCTTATATGAAAGCATGAGAAAATAGAAATTCTCTGACACATGGGCGGAAGGGAATGCGCCATGCACTCGTTTGAAAGTTTTCATTTTACACACGACTGATTGTGTTTCGCTTGAATACATGTTATAATTTCTTCACAAAGTGGCCGTTTCGATTGATTTGCGTTTCTTTTAGGGTTTAAAACTTAAAAACACACCATGGCTTGCGGAAAGTGCAGGGTGTCCTAAAAATGCGGGTAGTATTTGAAACGTTCTAACATTGCTGCTAGTGAAGCATTCGAAGACGTTTGAGTCATATGAAGGAACAGGGTAACGTGATTACTGTGGCATGCAAACAGCTAAGATTGCGCCGTGCTCTGCCCGAAACCTTGCATTTCAGACGATTGGTTGTGCATGGGCTGAATGCTTGCTACAATTTTGTTACTACATGGCCACATTAACCTGCGGTGTGCTTCTTTTCACGTCTAGAACTTGACAATCACGGTCACTTTGGAAGTCTCTCCGACAGCCTGCTTGCGAAACTTTCAAAGGACAGCGTTCATCCTATGCTGAAAAATCAACATTAGTGGCGTTACGTCCCGATCCAGATCGAAGAGTGGGCTTCCTCAACATTATACGATGAAGGCTGTCCTTTAAAACTCCAGTTTCGCAAGCAGCATGTCGGAGAAACTTCCTAGGTGGGCGTGATTGTCAAGTTCTAAACGTTAAAAGAAGCACACCACAGGTTAATGTGGCCGATAAGATTCTAACAACCATTCAGCCCATGAGCAATCCGTCGAGTCTGAAATGCAAGGTTTCGAGTGGGGGCCTGACGCAATCTTGACCATTGCACGCTACAGAAATCTCGTTACCCTGCATTTTCATATGAGTCTCAAACATCTTCAAAAGCCTTACAAGCAACAGTATTAGAACCTTTCAATTAGCACCTGCACTTTTTAAGGATACACTGCATTATTCGCAAGCCCTGGTGTGTTTTTAAGTTTTATGCCTTAAAAGAAGCACATTCCAAACAATACGGCCTCTTTGTGTTGAAATTATGACAAGTTTTCAAACGAAAAACAATCAGTCGAGTGTAAAATGCAAGGTTTTAGACGAGTGCTTGGCGCTATTCATGCCGCCCATATGTCAGAATTTTTTTCTTAAGCTATCATATGAGCTCTTAATTTCTTAAGTACCTTTACTGTGAGCAAACAAACAGTGTATACATTTCTTTTGGGACACCTTATATACATGGTCCTACCAATTAGGAGTGTATTCCACATGCCTTTTGACCTTGTAGTTGTGCTACTCCACCGCTTCCAGATCGGCTTCTTCGTCGCCTTCGTCTCGCAGCACCTAACCAGAGCGTAGAACTTGTCACGAAGAAGATCAGCATTAATCAGCCATCAGCGTGGGAGCACGAAAAGTCAGCTGTCCTACTAACTACTGCAACCATGAACTCGTTTCGATTGATCGTCTTTCCATGTGCTTTATCTACGACTGACAATGCGGCATTTCAGGTTCAATATCAAACGTCTGCCGGCGGTCACACTGTCTCGCCTGCCCAGTCACGATAGTCCGATCAGGAAGTCGATGCTGGACACAGCTAGTCGTCTAAGCCTGGACGCGCTGGAGAAGAACACTCGGTATGGTGAAGCAGCTCCGGAGAGAACCTATTGGGGAGGATTTCATGCGATCTGCTTCAGGACGATAGCCGAGGCGGTTCTCGGTCACATGCTGTCGTTGCCCGAAGGTGGCTTCACGTCCGATCCTCGCGTGTCGGCCGACACCTCTGTTCTGTCGCGCGACGCTGTTGATCGCCAACGGTTGGCGCATGCGGTTCGACTCTTCGCCTCTCGTCCACGGCCGGTCGCCGACGAGGCGGCAACGGTCGCCTGTGCGGCGAACTTGGCCGTTGCTGTCGGAAACTATGTGAAGGTAGTGAGTTAGCACACTGTTTTCTTTCAGAAAGAGGACTGTAGCTTCAATTTTAGGTCACAGTGTCGCCTGTGTCAATGCATGAAGTGCAGATCTGGCCGGGAACGTCCGATCGGCTAATGGCTGAGCGAGTGAAACCCGCTGTGTTTGATCTAATCATCGCTGGCGGCGTTTTTGGTTACTTGGCCGTATTTTATTATGTGAGTCAAAAGATTTTACTCCTTGAAGATTCAAGCAAAGTCTATGCTATCTCAGAGTGTGAAAAAGTGGAAAAAAATATGTAAGCAGGCACGGAGCCCGAACGTGGACACTGCCATAATCAGTGTAGTTGCTTTGCGAATCACTCTTTCTTTTGTCGATTAGAGTGCTTCTATTGTTTGTTTTGGTGTGCGGTTACCACCAATTTCCACAGTTGTTTTACACCTTGAGAGTGGCCACACTATATTACGACAGTTCACATATTTATAACCAGCCGTCCGTGCGGCCTCTCGGTCGCACCGACGGCTTTTTGACGGCTTCGCCGTGGCAATAACATCTCATCATCAGTTGTAGCTGACACCTTTTTTGGTTTCTTCAGGAAGAACACCTTAACTACGTCGATTAGGGCAAGTTAGAAAAAAGCGAAAAAATGGACGACATCCACAAAAACGCTTATTTGCCCAATATCGATTGGTGGCGATCGACAGTTCAAAAACGAACTTCAGATTCGTGTTCAGCGACCTCGATTATTAGGGGGGGGGGGGCAAAAGTAATGAGACACCCCATGCCGTGTCCATATATCTCGTGGCTGGAGTCTGGTTTCGTGCTTGTCGTATTTGTATGTTTGTATGCTACTTACTGAAGCACATCTGAGAAGTTACCACTTCCGCCCTTTCCAGAAGCATGCCAAACCCCCAGCCTGTCTCATGCCGAAACCCCAGTCTGACGAGTCCACCTGTATCGCGCAAATCTCCCCCAATTCCCAACCCCGAGCAGCCTGGGCTCAATATTCACGCAGGATGAGAAGTACGTCTTCTACCTTAACCCTGCCAAGCAGCGAGTCTGGGTGAGGCCTGGTGACCTGTTACCGACCTTCGTTCGGCGAGATGTTCACGGCGAGAAGCATCTTTGGAGCTTTTGGGTCTGCGCCCATGGACCGGTTTACCGGAAGCTGTTTCCCAAGAGCACTACGATGAACTCCAAGGCCATGGTGAACGAAATAGAAGAGATGGGCCGGCGACTCGCTCTTATTCATTCGCAGCGCTTCAAGAAGGTTCTCCTCTTCGACAACGCCGCACCCCATCTGGAACAAGTAAGCACGGATAAGCTTGGCCAACTGGGCTACGTTCACATGGTTCAGCTACCTCACCCACCGTATTCGCTGGACATCTCTCTATGCGACTACCACTACTGCTTGAGCCTACAGGACTTTCTAGTCGGAAGGGACACAAGAACCCAAGCAGTCCTTGACAACCATGTCGAGCAGTTGATCAACACCAGGCCCAAGCAGTTCTGGAAGGATGGGATCAGGAAGTTGGCTGAGCGATGGCAGCAAGGTCCTTGCCCTTAATGGCAAATACATTCCTCAGCATCGTTGAGTTGTAATTGAGTTATAGAGAGATAAAGATTTTTTTCATTTTGTCTCATTACTTTTGCCCCCCCCCCCCTAATACCCCTAGGGCTGAAGCTTCGTGCCGCTTGAACGCCATCCTCAAAAAATCGATAATATCGATCGATATCGATTGGCCGACTTCAGATTCGTGTTCAGCTACCTCGACTACCCTCACGGCTAAAGTTTCGTGCCGCTTGAACGTCATCCTCAAAAAATCGATAATATCGATCGATATCGATTGCCTCCAAAAACCCCTCCCATCGATGATCATCTAAGCCCACGGTTGCCGACGTGTTCGGCACGTCTACGGCTCGCCATGCACGGTTGCCGACGTGTTCGGCTGCCGCGCCCCAACTCAAGTATGACGGAAACACGCACACACACACACACACACACGCTTGCTCCTTTATATATAGTAGGATATCAGGTTTCCTTGATGTGTATACACGTTTTCTCTTCAAGCTGGAAGATTTTCGAATCTATCCTAGTCCGGCCACATAACTAGAAGGTAGGTAACAAAATGAATTGTGACCTACCGAGCGGCTCCTAGAGAACGAGTTGGAACCTAAAAGGAACTAACAAACGACAAACAAATAAAAAAATCACCGCGATTTACAATCGTCTCGGCGGGCAAAGAACGACGGAATGGAGGCATGCCGCGTGCTGACCACCGGCTGACATGTTATAACCAGCAGGGGTGTGCGTAAATGAAAATCGAAATTTCGTAAATCGTGAATCGTAATTACGAAAAAACCATCGTAAATCGTTGCAATCCAGCCCACTTGGCAGACATAGAATTGATGCGCATGACGGGAACGACCACGAGGTTAAATGTTCAATATTGGCCATTGAGAGTGATATCTCAGCACGAAAAGCTTTGAAAGCGTTCTGGATTTTTACGAGGAATCCAGTAATGAGCAACCGAAATGAGTGTCTAGCCGTAGCAAGTGACTTCTTGCCGTTTGTGCCTCATTGTGAACTGTAGAATGATCAGAGAGCGATATCGGTAGTGTGGTTTATTCGCCTCTACTGGTCACAGGGCGAACACATGCCCTCAACGGAGGACATTGTTGAGTTCGTCCTCTCATTTGGTCTCTTCGGGTGTTTGTAGAGGTAGGTCGAAAATGCTAGAGTGGTTGAGATGCTTGGTGGGGTAGAGCGCAAATCTAACCTTCATACCATGTTTAGGCCTCTGATGACGACGGAACGTCGAAACGTCAGGCCCTGCTGAATAAATTTGTCCACCTAAGAACCTCGTGAGGCACAAATATACTAGTAGTAACACCAACACCAGTGTTTACGTTATGAATTAGATAAATAAAGTGGTACACTGGACATCATGCAGTGCATCATGCAATATATTCTTACAATGCGTCAAAAACTGCTGCCTTTTTGCGTTTTATTATAGAATAAACGTAAAGGTATGTCTTTTTTGCCGAAAGAACACGATTTTTGCCACACATAACTAAAAAGTGTTATATGTAACAAATCCACTTGAGACTTAACGAGCGGCTCCTACAGAACAACATAGGACCCTAAACAAGAAAAAGTCACAAAGAAAAAAACGAAAAATTACATTTGTAGCGGTTGTAAGCAGGCAAAGTCGTGTGCCCTCCTCACCATTTTGGATCCTGGTTATAAT
Source organism: Heligmosomoides polygyrus bakeri (assembly GCA_947359475.1). Lineage (NCBI taxonomy): Eukaryota > Metazoa > Nematoda > Chromadorea > Rhabditida > Heligmosomidae > Heligmosomoides > Heligmosomoides polygyrus. The sequence continues at coordinate 100,551,957 of OX375869.1, forward strand.
GTCAGGCGGCGGTCAGCACGCGGCATGCGGCTTCATGCGCCCTATTCACCATGTTAGATCCTGTTATAACATGTCAGCCGGCGGTCAGCACGCGGCATGCCTCCATTCCTTCGCTCTTTGCCCGCCGAGATGGTTGTGAACCGCGGCGATTTTTTATTTTTTGTTTGTTCGTTCGTTTTTGTTTTCTTTTAGGTTCCAGCTCGTTCTCTAGGAGTCGCTCGGTAATCCTATTCCTTTTGTTACCTACTTTTTAGTTATGTGCCCCCCCCGGACTAGGATAGATCCAAAAGGTCAACAAAACCTAGTATAATATGTGAGCCGTCGCAATATAGTGTGGCCACTCTCGAAGGGTAAAGCGAAGGTGGAAAAATTGCGGTAACCGCATACGACGACAAACAAACACAACAGCAACATACGCTTTAGACCCTGCCCTTGTCAGAGAGTGGCGAATTTCAATGTAACATCCTGAAAAGACTTGAAAGAAGAAACAGTTCCGTTTTGGAAATGAACTGAGTCGAGCAGTACTGAAAGATTTCGAATAGAATCAGAAATCCTTGCCGACATATTTAAGACAAGTTGTACTGGTTTTAGATAGTCAGCAGGGCTCAACGAGTTCTCGAAGGTGCAATGCTCAAGCTGCGAAAGCGAGTGTAACGAGTTACTCCTCTGGTGCTAGCATTCCACGTCGAGTAGTGGTTTGTTGGCCGGTGTTTGATCTTGGCGTGCTAAACTTCTCATCACTGCATCCTAGTTCTCGCTTAGGTGTGTCGTTGGTATGGTAGCGGCATTCGAGCAACGGTGTATTCCGTTGTGTTTCGTTCCTTGTAGTATCAATCTGCACATGACCTGCTTAGTGCTGTGAATTCTTGAGTGTTTCAATGAAGCGCGGAGAGCGCAGATTTTCATGATACAGGTACGTGGTAAGGTATTGATAGGTATGTTGCGCTGCGTGATTACTGTAATTTAAATCGACTTTAATTTATTCGTACATTGATGTTAATTGTTCGGTTGAAAATGTACAACATAAAACTTTAGTCGTCGCGAATGTAAAATGTAATAAATTGATTATGAATGAAAGCGTTTATTGAGTACGTCGATGAGAAACAACAGGGGTGTGGCGTGGAGAAGATAGTTTCAAAAAGCGCACACGGAACTAATTTCCTGTTTACTGCATAGCACCCGCTCAACACTGTCGCCGACGTCGCCGAAAACAGTGTCGCCGAAGTACAGAGTGCGCCAAAATTACGGGTTGAAGCTTTTTCTAATCATAACTGAGGAGCGGTTGAGGTTTCGAAGTGGCTTCCCTTGGCGCGAATGCAGAACGCCAAACGTTTCGAGAAGTTTTCGGTCATGGGCACAGGTCATCAGGAGACAAACGACGGCCATTCTCGGCGCAAGGATTGCTTTAAGGACTCGAGACTGCGGCGACGCTTCGCACAGGCGCTATACTCCAAAATCGACCACACGCTGTAGCCCATCGGGTTCACGTCTGCAGAGTTTTGGGGACATTCCTCAGATGTTATGAAGTCGGGGAAGTTGGCCGTGCACCACTCCTACGTGTTCTTTGCTCTATGCGCTGGCGCAGAGTCCTGCTGAACAGTACAATGCGTGGTGCTGAAGTGCTGTCGAGCCCAAGGAAGGACCACAGCCTCAAGAATGCTTCGCCGGTATACATCTTGGTCAATTTTCACTCCTCGGTCCAAAAAGTACAAGGGTGTTTTGCCGCTGGCGCAAGTTCCACCCCATAGCTTGACCGATTGTGGATTTTGGCAGAGTTCAACGATGGAGGTGTACGGAGCCTTTATGGACCAGATCCTATCATTTTGGCAATTGTGCATCTGCTCCACGGTAAACAGCTTCTCATCTGTGAAGAGTATCCCTTTCCATCCTTGACCTGCATCTCGCACCCTTAGCTGGCGACATCGAAGGAGCCTGTCGTGCCCCGGGTGAGTCCGCTGCATCGGTGGTAGAACTCATGCGGCCCTCAACCCGAGGCCACGTGTGAGGCACAACCGCTGTCGAGGTCTTACCTAGATCTTACCTAACCTGCCACGTAAGGGTGAGGCCTTGTTGCCCCGACTTAGTACACCTCATACCAATGCGGATATTATTTAGGATCTTTCCGCGGACTGCACCTGCGCTGGCCCCCCGGCGACTCTCGCCCATCTTCACATCACTCGCGTGATACAATTGAACCAGCCGACCTTCGGCAGTATTACCACTGCGCTCAGAATAAACCTTTCCCCGCTCTCGAGTTACATGACAGTGCGCATCAGACATTATACTTCATGGCAACCCAATACACATGCACAATGCTCATCAGTATAGGAACACAATGCCTACGAGTTGAGGCTGAGCCCCGCCAGCTTACCTACGGGTCAGCCCCAAGCGCAAGCCGCAGATCCTTCCTCGCTCCTACCCTGGAGCCTGCGCTCACGAGGGCGGTGGCTTGGTCGGCCTTTGCGGTTACCTCTATTATCGTCCCTGCGCGTCCTGTCGAGTCGAAGTCCTGATGGTGTGGACACTGCGCTGACGATGGAGTGCCGGAGCAGAGAGCGGACCGACCGCTCGGAGCGATGACGAAGCCGGAGACTGCCGGGTGCGCGCGGAAGCCGTTTATAGTGCGTCGCGGCGCGTGTGCGCGACCGTATGCTCTCAGCGGCGGGACCAGTCCGCTTCCCAGCGTAGGTGCCCTTGAAGAGTCGTGATGGAGCGTGGCTAACGTCACGACAGAGCCGTTCACGCTTGTTCTTGTCCGTTAGAAGCTGGACTTTTTGGGTCCTGTAGGGCTTCAAACTTAGTTCGTCTTTGGCTATACGACGCACTGAAGAGGAACTGACACCGACGTCTCAAGCGATTTTCCTCATGGAAGTCTTCGGATTCCGGTCAACTCGCTTCTTGATGATTTTCCCTATTCGGGACATGCTGACGGTGCGCTTACGCTCTCGGCCTGGACGGTCACCTCCATGGCCCAGCTCCTTGTACCGAATCATTGCTTTGGAAGCAGTCGTTTGAGCGACACCGAGAAAACGAACGATGTCACTCTGACGCAGTCCTCGACGATGGAGTTCTAAGATTGCGGCTCTTTGGTTCGACATTATGCAGTACACGGTTGATGGCTCCAAATTGAACTCGGAGGAAACTGAGCGGTACAAAAAGATGTGCCGAAACAATTGGCGCCATTGCCGTAGTGTTGCGGGTTGATGCGTTTCAAACCCTCAACGCTAAGATAAACTGAGAGGATAAGAGGAACAACTAATGGACGTGAGGTTGGATTTCCATTTCGCACAGGCTTTTAAGCCAGACCAAACATAGTAACTGCTTCTCTCCTCTGTGCTCATCGGTAAGGAAGGAAGGAGTTATCATCTATGGTCTAGGAATTGAAGGTATAACTCACATGAGAACGGCTCGTCGTTGAAGAATCACTCGAGGTGGTGAAATAATTCGAGAAGACGATTGTACCTGTGCTCTTGTAAATAAATAGCCAAATAAATGAGAGCACACAGAGGCCATTTCATGCGTTGTTACTTATGGTACTTGTGTGCAGGTGAACGCGAATTCGTGCCGTTATAATCAGAGAACGATTGAAGATTCAGTACAGGTGATGCAAAAGGTCGTGAAGACGTTCCCAGTAGTAACGCACGACAGTTAAATGAATAAAAAGCAATTGAAGGAGTCTCGACCCGAGAACAGGATACGACGATGACTAAAACCACAGTAATTTGTCTGTAATTACACTGTACGGATAGTATGAAAGGTACGTGGAACAATGAACGGTGTGTAAACTAATATAAGGAGAACTGGTGTAGAAGCATGAGTGAGTACAGAGCTCTAACAATAAGTAGTGGTATCTGATTGAAACCAATTACCCGGCTTTGACTAACTTTATAAAGTCAATTTTCGGGTATTTAGTTTCGCACAGGTACCGCCACCTATTGTTAGACCTCTTTACTCATTTACTCATGCTTCTACACTAGTGATCTCCCCTTAGTTTACACACGGTTAATTGTTACACGTACCTTTTAGACTATCCGTACAGTGTAATTACAGACAGATTACTGTGGTTTTATTCATCATCGTATCCTCTTCTCGGGATGGAACTATTTCCATCGCTTCTTTATTCATTTAACTGTAGTACGTTACTACTGCGACAGTCTTCACGATTTTTTCCACCACCTGTCGCGATTCCTCAACCGTTCTCTGATTATAACGGCACGAATTCGCGTTCACCTGCACACAAGCACCATAAGTACCAACGCAAGGCCACTGCGTGCTCTCATTTATTTAGTTACGAGAGTACAAGTACAAACGTGCGCAGTTTGTATCACCTTTCGTCCTGTTGATCATCGAGTTGCTCGAGCGGGCGTCAGCTTGTCTCTATTCGTCCCTGTCGCGTGCCAGAGTGACCCAATGGATCCTCCTCGGTGGGGGGCCATGAGGACGGTCACATCGTTCATTCAGCGCTCTCTTGAAGAAGTCCGACCAACGCGTTGGTGGGTGTCGAGGAGAGGTCGCAAACAAATTAATCGCCCAAACATCGCCCAGCGGGGTTATTTGGGGTACTGGTCACGGTAGATGTGGGTGGGTAAAGCTGTCTACTTCAGTAGAATCGCTTTCTCCAGCCAGACTTGTTTTTCAACTTCGACTTTGAAGTGGAAAGTGATTTAGCTGGCGTTGTTTAGAAAACAGCTTCCGCTGTGCTTGCCACAAAAAAACTAACTAAATTCTGTGCAATTATATACATGCAAATTACACGAACGAACACACTAATGAAAGCTGCAATTCTTACACGCGTCGAGGAAAAGCGAGGAACATGACTAGATTAAGAGGAGTAACGCGTTTGATGAGCTAGTGCAATGGAAGCGAGTTCTACATGAATGGGTCCACTTCAAGGCTCTCTTCGACGTCAGTCATCACACATTTTCCGTTAAGGCAGACTCCTTTGTAACAGGCAGCTGTGTTCTCGAAGCCGTCGCATCTGGCACCAGTGCGAAGCTTCGACATGCATTGTAGGTTCCCGTTGGCTGGATGGCAGAAGAGAAACCTGGAAACTAACGCCTAACTGTGGGTCGTAGTAAGGGCTAGCGCAGGATTATTTTTCTAAGTGGAAATCGTGATTATTTGGGCAACTGATTCCTACGAAACTTAAGGTAGCTCACTTCGACCCGCAGTCGGGCTTCATGGAAGAGCACGTTGGCCGCGGTTCGTACTCGTACATGTTGTCCGTATAGTTGTTCGAAAGAGCAGCCCTATTTGTGAACGGCTCTAGTTCCTAAAACAGTTGCTGGCGATTCTATGTTATGTGATGGATTTAATCCTCTCTTCTATTGATCATATTAGGTTGGTGCATAAGTTCTCGGACATTTGATCCCTCCTGAATTGAAAGCGCATTTTCCCGCCAAATTTCTTACATGTATCGACGCGTAGATGATCGATCGATAGAGAAAGGAAAGGGCTACAGAACTGTTCCTAACATTTACTTCTGCGTTGTTAACGTCAGCTATTATGGCTAAGCAATTCATCCCAACTGACTAGGGAAGGGTTTCGACCTCCCATGGAACTTCAAGTTGAGACCAAGATCATTAGAAAGAGCTCGAAATGCTGATTACGAATATGGGTGTCAAAATTGCAAAATGAAACTCCTGAGCGAGTTATGGCCTGCCGAAATCGGGGGCCTCATCACAGGCTGGCTGTACGACACACCGGGCGCGAGAGCGGTGAGTCATCGGGGCTCCGTAAGAAAGGTCCGCCAGCTGCGGCTGTGGCGCAGGGGTAGCGCGCACGCTCGTCGGCTGCGAGGTCGTTGGTTCGGTTCCGTTGCTGCCCGTTTTTTTGGAAATCATAATTTATGTTCGAAGTAACCATTCACTCTGAATTACGACACGTGTCTGATTAAATAACGGGGAAAATTATCATACACGTTTGTAAAAATGCTTGAAGGCAAAAAACTGCTATGGAGACATTTTTATCTGCCATTTTGCACAAATAGATTCTAAATCATATATTGAATAACTAGTGGTGTTTCTAACAACCTTGGCATTCATGGAACAAAGCAAAAAATGTATGGAGCAGCCATGTTGCTCACGCACTGCACATCTTAAATATGCAGCCTCTCTACGTGTCATAATTCAGAATAAAACGTCATTTCGAAGAAAAATTATGATTTGCAAAAACACGGCAGCAAAGGATTCCGAACCAACGACCTCGCAGCCGACGGGCGTGAGCGCTACCCCTGCACCACCGCCGCAGCCGGCGGACGCCCCTTACGGAGCCCTGATGACTCACCGCTCTCGCGCCCGATGTGTCGTACAGCCAGCCTGTGATGAGGCCCCCGATTTCGGCAGGCCATAACTCGCTCAGGAGTTTCATTTTGCAATTTTGACACCCATATTCGTAATCAGCATTCCGAGCTCTTTCTAATGATCCTGGTCTCAACTTGAAGTTCCATAGGAGGTCGAAACCCTTCCCTAGTGAGACGCATATTCGGCACGTCATGTTATTCCTGCATCAATCTGGCCTCAATGCCAACGAATCGTATCTTCGCCTGAAGGATGTTTACAACGAGAGTGCTCCTGCTCGAAGTACTGTGTACCGTTCTCGAAGTTTGCGGTTGGTGAATTCTCCGTTGAAGATAATGAACGAGAAGGGCGCCCGATGACACTGGATTTGGATGGCCTCCGAAGTAGAGTGGAAGCGGACCCATACTAAACCACTCGCGAGCTATCAAGCACTCTTGGTGTTAGTCACTCAACAGTCGTTCGAGGATTGAAGTCGATTGGCAAGGGGCAAAAATTGGGTCGCTGGGTACCTCACGACTTGACACAACATGGCATGGATCGCAGAGCCGATGTCGCTCTGTCTCTCCTTACCCTCAGACGTACCCACAGATGGCTGGACAACCTTGTCACCGGGGATGAGAAGTGGATACTCTACTCTAATTATCACCGGCGTGCACGTGGGTTGACGCAACTGGAGAGGCAGAGGACGTTCCGAAACCCGACCTTCACGTGAAAAAGGTGATGCTATGCGTTTGGTGGGGCGTTCTTGGCGTAGAATACTGGGAGCTGCTGGACGAAGGGATAGCAGTGACGGCAGAGGTTTACGTCAACCAACTGAGGAAGTTGAGGGCCCACCTTCAAACCAAACGAGGAGAGCAGGTGAAGGTGTATTTTCAACATGACAACGCTAGACCGCGTATTGCTAGAGCGACGGCGGCTGAGTTGGCGGACTACGGATGGACCGTTCTTCCACATCCACCCTACTCACCAGATCTCGCTCCTTCTGATTACCATTTGTTTTCAAGCCTTCAACGCTATTTGGACGGCCAGCAATTTAGGAACCGAGAAGATGTCAAGAAGGCACTGCTCACATTTTTCGAATCACAACCGGCCACGTTTTGGAGAAAAGGCATCCATGACTTACCAGCACGTTGGCGAAAGACAATTGATGTAAAGGGTGGTTACTTCAAATGATTTGATATTGTTGTTCGTATGTTGTGACAATAAATATTTCATGCCCCAAATGTCCGGGAACTTATGCACCAACCTAATATAATAATATCGATCTGAGCGCCTAGCATCGACAACCATATGCGCTTTTGGTCCATATATATATATATATATATATATATATATATATATATATATATATATATATATATCTTTTGGCGTCAACCGCAAGTTCAAATTCACCCTTGGCGCCAACGCGCGAACCGCAGGCCCATAAATAGCGGCCTGCCGCGAGCGCTGACTCACTCTCGCACTGTGTTCGCTCAGATCCTGGGACCCTCCTGGGGAGATTTTGTGTGTACATTGGATTGCGTGCTCATTACATTCGTGTGTTGGATTGTTTCGGTAAACTGTGCCTTCGTGTCGAAAGACCGTGCACACTCGCCTTGGTACCCGTGAGGTAACAGTACATCTGGGGGCAGATTCATCAGCGACTTACAGCAATCTAACAGAGGTAACGCGACTTATCAACAAGCGATATGGTGATATGCCAGCGTTATCAGGAATTTCCGCTGTAAAATCTATAAAGTCACTGGGCTTGCAGAGACTATAAAGTCACTGGGCTTGCAGAGACTGGAATATAGAAGAAAGAAGTTTGACCTTGTACTGTTTCATAAAATCCTCTATGGCAAGTGTGATCTCGCTTTACATAATCTGGCCTTAGTAGGACCTCGACTCTAACCACGTCAGCCAAGTATAAACGTGCAGGAGCGCAAAAATGCGGTGGGTGAATCTTTGAGACAAAGTGCGAAGCGTGTAGATTCGAGGAACCACTAAAGCCAAGGAGGTGGTCGACTGTACTACGTCAAATTGACCGTACCTTAATCGCCACTATAGCGACACCTGGGTCGCTATTACCAGTCATCTAGCTCCTACTAAATCCGCAAGTGTCCAATTGTTCGATCAATGGGCCGCATTAAGACAATGGACGCCGCTACCATGTTTTTTTCTATGTTGATCACTTCACAGCTCGTCCTCCTTTCACTGTAGCCGAAACTCCCAGGCTTTTTCTATGTTGATCACGTAATGCTTTTTGTATGTTGATCACTTAGCACAGCTCGCCCTCCTCACTACTGTAGCCGAGACTCTCAGCTGTTCCTTTGTGAGTCCCTCCTCGGCCGCCCTCACTGTAGCGTAAACAAAGGAACGCATTCGCCTGTACGGTCGCCACCCGAGTGGCCGCGCTCATTTCTTGCCTTCCTCGATTCCTTGCTTGTTAGAAGGTTTTAATTCTAGCACATCATCTGTATGTTATTCGTCGCTCGTTTTAAATGTAGAGTGTTAACATAAATGTTTAATTACCCAAGTTTGAGTTGAGGGACAACGTACATCGTAATCGCGCAAGGTCCAAAAGGTCGAAATCCTCGTGGCACTCTACAAAAGGAGGAAGGCGAGCAGAGTGATTCGAGATGATCCTTAACCACCGATCAGAGGACCTCCAAGGCAACAACAGCCAGCCGCGATAGCCGCCGTAATCTAACTAGACGTTTATGCTTTGTGAAAATCAATCAATCTAACAGAATCCTACCTTGAGGGACGCGTTAGCGAAGTGATTCTTCGGATAGCAGTCGTCCAGAGGAGGAGGGTAGTCCGTCTCACGTTGTTCGCGTGTCTATAAACTGCTGTCATGCGCCACACGTGCTTTTTTAAACGAGATTACATTAGAGAAATATCTTAGGGAAAAGATATTGGCCTACTTGATGTAGTTGTCTCCACATCTCCCAGATATGATCCACCATGGGGTGATGATAGAAGAAGATCGGCTGGAAAGCTAATAAGAACTGGATATGCTTGAACGATGAAGTTCATTAAGGGCTACGTGTCCATAGGCTTACCATAAAAGATATGTAGTAAAAGTATGGACGAAATTTCGAAGGCTCTAGGGCCTTGTTCTGATGCCGCGTAGCGCCAAGGCAAAGGCCTATGGTATACTCCCGTCCGCGATAGTGCACAGCAACGCGACGGTTCGCAATGCGCGTCGCGAGCCGTTGCCATCGCCAAGGCTGACATAGTTCACGCAGTGCTGCAGACGGAGACTTTTGCAGAATTTTAGCGAATCAGCTGAATCAGCATGCCTACGACTTGTGGTCCCTTTTCATATAGTAGTGTGGACGCGCACTTCTCATAAGTCTTAATTGTTGGAGCGAAATTAAATACAGTTCTGTTGGATGGAGCAAAAATAAACGCAGTACTCTAGGAAATGCCGAAGACACGAAAAAACCGAGTTTAAAAACTTGTAGCTGAAATGGCATATTTTTGTGATCAACGCGTCACGGTAACTCTCTAATGACCTGAAAAACACAAAACTGTGCGTCTTCGTGCCTATGTGGAACCTGAGAATCAAAAGAAATACTGCAGTTAGCGAAGACGCGGAAAAAACCTCGCTAGAAAAACATGACTTCGAAAAAATCGGCGTTCAATTGGCACACTTCCGCGCCGGAGATGTCAACAGAGCCTCTACATGACTTGTCCGACAGAGAAATGTGGGATTCGGTGCCGGCAAGGAAGCTTACATGAGAAAAAATGCGAGGATCGGCACACAAGTGAGAAAAAACGGTCTAGAAAAATATCTCCTCAAAAAACTAGCCGTTCAAGCCTTCGAAGAAAACCCAAAATGAGTCTAGTCACGATGAAAACCCTACGAGGAGAACAACAGAGACATCACATGACCACCCAACATCACCATTGTGTGTTGAAATTGCTGTGGTATGGTCACGAACCAAGGAAGTGTCGAAATAAGTGAGCGGAAGTGCATAGAATAGGGCACGACAAGCGCTCCCTCCTCTGCGACCGTCGCTGCCCGTCACACGGGAGTATGTTTCACTCCCGCGACGCGGAGGTATAACACCCCTCTGCGACGCATCGCGGGAGCGATGGCGCGTCAACTGACAACCGCGCTCCACTGAGCCGTCCGCCACTGCGGCGAAGGCGCGCCGTTGACATAGGCCAAAGGACTACGCTGGCCCATACTACCATCGCCCCAGCTTCACATCATTCGCGTGGTACAATTGAACCAGACGATTCCTATAGCCTTTGCTACTTGATCTCAATAAACGATCTTCCCAGCCTCGAGGTATGAGACATTGCGCGATAGATGATATACTCTCATGCCCGTCGAACACCATATAGACAACATATCAGTGAATTGAGCACAACATCTTACGAGTTAAGACTCAGCCCCGCCAAGTCACCTACGGGCTTCCCCAAGCGCAATCCGCAAGTTCTGCTCAGCTCCTACCCTGGAGCCTGTGCTCACGAGACCGGTGGCCTGGCCTGATAGCGCGGTTACCTCCATCCTGAGCTGCTGCTGTCGTGGTTGATCCAAACTCTTGGGCTGCTGGTGATGTCGATGTCCCGATGGAGCTGGAACTGTGCTGCCGGTTCGCTCACGATAACGCCGACGATGGAGACTACCGGGTGCGCGCGGAAAGGCGTTTATACTGCGTCGCGGCGAATGCACCGTACGCCCTTCGCTTCGGGACCCGGGTACCGCGAGGCCCGCGTGTCCTTGAAGAGTCGGGATGAGCGTCACGACACTATGAGCGATACCCGTTCATACTTCGCGACGGGAGTGATTGGTCAGCGAGGCAAATCATACGTATCGATTTTTTGGGCAATCGCAAGAATCGATACGTATGATCTGCGCAGCTGACCAGTCGCTGTCGTCGCGAACTATGAAGGCCCTAAACAGTGGCGCTATCGATACATGCAACATATGGGAGCATAAAAACAGAATAACTACTTGGTTCGATAGCCTTTTTGATTAAGAAGCCCCTAATTTTTTTAATGAGTAGCCTTTTGGTGAGATTTAATGAGAAGTCTGTTCACAGTCCTCAACAGGTGTGAGCTACAGCCCGAGCAAAGCATGTAAATCGATTGATGCCGCACGATCGCGCGGAAGAAATCAATATGATCAAATCGTGATCGCGCGACCAGTCGATGTCGTCGCCGACTATAAACACGGACCTCAACAAAAGAGTCACCTCGCTCGTTGATGAGTAGGTCTCCTTCATGTCGCCGTTGATGAAGTAGTGCACATAGTCGTGAGAATACGAGAGCAAACGGTCGTCATTGATGATGATTTTGCACGTCTACAACTGTACCTTTTTCAAGTGCAAATATTTACAGACACAGCTAAACTGATCAGCTAACCTCCAGTGGCAGTGAAGCCGCTAGAACCTGCTCGATGCGCTTCTGCTCCAGAACGATGTCGATGCGGGCGTTGTTCAGCACCTCGCCGTTCTTCATGTCTGGCACGAAACGTACAAGCTCCCGGGTGCCCTAGAAGTTCTCAGAGAGTGAAGAACGATTCAGAAGAAGAGCAGATGTTTTGCGTGCTCGTACCTCCATAGTTTTCCAACTGGCAAAGGGTCCATCGACGATCTGACCCGAGGAGTTCGAGGCGCCAACGAACAGGGAGGAGAAGAATATCGACTCGCGAGGATCAGGCAATTCAGACTTGAAATGAAGCCAAAGATGGGCCACGCATTGAAGTTTTGTGGAGTTTCCTACCTCTAGCGAACTGTCCCAATAGGGCATGCCAAGTCGACTGCCTTCGGGAAGAAATCGTCGAAACGCCAGTTCGAATCTGAATCACTCAAGGCGGAATTTATACCATTTCCATGTCGAATTGGACACTACTAATCAAACGTGATGCTCCTGAAATCAGAGCGCTCTTCGAAATCGAAATAAGTTCCTTCCACATTAAAATAAACATTTCCCAAAACGGTTAGAATAACTTTTGCTTAAGAAAAATTGGTATAACTTTCTTTGAAAGTTTTAGTTCAGCTGTTTGAATGTATTGAAAATAAAATAAATTGAATGAAATTTTCATTTTTTTAAGTTTAAAGCGCAACAAAGCAGCAGTTATTTAGTGGATTAGAAGGCCAGATTGCGCCATGCACTCGAAAAGCTCGTCGCGATTTTTATTTGATTGATAGTGTAAATGCTTGCTTTTTTTGTGTCTGTCCTATACGACGTTATAAGGATCATATCATATCAAATGCTGCTTACATGAAGCATCAAATCAAAGTCTGGACATGTATGTTGTTAAAGATTGCATATATTTCATTGTTTACTGGTGTAACACCAAGAAAACGGAGATTTCGCTATCAATCGATTAAAAATCGCAACGTCTTGGATGAGGGCATGGCGCAGTCTCTTTTTTGGCGCTAAAACTGGCCGCCTTCTGCTATTCAAAACAATTTTTAAACAATTATATTTTTTCTCAAAAAACGAGATTTTTATCAAATTTCAAAAAATGTGTTCACTTATAAGGTAGGTGATACAATACTTCTGACTGACCGTCGCCGAAGTTCAGGAAGCAATGAAAATGAGAAAATCAAGATCTGCTCCTGGTTCTGATAAGATTCAATCCTTCGCTCTCCGACCACTTGCAAGGACTATTTCTTCACCGGTCTGTCAGTTGCTCAACACTATGATAGCAACAAAAATTATTCCAGAAAAACTTACATTTGCTGACACGATCCTGTTGTATAAAAATGGAGATCCGACGGATGTTTCCAACTACCGACCTATTTCCCTTCTGTCAACTATATATAAGATCCTCACGAAAGTGCTTAGTAACCGCTTGGAAAACTCGTTGAAGCTCGTGCTATACTTCCATCAGAGCGGGCAGGTTTTCGAAAAAAGTTTTTCACAGTTGATCACATTCAAACACTGAACGAAATCATTGAAGAAACACGTGAATTCAACGTCTCAGCTTGTGTTATGTTCATCGACTTCAAAAAAGCTTTCGACAGCGTAGAGTTTCCGGCAATATGGTGTGCTCTTCAATCCTTCGGTATTGATAATAATATCATCATGGTAATTCAACTGCTTTATGCCAATGGAAGTGCGATGATAAAAAATGGAGATCGTCTGGCGAAATTGGATATACAACGCGGAGTTCGTCAAGGTGACACGCTTTTCCCACTCATCTTCATACTTACTCTCCAATACGCACTGAATAATGTCAACTTTTCCAACAGAAGCATTCAAATAAATGGCAAGCTTCTATCCTACATGGCTTATGCCGACGATATAGTCCTGCTAGCGCGCTCCAGTGAGGAACTACAAACGATGGGTGCCGACTTGATGATGGAATCACAAAAAGTGGGACTGAGTATAAATTTAAAGAAGACCAAATGGATGGAAATTTGGAGCTGCAGCCACTCTGCGATCAACAGTGAAGGACGAGTGGAATTGAATGGCGACACAATACAGCGCGTCAATGAATATGTGTATCTCGGCCATCTGATTACAATACCGAGAAATCAACTGAAAGAAGTTCGGAGATGCATACAAGCTGGCCGTGCAATATTCTACAAACCAAGAAAGTTTCTCTTCTCAAGCACTGTGGCGATTTCCCTTAAAAGAAAACGCATCAACACTTGCATCCTTTCAGCGGTAATATACGGCTGCGAGTCATGGGCCTGGACTAAAGAGATGGCCATCAGTTTGCAGTCAGCTCAGCGACGTCTAGAGCGCGCTATATTCGGTATTCGCCTGGCTGACAAAATAAAAGCGAAAGTGAAAAGAAGAAGATCTGGCTTGAAGGACTGGGTAATATCCGCACTGAGGCGTAAATGGATATACGCCCATAAATTGTCACTGAACACGTGCACCTCCTGAGCTCGAGAAGCGACAAAGTGGCTGCCGTCTGGAAAAAGAAGTACGGGGAGACCGAGGACACGATGGCTCGACGATATTGCACGATATCGAGGACGAAAGGCAAAAGATGTGATCGACTGGGAATGGGTGGTGAATGATGCAGCCAAGAAATCTGCTGACCTCTTCGCAAGAAAGACTCGCGTATCTTTGTGTCGTTGCGATGTAAGAGTATAAATAAATAAATTAATTAATTGAAACAAAGTTTTACTGAAATGTTCGGACGAGGGCATGGCGCAATCTCTGTTTTGGCAACAAAAAATGTCCGCCTTCCTGCTCTTTAAAACAACCTTTAAATAATTGATTTTCCTCAAAAATTAAATTTTATAAAATCTCAAACTATGGGACAATTTCAAACTACTTCAAGTTCAAACTGCAACTAAATTTCAAACTTTCAACTTTCAAACTATCCACTTATTGGGTAGGTGAATTGAAACGTCAAAGAAATCGTACCTAAATGTTGACTGAAAAAATGTTCTAATCATTTTGGGGATTGTCTAGTTTAATATTGAAGAAGCTCATCTTGATTTGGAAAAGTTCACTTCAAGAATAGATTTCAAAAATTTTAGACTAGCTTTGAAGAGTCTCCAGTTTAATTTCAAAAAAGGTCCAATTCGACGTATGAATGGTATTTATACCTCGACCGCCAGTCGTCTATGAAAACTGCGAATATTGATTGGAGGCGCTGATAATCGATATTCGCGCTTCACCTAACGCTGCGCCGCTCAGCAACTGAAGTATGAATCTCGCTCTATGCAACTATATAATGCACGCGGCGCAGCGACTCGCGCGTGCAAGGCGTGCGTATCGATTAATGTTGATCGAAAAATCTATATGTTTATAGTACGCGTCGGCAGCGAAGGCGACAAATATTCGCGCGTACATATCGACTTTTCCGGGCAATGGTTCGGCACAAATCGATTCGTGCACCTTGCAGTTAGGTTCTGCCCTCCATGAACAGACTCTAGGTCTGAAATTGATCTCTACGTATTGATCGGCACCTCTTCAAGTATTCTCGGTGCCATGTGAAGAAACCAGGTCCTTCATGCAGACCGCTGTATTTGTGCACGAAGCCGTATCGATCGTACATGCCGGACTCCTTCATCTTGTTGAACGCAAACTGGAAGATTAGCTGATTCCAGGAGTAAGAAGTGACACCAACATACGGCACCAACCGCAATCTGAAACCGCTCGTCGTCGCTGAGCATTCTTGCCTCTTTCCTCAACGCTTTTTGAAGGAGTTTCCCGCTTGGCAGCACACACTTGGAGTCGATGACCTTACCTGAAATTACCAGCAGTAATGGGTCGTGGAAAGCGACCTGTTTTCCCAGTATGCGGGGCTCATCCATCTGTCTGTCCGTGCGTCCGTACGCGCAAAATTAATGGCCGCTCGCATGGCTCCACTGAATTTTTTTTGATGACGTCACTCGAGTATGTTCACCTGTTTACGAACTTATATAAATGTAATATTTAAATGTAATATTATCGATCGACGTGCCGATATCAATCAATACTATCGATTTTCTTTCAGAAGTGTTTGAAGTGGGAATTACGCGAATATACTGACCGTTTGTCAAGCTTTACAACAAGAAAACGGTCCTAGTCCTATGGAAGAGCTAATCCACCCGTCCGTTTATCTGTCTCAATGTCCTTCCGCCTATTCCCACAAAATTAATGGCCGCTTGAGGGGACCGAGAGATCATGTACAACAGTGGGGTCTGATCGATCACTATCGATTGACGGAAATCTGAAAGCCGCTGGACCATCGTCAAAACAAGCAAGGAATTCCAGCCATCGATACTATCAATTGATGTTCAGAAACGAAACGAGTGCGCGAAGCAAGAGTCTTGCAAAAAAAGGAAAAATAATAAATATAAAAATAATATCAAGTGAAAATATACAGGCTTCGCGCTAGGTAACCGACCGCACGGCCTGTTAGTGTAATTAATGGCTGATCGATATTATTGATTTTCGTGTGACGACTGTCCGCTAAACGGAATTTTCAACATGTGCTGGACAATATCGATCGACCATTCGGTATCATCGGCTTTTGTCTAAAGTGGGAAATATCTGAATAATTTGGTCTGATTTCACAGTAAGTAGATAGTATCTATAAGTTGTCATATATCGGTGGATATTAGCCAGTTTTGGAGTGAAATTCCAGCCAAAGGTCAGCCATCTCACTCCTAATGTCACAGTCCGTATATTCCATGACTGCGTCCGAGCAAAATTAATGGCCGTTCGAAAGGTTGCTGTACTTGTAGACGAAATCTGCAAAACGATCGATAATATTGATTTTCGTGACAGCGGCGCGAATATGATAACCGCCATACGGCTGGAAGAACTACACAACATGCAATGAATAGTGATCGATAAATCGATGTCAATCGATGTTATCGATTTTTGCTCGGAATTAATGATTTTGGGATGACGTGGGTATGACTGCCGTGGAACTAATATTGAAGAACTAAGGATATTACTGGAGAAGTGACGCTGACCGTGCACAAGAAGCATCTGCAGCGAACTGACCAACCAATCACGTACCTCGCCTGCTAGTCGTGTGATTTGCTGGCCTGTCCGGTACCCGCCTCTTGCACACACCCAGGGAGACTTCCCCGGTAGTACCGAAATAGAAGAGAATGACTTACCACCGTAATAAGGACAGACGCACGTTAGAGTCAAGCAGGGCAGGTACTTCTTCTCCTCATCCGTCCACTCGTGCTCAACGTACACGTCATCGGCCGGCAGATTATGTTTACCGAATGCGGTCTCGTTCATAGTGGCCACTGGAATCTGAAGGCATTGATTAAGGACATGATTGAAGTTCTATAGAACGATAAAGGATAAAGGACGCGTTGATCAATTCCATTTGGGATGCGCCACGCACTCTACTTATATTGGAGGCGCGGTGACTTGCGGTGGCCAGCCGGACCTCTTGCAATCAGTCCGTGTATTCCTGAGTGCGTCCGAGCAAAATTAATGGCCACTCAAGAAGTTGCAGCACTTGCACGCAAAATCAGCCCAACGATCGATAATATTGATTTTTGTGAGAATGGCGCGAATATGACGACCGCCATACTGCTGGACGAACTATAAACACAGCGTGCAATCAATATTGATTGATCGAATAATCGATATCGATCAATGTTATCGACTTTTGCTCAGTCACACTTCTGCACAACAGCAGCTATTCGATGAGTAAAACTGTGCTGAATGCGCACCGGCAGATGCGCCCAGTGCTGCTCTCGAAACCACGGCTGATCCAGTGTCTCGGTGTATATCCGGCCATTCATCCTGTAGCTTCGTGTGGCCTTGTAGGCGGAGCTACCCAGAAATAGTGCGTAGATCACATGTAATAAAGTCAGCGACGACATGCGGTATCTGTAATAGCATTCATTGGGCAAAGAACGAAACAATGCGAGCATTTCAGAACGTTCAAGTCTATATGCAGCTGTCGAAACAAAAAAAACCGTAATGTACATAGCGGGCATTTGACCCGGGGCGGAGAACCAAAGCGGAGGCCAATATTATTTATTAATTATTTATTTAATAATTATTGTCAGATTAGAGACGCTGTCTCATGAGTCATGTCGTCGAAAATTAGGTGGGCCAGCCACGTAATGCGCTTCGCAGAGGCCAGCTGGACCAGAGCATTAAGCGACTGGATCTCGCTGGATGTCAGAAGAGCACGCCCACCAACGCTTTGTCGGACTTCTTCGTGAAACCCCTGAACCAACGATAAGACGCACTTCGTGTCTCTCGAGCGACGAAGATCTATTAGATCATTCTGGCACGCGACAGGGACGAATGGAGACGTTGCTGGCTACCAGCTGATCGCCTCTGAAACCGCTGTCAGTTCGTCCATGTTGTCGCAAATTAGGTGGGCCGGCTACGTAATCCTTTTTGTTGACGTTGATTGAATAAGAACCGAAGACGAATAGTGTCCGAAAAAAACGGAGTGCCCAGAATGCATGTTGGTCGCATGTAGTCGAAAGAGACTTAATCGAAAAATTCGACGCTGAGAATGGCCAACTGAGCTATTCTGGCACGCGACAGGGACGAATGGAGACGTTGCTGGCCACCAGCTGATCAATTAGCGGGACGACAGACGAATGTTGTTCAATGGAGAAGAGTGACGGAAGACCACTTCAGAAGAGAATGCGAGCAGAATCAGAGAAGAACAGCTAAAGGGCAGCCTCTAACGAACAGTTGGCTACTTGAACGTGACAAGGAAGTCGAGCACTCGCGACGCCGGGGAGGAGACTTCACCTCGACTTCGACGGTGACATTCCTTTTAAGGGAACACGTTCGATCAACCACGTGTGAATAACGTCGCTTGCCGCACAATTGCCGAATTTTCCGGGAAAACCGATATTTTTGTGATTTCTAATTCACCGCACTCGTTGGGAAGAAGAGCCATCCACACTCGCCGAATAGGACAACAACTCACGCACGTTTGGGAAGCTTACGCATGGCAGGACACATTAATGAGGCGACTCAGTGAACGAATAAAAATCGAAAAATCTTTCAAAAATCGAATGAAGAAACAGGTTGGTTTAAAGAAAATCCAACCCACTAAATGAATGAGGCCAAATGTACCGCTCTAAAACGACTCGCACAGCAAATTTACTTTAAAAATCATTTACCGACCCTTTAAAAAAAAATTTAAAAAACAGTTAGATGACTGCTGATAGACCTCTGACTGAGAAAGAACTAAAAAAGCCCGTTAAAAACGAGCGCTCCACGAAATCAGGTCAATGGCCCGACTGCAGACGGGTGTTCTCTCCGTGCGAATTAGGCGGCACGTCACCTTCAGACGTCTATTTACCAGTTCGTCAAATTTCCGACGATCATCAACCGACCGGCCTAATCACCGTCGTTTGACGAACAGATCGAACTTTTACGAAATTCGTCAAATTTCGTCCGTTAGGACTAAAAAATGGCATTTATATTGAGGCCATCGGCAATGACAGAGATCCCTTGGGAAAGGCGCACCTTCAGATTTAAGATGAATGAGGTTTGGTGGACCGTACCTGACCACTCTTTGGAGCACGTCTTCTGGCAGAACTAGAACTATGTGGGTGTCTGAATCGCAGATGCAGAGTTGAAGGGATGCCAGACGGCAAATGTGACGAATGTTATGCTGCAGGGGGAAAAAACACTTCCTTGTGAAGTGGAGTGGCTGTGTAATAGACCAGTCTTTGACGGCGTTATTCTAGGTATGCAGTACGTTGGTCGACTTCTCTCACAGCGAATTGGCCTACTGGTTGCGCTAGTTTGCCCCATTGGGGAATGGAACCAGGAATCGCGGAAAATGGAACTGCTGCCTCCGCTCTTCTGTTCTAATGAAGAAGTCCTGCATAAATGGAGAGGGAGAACGGAATGTGGAATTTAGATGAGCGGAATAGCACGCTTCGTGTACCACAATATCGACAGTGAGGTCGACACATGGCGTGGCGTGGTATACTGTGACGGAGTCGTTTAAGGAGTCTGTCCCCTATCCATGTGTCTCCAGCTTCGACCCCAGTTTCTCGCGTTTCTTTGTGTCTTCCCGCCATGAAGACTCATACCTCATTTGAATTTGAATTGAAATTTGAATCTCGGAAGATCTCGAAGCACCTCCCGCGCTCCCGCAAAAGGGCGCCAAAACAGGGCATAAAAGCCGGTCCAGACTTGTAACAGGGTTCATTTTCTCCTCTGCCTCTGCATTGCCTTGTTTTTCGATTCTCATTCGCCTCACATTGCTGTTTCCGTATAAAGTATTAGGTTGTAACGAATTAAATGGCACTGGCTCGCTCCATTTTTTGGCGCGTCTTTACGCGTTTAATCAAGAACAAACCGTAACATGTGGCATAACATTTAGAAGCGCAAACTTTGCTCTACCGGTGAGTACCAAATTTTCTATGTAAAAGTGGGAAAACTTCAGAGTTTTATTGACTTTTTTGCAGATGGACAAAAGGGTAATCCGAGGCATTTACTTGTATGAATTCAAGCTGGGCACTACAGCTAAGGAGGCGGACGAGAAGATCAACGCCGCATTCGGTCAAGGATGTTCCACAATTCGGACGACGTATCGTTGGTATCAGAAGTTCCGGAATGGCGATGAGAGCTTGGAAGAACATGAAGGTCGTGGGAGGCATAGTGATGTTGATGAGGACAAGCTGAGAGATGTGGTAGAGGAGAATCCACACAAAGGTACCAGGGAGATAGCGAAGGTTCTTGCCTGCAGTCACAACACAGCTGCCCGGCATCTGAAGGGAATTGGAAAGAGCAAAAAGCTGGAAAGATGGCTGCCTCACGAGCTGTCTGAGGAGCAAAGAAACCGACGATATGAGATCTCGTCCGCACTGCTTTTACGGAACGAAACGGACCCATTCCTTGATCGCATCGTAACCTGTGACGAGAAATGGATACTGTACGACAACAGGCGGCGATCGACACAGTGGGTGGACAGCGATGAGAGCCCCAAGGTTTTTGCGAAGCCGGAATTGCACCAAAAGAAAGTAATGGTGACAGTATGGTGGTGTTCGCTGGGAATTATTCACCACAGCCTCCTCCCTCCCGGTGAATCCATCACGGCAGAGAAGTACTGCATTGAAATTGAAGAAATGATGAGAAAGTTGAAGGATATCCGGCCGCCTTGGTAAACCGAAGGCGAGTTCTCCTTCTGCACGACAATGCTCGCCCCCATGTAGCACGAATGACGTTGCAGAAATCGAATGAGCTGAGCATTGAAACTCTGCCACATCCTCCGTTTTCTCCCGATCTCTCCCCAACAGACTACCATTTCTTCAAGCATCTTGGCGACTTCTTGGTAGGGAACATATTCAAATACCAACAGGATGCCGAAAGTGCCTTCGAAGATTTCGTCTGGTAACTTCGTGGTTGATCGGGTGAGTTCGTCCTCTGTACCAACCGTTAGCAGAAAGAACAGCTACTCTCTGCTGCGCGTGTCTGTGCAGATGATTTGGACCCTGTCCATATTAAAAAGCGTTCACGCCGCGATTTTCATATCGGGTTGGCCGAAAACGGTGTAGATGTTCTCGACGCTCCACTGGTTCATTTGCTACTGGTATCGATTCAATCGAATAATACGGCGGAAGGCAGCTGCAGACATGATTAATTTATTAGACACCATAGAGGCAATGAAAGTCACAAAATGAACACGAGGAGCAGCCACGAGATGAAGAGCGGCTTCCATTCGAACACGTGTCGATCACAGCACTTGCTTCGCATTGAGCTGAAATGAATGAGAACATGCTGCAAACCGGCCTGGCTAAAGGGAGAATAAGCCAACTAACCACGCCGAACACTTTGCCGTTGTTGAACTGAACGATGTTCTCAGCGATCTCGCTGGCGACTCGCAGTTGAGCATCGATGGTCGATGCCCCCAGATGAGGAGTGCAGATCGCCTTCGGGTGCTGCACGAGATCGCGGCACGTCGGCGGTTCCTACAACACCCACGTGCTCTTCAGCAGTCGCTTCTAATCAGAGGAGCCGAGATCTCGGCTGGTCATCTCCAGCCTCTTTTGTTGAGGAAGAAACCTCCATAACTATGTCGAGCTGCTCCTTCAGCGTGGCCATGTCAGAAACTACCCTCCCAAATGTCATTTCGTTCTGCAGGAACCTATTCTGACGGCTAAGAGACCACGAAGACGACGCCGTGAGAAGTTCCTTTCGACTTTCGATATTGTTTCGACCTTCTTACGGCGTCGTTTTCGTGGTCTCTTAGCCTTTTCGATGGATTCCTGCAGAGTGAAGTGGCATTTGGGAGGATAGTTTCTCAAGTGACTTCGACTTTTCCACACTCTGAAGAAGACGAAAACGCCAAAACGTAAGCCGGAACGAAGTCCTGTAGCAACGTTCACTACGCTGAAGAAACTGCTCGTCTATTCCAAGGTCTACTGGGCTTGTTATTCCACCCGTAGCAGGACAGGAAGAAGATGCATCACTAAACCAAGGACAGAGCAGTACGGCTCACCTCCAGGAATACGTCGAAGGCCGCTCCTCCGACCTGACCCGTATTCATCGCGTCCACCAAATCGCGCTCGTTCACGATTCCACCACGAGCCACGTTGATTATTCTCACTCCCTTCTTGCACTTGGACAGAACTGAAAGTGCTCGATTCTTCTTTGTGACTGATTGAATACTAACTGTTGTTGCCACACCTTCAGCGTCGATCAGATTTGTCGTCTCAGCGAGCAGAGGCACATGAACGGTGATGAAGTCGGCCTGAGGCCAGATCTCCTTCAAGGAGAACAGCTCGATGTCTAGCTCTGCTGCCGCCTGAAATGCATTCTCTCACTATGTGACATCTAAGGATGGCTGGATTTGGATTCGAAACCGACAAACCTCCTTAGCGAGCATTGGATCGTACCCGATCACTCTCATTCCGAACGCTCGTAGGCGCGAGGCCACCTCCCTGCCAATTCTGCCGACGCCCAGCACTGCCAATGTTCGACCGAAAATCTGAAACTTGGTGATAACGGCTGTCGCAAATGCGATGGTCACTCCCTTATATTTCAAATTTCCGTGGGCTACCGTATCCGCTCGGGACCCCGATGAGACGCTCCTGAGGACCTGCCTACCCGCGCTCCCTATTGATCGGCGCAGGCCCCGCTGAGCGCCGCTTCCCCCCCCACAGGCTCAGTCTATACTTTCGTCGGCACGTAGAGTGGTTGCGTGGGCGCGGCTCTGAGGCATCGCACGCTTGAGCCCGCCTCCATCACAATCCCGGGGGTACTTCGGGCAAAGCCTTGCCGCTCCTTTCACTCATTACAGTCGGCCGCATTCCTGGGAGGATGGCTACCATCCATTCTGGGTCTTGGGTTCCTGGTTACCTCGTAGCGCCAAGGGGCAAACCTTGCTCAACAGGGGCGTGTACCCTCGCGAGCGGGGCCACCTGCTCCTCCACTCTACAAGAAATGGAAAACAGCGCCTGCCTAAGAATAGATCGCGAGTTCTTGGCAAAACTCTAGGTCCCTATTTTTCCAAACAATAGGAGGCTAATAAGGTCTACGCATCTTTGCTCCGTTGGAGTATTCACACCTTGTCTTGCTCGGGTTGTAAAATTAATGCTAATCTGATCGCTCACCTCTTCGCCCATGAACTCCTTTCTCTCCCATTTTCCAGCCTTCATAGAAGCATCTGCTTGAGGCACATGTCGAGTAAGACTGAGTATGAGAATGCATGTGAGTTCGGCCGCCGATCGAGAATTCGCCTCTGAATTTATGGACAATCAGAATGAGCAATCAGCCGTCGAAATTTAGACGTAATTGCGTAGAAAAGGGTAGTATTGTTCTAATAGAATCACTTGGAAGTAGCACCTCCATACCCAGTGTGTGAAGAATAAAATGAATACCGTAATGATAACATGTATCACAATATCTATCCTGGTACCGTACAATAGAGCACAGTATGAACTACTTTATATAGAAAGAAGAAGGAGTGTGGCCGTACCAACAGTTTTGTAAGTTTATAATTTTTCACTAACAATCTTTAGCAACAAAAAAAATGTTTTAAAATTGTTTCAAAATTAAACAAATTTAAACAAATTGTAATAAATTCTTTTCTAAGGTTAAATATGTTTATATATACAATTCAATAAATATTTTTCTTTAAGCATTTTATATTAAAGAATTTTCAACAAATAATACTGACAAAAAATTAGAATAAATAAATAAATAAATAGCAAAAATAAATTTTAAAAATTTAATAAATAAATAATAAAAAATAAAAAAAATTAAAATTATTATATTAACATAAATAAATATTAAAATAAATTATAACACCTCTCTCTTCACTGATGAGCCACCGGGGAGGTGTTATAATTTACAAGGTTCGTCTGAAGGAAGGTGGCGAAACGAACCATAAAAGTTATTGTCTTGGTTCTTCAAATTATTAAAATGTATTTAGACGGTTTTATGACGGCACTTGCCAGTAAGCCGTGCTCATGGAGGAGCATTCTGATCAAAAATTACAGATCTTTAAAATGGTTAAAATAATTTTTTGTTCAAGGAAAATTAAGAATGACTTTTTAATTTTTTTTTTTAATTTTTAACTTCTAGACACAATCTCGTGTAAATTCCGACCACGATTCCATTTTGAATTGCGCGCGTGTGGCCGCGACGCCCGCAATGCAAACTCGGCGTTCGATTAGAGCGCGCTAACCCAAAGGGCTGCAGAACCCCTGAGCGACGAAAGCAGTTTTCACACGAGCAGCACACACCCACTATCTACCAGTCAAGTCCCGCCATGATTGCCAGTCCCGCTACACCCCTGCGTGATCGAACTACCGTAGACGCTCCGTGGCACGGTCCCATATGAGTGGAGCGCCTTTGGGTTAACGCGCTCTAATCGAACGCCGAGTTTGAGTTGAATACGAACGCGTCGCGGTCACAAGCGCGCAATTCAAAACGGATTGGTGGTCGGAATTTACATGAGAGTGTTAGACATCAGTTGAAATTGAAGCATTGTAGCTGAACGATGCACTTCTAATTCGGCGGAACACTAACGAGGTGTATTCATGACGAGCACTTTGTTCTCGGACGCCGCGTCCACGTCGATGTTGTCGACGCCAGTTCCGGCCCTTCCCACCAATCTCAGACGACCCTTAGCGCCGACTTCGATGAGCTCCCTGGTGATCTGCAACATGAAGACGATTCGTCGACGATTTTTCCATGAAATGTGCGTAAAAACGTAAGTACAGAGAGAATATCCGAAAGGTTCTAGGTACAATGGCATCTTATCTCATCGCAGCCGTTAGTCATTTGCGGAGGGAAATTAGTAAAAAAAAATCCAACCTACCTTCGTCGCACTGCGCACAATGACAGCGTCATGTTCTGGCAGCAACTTCTTCAGCTCATCGACCGACTGCTTCGTTTTAATCGTCACCTAAAGACACACACACACAGAGATCAGTTCTGTTTTCTAGAGTGAACCGTTAAAAAGTGACACTGTACCTCAATTCCGCTTCCACGAAGCACATCCACACATTCTTTCTCGATGTCGTCTGCAATCAGCACCTTCGTGATCTTCATCTCTGCACGAATTCTGTGTGGTAATCTGAAATGGCAAAACATGTAAGCTAGAGTGCTAGAGTGTCGGTGGTTCAGAAAATGTCCTTCAGTACACACATTCAGAAGTTGTTCGACACAGTTCACCTCAAATTTGGGTAATTAAACCAAAACTTTAATGTACAATTACAGTACACATTAGAGCGTCCTAAAAGCATCCTACAAAAGAATGAAGAATAGAAAAAATGGAACATGAGATACAGGGTGTTTCAAAGAAATTTATATACTGTTTGAGAGGAGATAACTCTGCTCACAGTAGAGTTGCTGACGATGTTAAAGGGCTATATGAAAGCGTAAAAAAATAGAAATATCCTGACATATGAGCGGTATGGATTGCGACAGGTACTGGTCTGAAACCTTCCATTTTACACATCGATTGTGATCCGCTTGAATACTTGTCATACTTTCCCTAGAAAGTGGCCCTATTGATTGATTTGTGAGTCTTTTAAGGGTTAAAACTTAAAAAGGCACTATCGCTTGCAAATAACATAGTAAAATAGCAGTCAAGATTGTGCCATGTCACCGCCTAAAACCTTGCATTTCAGACTCGATTGATTGCTGAGGAACCGCACGCACAATTCAATTTAACGGCAAATCTCCTCTGCACTTCGCGTGCTCAATTAGTAGCAAGATTAGGCCAAGCATTCAGCCCATGCACAATCAATCGAGTCTGAGAGTCAAGGGTTTAGGCGAATGCATAGCGCAATCTTGACCATTTGCGCGCCACAGAAATCTCGTTATCCTGAGCTTGCGTATGAGTCTCAAAGACCTTCAAAAGCTTTATTAGCAGCCATGTTAGAACCTTACAAGTAGCAACTATATAGTGTACTTTTAAGTTTAAACTTTAAAAGAAGCACGAATCAATCGATACGACCACTTTGTGGAGAAATTATAACAAGTATTCGACTGAAACACAATCAATCGAGTGTAAAATGCAAGGCTTCAGACGAGTGCATGGCGCACTCCACGTCATTCATATATCAGGTTTCCTCTTTTCTTGAGACACCCTGTACATCAATACACTTCTTCCGAATTGAACGTCTTTCAAATCGAAACGTGCTTCTTACAGGTTAAACTTTCCAAGATGATCAGAATAATTTTTGTGAACTTTTTTTAAGAAGCTGCCCGAATAAGTAAAATAATTTAATGAAAATTTTATTTTTTAGAAAATTTTTTAAAAAATCTGAAATTTATGTTAAGGCGCAGCAATGCAGCAATGATGTCATGCATCAAAAGCTGGATCGCGCCATGTACTCAAAAAGTTCAACGCAACGTTTATTTGATTGAAAGTGCAAATACTGCCTACATGCAGCTGAAAGATAGAATATGTTTTTTTTACAATTTTTTATGTTACAGGGCACTTTCAGGTGTGAAACCACGTGCAAACAAAGATTTTGCTGACAATTGAACAAAAACCGTGACGTTTCGGACGGGGGCATAGCGCAGTCTGTTCCTGCTACTCCAGAAAAAAACAATAGCCGCCTTCATGCTTTTTGAAGCGAACTTTAAACCGTTGTTTTTCCTTAAAAAAAAACGTTTTTTTTTTATAAAATTTCAAACCACGTGTTCTCTTATTGGGAAGCAAACTAGAACTTTCGAGAAAGTTATACTAAAACTTTCCTTGAACAAAAAATTATTCGAACATTTTTGGAGAGTCTCTAGTTCAGTGTAGAAGCTCATTTTGAATCGGAAGGGTTCGAATTGATTTCAAAAGACTTAGCCCCAGTTTATACTTTCGCCGGCACGCGGCGCGACACCACGATCGCCGTAGATATCGATTTTTCGCGCCGCTCGGTCGATATCGATCCCGACCATCCTGCCGCGCCGCACAGCGGCGCAAGTATAAACTAGGGCTTAGGCCAGCTTAGAAGAGCGTCAAATTTGACTTGAAAATTGTGTATAAAAAAATTTCGAGTGTTAATTTCAAACGACCATTTCAGCGCTTTTCTTAGAGATATTTTGAAGCGCTATTCGAATCGATGACGGAGTTGCCGATGGAATTTCATTGGAAACGATTTTCTCCCATTTTTAGGAAACATCAGAAGAAATTAAACTAAACCCTATAAAAATTCAAGCTCTCTGTATCAAAAAACAAGCATCTACGCTGCGATGTTCGATATGATTAGGGCATGAAAAAATTCTCATTTTTCATTAAAGCAGAATTTGAAAAAAAGAAAAGGCTTCAAATGCACCAAAAACCGGCAGAAAACTGTACTTATAGGAAAGCAAGCTATTCAATTCTTGTTATCCTGGTTGTCGAACGATCAGAATGAGGGGCGCTCCCACCCACTAGGAGAGATCCCTTCGTGAGCCCTCATGGTTGGTGTAAACCCTCCAGAACTCTAGACGGATGCATGTCTCAGTCCTCTGGAATGGTATCTAAACATGGACGGAACGAATCAGACAGCCTGAGTGGGTAAGGCTTAACCCAGCTATAGACCTCTGGGTTTACGAGGCAGTTCAGGCAGGAGACGACGAAGAGGAGACAATGGCAATGGAACACTGGGACGACAGACTTCTGAAGAAACTCGGCCGAAGAGGTGGGGTGGGGTGAGGTGCCATTGGGGGAGGTGGTGTGACCAGAGGAGTCGCCGTCGGGTCAGCATGTGCATCGAGAAATGGGCTGAGGTCAAAGGGGCAACTGCCGGACAATTACGGTCTGGAGTGATGCAGTAAGGACAGTTTGGATCTGTCCTAGTGGGGAGGGAGGGCATTTCACTCTGTCTGTAGGACAACTGAAAGTGACAACTGCATTGTCCTTTACACGGACGGCACACTGAACTGGCCTACGAGAGGACCGTTCAGGGGTTTTTCCAGACGGAAGGGACCATACTGTTGGCGTTCCGCTTCTCTAACGTATCCCTCCGACTAGGACGGATCCTGCAATTCCACGGTATTCGACAGTCGTCGACATTGTTTACACCAAGATAGCGACCATATGAACCCCTATGGGTGTCAGAGATCCATTGAACCCGTCCTGATTGGTGCGGTGCGTTCTCTCTCATATGTAGGCCATATTCACGACTAGTACTCCTTCCTATACTACCTGCAGTTCGGCTTCTGACACTCAAACCAGAAACCTACATTCATCTTCATCGCCTATGTGCTAGCAATTTTCGAAATTCTTCACTTAAAAACTGCCAGCGTCCGACATTTGGTTGGAACTTGTCGTTAATGTGGCCTACGTTGAAGGCCTAGATGGCATCAGCTTATCCAAATCAATCACAGAGCGTTCAGTCATCCTCCTGCTGTCAAGACAGCGACCATATGAACCCCTATGGGTGTCAGAGGTGCACTGAATCCGGCCTGATTTGTCCGGTGCGTTCTCTCTCTCAAGTGTAAGCCATATTCACGACCAGTACTCCTTCCTACGTTGGAAGTCGTTGGCTGTCAAGATAACGACCGTGCGAACCCCTATGGGTGTCAGAGATCCATTGAACCCGTCCTGATTGGTGCGGTGCGTTCTCTCTCATATGTAGGCCATATTCACGACTAGTACTCCTTCCTATACTACCTGCAGTTCGGCTTCTGACACTCAAACCAGAAACCTACATTCATCTTCATCGCCTCTGTGCTAGCGATTGTCGGAATTCTTCGCTTAAGAATTGCTAGCGTCCAACATTTGGTTGGTACTTGTCGTTAATGTGGCCTACGTTGAAGGTCTAGATGGCATCAGCTTATCCAAATCAATCACAGAGCGTTCAATCATCCTCCTGCAGTCAAAACAGCCACCATATGAACCCCTATGGGTGTCAGAGGTCCACTGAATCCGGCATGATTGACCCGGTGCGTTCTCTCTCAAATGTAGGCCACATTCACGACCGGTATCCCTTTTTACTCTAGCTGCAGTGGCGTTTCGACTAAATTCGACCCTTAAAGCAAAAATTTGTGCTAGCGATGTCAAGATTAATGGAAAGTCGGACAGGATAGTGATTTGACCATTTTGGGCACGTTTAGCGCAAAGGAGGAAGGCGATGACTTCCGTGAGTAGGGCCTAAAGTTCGGTTCCCGTGCAGGCAAAACCTAGTTTTCCATGCCTTCTGGATAATTCAGTGGTTGCTTTGGAAAGGATAAAGCACTGACATCCATCTCTATCAGCTGGCCATAGAAAATTGAAATGTTGACGAAATGCAGATTCAAATTGCCCTAACGAAATGCCTTAGAAATAGAACGTCCGGCGCATTCCAAACAGAGGCCGATTAACCCTCCTCCTTAGTTTTCCGTTCGAATTCCCCTATCAGTGTGTTCTGGAATGGTGTACGGCGTTTTGATTTCTACCCTTTCCGCTTCGGGAAAAGCCTGAAGAGTATGGTTTTTGAGAGAGGGAAAATCGTCAGGAACTTTAGGTGCTAGGAATAAGCCATGCACACATCTAGGGCGCCGAAACTGAAAGAGGTGGGCATCTCGTAAAGGGTTAGAAAACGCCGATCTTTATCGTTGTCTACACCTTAAAAAATACAATTAGATCTCTATCGAAGTGTTTGATGGTTTGTTTGTTTATTTCTTTCTTTTTTTTTCTCTGCAGAACAATCACCATGCCTGAAAATCTGTATTTTTTTGTAGAAATTATCTTAGCTTCCTTCTTCAGATCTTCCTCGAAGTCACCTGGGAGCGGGACGTGTCCTTCTCATCCGCAGTCGCTGCGTCTCGCACAGTTCGAAGGTAGGTCAGAAGCAAGTCTTTCGTGAGTGATGAGCTTTTCTGATCGCCATGAGTTCACCTGCGCCAATAAGTGTAATATTTTTATAAAATTTTTATTTCTAGAGAAAAAATAATAAATAATAAGAATAAAGAAAATATAATAATAATATAAGAGGAAAATATTATTTTCTCCTAAAGCACAACGAATAAGGAATCATATAGCGCACTAAAAGGCCGGATTGCACCATGCACTCGGTAAGCTCGTCGCGATTTTTATTTAATTGGTTGTGAAAGCGCTGCTTACAGGAAACATCTGAATAAGGATATGTGTGTTCTCTGCACTTTTATTTTTGTATCGTTTACAGACGTGAAGCTCCATGCAAACAGAAATTTTGCTCTCAATCGAATAAAAACCGCAAACTTTCGGCGGACGAGGGCATGGCGCAATCTCCGTTTATCCTCAAAAATTGAAGGTGAATTAGAACTTCAAAGACAGTTGCACTAAAAATCTCTTTGGACGAATATAGTTTTCCAACCTTTTTGGAGAATCTATAGTTTAATGTACCAGAAATGCATTTCGATTCGGAAGAGTTCGCTTTGATTTCGAAAGTCTTAGGCTTAGGCTTAGAAGAAAGTCAATTTGGTTTGAAAAGCGTCCAATTTGATCTAAAAAAGCGCAATTCGATCAAAAGATGGTATATGCAAATAAATATAAGTGAATTAAGTAACCGTTGAACCCGAAATTGTAGATCCCTACCTCTATGTTCAACTAAAATCACCTGATTAACCCAAAGATGAATCAAAAGAGAAGACTACTCAGTACGTTGATCGCTAGGCACCCGGCATGTTGTCGCCGAAGGACACCTGAAGCAACTCCCCAGGACAGCAGGTGTAGCCCTGCGAGGGACCGTAAGAGGTGCGAAGAGCGCAACGGGTCAGCGAACGTGGTCGCGACCCAGCGGACAGGCGGCAATCACTCCAACCCACAGGGGAGTGGAGGTAAAGAACCTACATTGCAGGGGTACCGAACGGAACGGACAGTTTCGTGGTTTAATTTAGTAGAAAAGTGGACCTTTTGATTCACATTGCGATCCAGGCGATCGACGCCATTATATCCTCCAGAGGGCTTTAGTAGGACCTCGACTCCAACCACGTCAGCCAAGTATTATAAGTGATGTTCTGCGGTCTGTTTTCCCTGGAAATTGAGAAGTGTTGAATGTCGTTCTTTTCCGACGAAGGTGACGGTTTACAGGCAACCAGCTGTTCGTCTGACTGAAGCGAGCTGACGAGCGTTATTTTTCTAGCATATGAGGGCACGATGGAGGTGCTTGCGAAGGACCTACTGGCAGCCATAGACGCTGAGCATGTCTCATTAACAACAACGAGAGCGAGTCCACAGGAGAATGCCTGGATGGCCAAGGTGGTTCAGGTTAGTCCCGCTTTAGTCTCTCACCGACCGCCCTACGCAACACGTGTTTCTTGTCGTATTGCAGAAGTATCTGATCACGCAGAGGGGAAAGAGGAATCAAACAATCAGACGGCAAGTGACAACTTTGGGATTCAATTACGAGGATCGTCGCAAGAGCTTGCTCCTTCCAGAGCTCCATCGATGGTGGAAGCCGTGCCAGCGTTCACGATTTCGCGAAAAGAAACAGTTCTCTTTTTAGAGGCATGTCGGCGGAAGTGGTGCTCGTGAATCTCGAACGGTCTGCGTCTATGGAAGGAAGTTACGGCCTTTGAGTGGTGAAGTGTGGTTTACACTTTCAATTCAATAAACGTCTGCAAAATGATTGAGCAGCAGCCGAGAAATGTGAGATGCGTTGTGTCGTGCCGCAGGGGGAGCTCCGCCCGTACATCGGTGGAGGCCGAAGTCCCCTCTACGATCCGAGCTGTGGCATGTTGGATCCGCGGCTCGCGACAGTGGGCTTGTGCTGCCACGCGGTTATTCCTACCCGAAAGGCCCTTAGCGGATCTTGATTGCAGCGTGCGTGCGGTCAGAGACGACAGAGGCACGCACCCTCTGCGTCTCTGCCGGCTTCTAGAAGCTTCGGCGGCGGCGACGTGTCGATCGACGCGTTTGACCAGGTCGATCGACCGGTCCGGCCCAGCGACGGCGACCTGTGAGGACTTGTCGGACGCGAGTCACGACATTATGTGTAGCTGATAGCGCTGACGGAAAGGGCGCCGCTTCTCGTGCGGATCTCGGATCAAGACTTAAGTTTGTGGCTAGTTCAGGCGAAGTAAGCCCCTCCCCTTCGAGGTCGGTGAAATGGTACCGGAAAGAGACACTGACTTGTCCATTTTCTGGACACTGCAAGACGTTGTACAGGTCACTCAGGTTATTCAAATTGCCTCCAGGTCATCTCGTAAAGGTCGATTTTCTACTTTTCTTCATCTCTTTCATAGCGATGAAAATAGTCTCGGACACATTTGAAAGTGGACAACCTTCACAGTAGGCATTCGAGTGATTTTCACCAGACGGGATTCAGTTAGCTTCTGAAAATCCGCTCTGGTGAACATCCCCTTATCTGAATCACTCTGAGACCAATGCTTCTCGAAAACACCATTTTATCTGCATCCATTTATCAGGGATTTGGAAAAAAATGACGGAACCGAATCATCCGCATCGGCGTCGGATCCAATGTAGACTATGTTTTGCTCTTCGTTGCCTGACAGCTTGGTATAAATTCCTTTATCGCGACCGACGTTTCGACAAACTCGTCTTTCTCAAGGTCTGAAAGAAGCTCGAAATGTTTGTCTCTGCAAGGCTCATTGGGTCAGAAACGTCGCGTCTACCCTTACAAGAACAACGTGCCCATAAGAGTGTTAAGAAGAAAGGCCACATCTGCCCCCAACCAACTCATTGATATCCCACCAGCGCCAAGAAACCGGCTCAACTGGTCGCCATGGAGCAAGTGAGACATACTGGTTCGGTCAGATACATATACTGCTCTGAGTACGGTGGTATTGAGAATGTATACGAAGCAGTATACGACATCTCACAGCTCACACAAAGGGATGAAAGGCAAGAATTCACTGGTAATGGAGATGCACTCGTTCCTGTTGTTCATGGATGGATTGCGCCTGTGAATCCAGAAGGCCTCAAGAGCCTTTTTGGTCCCTATTTCGCTCTCATGATCCAACACTGTGCACTTCACATTAAAATCGTCACCGGAGTGGGCTTCCCTTCGGTGTTTTCCAAGCAGGGTTAATAAGCTCTGCTTCCTCTTTCCAGCAAGATGTTCCTTAACGCGGATGCCCAGCAGCCTCCCAGTTTCCCCAATATATAATTCATCTAACATCTTGCTGGAAAGAGGAAGCAAAGCTTAATAACCCTTTTGGAAAACACCGAAGAGAAGCCCACTCCGATGACGATTTTAATGTGAAGTGCACAGTGTTGTATCATGGAGCGAAATAGGGATCAGAAAGGCTTTTGAGGCCTTCTGGATTCACAGGCGCAATCCATCAATGAACAACAGGAACAAGTGCATCTCCATTACCAGTGAATTCTTGCCTTTTATCCCTTTGCGTGAGCTATGAGATGTCGTATACTGCTTCACATACATTCTCAATACCACCGTGCTCCGAGCAGTATATCTGACCGAACTAGTGTGTCTCACTTGCTCCATGGCGACCAGTTGAGCCGGTTTCTTGGCGCTGGTGGGATATCGGTGAGTTGGTTGGGGGCAGATGTGGCCTTTCTTCTTAACACTCTTAAGGGCATGTTGTTCGTGTAAGGGTAGACGCGACGTTTCTGACCCAATGAACTCTGCAGAATCAAACATTTCGAGCTTCTTTCAGACCTTGAGAAAGACGAGCTCGTCGAAACGTCGGTCGCGATAAAGGAATTTATACCAAACCTTTCGGGCAAAGAAGAGCAAAACATAGTTACAAAATGCCCAGGTTTCAAGAAAGTCGAACTTGGACACCAATGTAGACTATTTAGGACAGTTTTGCACTTTTCTAAGCGACTGTAAGGAGGAAATGTTCTACTTGAACGTGTATAACAGCACCTGCTCCGCTTTGAACAACGAAGAAGCCGACGCTATCTTCGATTTTTCTAACGGCCTCTTCATACTTCGCGACGGGGGGAGCGATTTGTCGGCTGGACAAACCGATTCGAGGTATCGATTTTTGCTGGGAAATCGCTTCGCAAATATCGATACGTATGATTTGCACGGCTGAACAATCGCTCCGGTCGCGAAGTATTTACATGAGACCAGTAGAGAAAGGCCAGCCAATAGATGCTCACCATGAAAAAGATGTTTATTCACCTGAAAAACACTTCCTGGAATCAGCCGACATGACGAAACGACGAAACAATAAGGACCGTGATAATGGACGATGATGAGGATCAAGATTAGCACAACTGTCTACACACACTTATCATGGAAAACGTATCTAGGCTAAGACGAAACGATGCGCAAAACAATGTGTTTCAGACGGTAACAGTGCATGGTGCTCATAAACAAAATACGGATAACATAAAATGATGGAGGAACTCCCTTCAAGGTTACAATGATGGACAACTACTTCAGCAATAAACGATTACTACACAGATTTCCGAATAAAACGCATGTTTCACATGCAGCGGAATGGTATCAGCCTCCCTGAAATGAAACAAACATCGTGGAAATCAGTTCGAAAAATGTGATTCCGCTGTTCTTGTGCGGATCTCGAAATTAACACTTCTTCACAATGTCTCGGCTCACTAGATTGCCCAAACAACGCAACAACTGAACTGCTCTGAAGCTGGAACCGACAGAGGTGGATGAGGGTCAAGGAGTAAGGTCCTTTAAAGCGTTTTATTGCTGCAACTTTTGCGCTGATTTATTCTTCAGACGTCGGCTGCTCAGCGTCATGAAAGCCAACAGTATCGATCGCCTACGCGAAGCAATCGATACTGGTGGCTTTCATGTCGCGCCGCCGCCTCGCGACTGAAGCATAAACCCCACCAAGGTGAGAACATTGAATGACGTCCGCTGTAACCTTCCTACGACATAAACAAGTAACTAAATAGGGAAGGGTTTCGACCTCCCATGGAACTTCAAGATGAGACCAGGATCATTAGAAAGAGCTCGGAATGCTGATTACGAATATGGGTGTTAAAATTGCAAAATGAAATTCCTGAGCGAGTTATGGCCTGCCGAATGCGACGGGGCCTCACCACAGTCCGGCCGTGCGATGCACCTGGCGCGAGAATGGTGAGTCATCGGGGCCCCGTAAGAGGGGACCGCCAGCTGCGGCGGTGGCGTAGGGGTAGTGCTCCTCCTCGTCAGGTGCGATGTCGTTGGTTCGGTCCCCATGGCGACCGGTTTTTTTGCACACCATAATTTATCTTCGAAATGATCTTTTGTTCTGAATTATGACACGTATTTGATTAAATAGCGAGGAAAACTACCATACACGCTTTGTAAAATGCTTGAAGGCAAGAAACTGGTATGGTCAAATTTTAATTTACTATTTTGCACAAGTAGAGACCAAATCATATATTGAACAACCAGAGGTGTTTCTAACAACCTTGGCATTCGTGGAACAAAGCAAAAAAATGTGTGAAGCAAAAAGGGAAGTGGTAAGTGTAGGATGAGGAAGAACAAAATGTCGTTGTTCTACTGCACTTTTGACTGATCGGGAAGCCCAAAATGTCGTTGATCTACTGCTTTTCTTCACTCACTATGTCCTTTTCACCAGCAAAGGTGGTGTCCACTCTTCTTGCTGAATTTTGGGTGCCAGACGACAACGATGCACCAACTCGTGAAGAGAAGATGATCGCTAGAAGGTTCGCAGCTATTCTACGTGACGGTGCGGCAGCTTCAGTTGATGTGGAAACGGATGAAAATTTGGGATAAGATGTGTCTACTGATGACGAGTCCGATTGGGACCATTGTGATGACGAGGGCGAAGAAAACGCGAGTACATCCATCAGAATGTTATTCACTTTGACAACACAGCATTTTTACAAGCGTGTATGGTAGTTTTCCTCGCTATTTAATCAAATACGTGTCATAATTCAGAACAAAAGATCATTTCGAAGATAAATTATGGTGTGCAAAAAAACCGGCAGCAATGGGGACCGAACCAACGACGTCGCACCTGACGAGGAGGAGCACTACCCCTACGCAACCGCCGCAGCTGGCGGTCCCCTCTTACGGGGCCCCGATGATTCACCATTCTCGCTCTAGGTGCATCGCACGGCCGGCCTGTGGTGAGGCCCGTCGCATTCGGCAGGCCATAACTCGCTCAGGAATTTCATTTTGCAATTTTCACACCCATATTCGTAACCAGCATTCCGAGCTCTTTCTAATGATCCTGGTCTCATCTTGAAGTTCCATGGGAGGTCGAAACCCTTCCCTAGTAAGCACAGTCGACACTGAAAGAGCTGAGTGACGCCTTGGGAGTTGGAGAAGTGGCTGGGTCCGCCAAGTCCCGTCAAAGACGTTCCAAAACCACATCCCACCTGGCGAACTGGCGTCTACAGCCTTACCAGGAGACTATCTCAACGGTAGGTCGGAACGGCCCAAGTGTTGTATATGGGCAGAATCGCCTCTCTCTGGTAAACCACAAAACGCAAACATCTCCACCTCAATACAACTCTGCGCAAAGTTAGGGACGACGGAAGTTGTTGGGCCCTTAGCGGCGTCAGCCCTATGCGTGCACGTCGAGGGCGGGCTCAAATTGTCTGGAAACAGCGATTATGGAGATTACGCCGCCCCTCTACCTATTGCGCCACCACCGCTTGCTCATCATCGCTGTTTCCAGCCACTTAAGCCCGGTCTCCGCCTGCAGGCAGAGGGTTAACGCCGCCAACGGCCCCAACTCCGCGCAGAGTTGTATTGGGGTCGAGATATTTGCACTTTGTTGTTTCCCAGAAAGAGGCGATTCTGCCCAAATACAACACTTTGGCCGTTCCGACCTGCCGTTGAGATAGTCTCCTGGTTAAACCAACCGATCAGATTTTAGGAGAACAAGCGTCATCAAGCAGAACAGGAGAAATCTCAAAGAAAGTTCAATGGCGAAGATCACGTTTTCTCCACCTACAGGAGCCTCAACGAACTCAATTTCTTGCTTATCGAAAGTGAAAATTTTGCTGATAAACCAGTGTTTCTCTCTTCTTTCTTCTCTAACCATCGTCTTTTCTTCCGAAGGCTTTACTAGTTAATTTCCTCCATCGTTCCTCCGATTTATAATCGATGTGGTTAAAGTTAGACCTTGCTTAGCGGCATTATTCAGCTGACTCATCCACTTATCCATCTGTATTGGAATAGATGAACCAATTTCACGTCAAACCAGGCAGTTTTCAAATCAAACTGGATACTTTTCTGAGCAAGGCCTTTCAAATCAAACAAAACATCTTCCAAATAGAAATGAGCTACAATAAAATAGAGACTCTTCGGAACGGTAAGAATATTTGGATCTATCCTAGTCCGGGGGGGGGGGGGGAGGCACATATCTAAAAATTATCTAACAAATCGACATGGGACTTACCGAGCGGCTCCTGAAGGACTCGAGAAGACCTAAAAGGAAAAAAACCAACGAGCGAACAAAAAAATTAAGCCGCCGCGGTTCTTACAACCGTCTCGGCGGACAAAGAGTAAGGCAGTGGAGGCCTGCCGCGTGCTGACCACCGCCTGACATGTTGTAACCAGGATCCAACATGGTGAGGAGGGCGCATAAGGACGCATGCCACGTGCTGACCGCCGCCTGACATGTTATAACGAGGACCCGACATGGTGAGGAGGGCACACAACTTTGCCGGCTAACAACCGCAACAAATGTAATTTTCGCTTTTTTCTTGGTGAGTTTTTTTTTTTTGTTTAGGGTCCTGTGTTGTTCTGTAGGAGATGCTCGGTAAGCCTCAAGTGAATTTGTTACATATAGTACTTTTTAGTTAGGTGGCCCCACGGACTAGGATAGATCCGAATATTTTTTGCTCAAGGGAAGTTTAGTATAACGTTGTTAAATTTTTTTCGTTCATCTGCCCCAACAAAGCCCCGTTTATACTTCCGACGCCGAGCGATCGCGTCGCTCAATCAATGTGCCCACAACGCGTGGTGTCGCATCCGTCGGCGTCGAAGTATAAACGGACCCTAAGTGAACACAGTGTTGAAATTCTGTTAGATTTTTATTTCTTATGAAAAATAATGAATTAAAATATGTTTAAAGCGCAAGAAGGCGTCAATCACTTAGTATTAGTGTATCCAAGAAGGAATAACACTCACCATATCGTCGCGATTTTCATTTGATTGACAGCAAAAATTCTCATTGTGTTGAATAAATACAAATGCAAACGGTGCATCAAAAACAGTTATAGATACACATCTTCACATCGCTGTTCATGCAAACAGCATTTACACTATGAAGTCAACGAAAACCCGCGACGATCTAGTCGAATGCACGATCGCGATGCTTTCTTTGAATACACTAAATGATTGCTGCCTTCTTGGACTTTAACACATATTTTGGATCCATCCTAGTTGGGGGGGGGGGAGGCACATAACTAAAAAGTAGGTAGCAAAATAAATTGAGACTTACCCAGCAACTCCTAGAGAACGAGTTGGATCCTAAAAGATGCCAAAAACGAGCGAACAAACAAAAAAACGAAAAATCGCCGCGGTTTACAACCGTCTCGGCGGGCAAAGAGCGACGGAATGGAGGCATGCCACGTGCTGACCGCCGGCTGACATGTTATAACCAGGGTCTAACATGATGAGGAGGGTGCATAAAGCCGCATGGCGCGTGCTGACCGCCGCCTGACATGTTATAACCAGGATCCAACATGGTGAGGAGGTCACACAACTTTGCCTGCTTACAACCACAACAAATGCATTTTTTTCGTTTTTTTTTTCTTTGTAACTTTTCTTGTTTAGGTCCCATGTTGTTCTTTGGAGGCCGCTCGGTAAGTCTCAAGTGGATTTGTTACGTATAATACTTTTTAGTTACGTGGCTCCACGGACTAGGATAGATCCCATATTTTAATTAATTATTTTCTTAAAAAAATTCTTGTAGAATTTCAAACATTTTGTTCACTTTTTAGGCAGATGAATAAAAAAATGAACGTTACGCCAAATTTTCCTTGAGCAAAAAATTATTGTTACCGACTTGAAAAGCCTCTGATTTGCTGTGGAAGAAGCTCGTTTCGATTTGGAAAATGTTTGGTTTGATTTCAAACGCCACATGTTTGTTTAGAATAGTGTGCAATTTGATTTGAGATGGTAAGAATAAATATAAAAAAAAAGACTGAAAACTAATAAAGAAAAAAGAAAACTGCAAAAACACGTGAGCATTGAGCTGTGGATCAGATCATCAATTCAGTGCCACATTCGAGAATATCCTCACCACCTTCAATACTACTTCGTCTAGACAACGAACGTGTCCTCCAGCCATTTCGGTGTCTTACGCGCACGAGACGGGCGAATCTCAGAGCCAAGATCGGCCTTTTCGATCTGTAAACCATTGAGAATCCTGAGTGAATCCAGACTTCGCAAGAACTGCTTCAAAAAGGGCGGATATTGAAGAAAATACCGTACTAGACTCACATCAAACGGTTTTGCAGTCTTGGTCGGCACAACCACGTCGACGTTCGTATTCTGGATCTTCGGTGGGGAACCCTTCGGCGACAGATGATGGGTATAGGCCCTCTTCTGTACACGCTAAAAAATATCAAATATAAAACAAAACGGCAAGCAAACTGTGGCCTTATGGTCGAAGCTCAACATCCCCAAATGCTAAGATTTCGCATTGTCGCAGTAAGGTGTGTCGCGGACTATGAACAGGCCGATGCCCCTGTCGCGGCCTGTTCATAGTCCGCGACAGAAGCGATTGATCTCACATGGGGAACGGATACATATCGATGATGATTTTTCCAGAGGATCGATGCCATTATTCGATTAGTATGGCAAATTAGGTTTTTCTTCAGAATGTCCACACCTTACTGCGCTCTATTAAACGCTCTACACCCCCCCCCCCCCTTAGGACCCGTTTATACTTCCGACGCCGAGCGACGCAATGGCTAAACTCGTCAATCACGTCGCTCGATGGC
This sequence comes from Heligmosomoides polygyrus bakeri, assembly GCA_947359475.1. NCBI lineage: Eukaryota > Metazoa > Nematoda > Chromadorea > Rhabditida > Heligmosomidae > Heligmosomoides > Heligmosomoides polygyrus. The sequence goes on from OX375869.1 coordinate 100,591,890, forward strand.
AGAAGTATAAACGGGGCCTTAAACGCTCTATAAGCGTGTCCAGTGAGAGTACCTAATTTGAGTACGAGTTCACGAAAAGGTATCTATCGATAGTTAACGTGAAAACTAATGCTCTGCATTAGCTCCAGCTTTTCCTATTCGGGAGGACGAATGGGAACTGTGTTCGCTTTGTCATTCAAACTCGGTAGAACAAAGCTGTCTTTTTACAGTAAACGAATTTGTCGCTTCCTCAAAGCTATCAGACGTACTCTCATCCTTTTGTAGACGTACGGCCAAACGAACTTGATCCGTGTTGGTTTTTTAACCTTCTTCCACAGCGTCGAAACCAGTCCTATCCCAGTAGGGCCCGTTTATACTTCGACACCGAGCGATGCGACGCCTCGTATTTAGGCCATATTGGTCAAGCGACGCGATTAACCAATTTGGCCACCATACATGCCATCGCGTCGCTCGGCGTCGGAAGTATAAACGGAGCCGTCGGGGAGAGATGCCATCCCACGAACGCTACTAGAACGAACATCCTCACGTTATTCCACCGCATGAGCAGCTTTTACTCACCGCCACTGTGCCCCACCCAACTAGGAAAGCGCCGCTTTTTGAATAACAACGGTAAGCAAAAAGCGAGTAGAACGAGAAAAGAAAACCAACCGCTGGGGCCGCTTTTGTCTCGCTAGCGCCTGCCACCGCAACAACAGGAGCCGTGACAGTGGGCTAAAAAGGAGCCGAATTTCTGTAGAGGTTCCCTATCGCCTTCACTAAAAACAAGGGATACCCACCATAGCGGCTTGAGCCTTCTTCACTGGGAACTTGCCGGAATTCATCCTCTCTGCGTTCGACGGTCGACCGACCTTCTGAATATCCAGTGATTTTGCGGAATTCAGGGCTGAGTTCATTTATCTAATTGGATATGTCCATAGAGTCTTATTTGCGAATTAAAACTTCGAACTGTTCCATCACAATGCACATGAGCCGTGGCTTATCTGCTTCATGTTTCAAACTGCTTTGCTTACTAGGAAAGGGTTTCGTCTTCCCATTGAACGTCAAGCTGAGACCAGAATCATTAGGGAGAGCTCGGAATGCTGATTACGAATATAGGCGCCAAAACTGCAAAACGAAACTCTTGCGCGAGTTACGACCTGCCGAAGTTTGGTGGCCTGACACAGGCTGGCCGTGCGAAGGAGCTGGCGTGAGAGCGATGACTCATAGGAGTACATAAGAATGGACCTCCAGCAGCGGTGATGGCGCAGAGGTAATGCTCCCGGTCGTCACGTACAACGTCATTGGTTCGCTTCCCATTGCTCCTGTTTTTTTCCACACCATGATTAATCGTCGAAATGACCTTTTATTCTAAATTATGGCACGTGTTTGATTAAATAGCCAGAAAAACTATCATACACCCTTGCAAAAATGCTTGAAGGCAAAAAAAAAAACTGCTGTGGCGGCATTTTAACAGCGTGAAGTTCAATATAACCCAGGGGGACAACCTACTGAAGGTTCTATTGTGCCGCTAGGTTTTCAAAGTTTTTGAAATACTCATGGCATAAGGCAGGTTATATTGTGAAGCAGACATGTTGCTCACACACTGCACATCTCATACGTGCATGCTCTGTACAATCAGCAACAAAACAGTCAATTGTAGCAAGATCAAAGAGATATTGACCAGGAGTGACAAACACACCTGTGTGATCATCAATGTAACCTGCCTTATGCCATGAGTATTTCAAAAAGTTTGAAAACCTAGGGTACAAAACATACGGCAAATCTGCGATAGAACCTTCAGAAGGTTGTCTCTCTGGGTTATACTGAACTTCACGCTATTGAAATGCCACCATAGCAGTTTTTTGCCTTCAAGCATTTTTGCAAGGGTGTATGATAGTTTTCCTGGCTATTTAATCAAACACGTGTCATAATTTAGAATAAAAGGCATTTCGACGATTAATCAAGGTGTGGAAAAAACCGGAGCAATGGGAAGCGAACCAACGGCGTCATATGCGACAAGAGGGAGCATTACCTTTGCGCCACCACCGCAGCTGAAGGTCCATTCTTACGAAGCTTCTATGACTCATCGCTCCCACGCCAGCTCTTTCGCCCGGCCATCCTGTGCTCACGCCATACACAACTTCGGCAGGTCATAACTCGCACAGGAGCTTCATTTTGCAGTTTTGGCGCCATATTCGTAATCAGCATTCCGAGCTCTTCCAAATGATCCTGGTCCCAACTTGATGTTCAATGGGAGGTCGAAAGCCTTCCCTAGTTAGAAGAAGAGCGAAAAGGCTCATAAAACAAGGTGTGCACGCGAATGTGGTTCATGTTTGAACCACTACTCAGCGACTTCGTGACTAAAGGCCGATCATGCTCCGTAATAGCCTCATTCTGCCAAGCAGTAGCTCGACAATAATCATTTTGCGTCCTTTTTATGGGGGACTCTGCCGCTGCTTTCGCGGTTTATGGACATATCCTCCGCCCTAATGGAAATTTAAGACCATAAAAACTCTCGTCTACATTCTCATTACCTTCACACCTGGCATTTTCATCTCAGGTTTCTTTTCAACGGCCGGACTCTGCTGAAGCGTAGGAGCAGAGCTCGGTGTAGATGCCTGAAATAGTTCTTGTTTAAACCACATCCTTTACGGCTACTGAAATCAAGGGTTTGGGCTCACCATTCCATTGATGAGCTGTTTTTTCAGAGGCACAACACGCGAAACCCTGGCCGCAGACGAGATCATCGCAGACGAGGAGTAGAGGCTTCGTCGGTCGGTCTCTGGCTCGGCATCACTGCCACGGCTGCTGTCGCAACGCATCACATGGCGCATGAAGCCGTCCGCTTTGCGGAACAGCGTAGCGCATGTCCTGGAAATATACCTTAGATCCATGGGCATAGCAGGTGAGCTGAAGCGGAGAAATGGGATTATTCCTAACACCAGCTCAATTTTTTTGAAATGTTGCTTCCCTTGATAACAAATCGAGAGCACTTTAGGGGCTTATTAGGTTGGCCGGAAAGTTCAGGCGGTTTTGTGCAACCGCTTATCGTTCCCTTATTACTGAATCAATATTCAACTTACTTCCTGTTTTATATAACGTCTAATACGGAATTCTTCGCTCTATTTGACGGATTATTTTGTGCGCCACCTATCCTTAACAAATGCGCCTCTTCGAAGAGTTATTGAAGTATGTTGAAAGAGCAATTCCGAGCGATATTTCATTTCAGTTTCGAACTGGGCCAATCCGCCGTCGATACAGCCCGGCGAATCAACCATGTATGGGGGTCGAATAGTGTTGGAGAGAGGACTATGGTTCGAGAAATTTCGTTCTAGAGATTTCAAGCTTGAAGGTGCACCCAGAAGCGGCACTCCTCCAGCCTCCAGGACGACGATTTGAAGGCCTTTGTGAAGCCAATCCATCGCAAATAGTCCGTGAGATTGCGAAAAGTCTGTATCACCTGTCGTCCCGTTGATCATCGACTTGCTCGAGCGGGCGCCAGCAGCGTCTCCATTCGTCCCTGTCGCGTGCCACAGTGCTCCAATGGATCCTCCTCGCTCGAAGGACACGAAGAGCGTCATATCGGTCGTTCAGGGCTTTCACGAAGAAGTCCGACCAACGCGTTGGTGGGCGTCCTGGTGTTCTCTTCACATCCTGCGGAATCCAGTCGGTGACGGCTCTCGTCCAGCGGGTGTCTGCGAAGCGCATTACGTGGCCGGCCCACCTAATTTTCGACAACTTGGCCCACGCGACAGCATCTCTGATCTTCGAACGTCGGCGAAGCTCGGAACTCCGGAGGCCTTCTCACACTTGCGTGAGTCGTGTCACTCTGAGCATCGTCCTCTCAATTCCACCCTGCGCGACGCTGATCGCGCGTTCGTCCTGCTTTCTTCCTTTAGCCCAGGTCTCTGAGGCGTATGTTATGGCAGGAAGAACAGTGGAGTCGAATAGGTGGGCACGGAGTCGGACGTTCTTCGTCTTCTTCCCGACTTCTTCGACGCTCTTGAAAGCTTCCCAAGCCGCTCGTTTCCTCCTGCTCAGCTCTGGCGCTAGGTCGTTGGCCATATTGACTTCGCAACCCAGATAGGCGTAGCTGGAGCATTCGGAGATGTTCATTCCGTTGAGCGAGAATGGGGCATCAGAAACTTGTCCGTTCCTCATGAACATCGTCTTCGTAAGATTCAGCTGCACTCCAACGTTCCCACATACACGACCGAAGTCGGCCAGCACTCATTCCAGCGAAAAGTCTAGCAGTTACTAAAACCACTGTTACAGCCGGTTTGAAACTCGTCGGCAAGCTCGAAAAGTGAGTGTTCGACGATTTGAGTGAAGTTATGATCGTTTGAAGTGGACCACCAGTGGGTCACAACCGCCAGAACTTCGCGGCCAGCCTAGTAGTTATATCTTGTACCACACCAGTTGTTTAGGTGGACCTTTGTTCAGCAGGGCCTGACGATTCGAATCGACATTTTCAAAGAACTTCAGGTCAAAACAAACGTTGAATTCAGTTGTAAACAAACAGAATTTAAAGCTTATGCACCAGTCCAGAGCTCTGAAGACGACGATAAATCGAAATGTCAGCCGCTGCTGAGTAGGGGCTCGTGTGGCACAAGAATCACCTGACTAACAGCTTAACTGGCACAAGATTTAATACGTATTGTGTTTTCTTTGCCAACAAGGTTGTTAGGTGGAATATTTATTTTGGCCTGACGTTTCGAACCCGTCGTCGTCTTCGTAGGTCCAGAAATCCACCGCTGGCGAGTAGCGATTGCGCATGGTCATCGACTACTCATCGCTACTCGCCAGCGGTGGAATTCTGGGCCTTGAGAAGACGACGACAGGGTCGAAACTTCAGGCCAAAACAAATATTCCATCTAACAACCTCGTTGGCAAGGAAAGCACAATACGTGTTAAAGAAAATGCCGAGGTTTCAAAATGAGAGAACTTGGAATTTACAAGATTTAATTAAATTTACACACTTTTTTGTTTTTGCTCACTATTGTTGAGCTCATTTTTCTTCTCTTGGCCGTTATGTTTAGTCTCCTATCTAGCACTAAAAACCTTCGCTTTCTTCCCTCCTCCCAAATAAGTCGTTATGGAGGGTTGATGGAGTTGACGGACCTACTAAGCTGCTACTATCCAGATCCGTTTTCGATTGTGACTTGTAGTGTTTGGCGGGCCACTGCTCTTCTCCATCAACGCTCGCCTTATGTCAAAGTATCTCATCACTATTAGGGGGGGGGGGGCAAAAGTAATGAGACACTCCATGCCGTGTCCATATATCTCGTGGCTGGAGTCTGGTTTCGTGCTTGTCGTGTTTGTATGTTTGTATGCTACTTACTGAAGCTCATCTGAGAAGTTACCACTTCCGCCCTTTCCAGAAGCATGCCAAAACCCCAGCCTGTCTCATGCCGAAACCCCAGTCTGACGAGTCGACCTGTGTCGCGCAAATCTCGCCCAATTCCCAACCCCGAGCAGCCTGGGCTCAATATTCACGCAAGATGAGAAGTACGTCTTCTACCTTAACCCTGCCAAGCAGCGAGTCTGGGTGAGGCCTGGTGACCTGTTACCGACCTTCGTTCGGCGAGATGTTCACGGCGAGAAGCATCTTTGGAGCTTTTGGGTCTGCGCCCATGGATCGGTTTACCGGAAGCTGTTTCCCAAGAACACCACGATGAACTCCAAGGCCATGGTGAACGAAATAGAAGAGATGGGACGGCGACTCGCTCTTATTCATTCGCAGCGCTTCAAGAAGGTTCTCCTCTTCGACAACGCCGCACCCCATCGGGAACAAGTAAGCACGGATAAGCTTGGCCAGCTGGGCTACGTTCACATGCCTCACCCACCGTATTCGCCAGACATCTCTCCATGCGACTACCACTACTACTTGAGCCTACAGGACTTCCTAGTCGGAAGGGACACAAGAACCCAAGCAGTCCTTGACAACCATATCGAACAGTTGATCAACACCAGGCCCAAGCAGTTCTGGAAGGGTGGGATCAGGAAGTTGGCTGAGCGATGGCAGCAAGGTCCTTGTCCTTAATGGCAAACACATTCCTCAGCATCGTTGAGTTGTAATTGAGTTATAGAGAGATAAAGATTTTTTTCATTTTGTCTCATTACTTTTGCCCCCCCCCCCCCTAATATTTCTCCAAGGCAAGGCAAAGGTAACAAGGGCAACTTTCCCCCACATGCAGATATTGTGGCGCAACAGGGTAGGGGGAGGATCACTACGTAGGACAGCCCTACACAACTGTTTGTGCTTTTTGATTACCAAGGCGTACAACCACTGAGTAGGAGGTGACCCCCCCCCAATCCTATTTGCGTCGATATTGTAGTGTGTCACGCTGGTGTGCTTTGATTTCTTGTCTGTTTTTTTTTTCACCACGTTGTGTTCTCATCATGTTGTGCCCTTGAATTTCTTCGATTTTCGAATTATGCTCGCACATTTATGTGCAAATAAATAAGTAAATTGCCTTGTAATGTCGACGTTTCAAGAATAGAAAAGTTGGAGATTACTTGAGTGTGGTTCGCTAAATGAAAGATGACAGAACGTTGTGTGTTTATGACCGCGGCGAACACCCGAATGCATTTTTTTGTAAATTATGTCAGATTAGGTCCTATTCCGACCACTAGAAGCCGCTCCGTGAGTCTCAAGTCGATTTGTCACACAATTTTTAGTTGTGTGTCATCCCCCCCCCCCGACTAGGATAGATCTTAAATCAGTTCTCACTGAAGCGGTGATGTTCGAAGGGAACAACTATAGGAGAATCGTCCAAAAGACCTGATTTCTGCCCATGAAATCCTATGAAAAACATGACTTCAGCTCGCTGAACCTCAAGCGTCTTACACTTTATAGTCTTCGAATTTGAATTTCTGAACGAAACGAATGTTAGAAGAAGTCGAACCTGCACTCGAAGATCACATTCGCCCTTTTCTGAAACGCCGATCGATCGCTGGTCGAGGCGGACTCGAGAAACGACACCAGATCGTCCACGCCTGGAAGGAAAACGACGATGGTTTTTAGCCGAAGGATAGAAATTGATTGCGGGTTTCCGCACTCACCGCCAAGCGACCCTCGACTAGGAGCGTCGACCATCTCTTCTCCGCCGTGCTCTGTAACGAGGAGAAAATGAAAAATGGGCAGAATGAACGGATGAAAAATGAACAGATGCCGACGAGATTCAAACGCCGGCGCCCACGCGGGCGCTGCGCCGACAACACACACACACAACGGACACGGGTCATCCCGACGGGGTCATCAACGTCAGCTCCAGCTAGACGAGAGTCGGTGTGGGAGCAGCGGAAGCAGGAAGCGAGGGATTCTAGAAGGGGGGGGGGGGGCGCACTTTCGCTGTGTGAAAAGAGCCCAGCAACACGCAGAAATACGGAATTATAGAAAAACTGGTTAAATTGCCAATTTTTTAATCTTATTTGCCTACCAGGGGCAGATTCATCAACGCTTACCGCCCGTTAACGGTGAAAATACCGCCAAACTCCCTGATATGACACTCGTCCGGCGTCAGTTTTGGCGGTATTTTCACCGTTACAGCGCGGTAAGCGGTTGATGAATCTGCCCCAGGATTGAAAAACGTCGTTGCCAAATGCACAGGTTTCAAGAACGTTGAACTTGGACATTGGTGCATGAATATAGAGATTTTTACTGAGCCATATACCGATTTACAGAGCCAAGAAGCGACACGAAATCTCTTTAGCACAAAAAATCACAGCTGCGGTCGGTTTTCTAAAGGTTAGCAAAAGCAAATTATTGTATGGTTTGCAAAAAATGGAAGTTGGGATCATATCTGATGAATTGGTTTTATCCTAATAGGGGGGGGGGCATAGTTATTTGCGTGCCGATCAGCTTCCTTGGGTTTTTAAGGGGGAGCTTCAGTTGCTATTCCACGATGCAAGGGTTTTTATTTAAATTCAGGCAATGTCGTTATACGGTAGGGGATGAGGTACGCAATTGGCGCTTTATGATTGCCCCCTCCCGACTAGGATAGATGCGAGAATCGCTGTTTTAAAGTGATTCCGTATTTCAATTGCTCTAAGAAGAAGAAGAAGAAGAAGAAGAAGAAGAAGAAGAAGAAGAAGAAGAAGAAGAAGAAGAAGAAGAAGGGGTAGAAAAAGAATATTTATTAGCTAAAAAGTGATACAGTGTAGTATCTACAGAAAGCTTTATGAAGATAGATTAGATTGGCTATTACAAATATGATCGGGATCTATCCTAGTCCGGGGGGGGGGCCACATAACTAAAAAGTATGTAAAAAATCGACTTGGGACTTATAGAGCGACTCCTGCAGAGCACGATAGGACCCAAAGAAAGAAAAAACATACTGATAAATAAAAAATAAAATCGCCGCGGTTTGACAACCGTATCGGCGAGCAAAGAGCGACACAATGGAGTCGTGCCGGGTGCTGACCACCGCTTGACATGTTGGAACCAGAATATAACATGGTGAGGGGGGCGCATAAAGCCACCTAGCGCGTGCTGACCGCCGCCTGACATGTTATAACCAGGATTAACATGGTGAGGAGGGCACATCACTTCACCCGCTTGAGGTTCTATCGTGCTCTGTAGGGGTCGCTCGGTAAGTCCCAAGTCGATTTTTTTACATACTCTTTAGTTATGTGCCCCCCCCCGGACTAGGATAGATCCTATGATCGTTTTATGAGAATTCTTTCATTCTATTGATCTCCTTTTCTTTGAGTTGTTAGTACTCTTTTCTAATGAATCGCTTAAAATGCGAAATTCTCCTTGTAGAAATTCATTGTGAAGGTTAGCTTTAAAAGTATGTGAAGATTGAGCGCAGTAGGTCAATGTTTGCAGAAACTGCGTATCATCGCGGTTAAGCGGTCGACGCGCATAGAAGAAGGAAGGATACAAGTCTAAACAGGAACATCCGCTCTGCATCCCTTCAGCCACAGTCAAATTTGATGTCCTTCTGCAGTTATAGAGGGTACGTAACCGTTTCCAACATTTTCGTTTTATATCTACGTTTCGGACAAATTCTCTGGATGTTATAAAGAAAAAAGGCTAGAGGGTGAAACCTGTCATGTGCACAAAAGATAGACCCAAAAATACCATAAATTACCCGGTGAATTTAGAAAGCAGATCAAGGTTTATAGCGGAGGGATTACGCAAAGCTGAGTATCGCCACGATTAACTTGTCGACGCGCTCTCAGCATGGCCAAGCATTACCTCTAAGGTACACCTTCACCAAGAATTATTGAAATGTGGTGAAGAAGGATTTTCGAAAACTCGCAGCCGCCCTCGAGTTGGCCGGAGAGCGCAGAAGCTTCATGAATACCCGGAAAATGCTGGCAAAAACTGAGCGATTCGTAGGGATATTTAATGAAAAAGGAACCTAAAAGGCCTTGAAAAAATTAATAGCCACATTTATTCAATTTCACAGGGGTTTTGGCTCTAGAACGGCAAAAAAAGCGACTGAGCGGTAAATTAGCCGCCGATGAGAACGAGCTCCTACCTGAAGCCATTCAGTTCAGTCAGCTCCGTCAATTCCAAATCAATACGTGGAACGTTCCACAGATGAATAGCGATTCAGAACGCTTCCGAATCATCCTGCGTTATGAAGGGGAGCGCGGAAATCGCAGCAAATTTCGTCGCGGCTCGGGTTTCTAGGAGCATTTTCGGAGCGAAAACGATCTGCAGGTCGGAGCTTTTATCCACCAGAAGTCGCAGCTTGAATAGAAACTCTGTTCGCTTAAGGATCTCCAGATTTTCCGTCTTCTTTCACGGAATCGAACCGTTTTTGGCGTTCAAAAACGAGAAGGGACCGCCCACTCCATCAGCTTTACCGCCTTTCATATGAGAAACGTTAAGACAAAAATTTTTCTTGAAGGTAGCAACAAACTAAGAGTAAACGTCACTAAGGTCAAGTAAGGTTTACTATAGGCGATAGCTAGGCACAAAAAAAAGGACAGAGACCGGTCCGGATCAGTCTCTGTCTGGAATGCGCCATGAATTCTACATAGGAAGCTGTTTGAACGTATTGTTTGCTGGCTTCTGAAATGATTTTCGAGAGCAAGTTATCGCTTTGTCCTTTCCTGGCCATCCTTTCATGATTTTCGTGGTCGCGGAGGCGTGATCTGACTTGGTTGAGTGTGCAAGAGTCGTAGTCGCGATCGAGCGCAGCGCCTGTTCCCGACTGCGCCACCTCTCCGATACATTTTAATGAGCAACTAACGGGCCCTTCATAATAGCTGGTGCTAGATCTATCCTAGTCCGGGGGGGGGGGGCACATAACTAAAAAGTATGTAATAAATCGACTTAAGACTTATCGAGCGGCCCCTGCAGAACAAAATAGGATCTAAACTAGAAAAATTCACGAAGAAAAAAAAAACGAAAAAATTACATTGGTTTTCGTCGCAATTGTAAGCAGGCGAAGCTATGTGCCCTCCCCACCATGTTAGATCCTGGTTATAACATGTCAGGCGGCGGTCAGCACGCGGCATGCGGCTTTATGTGCCCTCCTCACCATGTTAGACCCTGGTTATAACACGGCGATTTTATTTTTTGTTTGTCTGTTCATTTTTTTTCGTTTAGGTCCTATCTTCTTCTGCAGGAGCTGGTCGGTAAGTCTCAAGTCGATTTATTACATGCTTTTTAGGTATGTGCCCCCCCCCCCCCGGATTAGGATAGATCCGCTTGTGCTTTCGATGGCTGGATGAGGAAATTTTAGAAAAATCCTTAGAATAGCATGTCAAAGGCTATCTCTGCATGGCTTAGGAGGTCACCAGACTCTCCATGTAAAGGGGTAATGATAGATGTAAACAGCTAGGTGATCTTCTGCTAGATATGGTTACGGCTCTCGTCCGGCGGGTGTCTGCGAAGCGCAGTGTGTGCCAACCCACCCAATTTTCGACGATTTAGCGCATGCAACAGCGTGTCTGCTCTTCCAACGTCGACAAATCTCGGAACTCCGGCCTTCTCTCACTTCGTGAGTCGTGTCACTCCGAGCATCGTCCTCTCGATTTCAAGCTGCGCGCCGTTGATCGCGTGTGCACCCTGTTTTCTACGGCCCAGGTCTTTATGGCGTATGTTAACGCAATAGGAACAGTGGAGTCGAATAGGTGAGCACGGAGCTGGAGATTCTTCGTCTTCTTCGTGACTTGCTCGACGCTCTAGGAAATTCCCCAAGCCGCTAGTTTCCTTCTGTCCAGCTTCGGCGCTAGGTCATTGGGCATTTTGACTTCGCGACCGAGACACTCGTAGCACTCAGAAGCGCTGATCGAGCATGTGGTATCAAAAACTCGCCAATTTCTCATTAACATCGTCTTCGTAAGATTCAGCTGCAGCCCAACGGTGCCTGGGAAGGGGATACAGGATTGAGGTGCAGGCTCGCCACAAGTCAATCGCATGCCTAATCAATCGCACAGTGTCGTGACTCTCGCCGCGACTCTTCAAGGATACACTGGTGCTCGCGGCAATCGGGTCCCAACGCAAGGGCGATGCGCGCACGCACCGCGACGCACTATAAACGTCTTCCCGCGCGCAGCAGGCATTCGTTCCGCTCGTCGTCACCTCGAGCGGTCGGTTCGTAGCTTTCGTCGCCGTCTCGAGCGGGCGGCCCCTCCGTTGTCGTCGTTGGCAGCGCAGGTCCTTTATCGTCAGGACTTCGATTCCAACTTTCGCACAGACTATGGATATACCGGGAATGCAGCGCAGGATCGCAGGAGACGGAGGTAACCGGATTGCCAAGCCAGCTCACCGTCCTCACAGGCACAAGCCCTAGGTTGAGAGCCGAACCTGGTTTGCGGCTTGCGCTTGGGTAATCCCGAGGTAACCCGGCGGGGCTCAGCCTAGTGACTCGTAGCACTTTTTGTTCTTCTTATTGGTATTGCTTATGTACTGAGGTTTTGATATGAATGTGAGTATCTACATTGCGCAGTTTCTCGCTCGAGGCTGAGGAAACGTTTATTGAGAGCAAACAGCAGAGGCCGTAAAGAGTTAGAGTCAGCCGGTTCAGTGGCATCACGCGAGCCACGTGAAGCTGGAGCAAGGGATGTCGGGGCCAGTATGAGCTATCCGAGCGGAGGCTGCTAAAATATAATACATCCGCATTGGTGTAAGGTGTGTGTTCATAATCGGGGCAAAAGGACCATCTTTCTTAAGTCGCAGTGGCAGACAGGTTGAGGATAGCGCGTATACAAGACCTCGACTCCGTTCGTGCCTAAACGCGTGGCCTCGGAAGGGTGCTGCGTACGCATTCCACCGATGAAGCGGACTCCCCGGGGGCACGACACACGGCGGCTGTGAAGCTCTCGTGCCCCAGTCGCGGACTATGAACATGCCTCACTATCAGACAGTTCTGGATGATCACCGCAATATGAGCAACAAACAACCGTAAAAGGACAGGATACTCGTAATTGCACGTTGTAGTCGCCGCCGCCTCGGTCGTTTCTGATTCGAAATATGCAGTTCGAACTCGAACTCGCTCAGATGTCTTTCCAAGAAGCCTCAACGTCTTTCCAGGACGCTGATGTCAGCCTAGAAGTGTAATCAATCGGATTGATAGCTCAGCCTGTAAGGAATGGAGTATTTGTCGCGAACGTGATCGCTTCTCTCTCCTGTAATTGGCTGCGGGTGCTACTTCCCACGGTGCTTGCCGATGGAAGCGCTTCGACCGAACCGAGGCATGGAAAAGTGGCTGACGTCAGCACTCGAACGGGGAAGGCTCTGTTTTTCCGACTCTGTCGGTCAGCCGCTCTCTCGTGTATACTTCCACCCTCCGGTCCTGCCGGCATCGCTGCTCATTACGGGGTAACAGCACCAGGGAAAGGCCGTGGGGTCTAGTGAGCTCTTCGCTCACCCCCACGGCCTCAGAGATTTCCGTTTAATACGACCAAGGAAGATTTCTGACCCTATTTTTTATCTTCATCCTGTGTCTGATATTAGCTGCTCACTACGTATCGTAATAAATCTCATGGAGTTGCCGTGTGTCCAGCCGGAGGAATTGGGATGAGCCCCTCATATGTTCCTCCAACCCTGCGTGAACGGCAAGAGGGCCACCGCGCAGGTTGGACCATGTTGTTCGACGCATTCGTGTGGCTGCTAGTTTGTGCACATGTTCCTTATTGCGTATGAGCATTCTGGGTTTTCCTTCCGTGAACGTGTGGGGAGGAGCAGAGCCGGGTGGCTGCAGCGAAGGTGGGGTCAGTCCGCGGCAGCTGGAGGACTACGGTCAGGCAGTACGGATCCAGGACACGACTAGCTAGTAGGGCTTCCTTTACCTATGGATAGGTTATATCTAGGTGACCCTCGGGTGCCCATGGGACGGACTAGAGCGCCATGGGCACGGGGAACGTCTCCTCATGAAGGTCACTGATCGCAAAGGTACATCTAGATGAGGCCGAATCTAGAGATAAAAGAATAATGATAATGGGAGATAGCCGACGGGTCTACTCGTGGAGTAACGTCCATTTTACAGTTATCAGTCGTCTAAGAAGTTGTTATCTGAACCCGGTCGTTCCGCAGTGAGGCAGGTCGGTATGTTCTTTTTGGTTCGAAGGAACCATAATACTGGAAGTTTCGCCACAACAATGTCAACATGAGAGACACAGTACTTTCTCCATTGAGAAGAGAACTGCAGCTGGAAGTGTCACCTTTTGGCGTCTGGGGATTGGAGGAGCTCACTTGACGCAAAGCGGCTCAGGGGGTGAATCACCCCGTATTGATTGGTTACTTACTCGTCTTGGCAAGATGACGCAAAAAAGCCCATTATCATCTGATGTGGCATAGCTCAGTTCATCACTGACGAGGGAACTGAACGGTACGCCGGAACAGCAAGAACGAGTACTATAGGAAGAATCTCCGCCCTCTAAATAGTAACAGAACATGTTTTGTTTTTGCCGAATCCTTAAGGCAAACCTGTAGGAGGTGCAATGGTTAAGGGTCCGCTGAACGAGCTACCACGGCGGCGCAAGAAGGCGGCGACGTGGGCTGGGTGGCGCAGTGGTAAAGGAGCTGCCTCATGATCGTGAGGTCGAGGGTTCGGTTCCCATGCTACGTCGCGTTTTTGCACTTTTACCATTGTCGGATTTCCATAGAGATTTCCATATCTGAACTTGTTTTGGAGTTTGCTACGGTAAGATGTTTTTACTATAATACTTATTATTTGTCGACATCTCTTAATACACGAAATATGCAAAATGCGATTATATATGAAATATTTACGAAATAACTTTAGCGCCAATGATACACAGGCACAACGTGCATAAAACAGACCGATCACAGATGGGCAACGTATGAAGGCTGCAGTTTTATCACATCCTGACTCATCACATGGACCGCCGTCTTCTGGGAATGCATTTCACTCTGGTTTTTGAAGCAACCAGGATGTGTCGTCAAATAGGCAACCTTGTACTACGCGAACTCAATCAGCCTTCCCAGGCGAGGATGGCATAACAGTCGATACACCAGTGACACGATCTTCAAATTTACAAATATTTCATTCAGTTTTAAGTAGCTGCCACCTCAACTCCTACAAGATATTATCCCTTTCCTACAAGTCAAAGGGAAGGTCGTGGACAATGACATGCGCGTGGAATCGCTTCATGAGAAACTTCATGTAGCTAAAAAGTCCCACGTCGACTGGTTGCTTTGATCATGGAGTGGCACACCTAGAAGTGTTGACAATCCTACAAATAGAAGTATGTAGAGCCACGCTACAACGAACCTTCGTTGATTTTTGCAGTAACCATTTCCTTGAGAGCGTTCGCAACCTCCAGAAGGCGTTGACGGCGACTTCTTTTCACAAGCTCTAACAAGCACTTGAAATGTTTTCCGTCGCATGTCATATGAGGTATATGTCATACCTTCTTCGTAGAAACTACAGCTTCGCCCAGTCTCGGTTGTTGCGGAAAAATCTAAAGCAATGGCTAATACTTTCTCTGCTGCGAGATTGCCTCACAGTTCCTGCCCAGTGGTACCGCCGCAGCCCAAGCCTGGAATCGCGATACAGTCCACTTTCCCCAGTTCTCAAACTTGTATAGGATAACAATTCTAGTGTAGCCAAACCTATTCTTCCGAAACGGTCTGTCCTCCCGAAAACGTGATAGTGGCTTCACTGGTTAGTGGCACCGTGACTCCGGCACAATCCTCGTCTGGTTGAAACTCTTGGGCCTCTTCTTCAACTACCTCCAACTTCTCCACTTCGTCGATTTCCAACTCTCGCAGTTCGAAATCCTGTAAGATACTTACTATCCTTTCCGCCAGCTTTATCTCGTCTCTCGAAGGGTCAGCATTATACTTCGGACCGAATCGAATAATTTCGGACGAATATTCGAATATTCGATGAGGCCCAAAACTCGAATATATTCATTATTCGACTATTCGAATATATTCGTTATTCAACTATTCGACGTGGCCCAGAATTTGAATATATTCGCTATGCGACTATTCGACAAGGTCCAAAAGTCGAATATATTCATTATTCGAATATTCGGTTTTTTATATGAATAATAATATATTCGAATAAACGAATGATCGAATAATATATTCGATCATTCGTTTATTCGAAAAAATTTTTGGAAGGACACGAGTATAGTCAGCATCCAGTGGAGATCCGCACTTCAGTGTCAGTAGGTGAATGACTACTCGAGATTTAGCAGACATTGTAGATCAGTGTTGGCGGAAGCAGCTTGTTATGACTGCGCGACTTTGTAAGCATAATAGAGGCGATAATATTGATCGAGGTGGTAGGTCGAATTGAAGATCATGAGGTCCCCTCCTACACTGTGAATACACTGCTGGTACTCACCTCACCGACACTAACAAATTGCATTTGAAGCATTTTTCTAGCTTTCTGTCGCTGTTTCATGTTGTTCCGCGTCAAAAATTTCTTACATTGACAATGAGAACAATTTGTTGGAGTAAAGTTTTCGTATATAATCAAATTTTGCATATTTCGGACATTGCTGGTGAATTACGAGATGTCGACAAATAATAAGTAGTAAAAACAGCTTGCCGTAGCAAACTTCAAAAACAAGTTCAGATATGAAAATCTCTATGGGAATTCTATACTATGGTAAAAGTGCAAAAACGCAACGTAGTATGGGAACCGAACTCTCGACCTCACGATGATGAGGCAGTCCCTCTACCACTGCGCCACCCAGTCCACGGCGTCATCTTGTGCCGCTGGTGTAAGCTCGCTCTGCGGACCCTTAATCATTACACCTTCCTACTCGTTTGCCTCAAGGATTTTGCAAAAACAAAACATGTTCTGTTACTATTTGGAGGACGAAGATTCTACCTTTAGTACTCGTTCTTGCCGTTCCGGCGTACCGTTCAGACAGTTCCCTTGTGAGGCAGAACACACCAGTACTGTGTAAAATTGTTCATTTCGTGCAACAGAATTATTTGTGCTCGAACGAGTGTATTCGGATAATTCTTCGAATAGTCGAATATTCGATATTTCTGGATTTTCGAATATTCGCTGGAAATCGAACATCTAAAAAGAGCCATATTCGAATATTATTTGAAAACCGAATACTTTGATTCGAAGATCGAACAAACCTTATATCTTCAAGCACAGAAACTGATTCGAACAAATTACTCGGCTGTTCGAATATTTAAATAAACAGAAAGTGGGGCTCATTCGATTCTTGACATTCGATGTATAGTCAGATTTCTTTGCTATTTAGCGGTTTTCAGAGAACACACCTCCTAGCATGAATGACTCCATATCGACAGCGATGAGCACCTCATCGCTGGGAGAGCTGAGGCGGCTGTCCTCGTCCCTGCTGAGCAGCACACCTACGGTATGTGACTACGAACTGCGCAGCTACCCGCATAACACTGTCGCCGCGATTCGTCGCCGGCGCGACGTGGGAGGATGGCCTATGGCTTATGTTATACCTCGGCGAGCTGTTATCGCCGACATCAGTGTCACCGAAGTACAATATAAGGCTTATAAGCCGCGTCCACACCCGGCAGCGGCAGCCGTGATTAAGCATAGGGACATCGACTCCTGCCAAATCGCTGCCGCCGCTGCCGAGTGCATGCGGCTATACCATAGACCTTAGACGCCGTTTGTACTTCATTCACCGTGCGACGCGATACCATGAATAGAGGCCAAATGAAATGATCGCGTCGCCCAGCGTCGACGCCACCTGACCAGATGCATCGCGTGAACCAGCTACAAATCTCGTCGGACAGCGTGGGATCGCGTTTCTCTCGAAATCGGTGTCGCTGTGGGTTGGGCAGTATGGTGAGGGAAACTGAGGAAGTCGCGTGATCACGTCATCTACTGTCCGAAATGCTCATCGTCGTCCACCACGACGTGGCGCAATGGGACCTGTCACTGCGTTTGAATCGCGTCGCCCGGCGATGGAACTATAAACGGGGCCTTACGATGAGGCTAGGCGGTACTTTCTTGATCGTATCCAGCACCACAAGGATGGCATTAACCCCTACGCACACTTTTGCGGCACCCGAGTACGCGGCAGGGGCCAGAACTGCCTGTAGTTCTGGCCCCTGCCTCCGACAAAACTGCAAGTATAAACTAGGGCTTAGGCGGCACCCACCCTCAGCCTTGCAGCCCCACTCCATCGCCAACGCGGTTTCATTATCATTATTATTATCAGTTTCCATTCTAGATCCCGCCACGATCAGCTAGAGCCCAGACATAAATTGTCGGAAGCAAAGCGGTTGCAGTGGCAATATTTCTTTGAATCATTATTGCCGTTGCCGCGTTGACGGCAGCTGCTGCCGCTTTAGCGGCACAGCGCCTGCCGCGTAGGCGGCACATCAGCGGCAGTCCGGACCAAGGTAGTTTTGCCTCGCGCGGCGATTCTGCGTCTCTGCCCTGTGCTTAAGGCCTATGGTATAGTCCCGCCGAAGTATACGCGGAACGGGAATAATCTAGTCGGGACCCAACGCGCGCCGCAGTCCGCAACGCCCATTTTCCGCGGATCGTCGGTGGCGGTCGGTGGACGGGCTGGTATACTCCCCGTCCGCGGGACGACGCCGCCGACCGACAAACTCCCGCAGTGCATTGCACCGCGGGAGGCTGTCGATCGGTGTTATCAAAAATGTTATCAAAAATGAACGTGCTCCAACTCGAAAGCGACCGATTCCGTGAACTTGGAACGTTCCTAATTTGCGGAATGATAAGCGCGCACCAGTGCGATTATCATTCAGTGTCGGCCGCCGACCATGCTGATCGACGACCGCCTTCCGCGGTGCACCTTCCGTCCGCGGACGTCCCGCGGGTACTTCCGCGGGACTATACATAGGCCTAAAGGTAGGGCTGCCGCGTTGCCGCAAAAGTGTGCGTAGGACTTTACACAGATTTCTAGACGGTGATCACACCCCTAAAGTATCGTCTCTTGTTCTCTACATGCCCTCGTTCGCATTATCGGAAAAGAGCTCTAGCAGAGGAGTGTGGCCTCATTGCGGCACTGATTTACCATCTCGGAAAGCACCGCTGGCCTTGAGAAGATGGTGCAGTTCAAGTTGACCGTGACGTAAGGTAACTAAACTAACATAGAGGAGGCAGGCGCAAAAGGCTTGAACATTCAATTAATCCGTCTACTGGAGCAATGTAGGTCCACAAAGTTTGCCAGAGCTATCTCAACCTGCACCTCGATACTAGTTGCTATAATGTGGCCTACAAGGTTAGGGAGACGCAGCAAACCAGACCACATCGAACGGGCGTACTCTAGCGACACTTTGGTCGCTATTACTAATCGCTCGAGCCGTCTATCTCCTAGCTAACTCTCCATAAATTGTAAGTGTCCAACTGTTCAATTAATAGCCTATTGAGACGCTCCCAGACTTTTTCTATGTTGATCACGGAAGACGTCTCGTACGCCACTCAATGTATCGTAAACGAAGTAAAAAGGGGAGGGATGAGTCCCACTAGGCCGTCGTTTGAGGCGGGGCAAAATAGTCTCCTTAAAGTCGCAGTAGAGGTGACTATTGATTATCGATCGACAACAGGCGGGGTGTATAAACGGTCTGCCGCCGAACGCCGGGTCAGTCTTCTCTGCCGCCGTCCCGCGAACTTTGAACGATTTCGGTTGCCTCCCAATCTCCTCTACTTTCTATATGGAGTCTCCGCAGTTTCTGTACAGCATTTCTACTCCTCTTCTATTATTTTGTTTTATCTCCTCGGTTTTCTATTTGGTAATGTTCCCTTTTGTCATAAATCTTGTTTTTTTTAAACACGTGTGTTGAAACAAGGTAGGCCGGTGGTTACTTACCCGAGTGTGAGTTTGAGGCTCAACACACCCCGTAATCGCACAAGGTCCACACAGTCGAAATCCGAGTGGCACTCTACAAAGAGGAAGGCGAGAAGAGGATTCGAGAGGATCCTGAGAACTACCGACCAGAGGACCTCCAGGGCTTCAGCAACCAATCGCGATACGTGCCACCCAGATGGTCCGTGCTCTGATTGGTCGGCGCATACTTGGTCGCTACGCTGATTCGCTGGCGTATTCCCGCCCTCCATGTAGGCCACACTAACCACTGGTACCAAGCCGTCTTTGAGCTACTAAATGCTTCGGTGACCAATTCTCCAGGGACCACGAGAGATACGAGAACCGAAGCGCTTCACCGGTAGCGATACCGACACACGAAGAAAGTCGTCGGTAAGTGCAGAATATGCGTTTGAGATCGCCGATCAGTGGTAATGTCGTACAATTTCAGTTGAAAGTGAGATTCAGTTCACCAGGAACAGAGGGATCAAGACGCCGCCTAAAGTCGCCATCTCCAGATCTGCGTCCGTCTCCTTTGGTATGGCAGCGGCTCTGTACCCTATCACATACTTCGCGCACTTCGCTGCCCTTATATAAAGCCGCCAAAACGGTGCTTGGATCACAATCCTAGTCGGAGGGGTTAGGGCATTTCTGAAGAAAGAATCCAACATAAACAGATGACGTCTTTTAGGACGAAAATTTCAAAGCAATGTGTTCCCATCGGATGGCTAGAGCGTTTGAACAGTTTACTTCTAATTTGGTCGGCTCAGAAAGGCAGAAGGCTTCTGCTCTTTGAGCTGAGTATTTCAGCACACTCGATCAACGGAAAGCGCTCGGCTGCCAGCAGGTCTGAATCGCCAGCGTTCCTTTGAGGCTTCTCCACGACAGGTAAGGCAAGGGGCCCCAGTTGCACACAGTTTTCCAGCTAAGTAGATCGCTTGGTTGAAAAACTGTACTATGCGGGTGTTTGCCCTGGGCGGACTGCACTGTAAGATTGTACACTTGGTGGTGATGTGAAGAGGTAAGCTCCCGGCTATTGTCTGGTCGATTGATCTAGACAATCTAGCTGCTGAGTGATGAAGCGGTTCAAGTGGGTGGCGCCTCCCCGGGCAAACGCCCGCGTAGTGCTGAAAAATCACACAGAAGGAAGGTAGAGGCCTTTTCAATAGTTACAGGATGACCGCAGCAGTGTGCGAGAAGATCTCAGTAACCGACCTTTGGTGAGACAACACTCGAGAAATGCGCGGTAAGAGTTTCAGCGATATGGTAGAACGATGGAGCATATGGCTGTGGCTAGGATGAATCCGAGCCTTCTGGCAATCTACTGCGGGTGAACTGCAGGTGATATCATACATCCCAACGTGGCGGTGCTACTGTAGTCCACCAAAGAAGTTCACAGTTGAACAGTATTTCTCCCAACGAGATTTCTATTTGGAACACCTTTTTCAGCATGTTTCAATCATTTTTAAATTCTCACCCAAAGTGGCTAGTTAGACTGCTGATGAAATTCCGTTCACCTCTCGGTGAAATTTCAATGGTGAATTGTATTTGGTTGCCCTTCCAGTTGACCGCTGAGAGTGTGCGAGATGACTTAAGACAGTGGCGTAAGGTAACAAGTACTTTGTGTAATTGCGTAGAGGGCGTTATACAGCAAAAGCCCCGTTTATACTTCCATCGCCGGGCGACGCTGTTGAAACCGGGTGTGGCTGTTCAATGGTTCCATTGACGCCCAATTAGCTACTGGTATTCCCAGTGTCTCTTCGAAGTGGAGACTGGCCGTTGGCTATTCCGCGGTACGAGGAACACAACTTAGATAGCAAGTTTATGATGAACACAAAATCAATGGTAAGGCAAACAGTAGAGCTGCTGGAGCCGTGTCTGAGATCCTTGTCGCTCGAATCTGCTCCTTATATGCACATCCGTTCATCAGGGCGTGGCTAAATTCAAGTAGAAGAGTGGAAGACGGTGGGC
Source organism: Heligmosomoides polygyrus bakeri (assembly GCA_947359475.1). NCBI lineage: Eukaryota > Metazoa > Nematoda > Chromadorea > Rhabditida > Heligmosomidae > Heligmosomoides > Heligmosomoides polygyrus. The sequence continues at coordinate 100,613,064 of OX375869.1, forward strand.
AGGCGATGACCTCTCCCGACGGTGGTGTATCCGCCGGTCATTCCACCGTGGGCACCGTCAACAGCATGGATTACGGTAGGGAAGTGAGCCCAACCCAACACGGGGATGCTTCCCATCACGTCGCGCTGTTTCGGACGACGACGAGCACTCCGAGCAACCGGTGACGCTTGTGCACAAATTTCCGACACCACTGCAAAGGACAGCTGGGAGCAGCAGTACCGCGTTCCAATCCACCGTGGTCAATCGCATCGCGCTGATTTCGAGAGCGACTCAATCAATCAATTTAACCTCAATATGTAGCATTGCGGTGTGCGGCGATAGAAGTATAAACGGAGCCAAATGTTAAGCGCAAAGCAAATTGACAACGCTCTTGTTTAAAACTTGGTTGAGCTACCGGAGTGAAGTTGGTCACTAGGGGGCGAAGACTCTGTGAATTCCATTTCCATTCTATTATATCTGACGCTAGGTAGTTCGCTCGCAGTTGAGCGCTAGTGTCGTGACGTTCGCCAGGCTCCATCACGACTCTTCAAGGGCACCCACGCTGGGAGGCGCTCTGGTCCCGACGCGGAGGGCATACGGTCGCGCGCACGCGCCGCGACGCACTGTAAACGCCCTCCCGCGCGCACCCGGCAGTCCTCGGCTTCGTCGTCGCACCGAGCGGTCGGTCCGCTCTCGGCGTAGAGTCGTTGGATACACCGCCCTCAGAAAAGGGCGGGGCGAGGGGCGCGCCGAGGACAAGATGTCCAGGTCCCTGCCATCAAATGGAGGCATCGCATTTCCAATCACTTCCCTCGGCCCTGCAGCACTATCCTGCACTGATTTCGTTCCTGAGACGAGGGTCAGGATCTTGTTCACCATATTTGGAGGAAAGGAATTTTTAGCTGCAGCGCGAAGGCTCTCTTCAGGTCCCGCCACATTGCTCAGTACTAAGGCGTCGTCCGCATTTTCCCACAAGTACAGCAACAAATTAGCGAGATATGTCATGACAACAACGCGACCATCCACTAGAAAGTTCTTCAACACAAGGAGAATTGTCTGATTCTTGGAAAAAGAACCGGTTTTGCGCACAATTACGGATAAGTCTTCAATGTAGAACTCCCAACCGGAATCACTCCTAGTCTCTAGTTGAGGCGAAATTTTAAAGAATCTAGAGAGAAGAGCGACGTTCTCTTTTCCTCAAGTGCCTCCGTAACCGAACCGACTGGAAAATGACTTCAGAGTTCCCCGAGATGCGCTTCCCAATCGTTTCCTATTAGCTCTTAGGTTTTTGGACGACGTCACGTCAATTGACGACGGCTTCGCGCGCAGCAAACTTGTCCATTTTGCCTCCGCTACCTCTACGGCAAAACTTATGTTTTGAATTCGCACATAAGGGGGGAGAAGGCTTCATTTCGGCAACGAATCATGTGCACTGCGCACTCGGGCTCATGCCCTAATTAAACATACAGTTGGCTTATGCCATACAAATCACGTGTACTGCGCACTCGGGCTCATGCCCTACTAAACAATTGGCTTATGCCATACGATATTAGTATGTTCCTGTGACCTGGTCGAGCTAGCTCCGGTCTTGAGCGGATGTTACTTTAACAGCATATAGTGTATCACAATACGGGGTTAACAGAAGTTATAGAAGCGTTCACATACAGAGATCACATTGGCACCGATGGGCAATTAGGAATGACTATAAAGGTGTGGGTTCGACGTAGGATAAGAACGCTCTCTGGGTTTTCCATCTGCCAACCCTCATGAAGTTTTCTGGAGCTATCCCCGCGCGGATCGCCGCTGTCGCGGCTCCACCTCTGAACGAATGTGTGGTAAGTTGTCGCGATCCAAGCCCTGCAGCCTGAAGAGTTTCCTTGATCCTGCGCGTGACGTAGTCTCTGGAAGGAGCTCCTCTTGGAACTGAAAAGAAAGTCAAGCGCTGAGCATGTTTCGTTCAGCCTTTTGAACTGTTCCCATAAAAGGAGCTTTCTTCCACCCAGGCGAAATGCCACTTGGGTTCCTATCCCTTGTTGGTCGACTTTTGACCTTTTCAGAAACAGCCACCAAACTGAATCGCCCTTAAAGGTGATATCCCCAAATTGAAGGGTGCATAGTTCACTGACCCTTAAAAAGGCGACATCCATCAGGAGAATCATGGTTGCCCCTATAAGATCTATGGTAGAACTGGATTTAAGTGCCCATCCTACTACAGTTTCTATGTCCCCAGGTGTGGATTTTTTCCTGTGCACTACTGGTGGACGGGTTCTGTCTGCCCCTTTCAACAACGCTCTTTGCACTTCCTGATCGCCTGCAGGTAGGGGACCGAAAAAGTGACTGAGAGCAGCTATTTGGTAATGTAGCGGCTTCAGTTTACCCTGGTCAATAAGCGACGCTAAAAATAAATTCCTAAGCTTATGTAATGCTGAAGCCGGCACATTCCACTTCTCAATAAAGTGGAAAAAATCCTCCCTAACCTCTTATAGAGAGAGAGAGCGTTCCTTTCGAGATACATGAACCGAAACAGGATAGAAGAATATTGCTAACGGAAGTTGGGAAGCCAACGCGCGTTGCCATCTCAGCGACTGCACATGCTGCTTCCCTTTTTGGATCCATCGGGATATCTGGAACGAAAATGATGATGCCAATTAACTGGCCGTTACTGTGCTCTTGTGGTGCGGAAAGCGATGACCTGTGCTGTGAGGTCGGCCAGTGGTGCGCGGAATACCGTACCCTGCACCTGCGGATACGTGCCGTCTGGGCGCCTTGTATCCCGGTGACCCATTTTCGGAGCACTCGGCGTATCTGCAGGGTACGCCGCCCGATACCGTCGGATATACCGTGTTCTGCCTGTGAGTATTTAAGGGGGGCACTCTTGGCCGATATATGTATTTCTCTACATTTTCTACCTTTAGCTTCTCATTCCTCAACTTGGGGTGGGTGGAGGGTCTCGAGCTGCCGAAATAGCCGGAATGGGGACCACTGACCTTGGTGGGCCCCGCCTTTTCGGCGGGTTCCCCCTTGGGGACGCTCTTTGTGGCGAACTCAAAACCCCATTTTTGCCTCCGCTACCTCTACGGCAAAGCTTATGTTTTGAATTCGCACACAACGGAAATTTAAAGCGCGAGGGTTAGCAGATAAGGAGACAGAAGGCAAAATCAAAACTTAGAAAGGGGTCTTTGAAAGTGTAGGATTGTGAGTTTCCTTTGAGAATAGGGCTACCTGCGGGGAAGATAGTAATCTTTTTAATTTCTGATATCCATTTTCCTTTCTCTCTCAGTTCACCGAAAAATAAATGACATGCCCACATAGGAAAACCCAAAATTCCTTTGCTATGGTTCTTCTTTGCCCAGATGACTGTTCTAGCAATCAAATATGGAGGGGGCACCCACCATGCAAATCCGGTTGTCCACCACGGTAGAGACTGGGATGCAAATGCATTAAATGATACTGCACTGGGGTCATACGCTCTAGAAATAAACTTTTCGCACTTGCTGCTTACACTAGACGCGAACATGTCTAAAGTACATGTACCCCATGCATCTTCTAGTTCTGAAAAGACTTCATCTGTTACGCTCCAGTCATCCAGGCCTATTACACGGGACGCTTCATCCGCTTCGACGTTAAACTCCCTTGCTACCCAGAAAAACTCAGCGTGAATGGAGGCATCTGCACAAAAGTTCCATATTTCTTGTGCAATCTCTTGAAGGTTCTTCTTCGTACTGCCTTTTGTCATGATAGCTACTGCTGCTTGATTATCACAGTGCCAAGCCACTTCTTCACCAAACAAATTACGTCTAAACGCTTTTAAGCCTAGTAGTACTGCAAACATTTCTCTAGCTGTACTAGATGTGCCCACCAGTTCAGCTGAGAGATTAGATGACCATTTTAATGAGGAGTTGGTGCTTAAATGGAGTACCGCTCCGGCTCCAAATTCTGAGGCGTCCGAAAAACAAACTAGTGCGTCTGACAGTAGATATGCGCCTTCTATAGAATGGCCTTTAAACGTAGAGTTCCAATTTAGCCAACCTGTGATTTCTGATCGCTCTTTACCGGAGAGCGGCCATCAGGGGTGCACATTTAACGGTTAACGATTTAACGAATTTAACGAATTAACGGCACTTTCCGTTAAAATCCGGCTTAACGATTTAACGGAAATTCTTAGAAATTTAACGGAATTTTTAACGGACTTTTTTCTCAACAAGTTTATCACTTTTCCTTAGTCCTCACTATTATTGCAGGCTTCATCCTCCCTATTAGGACTGTTCCTGAAAAACTATTAAAATCAACAAGACTATTTTAATGTTTTATGCTATTCTCATATCTTCTATGGCGCGTTTGGATTTGTGGAATATTTTTGGAATTAATATATTGTGAGTTAGAAAAGTTCTTCATCGAGCCGCCAAACATGTCAGTGAATTCACAAAGATAGCAAAGGTAGAGAAGGAGAGAATGCTTTTAGTCGGTGGACGTGTTTTGAATGATTTGAGAAAAGCGGTAGTAAAGCGATAAAGTGCACGGCCACTCAATCCCTTTTGGGATACGCCACGCATTGGATGTCGTGGAGGCGATTTAAAAATGCGTAATTGGCCATACAGTAAATCGCTTGTGGTGGCCAGCCGATAAACATGTCGACGAGTTACAATTCCCAGACAAGCCTGGTACCAATTCACCGTTCACAGAGGGGTGGAAGACTTGGTTGGCTGGGGCGGAAATCCCGAACCAGGAGCCTGGTATCGGGTGTAGAAGTCCGGCACCCCCTTCGACTCGGCTTAATAAAAGAAAATTTTGGAAAGCTACTTTTCCTGAACGACAACGCGTTAACGACTGTGACACACCCTCTCGGCCAAGTGGGAACGTGTGACAAAATGCCGTGTCACGCTCCCAACGTTGTAAAAATCAATTGGTCCAACCCACCAGGCACGCGAAAATCGTGCGTTCGTCAACTTGTTAGCATTCCACTCATAGGCTTTTTATTGTTTTTATTATGCCTTCCGGTACTTAGCGGGCTGGTGCCCACATAGATGTTACACTACATTGGTTGTATTATAGATAGTCAGAAAGAAGGTCTCGCAAAGAACCAGGAAAGGGGGAAATGAACTTCATGGAGTATGAACAGTCCCTTATCTTTCATTTTAAGATGCCATGCGGTCACCAGCCCACTTAGTACCGTTCTCCTGATTGATAATCCCGCACTTCTTATTTCACATCATGAAGGTAATTTGTCGTTGAACGTTTGTTTATTTCGCTGTCCACACCTTGTTGATAGTAAATTACTCACTTCACATTGGTGTGTTACACTCCATTTCTTGAAATTTAGTTGTTGATCTGTTGAATTTGGAATACATACTGTTCACCTTGATTTTTTTCCATTTGAGATAGCAGTTTGCAGCTAATTTTATTTTTTAACGAATTTTAACGAATTACCGGAAATTTAACGAAAATTTTTCGTTAAAAAATTTCGTTAAAAAATTTAACGCGCAAAACATTGTGTGCAGTCCTGGCGGCCATCTGAAGGATAATGCCGTTCCTTCTCTCTCTTTCTCAGCAATCGCCGACACGACTGCTTTCCACTGTCTTCTCCGACCTGGAGGAATAACTAAATGCATTGAGGCCAAGGTGCCTTGCCATTTGAGTCTCTCCAAGAGGGATGGCCCTCTTATTAATAGTAAGCGTCTTGCTAAACGCTTCGCCTTTTCCTTTCTTTCTCTTGTAACATCAATATTGAACTCCTTTAAATCTATCTCATGACCAAGCCATGTTAACTTCTGGAGGGGGCTCCAGGAACATTTCTCTTCGGCTGTGAAGAAGCCGGCATCCTTTAGATCTCTTTTAATCGACTGTATCGATTCTTCGCACCGGTGTGCGGAATCGGCCCAAATCAGGCCGTCGTCTATAAAGCAACGTTTATACCTTGTGATCTCCATTTTCCTAGTAGTGGTTTTAGCATTTTGGTAAACACCATGGGGGCGGAAGAAAGACCAAATGGGAGCACTAGAAATTTATATAGGCACCCCTTCCAACAAAAGCCCAGATACTTAGTACAGTTAGGGTGAATATTGACATGGTGGTACCCGGATTTTAAGTCGAAGGATGCCATAAATCCCTCCTTTGGTAACATTGGTAGTACTTTGGAAAGGTCCTCAAATTTTACTGGAAATCTTTCAAGAGATTTCCAGTAAAATTCTCGGACCGCGGAATACCGTACTCTGCACCTACGGATACGTGCCGTCTGGGCGCCCTGTATCCCGGTGACCCATTTTCGGAGCACTCGGCGTATCTGCAGGGTACGCCACCCGATACCGTCGGATATACCGTGTTCTGCCTGTGAGTATTTAAGGGGGGACTCTTGGCCGATATATGTATTTCTCTACATTTTCTACATTTAGCTCTCTCATTCCTCAACTTGGGGTGGGTGGAGGGTCTCGAGCTGCCGAAATAGCCGGAATGGGGACCACTGGCCTTGGTGGGCCCCGCCTTTTCGGCGGGTTCCCCCTTGGGGACGCTCTTTGTGGCGAACTCAAAACCCCATAATAGGGCGGCGCGGGCAGGGCGGGAAATGGGCGGCGGGAGGCACGGTGTACCGAACGACTGCCCTTCGGACTCCAGGACGACCAGGATAGGAGCGCAGAGACGACAACAGAGGTAACCGCTGAGACCGATCGAGCCACCATCCTCGTGAGCGCAGGCTCCAGGGTAGGAACAAGAGAGGATCTGAAGCTTGCGCTTGGAGCTGACCCGTAGGTAACGTGATGGGGCTCAGCCTTAACTCGTAGGCAATTGTGTTCCTATATTGATATGTATTGTGTACATATTGGGTTGCTACGAAGTATATTATCTATTGCGCATTTTCATGTGACTCGAGAGTGGGAAGAGCGCAGTGGTAAATACTGCAGAAGGTGCGCTGGTTCAATTGTATCACGTGAGTGATGTGAAGATGGGCGAGGGTCGCCGAGGACACAGTGCAGGTGCAGTCTGCGCAGGAGATCCTAAATATCATCTGCATTGGTATAAGGTGTGCTAAGTCGGGGCAACAAGGGCTTACCCCTAACGTGGCAGGTAATGTAAGAGCTAGCGCGCATGGGTAAGACCTCAACTCCGGTTGTGCCCCACACGTGGCCTCGGGTTGAGGGCCGCATGAGTTCTACCACCGGTGCAGCGGACTCACCCGGGTCACGACAGCTAGAGGGAATCTCTTCGTCACGGCTGTATGTACCCTTACTTAAAACTAATCCCCTACTGCCGTTTGAATTGTGGGTTGATGTGCAAGTTTGCGGGACACGGTATCGTGCGATTGCTGCCGTTGCGCTGTGGATTGCGTCGGCGTCCACATAGACATTCGATCGATGCGTAATCCCCACTGAGCCGAGAGAGCGGTTTTAGCAGCAGCTTGGATGGCCCACAGCCCGGAGTCCTTCCCCTAGTCTGGGCCCAACTGCGCACTTCCGTACGGAAGCGATCTTATCCTTCCTAGAGGTGTCTTAGGCTTTGTTTAGTGTGCGCGCGACGCGCGACGCGATGCGATGCGTAGTGGCTGGATTGATCAATCGCATCGCTCGATCAATTTGGCCACCGCACATGCATCACGTCGCGCGTCGGGTGCACACTAAACGAGGTCTTAGGGTTTGCGTCTTCAATGACAGAACCGAGCCCCGATGACAACGGCTTGGGTGATGTGCAGGTTTGGGGATACTGTAGCTAGCGCGCTGGAACATTCAAACGGCAGCAGGGGACTAGCTATAATCGTGCCGCTTTTTTTCGGAGGTTTAAGAAGATGGCGTTGGGCAACTATGGCACAAATTTGACACGAACTAGTGGACAGGAAGTAGTGCCTTTCAGAAGCGAGACCGCCACTCCCTTACCGCCGAGTCGAGGAAGAAATCGTCGCACTGCTACTGTTGAAGAGGTAGGCGAAACCTTTTGCGTTCCTTTATCCAGGAGTAGCACACGTCCCTATTCCAGGTTTTCACCCCACAAGCGCTCACATCTCCAGTGCTACAAAGGCAGAGTACGCTCACGACCAGTAGAAGAGCAAGGACCGAGGCCTCTCGACTGAAGACCACCAGCTCCATTTCGTCTCCGTTGGCGGTATGTTTTCTTGCCTAAGGATAGCAGTAGGCATCGGAGAACATTGTTAGAAGAACTAGATAGCGTAGCATCGTGACGGAGAGCGGAGTCTGCGAGTTCGACTCCCGTCGGGTGTAGGAGTTGTTGTGTTTGATCGCCGGAAAAACAGCTTTGTAGCAACAATTGGATACTTTTGGTGACAGTTCAAGCAATCAGCGAGGGAAATCACTACCAAGGACCAAGTTCTCGCTGTCATATGCGCTCCGACAGAACATGTCGGGAAGACGCGCAGCAGCGTGTGCGAGAACGTGCAGCGGGGGTGCGGGAACGCGCCGTTGGTCCTGCCGTAGTCGTGGCAGCCAATCATGTGCCCTGGCTGCGCGGTTGAGCCAACGAAAACTAGGGGCCTGCTCGGTCAGTGCCTGATTCGCTGCCGCGATTACGGTAGGAGCACGGCGTGTTCCCACACCCGCTGCTGTGCATCTTCGCGACATGTACCCACTTCAACTTTATCCGAATCTAGTAATGGCTAAAACTGAATCAACTTTCTTAGTGGTTATGAGCTAGGCCCCAGAATTTATTCCAGACGAAGCGTGTTACTCGTCGGCCGCAGCACTATGAAAGCGACACGTTCTCGACTCTCACACGGAAACGGGTGAGTCCTAGAAGCTCTCTGAAGCAGGTGGGGTACCTCTCTTTCCTCCTCTTTACCGTTCCGTCTTCAGCACGTGATCACTAAGCACCCTACTCTGAGGGAAGCAGTAGCGCCGTCGTTCGAACTACCGAGAACGACTGCACGACCGGCACCGCTTCGGCCTGTTCAGCCGGCCGGGACGGCCTTCGCCAACGCTGCCACCAGCACAGCGCCAACACGTCGAAAGGTGCTGTACTTTTTCAGTGCAACCCATTTAGAACTGCCCGTACATGACCGTTTTTAAGGCCAGAACTCCCGCCACCACCACTACTACGACAGCAGTCGAGAAGAAGGTGACGACCAGACCCCGAACCAGAGCGTAAGTGGATTAAAAGTTTAGACGAAGAGGGAAAAATTACCATCGCAACTCCTGGTTCATCGGCGACAGGCCCGTTTATACCTCGACGCTGAGCGACGTGATACCATGTATGGTGGCTATATTGATTGAGCGACGCCATCGATCAATTTGGTCATTTTACATGCCGTCACGTGGCTCAGAATCGGAAGTATAAGTGGGGCCATAGACACAGATGATTTCGCTAAGTAGAGAGGAAGTATCTTTCGGAGTTGTTCACGTCTATTGGCATCTCCAGACTATGGCTAGCTCTCACTGCTTCAATTTTTGAACATTTTCTAACCGTTCTTGCACCTACGAGCAGTAGTGATCGTCTGAAATGCATCGAAAATGAACAACTTCTGCGTTCATACTCCGCGACGGAAACGGCGGCAGCCACGTAAGCGTTAGGACTAAGCATACGTATCGATTTTTCCCAAGAGATAGCTCGACACTAATCGATACGTCTGCTTTGCCCTATCGCTCCCGTCGCTCCCGTCGTTGAGTATGAACAGGCCCTTGATGAGATGAGGCGCCTCCTGGCGGCCGGAAAAATCGAAATGTGTATATTGGGACAGGATTTAACGTGAGCAGTGTTTATCGCAAACTTGGGTAATTAAACCAGCGAGCCATCGCAGTATGCGAAACGCGGGGAACGTCACTACGGACGCAAATCCTTCTTCTTTTATATACCATTTTCACATCACCTTGGACACTTTTCACGTCAAATTCGATACTCTCCTAAAGAAACTTTATGCGTTTTAAACCAAAGTGAACGTCTTCCAAACCAAAACGAGCTCTTTCTACATTAAACAAGACTTCGTAAAGGAAAGTGGCGAAATAAACTTTTCCGCTGCTCACTCCATATTTATGAATTTGCCTGTCATCTCTTCTTTGATCTGTTTACTCTCCCTTCTTGTTTTCATACAATTATCTCTTTTCTTTTCTTTATTTTATTTTAAATTCGAAGGTACTGGTAGATGTACGATGTGGGAAAGTTTTGGGCTTCAGGAAAAGAAGCGCACCGGTTCATGGTATCTGCTGCTGGAACAACGTCTGTGACTGTGTGCTCGTCGACAAAACTACGCTCGCAGCCGTTGGTAACACTGTTCGAGAAGAAACGGGTGAGCATTCTCCTTACGGTTTTGCTCATACTTCGCGACGAGAACGACTCGTCGCCTATGCAAAACATGTAAATCGATTAGAACCGAGCGATCGCCGCCGAAAACTGTTCATACTCGTGCGCTGTCACTGTCGCTGCAGTCGCTCTCGTCGGTGCTGTCACTTGCTTAGGCCTATGTTATAATTCGGCCACGCTGTTGTGGGCGACGTCGGCGGCAGTGTTGCGCGGGCTGCTACCCACTGTGTGGCACACGCTCAACACTGTCGCCGACGTCGCCGACAACAGCGTCGCTGAAGTATAACATACTAGGCCTTAAGGCCCCCACTGACTTCTGCGGCAACGCCCGCTCGCCGCTGTGTTAAGAATAGGGCAGAGACGCCGCTGGCTGCGAGCTCTGTGTCCCTGCCCTATGATGAAGGATAGGGAGCGGCAACGCCGCAGAAGTCTGGGGGGGGGCCTTTATGCTTCGCGCCGGCGACGGGAGCGGCTGTGCGGCGGGACGGAGTGTGGAGTACGCAATTACGCCCTAGCGCACTAGTGCTCGAAGAAAGCGATTTCTATTTGGCCATTCTGCAGATCAAGTTTAACGTATGCTACTGTACTTCTTTTAAGTGCCAGATTGATGATGTAGGTAGTGTTTCTATTTGTTAGTGTCTGTGCTGATTGATCGTTTTGACTAACAAGAAATAGGCGTTATGGTGCAATTACGTACACCACACTACGTCGCGCTAGTCGCTCTTGTCGCTCTCGTCGTGAAGTATGAACAGGCCCTTACTCTGTAGATCCCTCACGGCTTAACACTAGTCCTCGATCTGCTTCAGAAGAAGGTCGAAAATCCTCATCAATCCGGACGCAAACGAGGGCTTCACGGCGGCAGAGGTAGAAGAGCCGACTCCTCGCCGAACAAGGTGAAGATGACCTTGCAGCTCGTGTCCTAGCCGGCTGTCAGACCAGTCTGTACCCCTGCATCGTCACCGAAAACGAATGGAGATGAAATCCAATGTATATCTTCCAGAAGAGGTCGACTAGCCGCCGTCGAGTCCAACGCCGCCGAATGCTGAGGGGGCGGCGTTCGTCGTCATTCTGTTCTATTCTGATACGCAACTGTTTCCAGGTTTTGGAGAGCAACAGGTTTATCTCTTTGGGTAAGAAACCCCCTCTAATTGACATTCGTTACCTCCTTCAAAGATCCGCTCTGTCGCTTTTCAGAATTGCTGGCTATCTTCTCCACCTATCGCACAATTTTCCAGACGCCTACCGTCGTCTGAGGTTGATTTATTATTGATTCATTTGTATACTAGTTGCGTCTCTATGACCGTGATCACAAAGTATCGATTAAAGTGTTTTTGTATCAGCTGTGTTGATTTTGGTGCTTTCCTAGTTGGGAGGAGCAGTTCTGTGGGATAACAAATATAACTAATCCCCTACTGCCGTTTGAATGTTTCCGCGCGCTTGCTACAGTACCCCAGACTTGGACATCACCCAAGTCGTTGTCATCGGAGCTCGTTTCTGTCATTGAGTGCGCAAACCTACAGACACCTCTAGGAAGGATAGGACCGCTATGACACCTTTAGGAAGGAGAAGACAGCTCAGGCATCTAATAAGGATGAGACCCATCCAAGCTGCTCTTGCTAAAACCGCTCTCTTTGCTTAGGACCTGTTCATACTTCGCGACAGCAGCGACGAGAGGGCAGTGCGCGGAAGTATGAACAGGCGACAACAGCGACTGGAGCGACTAGAGCGACTGGGGCGACAGCGCCGACGCTCGAGTATGAACACTTTTCGGCAGCGTGCTCGGTTTCAATCGATGTGCAGTTTTGCACGGGCGACGAGCCGCTCTTGTCGCGAAGTATGAACAGGCCCTTAGTGGGGATTCCGTATTAGTTGAATGTGCACGTGGACGCCCGCCGACGCGATAGCAGCAACCGCACGCTACAGTATCCCGCAAACATGCACATAAACCCACAATTCGAACGGCAGAAGGGGATTAGTTATAAGTAAGACTGTTCTGAGGTAGGATTCATCAACACGCATACCCGAGCGAGTGCGGGGTATAGGGGTGGATGTAGCCACGATGGGTCATTCATGATAAACGTTACTCGCGCCATCGTGGGTACATGAGCGGGTAAAAAAAGCCCGTCGACTGTCATGGGCATATCGGCATACCCGCGACCATTTCGCGCCCCATTGACAAAAGTACGTTCCACTGGGATAGGGTTTTATCGTGAGATGTGGGCTGTTTTTCGTACATCGCTGTTGTCTAATCGTCAGCAGTCTATCTGCAGTTACAATTGTTAGTGATTGAGAGTTTTATGTTGATGGGAGCTAACTGTAGCACACCAGAAACATTAAGGTACACTCTGCTGCCGCTAATCTGCATGCCGATTAGCGATGAGCGCGGAAACTGTGCGCTGGCGGTCTCTTGTAGGTCTGCGATGGCACTGCCGGAAGGCGGCTCGGAGCGCAGTGGACAGTGGTGTTGCTTCATGCAAGTGGGGTCGAGGGTTCGGTTCTCCTGCGTTGCGGCATTTTTGCATTTCAACTGACTTGTTGAGATTTGAGGGGGTTTTGACGTCTACACAATTTTCAGGCGTTTACTGCGCATTTTTCCATTCGGCGCTCGAAGAGTGCAGAATCCAGCTGCGGACTCCCCCTGAGTGACGAAAGCAGTCTCCACACGAGCAGCTGCACCACACTCTGGAGTCTCTTCTCTTGCTTGGGTCTGCAAGCAAATAGCCATTTCCTAACTAAACCTCCACAGAATAAGTCGTACTGTGGAAACAACACCATTCACCAGGCAGGCTATGTTGGATAAGAGACGAAATGTCGGGTGAGGTGGGGGGGGGGGGGGGGGGGGGGGAAGGGGCAAAGGACCAGGGCGCTCGAAAGTTTCCGCGCTCCATCGCTAACCGACGTGTGGAGTAGCAGCAGCAGGGTGTACCGTAATTGCACTCGTGCCACACAAGAACGGAGGCAGCGGACGGTTGACATTTCTTCTACCGTAATCCACGCGCAAGGGACGGGGACGGGACGCATAGGGACGGGACGATATAGGGACGCACACTTTACTTTTGTTATGTCTTCTGCGCCAATAAGGATGGTACGTGGAAACGCTCATTTTACGCCTGACATTTCAATCGTTTCGTAGTCTTCACGGCTACCCATCACAGAGTGTAGCGATGTCGTTGCCACTCTGTGTTAGTAGACCAGTGTGTTAGTAGATGCAAATGGACTCCTTTTTTGATACTGATTTCTTTGCAATGAAATCGAAACCGCACGAACACTAGTCAGAAATATTTCGTGCTCCGAAACATGCTTAGGCGCAATGTGGCTCGGGGGGGGGGGGGGGGTCACCTCCAAACAGATTCAAATATGTATATAACGTCAAAAAAAACCTATGCTGAATGCAGAGGAGCAACAGAACAATAAAAAACAATAACCTGCTCTTCTGTCATGCGTCGGTGACCTGCATTCTAGTTGGGGTGTGTCGCCGCATCGACTGCCGCTTCGACTCGCCAGATCGATAGGAGCGCGCAGCGGCGCGCCGCGTCGACATCTGCCCTGTTCAAGCTCGCCAGCGATTGCGTCGTTCGTTATCGTTTATTCTCCCGAATCTGTGTTTGCTAGACGTTACATATGTTGCTAGGTTCATTCTCGATAGAGGGACACCGAATAACGTCGGAAGAAAGGCCGGCGAATCTGTTTGGAGGTGACCCCCCCCCGAGCCACATTGCGCCCATGCTTATTCTACTGACCTAGAATAATACGGTTTCCTACGGAATTCACATCAGTCAATCGCTTCAGCGGAGGAGAGCACAGATTTGGGCAAGAGAAGGGACTCCAGGGTGTTGCTCGAGTGACGCGCCCGTGTTAAGATTGCCTACATCCTGGAGTTCCCTCCCCTGCCCAATCGGGAAGCCGATAAGACACGGATAGGTAATCGGAACAAGGAGATGAGATGCATTTAAATGCGCTGTATGCAGCTACTCGCCGTCGCTGCTCGCCGCGGCAGGCCATATTGACCTCCCCTCCGACCCTATTTGCGCCTTTGTTTGTCTTCTTCATTAACCTCATGTCTCGTTTTTCCTTGTTCGTGTAACTAAAGTTTCTTGGAAAGTGGTCCCCCTTTATCTGACAGGCAAAATTTTTTCTTCGTACAGATTTGGCTCGCACACCACAACTGCGTGTTTATCGCCACAAAAATGCAATATAGGCGTCAACTCGTACGTCATCCCGGGCGTCCGTGACTGCACCACAAGCACATATTGCGCGTGGAGTACGGTAGAAGAAATGTCAACCGTCCGCTGCCTCCGTTCTTGTCTCGTGCCACACCTTCACCTTCCAGCTGTTCGTCCACAAAAACTACCTCTGAGCGGAATCGCTTCGCACAACTTAGCATATTTGAGTAAATCGGCAGAATGACCTTCAAGGTGGATCTATTGCATATTAAAAGTTGTCGTGGTGGTACTAGTTATAGCGGTTCTTAAATATCTCAGAACGTCCACGAAATCCGGGCCCTGAACGTGTGCAACATTACGTTCATCACTCCACCGTGGCGTTAAGTACCGTTTACATTTCCAACGACAAAACGACCGCGTCTGGATTTTAGGCCCGTTTATACTCCGACGCTGAGCCACGCGACACTTTGTGTTAGCGCCAGGCTGTTGGTACCAGATGCAATATTCACCCGTGTGGTTGCTAGTGACCACAAACGCGAGAAAATTCGACGTTCACGACTGAGACACCGAACAGTGCGACGATTGTGGAGGTGAGAAATACTGTCCGGAGCACCAAGCGTGAGCGAATCATTGTTTGGTAAGGCGGTCACTACGAACTCGCTGGTGATCGTTGATGAGATTGGTCGTGGAACGTCGACACACGATGGGTTCGGTTTCCATCAGATTTGGGAATTTGAAGGAATTTAAAATTTGAAGGAATTTTTCGAACAAAACTGTCGGATTTTACGAAGAAAATTAAGGGTGGATCCCCACTAACCTCTCCAGATCTGTAGTTGACGACAGCTTTCCTATTATCCTAGTTGGTATCTCTGATTGATTTTCCTTCAATGAATCGGGAAAAAACGATATCACCGCTCGAAAGGTCGATAATATCGATCGATATTGGCTGCCTGATAGAAGCACCGTCATCTGTGAAAAATCGATATCTATGCCAATCGTGGGGCCTTGCCAGCCAAAGGTATAAAAGTGTGAACTTTTCCTCAGAGGGTATTTAGAACACCTTCGCGGTGTGAGGTCACATAGTGATAGCTTCGTACCGGGGCGTATATACTGTGACGCCGAGCGATCGATTTGGCCACTATATGTGCCAAAGCGTCTTCGGCCCTGGGGGTAAACAGGTGAGATAAACAAGGTGATATCGATTAATCGTGTCACCTAATCGATATGGTAGCTTATATCATTGCGTCACGTCGCGACGCAGCTTTACAGATCGCTTAAGGACTTGTTCGTAGTCTGCGACAACATGGGCTGCGTAGAAAACATACGGTTCGATTGATTCCCAGCTATCGCTCTGCGAAAATCAATATGTATGCTTAGGGCCTGTTCATATAATACTTCGCGACGAGAGCGACCCATCATCTGTGCAAAACATGCAAATCGATTAGCATCGAGCGACCGTCGCCGAAATCTCCTCATATTCGAGCGCTGTCGCTGTCGCTCTCGTCGCTACTGTCGCCCGCTCATACTTCGCTCCGGCGACGGACGGAATGTGGAGTACGCAATGACAGCATAGCGCACTAGTGTTCGAAGGAAACGATTCCTCCTTCAGATCAAGGTAAGGCATGCTATTATACTTCTTCTGAGTGCCAGTTTGATTATGTACGTAATATGACTGTTTGCTAGTGTCTGTTTTGACTAACTGGCTGAGAGACAAGAAACAGGCGTTATGGTGCAATTACGTACATCACACTACGTCCGTTGTTCGAGTCGCTGCCGTCGCAAAGTATGAACCGGCGCTTAGCAAACGCTACCGTCAAAGTCTACAAATCGATCTTTAACTGTTACGGATGTTTAACCCTACCCCGCCTCTTTGAATTGGCTCGCCGAGATATGGTCTCGCCCCAGAATTAGCGCTGTCCCAGTGGGAGGGGATGAGGCAGCCGGGTGCAATTTCACGCGAAATTGCACCAATTTTAATTGATCCCAGCCAACTATGTTGCTATAAGAAGACGCCGTTTGTGCGCTTAGGGTCTCTGCGCTACTCGGTCGAGAGCTTCAGAGCGACGACTCGAAAGTCGACCGCCGACGACATTGCGCCATTCGCGCAACAGACTCCCCATCCTAAATCCACCCTTGAGAGGTATACGATGAGGCAGTAAAGGTATGAGAGCACGCGGCGCGCGGCCGACGGCTGACACCTCCTTCGCACTCCTAAGTGGCTCTAGAGCTGTTCAAATCCTCGTCATGGTGTAGTTCAAGATCGGGCTCACTTCGCGAGCTGGTGAAGGGAAAGTGCTGAGGATTCATTGAGTGACAAATCCGCTTCATTCCCCTATGGGAGGCCGCTCAAGTCGCCAGAAGAAGTCGCTAGTTTCTGGGAAGAGCGAATGATGGATGATTCAACGATCCGCGATAAACGATCATCTTTTTCCAACTCCAGAGATGGAGGAGAGCTCCGTTTTTTGCAACTTCGGCCGATTACGGTAGGCTACGGTGTGTACGGGTGACTAACGTCATGGTCACAGACTTCGCTCAAACGTCGTCAGTGGGGTTATCTGGGATGCTGATCACGAATCTGACGTTTTTTTTGTTGATAATTCGGCCATTTACGGTAGGTTATGGTAGGTACGGGTGACTAAGGCTGTCAAGATCATACTGTTTCGTTCGCCGACTTCAAGTTGAAGGATGTATTCAAGAAACTGAACACGGATGCAGCCGATTTCCAGGAATGGCTTAGAAGGATGGGTATGCTCGCAGCACCTCTATGCCCTCTACGAGATGCCACAAAAGGACATGCCCACTCGGCCCTTGATATTCTATGTCTCCCCAGGAATCCATTCTGAAGCGGTCCTTACCCATAACTACTGTAAATAATCTACCGTACTCCAGCATAGTAGCAAAAACGGATGTCAGATTTATGATCAGCACCCCAGATGACCCTCATTGACGATGTTTGGGCGAAATCGGTCACCATTACACTAGTCACCGCACCTACCGTGATCTACCGCACTCTAGCGTGATGTCGAAAACGGACGTCAGATTCGTGATCACCACCCAAAATGACCCTGGATACTCGGTGTAGCTCCAGGAGTCCATTCTGAGCGTTCCTTGCCCGTGCCTACCGTACCCTACCGTTCTCCAGCGTAATAACAAACAAATGGATGTCAGATTCGTGATCAGCACCCCAGATGACCCCCATTGATGAAAATTGAGCGAAATCTGTGACCATAATCTTAGTCACCGCACCTACCGTAACCTACCGTACACTAGGAATCACTAATGCCGAAATATCTCTTCTCAATATGCTGCCTATCTGCATCTCCTTGAAGGCATAATTTGCTAGAAATATTGTATCGACCTCTTTGAATGCAATCCAATGCATAGCAGAAATACTGGGTTGATACAAAAAATAATTTATTTATGGCAGCAACATCAACAATTAGGTCGACGAGGTGATCTTCACGTGTTGTTTGTTTGTGTTTCTTGGTGAAACGCAAATGCATTGACATGAATCTCTGCTTCTTCGGCTTCTTGATACCATTTCGATGAGCTTTTCCGTTCTGATTGAGATTGGTGTGGTTCTTGACTGACTGACTGGTCATGTTGTTGGACTATTACCTCAAACTTGGGTAATTGAACCTAACCCAAAATAATGGTCAGTTATATCATATTGCTTACGTTCGGCTTAACGATGCGTGGCAGCGCAGTCGGGGGAGGCGCCGGCTGTCGGGTGCATCCGATTCCAGCAGGTTTTCTGGTTTCGATTTCAAAGACCCGCCTAGGCCAAGCCAGCTTTCCACCCATCAGGCGTTGGCGATTTCGTACCGGACTCGTCTAGGAAGGGTAAAGTACAGACTTCTTAATCGGCTGGCCATCGGCTTCTCGATGGCCATTGTTCTAAAACAGCCTATGTAGCGAATGGCTTGAGACCAACTCCAGGCGCGCTTCTTATGGTTAGCTCTTTCCTGTAGGTACAATTCGTCGTCATTACTTACTAAACGTTCTTCCACGAGCGGCTACTTGTTCTCGTGATGTAACGGCTGTCAATAATGCTTTAATAAGTACTGTAGAAGGCAAGAGAAGACATCAAAGCAAGGAATTCGTTCTGGCAGACACTACAAAGTCCCTGAAAATTCGAAGGAATCGTTCCATTCAGAATCGCTCATTGCTCCGACGTTGACGGCAGCTCGGTCTCATAGATGACGTAGCGGATACTATAGAGGAAGGGGGCGATGAAGAGAAGAGCCGATGGACAGCTGCTGATCGCGTGCCGGTCGCCGAGCCTCAGAAGCCGAGCCGGGCTTACTCCGAAGTTGCACAACGAGCTGAGGACAGGCGCGTATCGCTATGCGTTGCGCAACCCGAGTCCGTCCGATCCGACAGTGGAGCCGACACCCGTGGCCCTCCACGTACCGACGACGACAACTCCTCGGCAAACACGCTGCCGGCCGGGCACAAACGTCTCCGTCCGGCCACGCAACTCGGTCGCCCCAAATTGGATTGGCGGATTACGCTGTGGGAACACAAACGACGCCACACAATGGCTCGACACGCTAATTGACGACGGGTTCAATCGCTAGGTGTGAGGAGTGACGTCGGTCGAGGTGCGAGGCAGGAGGATACGGGGTGAAGGTGACGTTAGCCGAGCCGTTTGCAGGATGCGCCACGCACTCTAGTCGTGGAGGCGATTTGAATGACTGTTTGGCCTACACAATAACTTGCGATGGCCAGCCTTTGGACATTTCAGTGCTAGACCTTCCCAGACAACTCTGATACAAATTCACCGACCCCGGAGCGATGGATGGCTCGGTTGGCCTCGGCGCGTCCTTCAAATCCGAACCAAAAACCTGGAATCGGATGCACGTGACAGTCGGCGCCTCTTCCGACTACGCTACCACTCGCGCACCTCTTTTTAAATGTATACCCTTTTCACGTCGAATTGGACACTCCTCCAACCTAGCCTAAAACATTTGAAATCAAAGCGTGTTCTTCCGAATCAAAATGAACTTCCACCTAAAACTAAAGAAAAGACTCTTCTGAAAGGTTAGAATAATTCTTTGCTTAAGGAAAATTTTAGCATGATTTTTTTGAAGTTTTCATTCATCTACCCGGTGAACACGTTGTTTGAAGTTTTATTAAATTTTTATGTTTTGAGAAAAGATGATGGGTTGGAGCAGGAAGGCGGCCATTTTTCAGTGCCAAAGAGATGCGCCATGCCTTTTTTCTTTTTTTTTCCAAGACGTTGCGATTTTTATTCGATTGATAGCGAAGTTTCTGCTTACATGGAGCTTGACACCTGTTAACCATACAACAAAAGCAATGATAAAGAACACACATATCCTCATTTAAATGCTTCATGTATGTAAGAAGCATTTACGCTTTCAATCAAATAAAAATCACGACGAGCTTTTCGAGTGCATGGCGCGGCCTGATCATTTAATGCGCCATATGATTGCTCCTTTGCTGTGGCTGTAAGGCAAATTTTAATTTAATATTTTTCTCAAAAAATGAATATTTTATGAATTTATTGCACTTATTGGGGATGGTGAACTATAAAAAAATTCAAAGAAAGTTATGCCAAATTTTCCTTGAATAAGCAATTATTCTAACCACATCTTGTAGAGTGTGTAGCTTAACCTGCCTGAAGGTTTTTTCTAATTGAAAGATGTTCACCTTGATTTCAGAAGCATCAAGTTTGTTTAGAAGGGTGTCCCAGGGGCCGGAATTCTCCGTTAAAGTTACGTACGTCGTTGATGAATCCGGCCCCAGTTCGTCGTGAAAATGGTATACATATGCCAGCCAGGTAGATCAGCATAACTCAAATGAAAACCAAATCCTGTTCTCTAATAGACTAGTTCGGCATGTCTTCCTGTTTACCCACTAGAAGGTCCAACTCATCTTACCCCCCCCCTCCCAACTAGGAAAGAGTCCAGGCGAAGAATGGCTGGCAAAGAGAGCAGCATTCAGTAAAATTGTTAAAGCTCCAAAGTTAGAATCTTAAAGAAGAGCTCATTTGAAGAGGGTACGAATTCTGGAAGGGTCGAGTTCCAGTTTCAGCCTAAGAAGCTTTTGTATTTTGCACGCCGAAAGAAATCTGCGAGAATCCTGGACAAGAAGCGGTTTCTTCATCTCCTTTTAAGACTTTTAATGCGTATTATTCTCGGCTTATTGGAGTTGCAGATGACCCAGATGAGACTCACTTTTCGACAACTACTTTCATTCAATTCTTAGATTTTCATCCATCTGGTGTGGCAATTGTCATGCTGGTACCTCAAACTTGGGTAATTAAACATTTATTTTCATACTGTTTACCTTTTATCAGAGAATATGGTAACTCCACGGTTACTTCTGTACACAGTAGTCAGTCTAATTTCCTTGACTCCAGGCGATTAACCTGTGCAGTTCAATTTGTGTAGAAAGGAATTTGAATGAAGTTCTATTTAAATGGGATAAAGCTGTACGAACCCTTCTTGCTCCAGTAGACGATTTAAACTTGTCAATCAGACATTTTCTTCTTCAAACGATAAACCCTCGAGTTTAGTTCAGGTCAAGTTGGGCTATACAGATCCGCCACCCAACTTGAACCGACTGCACAAGATCATCCTACTCTAGGGACGAGAATGGGAATTACGGTAATCAGCTGTTTCAATTCTCACCTACGTGAGAAAGGCGTCGTAGGTATCTCCAGGCTATGGCGGAGTCACTTCATAAGGACATTCTTTGGTGAGTTCCTCCTCTTTACGGTGTTCATCTAGGGGCCATAAACTCTCGAGCATGAGGGGCTCACTATGCGTTGTAGACGCCGCCTTTATGGCCCTTACCATTTCGCCGGAGGCTAGTCGAAGGTACCGCCGAGGAGGGAGCGGTTCTTGTTCTCATTTCTATGGATTGAACTGACCTTTCAAGGCTTCTCAAGCTGATTCTCGTCTATGACGCGTCTTAGTCCAAACCCCTTTCGGGCTGAAGGGTTCTAGAAAGTCTAGAATTGCCGTTTGTGAGGGAGAATTGCTCATTGACTGGAAACATTTTCGTCTGAAGACTGTTCAGGGTGATCCTGGATGCTCTCTGACTCCCTGCCTCGCAGTGGACTATCCGCGAAGGTCCAGGACTCGTTGAAGGTAGAAGGCCAGTGGCAAACTGGTGAGAGCCCTAAAGACGGCACGGAAAAGGCAGCGGAGCTGTCTCGAGGCGAACATGCGGCCCTTCAAGTTCGGCAGTGAGTACCTCGTCCGCAAGAGTTTAGGGCCACTCGATGTGCCTTCAGATGGACGCCGTAAAGAGAACGGAATCGCCAGGAGATGCCCCTTTGGAGTGAGGTTCCCCATCGCCTGGAGATACCTGCAGCGCCTCTCGCACCAAGGTGATAAGGAGAGAACTCGGCAGCGACCAGATATTTATCCCGCTGAAAAATTACGGTAGGAAGTAGAAATTGCTCCTTGTTGAGGACAGAGGAAAGTAGAGAGAATGTGTTGCGCCTCCGTTTAGACTTGGCGACATTGTTTCTTAAGAGACATATTGAAATCTTCAGCCGATCTTCTGCTAGATACGACTCCCTTCAGCTGCTTTTTCTGAAAAAATGTGAATATTTTAAGGAGTCAGCCTGTTCTACTAATCTGATCTGAATCGAAAATACACCTTTAATCATCTTAACAAGAACCCGCTGCCGTCAGAAAGCCACTGAAAACGTAGAGCAAGGCCAAGTTATACCATTTTCACTTCAAAAAAAAGAGCACTTTTTAAATCAGAATGGGCACTCTTCTAAGCAAATTTGACGCTCTTGAAACCAAACTGAGACCTTCTATAGAGAATTTTCGTGAACTAGAAACTCTCCGAGAAGACTAGAATATTTTTTTGTCCAAAAGAAACATTAGTTTGACTTTATTTGAAATTTTTTAATTCGTTTGCGCCCCGGGCGCATGGAGCGCAGTCGGAGGAGGCACCGACTGTCGCTTGCACCCGATACCTGGTTCCTGGTTCAGATTTTCCGCCCAGGCCAATCAAGCCTTCCATCCTTCCGGGCTCAGTGAATTGTCCCGGACTTGTCTGGGAAGGATAAAGCGCTGAACTGTTCATCGGCTCGCCACCGCAAGTCATTGTATGGCCAAATACGCATTCAGCTCATCTCCACGACATCCCGTAGAAGTAGAATGCGTGGCGTATCCCAAATTTAAAATTTAAATAGGGATTAAATTTTTAAAAAAATTAAATTTAAAATTAAATAAAGTAATTAAATAACGCTGTTCTTTATCCTTTTTTGTCTTTTTGTGCCCAATAAGTGAA
Source organism: Heligmosomoides polygyrus bakeri (assembly GCA_947359475.1). Taxonomy (NCBI): domain Eukaryota; kingdom Metazoa; phylum Nematoda; class Chromadorea; order Rhabditida; family Heligmosomidae; genus Heligmosomoides; species Heligmosomoides polygyrus. The sequence continues at coordinate 100,635,719 of OX375869.1, forward strand.
CAAAATGTTTAGAATTTTTATAAAAATTTTTCTTTTTAGAAAAGAACGTTTAATAAGACTTTATTTGAAAATTTTTGATTTATCAGTGCACCAATATGTAAGTGAACGAAATGCTTAAAATTTTTATAAAATTTTTATTCTTTTAGGAAAAAACATTGATTATGACTGCATTTATAATTTTTTTATTCATCTGTGCAGCAATAAGTGAACGAACTGTTTAGAATTTTTATAAAATTTCTATTTTTCTAGAAAAATAGTAGATTAGACTTTGTTTTGAAAGTATAAATTATTTAGTGCAATAAAAAAAGAGATTGCACCATGCATTCGACTAGATCGTCGAAATTTTACTTGACTGATAGAAAACATTCTACTCGTGTAAAGTATCACAGATGTAAACGGCGCTAAAAACACATAAAAAATTGTAAATTTTCAAATTTAGTTTGTAAAAAACACATATATATGTTTAGTTCGCTGTTTCAAGTAGCAGCATTTACGTACACTATCAATCAAAGGAAAATCGAGACGATCTAGTCAAGTGCATGGCGCGATCTCTTTTTTGAACACTAAATGGCTGCTACCTTCCTGCACTTGAAGACAAATCTTAATTACTATTTTCATTAAAAAAATAAACGTTTTATAAATCTTCAAACGGTGCGTAACACTTTTTTGTGGCCAATGGATGAAAAATTTTCGAAGAAAGTAGAGCCATACAAAATTATTTTAACCTTTTCAGTGATTCTCAGGTTCATCATGGAAGCAGCTTGTTTTGATTTCAAAAATGATTAGTTTGATTTCAGAGCGTTAGGCTTGCTTAGAAGGGCGTCCAATTTGATTAGAAAGGAGTAGAATTTTTCGTGAAAATGGTATAAAGAATATGCCTGAGTTTTGCGCCCTTTCCAGGGGTGATTGAGGTTCTCGAAGGACCTTTTGGATGTAAAAGTTGCGGTTTTTTTCACCGGTGTAATTACTTCGCAATTATTGTCGTTATCCGCGTCACAGTCACTGAGCAAGGTTGTCGAAATTTAGGTGGGCCGGTCGCGTATAGGTTTCGTTGTTGTCTTCGGCACGAGGATGAATTCCGCAGGATAACATCAAAACGTCTACTAATGAGCTAATCGGACGTGTTTGTGAAACCCTGTAGAAACTACACGAAGCCCTTCCTGTTCTCGAGCGAGAGAAATGCACTGGATCACTCTGGCACAACGCAGGGACGAATGGATGCGTCGATGCGGCCCGCTGGAGCAGATCAACAATCAACAGGAGGATAAATGATACAGGTGAAGGTCGTCTCTCTGTGGAATAAAGGTCGTTTCCTTTTATATAATTCGATACGGTAGAAAAATCGAAGTTAATCATTCATAAGAGTCTACCTGGTATCTAAATTTTTTAAAATTTTTTTGGTGCCTCGATTAAAAGACATTAATTTTAGATCTTTTAGCCTTTAATTTCGATGTAATTATAGGTGATTTTTATAAATAAAACTACACAATAGTGGAAAATGACGAAGACTTACGATTTGTAGAACCGTTTGACGTAATTTTGCGTAATTTTGTTTAAAATTCCGAAAAATATAGGTGGAAACACGACTTGCTTCCCGATTTCGCGTGACAGATGCCAGTTGCACGGTCTTCTGATGAGCTCTCCTCCATAACTGCCATCAGTTCCTTGTTTATTTAAGTCTCCGAGATCCTTCACAATACCGTCGTCACACCGCCAGTCACTTCGCTGGACGGGGCGTGGCTACAGTATGCGACGACTGTGTCCACGGAACGGGGGCGGGGCGTCGGGGTCGCTTCAGCTGACCGCTTCGAGTTAGTCATCCGGCCGCATCTGTTTCCGATTGTTGCTCACGACATCCTCCTCTCGATCTTCTTCTGAATCGGCCGTCTTCTAAGATACGATTTTCAGATACGCTCATGACTCGTCACTCGACATCCTCATCGTCGCCGGACGAGACGCGCCGACTTCGTTCGACGCTTAAGGAGAAGAAGCGCAACATCGAAATCAACGACGCCTTCGAGAAGCTACAGAAGTACGGTATTTGTTAATTTATAGGGTTAGGCAGCGAAATTTTTTGAAAAATTCAGGTTTCAGAAGGTTTCCTAGACCTCAAAATGTCTCCTAGACTGTAGTAGCCACCACCTTTCATTTTTCGCACGTTCATTTAAATAAAATTCTTATTCTATAAGGTATGTCAGGTTTTCAGAGTGTTTTTGAAGGATAATTTCTATTTAAACGCTTAAATTTTCAATTCATCGATTTTTTCCTCTCAAAAATTTCCGCCTTCCAGACAGCTGCCACATGTGCCGTCGTCGACTCGTCTGCCAAAGATCAAAACCCTCCGATTGGCACTGAAATACATCGAACATCTGAACACGATCCTCAGCGGAGACAAGCAGGTAGATATCGATCGACGACTTTTGTGACAGTTGTCCGCGTTACAGTAACCGCTAACCGCAGTTCCTTCCATCAACTGTGGTAGTCAACCATTATTAGAATGAAAGTGCCTTGTAAACGTCAAATCTGGATTTTAAAAGCCTAATCTGAGCAAGTAGTACAGCGCCAGAAAAATCTGCCGTTTCCCAGTTGGGTGGGGCCAACGCGAATGAGTGCAATTTCGCGTCTCTCGATCGATGGCGCGTCACTTCTGATAAATGCTGTGTTCTTCCCCGCCATTCCACCTTTGAAACCTTCTGAATATGCATGAGAGCTTCAGTGACTGGTTGGGGATATTTCTCCACACTCTTGGTGATATCCTAATCGGAGGGGAAAGGGGAGCGGAAACCGGCAAGCGCTTACGCGATATTGCACACACGTCCTAAAACCACTCATCGAGGGAAGTTGCTGGGAGTTAGGAATGCTTTCAAACGTCCTACGCTGACCAGTTACCGCCTCACTCAATACCAGGAGCAGGTTCATAGTCCCCATCAGCAGCGACTGATAACAGCCACCTTGTATTGATTAAATTGGGCGGAGCTTAGCCGTGGTCCTGTCACGATCATCTGAAGCTGCACGAAGAACTCGTCTATATCCGAGTATGAATTCACGTTAGACTTCACTATCCAGCACACTACTATGCTACTTTTATCTGCGTCATATTTTAAAATTTTTCTGTTAATTTTAATTCTTTCGCAGTCGTTCCAGATCATGTCCGACTATATGACCACTCCACGACCGCTCTGCATCGAAGACTTTGCCGCAGTGGCCATGCAGGAAATTCAGGCAAGTCTAGTCCAGTGACAATATTCGCATCTGTATGTATGCACGACATCGTGAGAACTTTTCGCGTGCAAACTCGTCCAGATCAGGCAATCGTTGCGGGACCGCGCGCTTATCCTTTTTCTGCTCGTCTGTGTGCTCATTGATAGGCTGAACGAGAATGAATTGATTTGACAGTTTCTGTGCCTTTTGTCCAGTTTTGTCATTCATTATCGTTTTCTCCCACCATTTTACTCATTTTTTCGGCCTCTATGTAGAATGACGGAGCACAGCTGTGACGGGGATGACTCTGCAAGTCTTAGCGGTCTACTACGGGTTGCTGCGGATTATAATTTTAGATGAAGATCTAAAGTGACGCGTAATTGGTGTAATTGCGTAGAAACGCCGTATTTCTAACGCTTGAGGACGCTTTTGTCAGACATCGAGTTGAACTGCCGGAGAAAATGCGCGGTCGCCAATAGGTGAAAATCCTGTCACCTGTCGGTGAATTTCGAGTGACGAGCAGGTAGCTGCCCTTCCACTTCACCGGCAGTTCACCCCCGATTGACTGTGGAGGGGGGTTCCAGAATTAGCGCCGTCAGAACAGTGCTCCATCGTTCTAGATAAACGGCATATTTTCTATATCCTGACAATTTTATAACTTCTAATTCTTTGATTTTTATAGCTCCTAGGGTTTTATAAACTTAAAAAAGGCAACTCTCACTTTTCAAGACTTGGGCTAACTCCACCAACCGCTGTGACGTGGTCGACGCAGGTAAAAAGGATAACTGCGCGTGCGGTCCTGCAGCGATCGCCTGATCTGGACGAGTTTGCACGCGAAAAACTCGTCCACCGTTGTGGCTATTCCATCAAGCGTTATCTAATACACTAATACAGCCGTTTTCAGATCCGAAACAGCTACACCGATCGAGCCCGCTCCGAGGAGCGGTCAACGAACGGTAACGTGCATCTGATGCCGTCGTCGTCGACCTCTCCGCCGCCGCCGCCGCCGCCACTTCACGAACTCGGCCCGTCGTCATCGCCGCTACCGTACCTGCCGCCGCTATCATCAGCCTCCACAGCTACCGTATACCACCACCACCACCATCAGCAACAGCCGTCGTCCGCGGCGGCCTACTCCTCCTATCAACAGGGCTACTACTGGTCTTCGCATCAGTAGAGAGTGGTCGCCATGGAGTTGTTAGATCTATTGTTGCTGCTGCTGCTGCTGCGGCCTTATTCGATCTCATTTCACTTAGGATTACGATGTTGTGCCTTGTCTTGCCCTGTTGTAAGTATTTATATGTTGCTATTGGATATAAAATATTACTGTAGTGCTGTTGTTGGTTTAGACCGTCTATCTAAAGTCTTCTGATCGTCTACGGAGTCTTTCGTTCTCTACTACGACTCTATATCCGACGGGAAGCACAGTTAACGTATACAATGTCTGTGGACAATCTCGGACCGGGTTCATGAACGACTTACAGAAGTTTAACGGAAAATTTACAGCCGAAAATCCTGAAATTCAACTCCAAATCGTTTGCCGAATCACCTATGCTTACTGGGACAGTGTCATAGACGTGTTTCTGAGGCCCGAAGGAGGCATCAGCAGAATTTTCCCCTTCGCTGTGGCATGATAGACAATGGGCGTGTGGTAGCGCAGTCGGAGGAGGCGCCCGATACCAGGTTCTTGGTTCGGTTTCTCACCATGCCAGTCATGTGCTTCATCTCACCAGCCTTAATAAGTGTGGTAATTTTGTAACATTTTTATTTTTAGGGAAAAATAATAAATTAGAATTCGTTTTAAAGCACAGCAAAGAAACAGATATGTGTATAGCGCGCATTAAAAGACCGGATCGCGCCATGCACTCGAAATGTTCGCAGCAATTTTTATCTGATTGACAGTGTAAGTGCGACTTACATGAACCATCAGAGTGAGATAATTTGAGTTCTTTACAGTTGTTTTTGTTGTTTCGTTACCAGCTGTCCAACAGAACACAGAAGATAGAACATTTATTGAGCCAAAATTGATACAAAAGCAGTTCTGCACAAAATATTACAGAAAAACTTGTTTCTATGATGTTTTATGTCTTACCGTACTCCAGCGCGATACGCAGAACGGCTGTCAGATTCGTGATCAGCACTCCAAATAACCCGCCGGGGCACAAAATTTGTGCGAAATCGGTGATTATGACAATCTTAGTCACCCCTACCTAGCGTAACCTACCGTAATTCTGCTATCAATCGAACAGAAATCGATCGACGTCTTGGACAAGAGCATGGAGCAGTCCGCAGTCTCTTTTTTTGCGCTAAAAAATTGCCGTCTTTTTGCTCTTTAAATCAAGCTTTAAACCATTATTTTTTCTTCAAGAAATGAATTTTCTATAATTTTTCAAGCAGTGTGTTTACATATTAGGTAAATGAATTAAAATTTCAAAGAAAGTTATACTAAAACTCCCCTTTTCCTTCGACAAAATTATTCTAACTTTTTTGGAGAGCATCTGATTTGATGTAGAAGAAGCTCAATTTGGAAGAGTTCGCATTGATTTCAAAATTCTTAGGCTTAGGCTTAGAACAGTGTCCAGTCCGGAAAAATGTCGTTTAAAATATTTAAATAAAAATTAATCTAGAAAACTTAGATATTTATTTTTTATATGTTTGTTTACATACTTGTCTATTTGTTCTATTTTTAGTTAAAATTATTTTTTTAAATAAATAAAAATTCACTAAATAAATTGAAGGCTAAAATTTATTTATTTGTCTAAAATGAGAAAATTTTAAAAATAAAATTATATTAATTTAAAAATATAAAGGATGAAGGCTAAAAGACGGCGTTACTTAGTCCTTTTTGGAATGCGCCAAGCATTCTACTTCTACAGGATGTCGTGGAGGCGATTTGAATGCGTATTTGGCCATACAATGACTTGCGGTGGCCAGCCGATGAACGAGTCAGTGCTGTACCCTTCCCAGACAAGTCTGGTACCAATTCACCGACCTCGGAGGGATGGAAGGCTTGGCAGGTCTGGAAGGGAAATCCGAACCAGGAGCATGGTATCGGGTACAGGCGACAGTCGGCACCTCGTCCGACTGCGCTACACGCACCCTTTCAATTATTCATTGAAAATATAATAATTAAAACACCTTACAGTGTTAAACAACGTCTTGTTAGATGCTCCCCTTCCTTACCGAAGAGCCACAGGAGGAGTATAAGACAGAGGTTCGTCTGAAGAAAGTGGCGAAACGAACCTTTCCCCTGCTTCTTCTTGTGTTGAAGAACAATGCAGTGATCTAGCCAGTCCAGGTCAGATGAGCGCTTCAGGTGCAGCATTGTTCCGGTCCATGAAAGCAGTAGGAAGACCGAATTGTGTGAACTGCGCATTTTCGAACGTTCTAAAGGCCTCGTAGAGAACTGCGCCGCGCTGTTGTCCAGCATTACGGTAGCATCGGCGGATCCGATCCGATCGGATGCCGTTCGTTGTCCAGGCAGCGTTCCGTCTGTGTAAACAGAGAAAGTCGAACTCGCGATAAACAACGCCCCAAGTCGACGAGGGATTAGGTGCTGGAGTGCAGCTGAGGCCAGCGAGGGCCGTGCGGGGCTACGGCGAACTCCTCGGGGAGCCCCCACTCGCGTCGTAAACCACGGGTGGAGCAGCGCCGTTGCGCAACCCGACGACTCAATGACAACGAGTTGTAAATAAACAGCGCTACCGGTTACATAAGCGAACACTAAACTTCCCCCACTTGAACACTGCACTGGCCTCGTTAACGGTAACACGATCCGGGCAGGGTTATGGCTCCTCGAACTGCAGCCATTGGCTGGGAAATCGGGCAGAATTTGCTGTGAGTATCTTCCGTAGGTCGATGCCAGATGTAGTTTGAAGAAAAACCAAAGTTTCTTTACTTCTAAATAAGACATAAGTTTATAAGACGGATTTCCTACCGACTTTGGACAATCTAAAGCTTCTTCAAAATCAGCTCCAGCTATGTAGGAGTCCTAACCATGAAATCGGAGAAATTTTAGGGCCGTTTTGTAGACACTGTATGAATGAGCGAACCTGCCACTTTCCTGGCATATTCGATAAAATCGTTTTTTTATCGCAAGTTCGTGCGGTATATAAAAGAGCTAACTTGTCACAATCCTCCATCCTTGCATCCGCGCATAATTGGTGGCCGCTCGCCCGCGCAGAATTGGTGGCTATTCGTCAGCAGCATAGTGGTCCTGCTGAATTGTTCACTTATGAAGTTTGTTTTTTTGTTGGTGAGAAGCCATATTATTCTATTCGTTTGTCTGTGCGAAATTAATGGCTGCTCGTCTGGGATATGATGATCCTATTGTCGGCTAAAATCGATTTTTTGTTGAAAGTTCGTACGGTATATAAAAGAGCTGACCTGTCACATTCTTCCATCCATCCATCCGCATAAAATTAATGGCCGCTCGTCAGTGGTTGGTGATCCTGCTCAAATGTTCACTTATGTAAATCGTTTTTGTTGTTGAGAAGCCATATTATTCGTTTCGTATGTCGGCGCAAAATTAATGACCGCTTGTCAGAGGCATGGTGATCTTGCTGAGGCGCCCGCTCATTTTTTTTGAGAAGTCATACTATTCAGTTCGTTTGTCCGCGCGAAATTAATGGCTGCTCGTCTGTGATATGATGATCCTGTTGTCGGCTAAAATCGTTTTTTGTTGTTGAAAGTTTGTACGGTATATAAAAGAGTTGACCTGTCACATTCTTCCATTCGTCCATCCGCACAAAATTAATGGCCGCTCGTCAGTGGTTGGTGATCCTGCTCAAATGTTCACTTATGTAGATCGTTTTTTGTTGTTGAGAAGGCCGATTATTCCGTTCGTATGTCGGCGCAAAATTAATGACCGCTTGTCAGAGGCATGGTGATCTTGCTGAGGCGCCCGCTCATTTTTTTTGAGAAGTCATACTATTCAGTTCGTTTGTCCGCGCGAAATTAATGGCTGCTCGTCTGTGATATGATGATCCTGTTGTCGGCTAAAATCGTTTTTTTGTTGTTGAAAGTTCGTACGGTATATAAAAGAGCTGACCTGTCACATTCTTCCATCCATCCATCCGCATAAAATTAATGGCCGCTCGTCAGTGGTTGGTGATCCTGCTCAAATGTTCACTTATGTAAATCGTTTTTGTTGTTGAGAAGCCATATTATTCGTTTCGTATGTCGGCGCAAAATTAATGGCCGCTCGTCAGAGGCATGGTGATCTTGCTGAAGTGCCCACCGCTCAATTTTTTTGAGAAGTCATAAGTCATATTATTCATGGTCAGTTCGTTTGTCCGCGCAAAATTAATGGCCGCTCGTCAGAGGCATGGTGATCCTGCTCAAATGTCCACTTATATAGATCATTTTTTGTTGAGAAGCCATATTATTCCTTTTGTATGTCGGCGCAAAATTAATGGCTGCTGCTCTTGGTCATATTGATCCTTCTGGAATGTCTGCTCAATTCGTTTTTGTAAGATGCTATGGTGCACTGAGGAGGTAATTCACCACATTCTTCCATCCGTTCATCGTCACAAAAATAATAGCCGCTCATCAGCGGCATGGTGGCCCTTCTGAAATCTCCACTCAAATCGTTTTTTTTTTTTTGAAAGTTTCTGTGGCCCCTAAAGGAGCTAATTTTTAAAGCTCATACGGGGTATTAAGGAGGTAATTCGTCACGTTCTTCCATCAGTTAGTCTACGCAAAATTAATGGCCGCTCGTCTGTGACATGATGTTTCTGGTGTAATGTACGCTAAAATCGATTTTTTGTTGAAAGTTCGTACGGTGTATAGAAGAGCTAATCTGTCGTATTCTTCCATCCATCATCCGCGCAGAATTAATGACAGCTCCTCCTTTCGCGTGGTAGTACTGCTGAAATGTCCGCAAAAATCGATTGTTTGTTGAAAGTAAAGGGCTAATCACCAAGATCCTTCCACACATCCGTCCGCGCAAAACTGGCCGCTCGTTCGACGACTCCACGTCCCAATTGAGGCAAATGTTATTCGCTCTAGATGTGAACGACACGAATATGATGGTCAATGGACAAGCCCGTGGCAGCTAGAAGGGAACGATTCGTAAGTCATTATCGATCGGCAACAACAATTGACAACAACTGACAACACTGACGAACTCAACAACTATTGATCGATTTTATTGATTTTTCTTCAACCGCTTCAGCTTTTTCTTCTAGGTACAGGATACATAGGAGGATACAGTGAGTGATTGACAGGCCTCACAACAGGTAAATAGCATTGGCATCCTATTTCTTTACTTATTTATTTATTTGTTGGCGCGCAATGTACACGGAACACAAAAATAAATTTGGCAAAACGTGAAATATACAAAAGCTCTCCTGTATCGAAAAAGAAAAGTGTGAGGAAAAAGAAAATTTATTAACCTATTCAAATTCTCAACTCAACTAATAGGTTTTTCGATAAATAATTTTATTTTTCTCATATATTTTATCGCTCGATTGTTATAATTTTGTAACGAGTTGGGCGACGAATGGATATGCTCCATAATGAGTAAACCACATCGATCGGCTGACCATTATTGATCGATATTATCGATTTTTACCTAGGAATCGTCGCTTATTGTGAGATATCATGCGATAACTATATTATTCAAGATGGACAGACTTCTCAAAAGTGAACATTTAATAATCTTCCAGAAAGCGTGAGGATGGGGGGAGGTGGGTAGTCGATCCTATCGTCGAATGCGCCACGCATTTTACTTACATCACGAGATTCGTGGTGGCAAATTGGCCTTCCCAATTACTAATAATGGGCAGATGAATAAGTCTGTGCGTTGTTCTTCCCAGATATGTCTGATAGTAATTCATGGACTGCAAAAGGATTGAGGACTTGGCTGACCTGGGCGGAATTCGAGCAAAAACCTCAATTCCGAGTGCACACAACACCTGCCGCCTACTCCGACTGCGCTACCACGTAGTCATTGCCAGTCTTAAACGTAGAAAACTGTTTTTCGTGGCTTTGCCTGCCGAAAGGGACTTCCTTCACATTTAAAAGCGGCATCATCCCAGTAGAGTGATGTAGCTCACTTTGGTCTTCATCGTGTACAACGTAGCGGCCTCAGCATTGTGATGGGCCTCCTCTTCCCTTGTTCCGTAGAGCAACATCCGCTCTTATTTGCTTACTGAGCCCATCATACTGTAAGAAACTTTCCATGAGGTTGCGATGAATAGGGAGAACCATGCCAAGTGCGGATGCGCGGACGATTTTAGGTGTACTGTGCCGGGGATAGTGTGCAGCTGCGGACGCACGCGTGCGCGTCGCGGGCGCATGAATTTAATTTCGGATTCTTGGCGTCGTTCCCGCATTCCTGGATTCCGTCAAGTGTCGCTGGTGATCGGTTTCTTTCGAGGCTTCTGGGCCATTATTCTCTCGTACAGATGTGCTTCTCACTACAGGTTGCGTGTCCACTAGGTGTCTTCCTCGCAAAACATCATGCGATGGTAAAAATGCCTTCTAATAGTACTGATCTACCTCCTGAAGCACTTCGACGTTGATGCTTGTCTTTAGTGCTTATTTCAGGTGCTTTGAGACTCCATAGAAATAGTTAGGACCGCTCAGCGCAAAATTTACGTCGAATCTGAATAATCATTGGACATTATGAAAATAATTTCAGGAGCAGCCAACAGATGGCATTGCAACCACACGGGAAGACTAGGATAGCATATTATTACGATGGTGAGTGCTAACTTCGAAATAACTTTTCTTGGAATCAAATTTTACGGTGAGGACCCTTCATGACGTCTCAGTTGTGTGCATCCGGTGGTTTAAATTTATTACGTTCTAATTTTATCACCTCCTTAACTTTGAAGGGCTTATAGGAAAGCCCAGTTCAATATGAAAGCTTAAATTTCATCTTAAATTTATTAAAATTTAGCAGGAGCAGTCTCATCATTTCCTGATCCTGAACACACTACCGAATGGTTACCGTATCATTTTGGCGCGCATTGGGGATGGAGCGCGAAATCCTTCATGCCTAGCATAACCCACGCGAACCTCTCGTCGCTCAGGGAATGCGGATCTGGATTCTGCGCCGATCCAAGCTGCTCGTGTGGAAACTGCTTTCGTCGCCCAGGGGGAGTCCGCGGCTGGGTTCTGCGCTATTCTAACGACAAAACACATACGGCTGGAAAAATGAGCAAAAGAATGCCTCAGAATTGCGTACACGTCAAAGCCCCTCAAACCCCAAGAAGTCAGCTTAAATGCAAGTACGCCACAACGCTGGAGAACCGAACCCTCCACCTCCCACGCATGAGGCGACGCCACTTCCACTTCACCACGACCCGCTTGCCGGCGTTGCCATCGCGGGCGCACAATACCAATCGAACGTGGCAACGTGGACGCCGACAAGCGATCTCTAAGCTACGAGGGCGCAGACAGCTGGTATACGGTAACCATTCGAGGATGCATTTGTCGGAATCGTGAAAAACGGATGTCAGATTCGTGATCAGCATCCCAAATAACCCCCTTTGGCGATGATTGGGCGAAATTTTTTTTTCGACCTCTCCTCGACCTCTGGAGTCCCGCGAAAGTACAATAGTACCGGATTAATGAACTCAATCACTATCCTTTCTCTATTGCCACTGCTCTATTGACTAGTGAGCTTTTCAGGTGATGTAGGCAATTACTACTATGGACAAGGTCATCCGATGAAGCCTCATCGTATTCGTATGACTCACAACTTATTGCTCAACTACGGCCTATATCGAAAGCTCGAAGTTTACGTGAGTCCAACATCCTTGGTGCTCCGACATGTGTATCCTTAAGTATTCGTGGACTTTTTAGAGGCCCACTCCCGCCACATTCGAAGAGATGACAAAGTACCACTCTGATGACTACATGATGTTCCTCAAGAATATTCGACCAGACAACATCTCCGATTACACGAAACAAATGCAGCGTTTCAATGTCGGAGAAGTAGGGTTTCGGGTGGCTGATAGACAATATACAAGGATTACTAGCTGATTCAGCTCTGCTTGCATCAATAGTGTTTAAGGATTGTCCTGTGTTCGATGGAGTTTTCGAGTTTTGCCAGCTGTCCTGTGGAGGATCCCTTGGTAAGTCACATATTTTCCTTCCTCATAATGCTATCTATGTTCACTATTACAGCGGCCGCTACGAAGCTGAACCGAAAGCACGCAGACATCGCTATTAACTGGATGGGGGGTCTGCATCACGCCAAGAAGAGCGAGGCCAGCGGGTTCTGCTACAGTAACGACATAGTGCTAGCCATATTGGAACTGCTGAAGCATCACCAGGTTAGTATTTGGATGATTTTTAGGAGTTTGTCGACATGTATTTTGAACAAACACATGTTAGTGAGATAAGGAATGGGATCAAGGGTAATTTGGAAGAATCGAGCAAATTGTTTGCAGCGAGTTCTCTACGTCGACATTGATATTCATCACGGTGACGGTGTTGAAGAGGCTTTCTATACGACGGACAGAGTTATGACAGTGTCGTTCCACAAGTATGGCGAGTACTTCCCTGGAACCGGCGATCTCAAGGTATCCCTTTTACCTGTATTTGTGTATGTGCACTTTACTGTCCTATATTTTATTTTATTTTTGTACAAAGACGTGCGTTCAAAAGGGAACAGAGCTAAACGGAGGTGTTAAAGTAGCTGCAAGTAGACAATGAGCAGAAATACAGCCACCCTAATGCATTGCAGTGTAAGGTATCTGGAGCGGTAGACTACTTTAGGGCTACTTTCGGCCACGTATTCATGTATTCCCAGGGGACTATCTCAACGGTAGGCCGGAACGGCTCAAGTGTTGTATATGGGCAGAATCGCCTCTCTCTGGGAAACAACAAAATGCAAATATCTCGACTCCAAACAACAACTCTGCGCAGAGCTAGGGACGACAAAGTTGGGCCATTGGCGTCGTTAGCCTTATGCCTGCACGCGAAGGGCGAGCTAAAGTTGGCTGGAAACAGCGATTACGGGGATTACGCCGCCCCTCTACCCACTACGCCACCATCGCTCGCTCGTCATCGCTGTTTTCAGCCAACTTGATCCTGCAGGCATAGGGCTAACGCCGCCAATGGCCGAAATTCCGTCTTCTCCAACTCTGCGCAGAGTTGTTTTGAGGTCGAGATATTTGCATTCTGTTGTTTCCCAGAGAGAGGCGATTCTGCCCATATACAACCTTAGGCCGACTTTCCGACTTACCGTTGAGGTAGTTTCCTGGTTAGGTGTGCGGTGGTGCATACATTTTATCTGTGAATTTCCTCGTTATAGTTACCACTCCTTGAGCAAACTGAGTCGATTTATTACGTACAAAGAGAGTTTCGCACATTTCATTTCCAAAAGTCGATTCCAAGACATGGTGGAGTCCTTTTCAGAGGCAACCCGTGAGAATATCAGCAATCAGTGAAGCTGCTCCTGTATTTGCAGAAATGTTTCACTCTTCAGTAGTACCATCTGTCCAAGTTCGACTCAATAAACCTTGGCATATTGACTTCAGACCGATGTCTTGTTGAGCTGGTAGCCAATGTTGCTATCACGTTTATTTAACTCGGCTTGCATTTCGGCGACCTCGCCTTCGTGAGGGCCTGAAAAAGTCGAAAAACATTTACGAAGCTGTCCTCCCAAACACCATTTCATCCTACGGAGCACTGATCGTAAGGAGAGACAGGGACAAGATCCAACATGACAGTTATGGAGGAACGACTGATCTTATAGGTGGGTGAAGGACCACCAGTCACCCGAAGCTAGACCTGAGCGTAGGTGAATTAACTCTGCGGGTTCTGAACTACCTGACCCCAGGGTCTATAAGTCAGGTTGTCCCGCGGGGTAGACTCATTCACTCACGTTCAAGTCCAGCTTCGGGTGACTGGTGGTCCTCGTTATCCACCCATAAGGTCAGTCGTTCCTTCATAACTGTTATTTTGGATCTTGTCCCTATCTCTCCTTATGATCAGAACTCTGCAAGGTGAAATGGTGTTGGGAGGACAGCTTCGTTAATGTTTTTCGACTTTTTCAAGCCTTCACGAAGGCGAGGTCGCCGAAACGTAAGCCGAGTTAAGCAACGTGATGGCATTATTGGCTGCCAGCTCAACAAGACAACATCGGTCTGAAGTACCAAATTATCTCATTGATTAGTTGGACCACACGCGGACAATGTCTCCGTCATTCTTTTTGCGTGAAAGTGTGTTCCAATGAATTCTCCACGCTGTTGAATGAATATGAAGAGCATCAAACCTCTCGTTCAAAACCTCCATTGGTTGTGCTGGTGTTCTCTTGCCATTACGTGGTTGGTCCACTTAATTTTCGACGACTTGACCCAATCGGTAGCGTCTCCTGTCCTCGAACATTGGCAATTTGAGACTCATGATGTTCCGCGTTGTGCTTTACTAATGGCGTGTTCATCCTGCATTCGTAGGGTACGTGTTTCTGGGGTGTTAGTGCAGGAGGAACGCCGGAATCGAATAGGAGTGGTTCTTCAAAGTTCTTGAAAGCTCACCAAGGCGCTCGTTTCTCTTGCCCGTCCTGGCACAGGGTCGTTGACCGTCTTGACTTCGTGCGGCTTAGGTACGATACTTGACGCACTGAGCGATTTCCTTAACGTCATCGAAGCGCAAGTGGTGCTTTTTGCATGCCATTCGTCGGTCTAAAGCGGTGGTAATTCTTTGAGAAGGTTATAGTGGTTTACTTAAGAGATCTTAATATCCAGTGAGATCTGGGGCCAGATTCTTTAAAGCCTCTACCCTGGGGTATGCCGACTAGAAGGTAGAAACACACCCACGACCTCACATTCATCCTATACCTTATCCAACCAATCCTCGATATAGTGCTAGTTGGAGAATACTCGACAGCCCTCTTATCTCCAGGTGCTTACAGGAATTCCTTTACGTTTAGATTGATGAATCCGGCCACTGGAGTTAATAATATTTTAATCTTTTTCAAGGTTTACGTGGTTTCAACTTTGGTTTTTGGTTTCCTATTTTCTTGATTTTTTTTTGTTGCTGGAAGATGCCAAGATTTTGGGTCTGATTTCTGTCAATTTTTAGGACATAGGTGCCGAGAAGGGTAAATATTATGCTCTGAACTTCCCTTTGCGTGACGGAATTGATGACGAGGCGTACGAGGTGAGTTTTAGTTGTCGTTTCTCACTCTTGTACTAGTGGAAACCGGCGGACAACTGGTTGATGTTAAATACTGTTGTTCCAGCGCATCTTCAGTCCTGTTATGCGAAAGGTCATGGAAAGCTTCCAGCCGTCAGCTATAGTGCTTCAATGTGGTGCCGATTCACTTACGGGCGATCGCCTTGGTTGCTTCAATCTCACGCTGAGAGGTAGGCGCTTCGTTGTTGACCAGACTAATTCTAGTATTAACGCAATACCTAAAGAGAGTATCGTTCCAGGACATGGAAAATGCGTGGCGTTCCTGAAGAAGTTTGGCGTGCCGTTGATGTTGGTCGGCGGTGGAGGGTACACGATCCGAAACGTCTCGCGATGCTGGACATACGAGACTTCGGTGGCGGTCGACACAGAGATCGCGAACGGTAGGAAAGAGGCTTAGTTTGAACTTCAGAGCCCTTTAGGGCTTACGGAGCCATTTTCAGAGTTGCCGTACAATGACTACTTCGAGTATTTCGGTCCCGACTTCAAACTTCACATCGAGAAGTCCAACATGACGAATCAGAACACGCAGGATTATCTGGAGAAGACCATGGTAGGCCCTTTATTGAAGTGTTTCTTCTATTAAGACATGCAATAAGATGGAACTTCTAGACGCGATTGTTCGAGAACCTTCGCGAACTGCCATATGCCCCGTCGGTCCAAATGCAACCCATTCCGCCTGATGCCCTGCATATACCGGACAAGTCTTTGCTCGTGGATCACTCTAATCCCGATGTAAGTCGCATTTAAAGAGGTGTGAAGTATTGCTTACGAAGCTATTAGGTTGTAACGAATTAAATGGCACTGGCTCGCGCCATTTTTTGGCGCGTCTTTACGCGTTTGATCAAGAACAAACCGTAACATGTGGCATATCATTTAGAAGCGCAAACTTCGCTCTACCGGTGAGTACCTAATTTTCTATGTAAAAGTGGGAAAACTTTAGAGTTTTATTGACTTTTTTGCAGATGGACAAAAGGGTAATCCGAGGCATTTACTTGTATGAATTCAAGCTGGGCACTACAGCTAAGGAGGTGGACGAGAAGATCAACGCCGCATTCGGTCAAGGATGTTCCACAATTCGGACGGCGTATCGTTGGTATCAGAGGTTCCGGAATGGAGATGAGAGCTTGGAAGAACATGAAGGTCGTGCGAGGCATAGTGATGTTGATGAGGACAAGCTGAGAGATGCGGTAGAGGAGGATCCACACAAAGGTACCAGGGAGATAGCGAAGGTTCTCGGCGTCAGTCACAACACAGCTGCCCGGCATCTGAAGGAAATTGGAAAGACCAAAAAGCTGGAAAGATGGGTGCCTCACGAGCTGTCTGAGGAGCAAAGAAACCGACGATATGAGATCTCGTCCGCACTGCTTCTACGGAACGAAACGGACCCATTCCTTGATCGCATCGTAACCTGTGACGAGAAATGGATAATGTACGACAACAGGCGACCATCGGCACAGTGGGTGGACAGCGATGAGAGCCCCAAGGTTTTTGCGAAGCCGGAATGCACCAAAAGAAAGTAATGGTGACAATGTTCTGCGCTACAAGAATACGTGTTGCCGTTTGCTCATTTGTCTTTTATTGATTTTTAGGTCATCAAATTGGGACGTCCGAAGGAGAAGATTTATTTTCACCGACAGCTCCTGCTCTGTGATAAGGCTTTTTTGCTCGGTGTTATATGTCGTTCAAAAGAGAATGTCTTGCTCTGTATGAACTCGTGTCGCGTTTATTGGCTCATGCTGATTTCTGTCGAATATCAACAAAATTCGAAAGAGAAATATCACCTTCACCAACAACTTCTCCTTGTTCAGTCTGTCTTGCTCAGTTTTATATGACGACTGATATGGCACTCGAAAGGAACCAGCGAGTGACGATTGCTGCCTGCTTGCTTGTCCGTCATAGTTCATCACACGGACATATTCAACGATTTTTGCACAGAATTGTAACCGGCGATGAAAAATAGTGTTTGTACGGTTAACCAGGGTTCTAGTGCCCAGCACTTGAACAAGGAGAAGGAGTTGTCGGTGAAAATGATTTTTCTCTTGGATTTTTGTCGATATTCGACAGAAGTCAGCATGAACCAATAAACACGACCCGAATTCTTATAGAGCAAGACATTCTCTTTCGAACGACATATAACACTGAGCAAAAAATCCATCCCAGAGCAGGAGCTGTCGGCAAAAATTCGGACGGAGAAGTCGGACGTCCCAATTTGATGATCTAAAAATCAATAAAGGACAAATGAGCAAATAGGACCAACACGTATTCTTGTAGTACAGATCATTGTCTTCCAAATGCTATGAAAAACTGCGCGAAAATTCCAAACCTAAGCGGAGAGAAGAGACTGCGCCGATGGCCACTTTCACTTTTCACTTTAACGTCCTAAAAATTGACAAAATTCAGGACGAAAAAAAAAGAAATGCAATACGTGCTCTGATAGAGCAAATCATTCTATTTCGAAAGCTGCATAGCTCTATGCAAGAGATCGCCGGTGAAATCCGCAATGAATCGTGGAAAAAAAACGGCGGGGACTTATGGGACAGCCTAATAGAATGTCCAGATCTCACGTGAATCAATGTTTTCGATGCCACTTCACACTAACTTTCCATGGGACACTTTTATTTGTGCGTTCAGAGAAAGAAGTCAACTATTTGGTGGGAATTTCTCTGGTTAACTTATTGTACTCTGATTGCTGATTCAATAACCTAAAGCGTTTGTCAGTTCCGAACTGATGCTTGAAACCTTTCTACGGCTTTCTATACCGATTTTATTCAGGTGCGCGAGCCGTTTGCTATACGTGATGCCATCATTGAGCATGAGTCTGAGTTCTACGATGGCGGAAGGGAGGGGACTAAGGATTCACAGGTGATTTTCCTTTCCATTAGGCGAATCGCTTTCACTTCTGCGTCTATTGCGGCCACTATTCTTTGCGCCTTCTCAGAACTACAAACGTCGAGCTGGCAGCCCTCTCGGCAATGACGCTGACAAGAAGCCAAAGACTGACGAAGACGGGAGTGCGCCGCCGATCTAACAAGCGTCGACGTTCAGCCACAAAGCTCGGTCGTCTCACGAGCACCACTGTAACCGGTCCGATTGCACAGACATTTGTTCGTCCGCTCTCTCCAGAAGGTTTCTGTTCATCATCGAAAGTACAGAGAACCTGCAGCCATTATTACCACCGGTGCTCTTAGCCAAGTGATCGAGGACTAATTCGTTTGTTTGCACAGATGTTAGTTTGGTGACAGGATCTCTGTAGTAGGCTGCCTTCTTCTCGTCAAAAGTCACCGATATCTGTTCAGAGAAGCGTTGCTGAGACTTCGGTATCATTCAGATGAATGTGATGTATGTTCACACTCTAATATTTACGATCTGATCTTCAATGTATACGGTTTCGTTTCCGCTCTTCTTTTCGTCCAACTGTATTAACTTCATCCCTCCTTCGATAGCGGTGTGCTAACTATTTTGCTGAAGATTGTTCATTTTGGTGAAATCTGATCGCAGAGATATGAACAACGTTTTCTTGTACATCGCTGCCTCTTGAAGGTAAAGGGTATGGAGAACCCGAATACAATATTTAAGACCGAATGGGTGGCGATCTCATTCGGCTTCTAATTCTGCGGCTCAGATCATGTCCGACGGTGACGCGATCAGCTCCAACGACTTCTATGTGCGATACTACGTTGGCCACAAAGGAAAATTCGGCCACGAATTCCTCGAGTTCGAATTCCGACCGAACGGGCAGCTGAGATATGCGAATAACTCGAATTACAAGAATGACACGATCATCCGGAAAGAGGTAAGCCTGGGTTTCTAATGGTCCGAGAAACGTTTTGTGCAGTGATAGTATCTGTTCTAGGCATTCATCTCGCCGGCAGTGTTGCAGGAGCTAAAAAGGATCGTTGAAGACTCGGAAATCATGCAGGTTTGGAGCGCCTAGTCCGTATAAAGATAGATTTCTGATTTAGCCTGCTATACAGGATGCCTCAAAAAGCTGCAATGAAGGGCCGCACGGTTTATACGGCTTTAGCAGCGGTAAAATACTCGGTCCCGTGAAGCTTTGTGTCGTTCTTATTCCTTCAAAACGAGTTTCACATCAGAAAATTTGGTGCTAAGAGAGCTTGTGTCGACATCGACGCCCCGGGGCCATCTGAAGCCAGGTTCAACTGCTTACCACCCTCTATCACCTGTATCACCTGTCGTACCGTTGATCATCGAATTGCTCGAGCGGGTGCCAGCAGCGTCTCCATTCGTCCCTGTCGCGTGCCAGAGTGGTCCAATGGATCCTCCTCGCTCGAGGAACACGAAGAGCGTCATATCGGTCGTTCAGGGCTTTAACGAAGAAGTCCGATTAACGCGTTGGTGGGCGTCCTGGTGTTCTTTTGACATCCCGCGGAATCCAGTCGGTGATGGCTCTCGTCCAGCGGGTGTCTGCGAAGCGCATTACGTGCCCGGCCCACCTAATTTTCGACGGCTTGGCCCATGCGACAGCATCTCTGATCTTTGAACGTCGACGAAGCTCGGAACTCCGGAGGCCTTCTCTCACTTGCGTGAGTCGTGTCACTCCGAGCATCGTCCTCTCGATTCCACGCTGCGCGACGCTGATCGCGTGTTCATCCTGCTTTCGTATAGCCCAGGTCTCTGAGGCGTATGTTAGGGCAGGAAGAACAGTGGACTCGAATAGGTGGGCACGGAGTCGGACGTTCTTCGTTTTCTTCACGACTTCTTCGACGCTCTTGAAAGCTCCCCAAGCCGCTCGTTTCCTCCTGCTCAGCTCTGGTGCTAGGTCGTTGGCCATGTTGACTTCGCGACCCAGATACACATAGCTGGAGCATTCGGAGATGTTCGTTCCGTTGAGCGAGAATGGGGCATCAGAAACCCATCCGTTCCTCATGAACATCGTCTTCGTAAGATTCAACTGCAGTCCAACGTTCCCACATACACGATCGAAGTCGGCCAGCATTCGCTCCGCCTGGCTGATGCTCGGTGTTATGAGCACGATGTCGTCAGCGAAGCGAAGATGATGTAGTTGCCGGCCGTCGACCTTCACTACCATGTCATCCCATTCTAGTTCGCGCATGACGTTTTCGAGGGTGGCGCTGAAGAGCTTCGGGGATATGGTATCCCCTTGCCGAACCCCTCTCTTCACGTCGATGATGACGTCATTGTAGAATGGTGAGATCTTGGTCGTGAATCCACTGTACAGCTCTCGAAGGACTCTGATGTACTGAGTAGGAACGCCCTGAGTGAGCAGGGCTTCGATGACCGCTTCAGTCTCGACAGAGTCGAATGCCTTCTTCAGGTCGATGAACGTAAGGCAAAGCGGCAGCTTGTACTCTCGCGACACTTCGATGAGCTTCGTAATGGTGTGTATGTGGTCGATCGTGCTGAATCCTCTCCGAAATCCTGCTTGTTCGCGTGGCTGTCCTTCATCCAGCGTTCTGCTGATCCTATTCAGGATGACTCGAGTGAACAGCTTGTAGACTACGGACAGCAGGCAGATCGGGCGATAGTTGCCAATGTCGTGCACGTCACCCTTCTTGTACAGCAAAACGGTATTGCTGGTCTTCCACTGAGATGGAACCTTGCATTCGGACAGGTAGCGTGTGAAGAGCCGCGCCAAGGTGTTGATGAGCGCTGGCGGGAGGTTCTTCAGGTGTTCGGGTCTGATCCTGTCGGGACCGGGTGCTGTACGTTTCTTCACCGACGAGATGGCGTGTCGGATCTCGGAAGGGAGAACAGAGGGGACGACGTATCCATCCTGCGGAAGATGGCATGGGGGCAGGTGGACGTGGCTATCGAAGAGACCGGAGTAGAAGTCGTGGATGACCTTCTCCATGGTCCTTCTGGAAGACCTCACCACCCTCTAATGGTGAAAATACCGCCAAACTCCCTGATATAACGTTCGTTAGCATCAGGTTTGGCAGTAGTTTCATCGTTAGAGGGGGGTAAGCGGTTGATGAATCTGGTCCTTGGTTGCGCCACGCAACCATCCCCAGGAGGTTAGTCGACAAAAGCGTTTCAGATACAAAAGGAATGATATAGTGCGACCCATGTACCCTAAAACGACAAGAAGTACAGTTCTCTATCCCGTGTGGTGATTAGTATGCAGCGCAAAGGTCTTCTTGTTGCTGGTTTGCCGGAAATGAAGTGAAGAGGCTTTGTCCTTTTTATATATTAGGTTGTCCCATAAGTCCCTGCCGCTTTTTCAACGATTCATTGCAGATTTCGCCGGCGGTCTCTTGCATAGCGCTATACAGCTTTCGAAAGAGAATGATCTGCTCTATCAGAGCATTTATTGCATTTTTTCATCCTGAATTTTGTCAATTTTTAGGTCGTTAAAGTGAAAAGTGGCCATCTGCGCAGTCTCTTCTCTTCGCTTAGCTTTGGAATTTTTGCGCAGTTTTTCATAGCGTCTGAAAGAAAGTGTTCTATACTACAAGAATACGTGTTGGTCCTATTTGCTCATTTGGTCTTTGTTGATTTTTAGGTCATCAAATTGGGATGGTTTAAGGAGGAGATTTATTTTTAGCGACAGCTCCTGCTCTGTGGTTGGGCTTTTTTGCTCGGTGTTATATGTCGGTCGAAAGAGAATGTCTTGCTCAATAAGGATTTGTGTCGCTTTTATTGGCTCATGCTGATTTCTGTCGAATATCAACAAAATTTCAAAAAGAGAAAAATCATCTTCACCAACAACTCCTTCTCCTTGTTCAGTTGTTGATATTCGACAGAAATCGCTAGGAGCCAATAAACGCGGCACAAATTCATATTGAACAAGACATCCTCTTCCAAACGGCATATAACGCAAAAAAAAAGTCCAACCACAGAACCGAGCTGTCGGTAAAAATTCGGACGGAAAACTCGGACGTCCCAATTTAATGGCCTAAAAATCAATGAGGAACAAGTGAGCAAATAGGACCAACACGTATTCTTGTAGTACAGAACATTATCTTCCAAACGCTATGAAAAGCTGCGCAAAAAATTCCAAAACCTAAGCAGAGAGAACACCTGCGAAGATGGCCACTTTTTCACTTTCCCCTTAACGACCTAAAAATTGGCAAAATTCAGGATGAAAAAAGAAATGCAATACGTGCTCTGATAGAGCAAATCATTCTCTTTCGAAAGCTGTATAGCGCTATACAAGAGACTGCCGGCGCAATGAATCGTTGAAAAAAAAAACGTCGGGGATTTATGGGACAACCTAATACCAGGCTGTCCAATAATTCCTGTCCGAAAATTTTCAAAATTCTGTAATTTTCCTTAGAAGTGTTATAATATCAGGCAAGTGTAAAAACCTTCTAGAAGGTTCTCCAGAGTTCCACGCTAGGGGTATACAAGGCGCAGTCGCCGCGTCTAGCTACCAGTACAAGCTAGAATGGACCAAGGTCGAATTCGTACGTTCGTGTACTACGAGTGTCGTTTGCATCGCAAGGAGTTTCTCGAGGACCTGGTCACTGGGGATGAGAGCTGGGTCCTCTACGACAACGTCGCCCGCCGTGCCGTCTGGATCCCGCGCGGAGAAGAGCCGCCGACGACGTCGAAAGCCGATCTGCACCCGCTGAAGATCATGCTCTGCTGCTGGTGGGACGCCAAGGGCATGCTGTACTTCGAGCTGCTCCCGCAAGGCAGGACGGTCGCCGCCTCCATCTACACCGATCAGCTCGAGAAACTAGCCGCCGCCATCCGAGAAAAGCGTCCCCGACGGGCCTCGGTCCACCTGCTGCACGACAACGCGCGCCCCCACGTGGCGAAGGAGACCCAGCAGAAGTTGGCGACGCCCGGCTGGGAGACGGTTGCCCATCCGCCGTATTCCCCGGACCTCGCCCCCTCCGACTACCACTTGTTCCGCCCTCTGAAGCACCATTTGGCCGAAAGAAAATTCACCAACTACGACAACCTCAAATCCGACATCGCGGACTTCTTCGAGTCGCAGCCCCCGGAGTTCTGGGCGAAGGTCATCGGCGACCCGCCCAATCGATGGGCCACTGTTGTGGATAACTGTGGTGATTATATTGTTGATTAGACTTGTTTTTCAATAAAGTTGAAAAAAAAAATAAAAAATGGTGAAATTTTCGGACAAGAATTATTGGACAGCCTGGTAGTTACATTTCTTGTGAAAATTTCGAAGTCATTCTAGTCAAAAATATTTCAAACCTTTGCTACATTGTGTGGTCACCTTCTTTACACAATTAGCGGCGAACGTGCGCCCTTTTTGTTGTCTTTCTTTTAGCAGCAAATACATCTACGTTCTGCTTTCGAAACTGTACTGGTTTTCTTCAATACGTGGCCAACTTTTGGAGACGGAGCTTCATTTGGAATATCGTGAAGTAGTGATTCCACGAAATTCAGCGTCCGCGCGGTCCCACGCGACTTGCCGCGCGGTCGTCATTGGGTTAAAGTACTGGCCTAGAGCCTAGGCTTATTCTAAAGTGCTAAAAGGCAGCAGTTTTTTGGTGATAATGGAAAAGAGTGGAGAGTCTCTAGTTGATTCTGATAGCCACTGATCTCAGAAGCGGTAGGCTTGCTTGTAAAAGCCCAGTCTGTCAGTGCCATTTGATTTGGAATGAAAAGCTTCGGTTTTAGGAAGACGACGCTAACTGGCCGGAACCGGACAAAGTTGGACGGCAGGAGCTGGAAATTCTGATGAACAATGAGCATATTTCGTTTACGACAGGAAAGATTGGTTCTTTGGCCGATGTTAATAATAGCAAAGTGAGTTATTAACAGTTTTTTTTAATTTCTGCTGCAAATTAGGGAAAATTCTGGTACAAGTCGTTCATACGGCCTGCATGGAGAGCTGGGAACCTGTTAGCCAAAGATAACACCGACGTTGTGTAGCTGGAACGTCTGTTTGATGTGGTCTAATTGGTCTGGTGCATTTCCCCTTCTATGCAGGCAACATTATCAACTATTAGGTTGTAACGAAATAAATGGCACTGAACCACTGTAAATTTAAACAGTTAATATCTCGGCTTGTAGGCAAGTTTATTAATCGAAATAAAAACCTTCTGATTCTACTCATCTTTGCCAACGTGACACAAGCTTTTTTATCCCAGTAGCATAAAAATCTCGGCTCGTGAGGCACCCATCTTTCCAGCTTTTTGGTCTCTCCAATTTCCTTCAGATGCCGGGCAGCTGTGTTGTGACTGACGCCAAGAACCTTCGCTGTCTCCCTGGTACCTTTGTGTGGATCCTCCTCTACCACATCTCTCAGCTTGTCCTCATCAACATCACTATGCCTCCCACGACCTTCATGCTCTTCCAAGCTCCATCTCCATTCCGGAACTTCTGATACCAACGATACGCCGTCCGAATTGTGGAACATCCTTGACCGAATGCGGCGTTGATCTTCTCGTCCGCCTCCTTAGCTGTAGTGCCCAGCTTGAATTCGTACAAGTAAATGCCTCGGATTACCCTTTTGTCCATCTGCAAAAAAAGTCAATAAAACTCTAAAGTTTTCCCACTTTTACATAGAAAGTTTGGTACTCACCGGTAGAGCAAAGTTTGCGCTTCTAAACGATATGCCACATGTTACGGTTTGTTCTTGATCAAACGCGTAAAGACGCGCCAAAAAATGGCGCGAGCCAGTGCCATTTAATTCGTTACAACCTAATAGTACCGAATCCAAACAGTTGGGGGACCAGTGTAGTTTTTCCACGAAATTTTGACGATTGATACCTCCCACGCGATTCTTTCAGGACCCCGATGGGCTTCGCTCGTTCTACTACCTGGTTCAGGACCTGAAATGCCTCGTGTTCTCCCTAATTGGACTGCACTTCAAGATCAAGCCCATCTGAGAGTGCTTCTGATGTGGTGGCCATCCTTAAACCTTCTCGTGCTATATAATTATTCCGCATTGCGTTGTTATCGTCGTTCTGACTGACGTCCGATGTCGACTACGGAGTTTTTACGTGTTGTTTGTGTCGATGATAAAGGCTTCTGTGCGCCGTTGTCGTTCGTCGTCTGAGAGACAGGTTTATTGAAGAATCCATATATTCTAGAACCACCAGAGAACACAATGACCGGGGAAGGGAGGAGGGTTTTCTCGAATGTTCTTCGCACAAGAAACGTGACAGGGATTGCATTGGCTGGCTCGCTGATCAACGGCGCTCGCAGTATTTGGCGATGTACTCTCGTGCGCGATGCGTGAACTGTTCGCGATTCGTCGACCACAGCTGAGCGGCCTGCATGTTGAGTGCGTCGTCGAAATCGATGAGGTCCGTGAACAGCGACGACAGACCGTGAATCACCTGAAATGACGAGGCTCTACGAGTATTGGTGGGGGATGCAACGATACCGGGTGAAGCATTAGTTCCCAGAAAACGGTCTGATTAACTTCAGGAGAGCGAGAGCAAGGTGAATCTTCAGAGAAACCTGTTACATTCGTCTACCACATTACCTGCGCCTATGCTCCAAAGAGCCCCAATTTTGACGAGGCGAACCTGTTCTAATAGTAATTTCGAATGTTTCAACCCAACTTGAGCTGCAGCAAAAAGTAAACCACTCCTCCCCTTCGACAACTTCTCAAAGGAACCTGCACAGCTAGTGATATACAGCATTTACACGTCGAATTGGACACTTTTCAAACCAAATTGGGCACTCTTCTAGCTTTACGACGTTTGAAATCAAAACGAGCTCTTACAAATAGAAATGTCCTTCAGGCATATTAAGCTACAGACTCAATAAGTCGGTTAGAATTTATTTTTCGTCCAAGGAAAATTCAGTATAACATTCTTTGAAATCTCTTTAGTTTACCTACCCCAATAAGTGTAGTAATTTTATAAAATTTCCATCTTTAGAAAAGAAATAACAAATTAAAATTTGTCTTAAAGCAGAGCACAGAAGCACAACAAGCATATAGCGCTTTAAAAGATCAGATCGCGCCATGTACTCGGAAGTGAAAGTTCGCCTCAACGTTAGATTGATTGGTAGTGTAAACACCATTAACAAATATGAATCATCAAAGTGACTATATGTGTGTTCTTTATTCTATCGTTAACAGGTGTCAAAGTCATGCAAACGTAAATTCTGCTATCAAACGAGTAAAAATCGCGATGTCTTGAACGAGGGCAGGTTTTCTCTGAAGATTCACCTTTTTTTTTGGCATGAAAAATGGCCACGTTCTTGCTCTTTAAAACAAGCTTTAAACCACTTAAAAATGATAACTGTATAAAATTTTAAATTTCAAAAATTATTTTGCAATTTCTCCTTTTGGCGCTATAAAATGGCCACCTTCCTTCTTTTCAAAACGACATGTACAACGTTATTTTGCCTCATATAATGAGAAATTATAAAATTTAAAGCAATGTGCTCAAATATAGGGAAGGCGAATTAAAACATCAAATAAAATTATTCTAAGCTTGTTAGTGAGTCCCTAGTTTACTGTAGAGAAAGCTCGTTTTGATTTGGAAGAGTTCGATTTGATTTCAAAAGTCTTAGGCTTAGGCTTAGAAGATGTCCAACTCGACGTGAAAATGGTACAGTTGCCGCTGAACAAGTAAAGGTGGAGGTCTAAAATGGGTTGGGGTCTACCCTGATTTTCATGTGCAAAATAGGAGTAATTTATTTCAAAAGATTTGAAGTGAAAACAGCAACCGGGCATTTTCTAACTAAATTGACACTAATTTGTCGCCTAGTAACCCATGTAAGGGAGACCGTGGTAAAATATCCTCTCCATCTAGTGCTGGTCATTTTGCCGCGCTCACTTTAAACTGAATTCGTGTAAGTTTTTAAAAAATTTTTTAACCCAACTGAAGGACAGAATTTCTTTAGTACATGCGCTAACTCGGCAAATTCGTCAAATTGGACACTTTTCAAGCCAAATTGGACACACTTCTGAGCAAGCTTGACGCGTTTGAAATCAAACTGATTATTTTCCAAAACGAGCTTTCAACACATTAAAATAAAGACTCTCCGAGAAAGAATTTTTTGTTCAAGGAAAATTTAGGGCGACTTTCTTGGAAAATATTTGCTTCATCTGTCCCAATAAATGAAGAAGTTTGAAATTCTTGAGTTTGAAAAAGCGTCAAGCTTGATTAGAAAAGTGCCCAATTTGATTTGAAAACAGTATATAGTATTAGGTTGGAAAAAAGTCTTTTCATTTTTTTCAAAGATTTATTACTTCACAACTACAAAGTCAAATCAATTGAGATAAACTCTATTTCGTCCCACTACACTTCTCCAAATACTGGGTAATTTTCCAATTCCTCTCGCTTAAAAGACTGCAGTTCTGGAGTCGAACCATTGATGAATCCAATTTTTGAGGTCTTCATCCGTTCCAAAATATTTCTCTCCAATTTCTTGCTTGAGAGCACGGAAGAGATGGTAGTCGGCACGAACGAGGTTAGGGCTATACGGTGGATGTGGCATTACCTCCCAGCCCATCTCCTTTATTGTTTCTCTTGTGAGTCTTGCAACATGTGGTTTTGCATCGTCATGCAGGATCATCACCTTCGACTTCTCCGGCCTGTTTTCTTAGAGAGTTGCGACGACTTTGTGGAGTTGGCCGCAGTATGTGACAGCAGTAAGTGTCTGTCCACTTCTGAGAGTTTGCCGATAAATCACTTCTCTGATATCCCACCAAACACTCAAGAAAATCTTCCTTTCGTGAACATTGGGCTTGAGATCAGACTTAGGGCTCTCTCCCTTTTGTACCCATTGCCTTTTCCTCGGAAGTTGGCACACAGAACCCAGGACTCTTCGCCTGTCACAATCTGCGGAAGAAACGATTTTCTTCCTTATCTGGACAGAAGAGAAGCAGCGATGGAGAGCCGTCGACCTTTCTGAGTGTCTGACAGGGCATGTGGAATCCAAGCTCCAAATTTCCATGAAAGCCAAGATTCTTCAGATGGATTCCTACTATCCTATGAGACACTTCGAGCTTCTCTGCCAGCTGACGTGTCGTCTGCCAACTATCGGTACGAAGAAGGTGGAGTAATTCAGTGTCGTCCTATTCAGTTGGCCTTCCTGACCATGCTTTGCCCTCAGTGAATAATCTCCCTTTAAAGACTTTCCGAAACACTCATAACAGGCGCGATGAGTAGTAGATCCCAAGCCATATATATGGTCAATTTGGTCTGCTGTCTGACGTGCTGTGGATTCCTTAATGAATTCATGAAGAATGCCGTGCTGAAAATGGCCATGAGGTAGATCTGGCAATGAGTTCGGAAGATTGGATGGATAACGAATTACAAGAAGAGTCTTAACCTGTGTCCGCGTGCGAACAGTAGACAAGTGTGATAGGATTACGAAATCAGCAATCAACATTGGCTAGTGCGTTTACAAGGAGAAGGGTAAAAAAAAATTCGAAGTGTGAAGAGACTTTTTTTCCAACCTAATATTACTGCAGAAAGACACCTAAGCGTACTTTGACCAGGATGAACGCGCCAGATGTGGAAAGAGTACAGCCAGGCTCTCTATATATTTAACCCAAGTAAAACCTTTGCAAACGCTAAAAATCACCTCGGTAAGATTCCTCGTCGGTCGCCATCCGAACGCATCCAGTGAGTTCTCTCTGAGGATCGACAAACATATACTGCCGTCTTCGTTGATGTTCGGATGGAAGACCCGCGTCAAGCACTTCACAGTCGGCGGCTGGAACGGTTTTCATCAGAACTGGAGAGCATTCTTCATCCAGGGACGATGACCTTGAAGAACCTACCACGTTGTTATACTCAGGAGGGACAGAGATGGAGAATTTGAAGACACCTCCGCGATAAATGCCCTCCTGCGGACACACAGTAAGAACCTGCAAGGACTGATGTGATCGGGAATTATTCCACGAAAGTTGTTATGCCTAGAGAGCGTGAAAAAAAGTCGGAACCGTTACATATCCTCCCAAAGAAACAAGACCCTCCTTAAACTGCCTTGGATACTTCTATTAGGTTTTGCATATGAAATAGTCGATTTTGTCTGGTCGATTTTTCGTGGCTACGATCCGTTTCAGGCACTGTATGTAGTTTCTGAAGGTGCAGAATCTCCTCTTCCTTACCATTTATAGCTTTTGTGACATAATTGCCTCCTGCCGAATTTTCGACGTCTCGTTTTTACAGTATGAATCAACGTGATATTGGGTGCTCTACTTATATGAATGGGAAAGTGGACACAACGCCGCGGCCGCAGCTCACAGCTAACATCAGCAATGCATTTGGGGAGGATTTCGCTAGGGAGCGCACAATTCGCCAGTGGTTCGAAAGGTTTCGATCTGGAGATGAAAGTCTCGGAGATGAAGACGAGGTAGGCCGCCATCACTCCTGAACGACGACCAACTCAAAGCCATGGTGGAAGCGGATCCGCTCAGACTGTGAGAGAGCCAGCACAGCACTTCGGCGTTGACGGCATCACTACCAGTCGCCACTTAAATGCGGTCGGAAAAGTGAACTAGTTGGATAAATGGATGCCGCACGAACTGACCGACCGGCAGATGCTGAAGCGCCACGACACCTGTGTTTCGTTAACGCTGTCCGCAATCTAAGGAAGCCTTTTTCGGACAGGATCGTAACATGCGACGAAAAACGGATCCTTCATAACAATCATCGTCGCTCTGCACAATGGCTGGACAAGAGTGAGATTCCCAAGGAGATTCCGAAACCAAGTCTCCATCCAAAGAAGACCTTGACCGTATCGTGGACAAAGGCTGGTACAGTCCATTACAAGTTCTTGAAAACGAGAGTCTATCACAACGGAGAAGTATAGGGCCAAAATTGAAGTGATGCATCGGAAGTTGATCGAAAAACAGCCGGCTTTCGTCAATCGAAGAGGCCCAATCCTACTACATGACAACCCGCGTCCGTCTGTTTCAAAAATTGTTGTTCAGAAACTGGATGAATTGGGATACGAAACTCTACCACATCCAGCATATTCACAACATCTGGCCTCTTATTATCATTTTTCAAGCATTTAGATCGTCGTCTGAAAGATAAAAAACTCAGCAAACAAGATGATGTCGGAAACGACTTCTTATGTTTTATTAATTCTCGTAGTTCTGATTTTTTTATAAAAATGGAATGTCCAAGCTATTGTCGCGTGGAAAAGTGTACTAATTGTAATGGGGTTTTATTTCGATTAATAAAATTCCTTCCAAGCAACGCTATGATCTGTCAGTTTTAGTCAAAATCGGCCATTTTATACGCAACGACCTCATATATCCATACATGACAATAAAAGATGTGTGTAAAATGCAGCAGAAGACATTCCAAGGGGTGTCCACAGTAGATTACGAAAACCCGAAAAAGAGGCGAGATTCCTGCTCTGCACGAAAAAACTAATATTTGCATGTTTGTTCTTCATTGATACAAGGAAATGGATGGAAGCTCTTTCGTAGAGCGAAATAAACGACTTATTCATGGAGAATAACAGTACCATTTCATGCAGTTGAGATGTTGACGGGAATGACAGCTTGCACATGGTTTGATTCTTCAGATTCATCTCCAGATCCTTGATTTCTGGAAGTGTCAATAATAGAGCTCGGAAAAGAAACTTTGGGCAACGCCCATACATGGAAACTTGAATGGAGTGAATGAAGATGTCGTGTCAATGTTGTTATCAAAGCTCTATTAGGCCTACGTTTCGGCGTAACCACCTTCATCAGAGGCTGGAGAAGATAGGAGTTGGAGAAACCACTCTTCCGTCACCTTTTAAAACTGCTGCTACTTAAAATGACCCTTTCTCCAACATTGTTCTTTACAGGCTCTGATGAAGGCGGTCACAATGAATAAAGCTTCGGAAATAATCCTGGCGCGACAACTCCACTGTTCGAGGACATGGCAAAGTTCAAAGACCATCGAATGTGGAAAACTTGAATCGTTGATAACTCCTATGACAAGAACGCCATAATGCAACGGATAATGTTCACCTTGGGCGAGCAGTTTTTCCCGAATCGCGATCCGTGTCTCCATGTATTTCTTGTTGTCATCGATTCCATTGATTCTCTTCTGAAGGTTCAGCATGTCGCCTCACTCACTGAAAAAGAAGCGGAGTGGAGCAGTAGGAGATTCCAGATGAGAAGCGCCGCGAAGAAAAGTTGAACCAAGAGAAGTTATGCGACAAATGCTGCTCGCTAATGAACAAGATAAAGCGAAGAAGCATGTGAAGTTTGCAGTTGTGCTTTAGATTGGGTGGGGCTTTCTAGAATTCAAGAACTCGTTGCAGGAACACGTCGACCGCGATCTATGAATGAAATGCGACAAGCGGCAATGCTATCACCCTCTCTTTCCTTTTCTTCGATCTCTTTGCATTGCTCCTGATTTCTGAAAACTTTATTCGCAGTTTCGTATCTCGTTGGTGTCTTCTTTCCATGTTCCGTGTTAACTGGCTGCCTTAACTGCATTTTTTCCTACGTTTTAAACGAATTTCTCCACAGTTTCTACAGTTGTCCACAGTTCCCCTTCCCGCATTGCTTGTTTTACGCTATGAAAACGGAAAAAGAACGTGACTATGCCAATAAAAGAGAAAGAGATGTACTTAAAAACTTCAAAGAAACGCTTGGGAGACATGAAAACTCGAATGAAACAGCTCCAATTGACAAAAGGCGCTAAAAATGTGCCAGATCCACAAAACATCTGGAAGAAACTGAAGGAAAGATGGCATTACCGTTCCGTTTCCTCTGTTTTTTGCCACTTTCTGTGGATCTAGCCCGCTTTCTTTGTGTTTTTGTTATTGTGAACCGTTTCGTTCGAACTTTCACGCCTCTCAAGCGTTCCCTTGTAGTTTTCTTAGCATCTTCCTGCTTCCTTACAGTTTCTCCGCCGCAGTCACGTTCGTTTTCCGTCATCATAACGTAAAACAACCAATGAGTGCAAGAAAACCTGTGGAGAACTGTGGAAACTGTCGAGGAATTCGGCTGAGACAGTACGTAGAATGCAGTTAAAGCACCCAGTAAACACAGAACACGGAAAGAAGACGCCAACGAGATACGAGAATGCGAATAGAACATTCAGGAATCAGAAGCAATACGAAGAGATCGAAAAAAAGCGAAGAGAGCGATAGCGATAGTATCACCATTACCCCGTGGCATTCATAGATCAGTTCCGTCGTGATCCTACACTGCCTTAGACCACGCGAAAAACTCGTCCAATTCGGCAGAGAACTCGCAACTACCCTTGGAAGAAGTGTATCAGCATGGGGACAAAACTGCTGCACGTACTGATGCCCTGAGATCTAAAATGGCTGCCGATCCAGCAGCTTTGATCCTCAAAACCAAGACTAAATGGAGGTGATCCCAGAACCAGCCGTGTGCCGCCCTAGTTTGGGGAGCCAAGTGCAGTTTTGCCCTCCCTCTACCCTGAACACCTTGCTTGAGAGCAGGAGCAGCTTCACAAGTGGCTACAGAGCACTGGGAACTGCCCCGATGTAGACGCTCCCCCCGACTAGGACAGCAGCAGCACCAGCTGTGGGCATCCGCCCGATGGATTGCGGACTCCATGTGAATGGGCGGGGCTTTAGGGCGTTCGAAATGCAAGCGGGGCGCAGTCGATGACTCGCTAAAACACCAGCCAATGCGTTGTCTCTTGTTGTTTCGATATTTTTAATTAAATTTTGCCGCCGTTGCGCCTTCTCCTTTTTTCCTTTTCTAATAATGAACGTTGTTTTGATGATGGAAATAAGCACATGGGAAGCATAACCTCTTCAGTTTTTCGAATTCGTTAGCTATGGCGAGGTCTTTTAATACGACGCCTTGAATTTTGTGTTGGTATGCGCCACGTATTGACTTATTTATTTATTTGTTTATTTATTTATATTGCTATCAAGGATGCGCTAAAATATCCAGAACAACATTGAGGACAATTGAGAATTGAGTTCAAGTCGTAGAGAGGACTCGCCATTAAATCTACAAAGAAAAAAGCGGACGAGTTTTCGAAGGTTCTTCGAACCTACTCTAACGCCAGTGAACTTAGACTGGCGGCGAAGTAATGGGGGAGAGCAACGGGATTCAGCACTTACCCACCACCTTGCACAACTTAGGACACGACAACGTCGTGTTGTGGCTCGGAAGAGGTTGGCTCAATGTCGCCGGACGAGTTATCTGCTGGGGCCTGATATGCGCCAACACCGTGGACTGGCGCTTATCAAGTGACTGAAGGACCTCGAAGCACCGGGATGTCCCATGCATCATTTTTGGTTGAAAATAGCAACTGAAAAGAACGCCGAGGGCGTTTATTCGTATCAGAAAGTCCACCAAGGTCGTTGTCACCCTTTGAAAGGCCGACAAATACATGATCTTCAGCTGAGAGCAAGGCCGCAACTCCGCAAAAACTCGTCCCTACTTATTCCAGAATGAAATAACATCAAAAATAATTTTCTGTAATGAGGTATCATCTGGTTGATCATCTGGCTTAACTTATATGACCCGAAAAAGGTCTAGCATATTTAGAACATGATTTTATCAACCGGCACTTCCTAGGATTGTCCTGTCGTTGTCAATTTCAATTGCCGGACCTTGGCTCGCGCTTCAAGATAAGACGCACCTAGCCTCGTAAAAAGACGAAAAATACATAATATTTATTCAATAAAAAAATAAAAAATGAATGAAAATGTAAATGAAGGTAAGTGCACAAATCTTATTCAATATATGCTATTTTCACGTCGCCACTTTTCAAACTAAATTGGACACTCTTCTAGCTGGCTTTAGGACTTTTGAAGTCGAAGCGAACACTACCAAATCAAAATGACCTTCTTACAGGTCAAATTACAGACTCAACAAGACGATTAGAATAAATTTTGTTCAAGCAAAAATTGGTATAACACTCGAAATTGAAATTTTAGTTCGCCTGCCCCAATAAGAGTAATGATTTTATAAAATTTTCATTTTTTTTTTGAGAAAAATACTTGAGTAAAATTTGTTTTAAATCACAGCAGAAAGCAGTCATGTAGAACATTAAAAGCTCAGGTCGCGCCATGCAACCGAAAAGCTCGCCGCGGTTTTTATTTTATTGATAATGTAAATGCTGCTTACATGAAGCATTTAGATGAGGATATGTGTGTTCTTTACAGTTGATTTTTATCGTTAAAAGTTGTCTAACTCCGTGTAAACAGAAATTCTGCTGTCAATCGAATAAAAATCGCGGCGTCTTGGAAGAAGGCATGGCGTAGTAACTGGCCGTTTTCCTGCTCTTTGAAGCGAGCTTCAAACCGTTATTTTCCTGAAACATTAAGAATTCTATTATTAGGTTGTCCCATTTACTTGATACATCGACATAAACATCACCTGTATCACCTGTCGTCCCGTTGATCATCGACTTGCTCGAGCGGGCGCCAGCAGCGTCTCCATTCGTCCCTGTCGCGTGCCAGAGTGGTCCAATGGATCCTCCTCGCTCGGGGGACACGAAGAGCGTCATATCGGTCGTTCAGGGCTTTCACGAAGAAGTCCGACCAACGCGTTGGTGGCCGTCCCGGTGTCCTCTTGACATCCCGCGGAATCCAGTCGGTAACGGCTCTCGTCCAGCGGGTGTCTGCGAAGCGCATTACGTGGCCGGCCCACCTAATCTTCGACAACTTGGCCCACGCAACAGCATCTCTGATCTTCGAACGTTGGCGAAGCTCGGAACTCCGGAAGCCTTCTCACACTTGCGTGAGTCGTGTCACTCCGAGCATCGTCCTCTCGATTCCACGCTGCGCGACGCTGATCGCGTGTTCATCCTGCTTTCGCATAGCCCAGGTCTCTGAGGCGTATGTTAGGGCAGGAAGAACGGTAGAGTCGAATAGGTGGGCACGGAGTCGGACGTTCTTCGTTTTCTTCGCGACTTCTTCGACGCTCTTAAAAGCTCCCCAAGCCGCTCGTTTCCTCCTGCTCAGCTCCGGCGCTAGGTCGTTGGCCATATTGACTTCGCGACCCAGATACACGTAGCTGGAGCATTCGGAGATGTTCGTTCCGTTGAGCGAGAATGGGGCATCAGAAACCCATCCGTTCTTCATGAACATCGTCTTCGTAAGATTCAGCTGCAGTCCAACGCTTCCACATACACGATCGAAGTCGGCCAGCATTCGCTCCGCCTGACTGATGCTCGGTGTTATGAGCACGATGTCGTCAGCGAAGCGAAGATGGTGCAGTTGCCGGCCGTCGACCTTCACTCCCATGTCATCCCATTCTAGTTCGCGCATGACGTTTTCGAGGGTGGCGCTGAAGAGCTTCGGGGATATGGTATCCCCTTGTCGAACCCCTCTCTTCACGTCAATGACGACGTCGTTGTAGAATGGTGAGATCTTGGTCGTGAATCCACTGTACAGCTCTCGAAGGACTCTGATGTACTGAGTAGGAACGCCCTGGGTGAGCAGGGCTTCCATGACCGCTTCAGTCTCGACGGAGTCGAATGCCTTCTTCAGATCGATGAATGTAAGGCACAGCGGCAGCTTGTACTCTCGCGACACTTCGATGAGCTTCGTAATGGTGTGTATGTGGTCGATCGTGCTGAATCCTCTCCGAAATCCTGCTTGTTCGCATGGCTGTCCTTCGTCCAGCGTTCTACTAATCCTATTCAGGATGACTCGAGTGAACAGCTTGTAGACTACGGACAACAGGCAGATCGGGCGATAGTTGCCAATGTCGTGCACGTCTCCCTTCTTGTACAGCAAGACGGTCTTGCTGGTCTTCCACTGAGATGGAACCTTGCATTCGGGCAGGTAGCGTGTGAAGAGCCGCGCCAGGGTGTTGATGAGCGCTGGCGGGAGGTTCTTCAGGTGTTCAGCTCTGATCCTGTCAGGACCGGGTGCTGTACGTTTCTTCACCGACGAGATGGCGTGTCGGATCTCGGAAGGGAGAACAGAGGGGATGACGTATCCATCCTGCGGAAGATGGCGTAGGGGCAGGTGGACGTGGCTATCGAAGAGATCGGAGTAGAAGTCGTGGATGACTTTCTCCATGGTCCTTCTGGAAGAGGTGACGGTTCCGTCAGGACGTCGGAGAGCGGTCATCTTGGTCTTGAAGTTGACGAAGTTCCGGCGGGCATTGCGGATGCTCAGCCCTGCCTCTGCTGCTTCAGCCAACACTTCCGCCCTTCTCTCCTTGAGATCTTCCTTTATCGCCGCTCTGCATAGCTTTGCAAGCTCGGACGTCAGTTGATAGTTGCCTGACGCTCGTGCTGCTCCACGCTGGCGTATCAGCTCGAGAGTTTCCGGAGACAGGCGTCTCTTGGTGGTCTTCAAGCTCTCGGCTCCCTTAGCACTATCGTGGAGATGGTGCACGAAGCGATCGTATTCCTCGTCGACGTTGTCCATGACGGCATCTTCCCAAAGGCCGACAAGAGAGGTGTAGAGATCCCAGTTGATGGTCGTTCTGGGACTCCTCTTCTTGAACTTCGCGGCCTTCTCTCCTTGACGCGAAAAGCGGAACCTCGCGCGAAGGAGGCGGTGGTCCGATCCCGTGTAGAACTTGGGGACAACGGAGACATCGGTCAGGCAATACTTGCGATTGAAGATGATGTGGTCGATCCCGTTGTGGAACTGGCCACCGGGGGATTCCCAGGTCCATCGTAGGGAGGGAGGCTTCTGGAACTGCGAGTTTCCATGGATGGTCTTGGTCGACATGATAAACTCAGACAGCCTTTCAC
Organism: Heligmosomoides polygyrus bakeri; assembly: GCA_947359475.1. NCBI lineage: Eukaryota > Metazoa > Nematoda > Chromadorea > Rhabditida > Heligmosomidae > Heligmosomoides > Heligmosomoides polygyrus. The sequence continues at coordinate 100,672,612 of OX375869.1, forward strand.
CTTGCTCGTTCCACTCCAAACCGTGGGTTCCGATGTGAAGTTCTTCCAGCGACCTTCACGGCCCGATGTTGGCGTTGAAGTCGCCGACGATCGCCTTGTGGAAGGTGTGGTCTTCCTTGTAGAACTTCTCCAGCTCCACGTAGAAGGCTTCGACCTCTTCGTCGTCGTAGTCGGATGTTGGGGCATACGCGACGTCAAGGCTGGCACGGAGCCACATCGCTTCAGTCGCAGACGTCCGATTCGGCTTGTCAGAGACTCGTACGAATCGATGTTCATGGCCAAGTGCGTGTTGACGAGGACACCAACGCCGCCTACTCCCCTGCTGTCGCATGTTCCGAGAAACAGTTCTTCTCCGGAGTCGTAGGCGGCGTGTAGGGGGTGGTGTCTTCTCGTCTCGGTCAGTCCGATGACGTCGTACTTGATCTTCCTGGCTTGCATCATCAGGTCCTCGACGGATGCTTCCGACGCAAGCGTGCGGGCGTTGTAAGTACAGATCGTCATCCTAGTCCTTCTCAGTTTGCGCAGCTTGGTTAGGCCCTGAGATTTTAGCAGCCTCTCCGTACTCGTCCTTCCCATCGCTGCAGAAATGGGGGCTCTTTCGGGGTCAGGGGAATGAGGCCCTTTAGTGCTGCTGTGTTTGACTGGAATACAACACGGGTAGCTAGTCAGGCTCTGTCGTGCGGGCGAAGAACTCCGGGCAGCCAGCCAGACTGCCCGAAGGGACGGGGCGAGACTTAAGGCGGCCTCGAATCGCCTTACGATGTACTCCCAGTCTACCGAGTGCAAGCTTTTGGCCGAGCCGACACAGTTACAATCCGCACAGTCACGGACACATCCGCGCACACTGTGCACGAACATGCCGCTCCCACGCACAAGGAACGCATCGACCCGACACAGCAGGAGCAAGGAGTCCATCCCCTGCATCCCACCTGCGTCTCTGGGCAGTACACGGTCGCATTTGGTTCGCGTTTAATTCCCCTATCCACCACCCGGGGACGCGCCACGTGGCCCTGCGACAAGCGGCCCGAGATCCCTCTTAACAAGAGACCCCGAAGGCTCTCTATCGAGGGAGATCCGTGGGACATAAACATATATGTGTTTTTTATAAACTATTAGGCTGTCCATAAGTCGCCGCCGTTTTTTCAACAATTCATTGCGGGTTTCGCCGGCGGTCTCTTGCAAAGCGTTATACAGATTTCGAAAGAGAATGATTTGCTCTATCAGAGCATGTATTGCATTTCTTTTTCATCCTGAATTTTGTCAATTTTTAGGTCGTTGAAGTGAAAAGTGTAAAAGTGAAGAAGTAGCCACTTGCGCACTTGTTCTCTCCGCTTAGGTTTGTAATTTTTTTGCGCGGGTTTTTATAGCACTTGGAAGACAATGTTCTGTACTATAAGAATACATGTTGGTCCTATTTGCTAATTTGTCCTTTATTGATTTTTAGGTCATCAAATTGGGACGTCCGACTTTGCCGTCCGAATTTTTACCAACAGCTCCTGCTCTGTGGTAGGGTTTTTTGCTTGGTGTTATATGTCGTTCGGAAGAGGATGTCTTGCTCTTGAAGAATTAGTGCCACGCTTATTGGCTCATGCAGATTCCTGTCGAATAACAAAATTCCAAAAAGAGAAAAATCATCTTCACCAACAACTCCTTCTCCTTGTTCATTTGTTGATATTCGATAGAGATCAGCATGAGCCAATAAACGCAACACAGATTCTTATAGAGCAAGACATTCTCTTCCGAACGACATATAACACCAAGCAAAAAAGTCCACCCCAGAGCAGGAGCTGTTGGTAAAATTTAGGACGTAAAAGTCGTACGTCCCAAGTTGATAACCTAAAAATCAATAAAGGACAAATTAGCAAATAGGACCAACACTTATTCTTGTAGTACAGAACATTGTCTTCCAAATGCTATAAAAAACTGCGCAAAAATTCCGAACCTAAGCGGAGAGAACAACTGCGCAGATGGCCACTTTTCACTTTTCGCTTTTCACTTTACCGACCTAAAAATTGGCAAAATTCATGATGAAAAAATAAATGCAATACATGCTCTGATAGAGCAAATCATTCTCTTTCGAAAGCTGTATAGCTCTATACAAGAGACCGTCGGCGAAACCCGCAATGAATCGTGGAAAAAAACGGTGGGAACTTATGGACAACCTAATAAATTTGAAATTTTACAATTTTTCGTGTGTTTTTTAGCGCTGTTTTTATCTGTGATACTCTAAACGAGTAGAATGTTTTCTATCAGTCAAGAGAAATTTCGACGATCTAGTCGAATGCATGGTGTGATCTCCTTTTTTATTGCACTAAATAATTTATACTTTCAAAACAAAGTCTAATCCACTATTTTTCTAGAAAAAACAGAACTTTTATTAAAAAATTCTAATCAGTTCGTTCACTTATTGCTGCTCAGATGAATAAATTTTTTTAAATACAGTCATACTCAATGTTGTTTCCTAAAAGTGTAAAAATTTTATAAAAAATTTAAATATTTTGTCCACTTGCTGGGGCGCAAATGAACTAAAAAAAATTCAAATAAAGTCAAACTAAATGTTTCTTGGACAAGAAATTACTCTAGTCTTCCCGGAGAGTTTTTAGTTTAACATGGAAAACTTCCCTTTTATTTCGAAGAAGACGTCAGTTTGATTTCAAAAGCGTCAAATTTGCTTAGAAGACTGTCCATTTTGATTTTAAAAAGTGCTCATTTTGACGTGAAAAATCATACAACTTGGCATTGCTCTACGTACTCAGTGCCTCGGCATTGTCTGTCATGGCAACATGTTCTTCTTAAGATGGTTGCCTGTGCATTTTCGATTCAAATCAGTCTTATAGAGCAGGCTGGCCAGCTGAAAAGCTTCACATTTCTTAGAAAACGGAACTGAAGAAGGTTACCTGGCAGAAGATCGGCTGAAGATTTCAGATTTCCATCTGTCTCTTAAGAAACAATGTCGCCAAGTCTAAACGGAGGCGCAACACATTCTCTCTACTTTCCTCTGTCCTCTAAAAGGAGCAATTTCTACTTCCTACCGTAATTTTTCAGCGGAGTAATTATCTGGTCGTTGCCAAGTTCTCTCCTTATCACCTTGGTGCGAGAGGAGCTGCAGATATCTCCAGGCGATGAGGAACCTCACTCCAAGGGGGCATCTCCTGGCGATTCCGTTCTCTTTACGGCGTCCATCTGAAGACACATCGAGTGGCCCTAAACTCTTGCGGACGAGGTACTCACTGCCGAACTTGAAGGGCCGCATGTTCGCCTCGAGACAGCTCCGCTGCCTTTTCCGTGCCGTCTTTAGGGCTCTCACCAGTTTGCCACTGGCCTTCCACCTCCAACGAGTCCTGGACTACAGCGAGGCAGGGTGGGAGTCAGAAAGCATCCAGGATCACCCTGAACAGTCTTCAGACGAAAATGTTTCCAGTAAATGAGCAATTCTCCCTCACAAACGGCAATTCTAGACTTTCTAGAACCCTTCAGCCCGAAAGGGGTTTGGACTGAGACGCGTCATAGACGAGAATCAGCTTGAGAAGCCTTGAAAGGTCAGTTCAATCCATAGAAATGAGAACAAGAACCGCTCCCTCCTCGACGGCACCTTCGACTAGCCTCCGGCGAAATGGTAAGGGCCATAAAGGCGGCGTCTACAAAGCACAGTGAGCCCCTCATGCTCGAGAGTTTATGGCCCCTTGATGAACACCGTAAAGAGGAGGAACTCACCGGAGAATGTCCTTATCAAGTGATTTCCGCCATAGCCTGGAGATACCCACGACGCCTTTCTCACGTAGGTGCGAACGAGCGACGATTTCGCAAATTCTCAAATTTCACGGCAGCAGCCACTTAGTGTATTAAAAAAGAGATCGCGCCATGTACTTGACTAGATCACTTCTATTTTCCTTTGATTGATAATGTGCGTAAATGCTGTTACTTGAAACAGCGACATAAACATATATGTGTTTTTTTTTTACAAACTATTAGGTTGTCCCATAAGTCCCCGCCTTTTTTTCAACGATTCATTGCGGATTTCGCCGGCGGTCTCCTGAATAGCGCTTTACAGCATTCGAAAGAGAATGATTTGCTCTATCAGAACATGTATTGCATTTCGTTTTTCATCCTCAATTTTGTCAATTTTTAGGTTGTTAAAGTGAAAAGCGAAAAAGTGGCCATCAGCGCAGTTGCTTCCCTCCGCTTAAGTTTGGAATTTTTTGCGCAGTTTTCTATAGCATTTGAAAGACAATGTTCTGTACTACAAAAATACGTGTTGGTCCTATTTGCTCATTTGTCCTTTATTGGTTTTTAGGTCATCAAATTGGGACGTCTGAAGGAGAAGATTTATTTTTACCGACAGCCCCTGCTCTGTGGTAGGCTTTTTTGCTTGGTGTTATATGTCGTTCGGAAGAGGATGTCTCTTGCTCAATAAGAATTTGTGTCGCGTTTATTGGCTCATGCTGATTTCTGTCGAATATCAACAACTGAACAAGGAGAAGGAGTTGTTGGTGAAGATGATTTTTCTCTTTGGAAATTTGTTGATATTCGACAGAAATCAGCGTGAGCCAATAAACGCGACCCAAATTCTTATTGAGCAAGACATCTTCTTCCGAAGGACGTATAACACTGAGCAAAAAAGTCCTACCATAGAGCAGGAGCTGTCGGTAAATATAAATCTTCTTCTTCGGACTCCCAATTTGATGACCTAAAAATCAATAAAGGGCAAGTGAGCAAATAGGACCAACATGTATTCTTATAGTACAGAGCATTGTCTTCCAAATGCTATGAAAAACTGCGCAAAAATTCCAAACCTAAGCAGAGAGACGCGACTGCGCAGATGGCCACTTTTTCACCTTTCACTTGAACGACCTAAAAATTGACAAAATTCAGGATAAAAAAGAAATGCAATACATGCTCTGATAGAGCAAATCATTCTCTTTCGAAAGGTTATACAGCGCTATGCAAGAGACGCCGGCGAAACCCGCAATGAATCGTTGAAAAAACGGCGGGGACTTATGGGACAACTTAATAAATTTTAGACAACTTGTTCCCTTATAGGGCAGGTGAACTAAAACTTCAAAGAAAGTAAAGTTTCCTTGAACAAAAAACTATAACAATCTTTTGCAGAGTCTCGAGTTTGACATAGAAGAAGACCATTTCATTTCGGAAGAATTCGCTTTGATTTCGAATCCCTACGCTAGCTTAGAAGATTGCCCAACTGGACACTTCCAAGCTACCCTTAAACTTTTGAAATAAAAATGAACTCTTCCAAATCAAAATGAGCTTCTTCTACATCACACTAGATGCTCTCCAGAAAGGCTAGAAAAACTCTTGTTCAAGGAAAATTTATCAGGTTGTAACGAAATAAATGGCACTGAACCACTGTAAATTTAAACAGTTAATATCTCGGCTTGTAGGCAAGTATATTAATCGAAATAAAAACCTTCTGATTCTACACATCTTTGCCAACGTGACACAAGCTTTTTTATCCCAGTAGCATAAAAATCAGAAGTTCTGGAATTGACGAAATCTTCGAAGGCACTTTCGGCATCCTGTTGGTATTTGAATATTTTCCCTACCAAGAAGTCGCCAAGATGCTTGAAGAAATGGTGGTCTGTTGGGGAGAGGTCGGGAGAAAACGGAGGATGTGGTAGAGTTTCAATGCTCAGCTCATTCAATTTCTGCAACGTCATTCGTGCTACATGGGGGCGAGCGTTGTCGTGCAGAAGGAGAACTCGCCTTCGGTTTACCAAGGCCGGCCGGATATCCTTCAACCTTTTCATCATTTCTTCAATTTCAATGCAGTACTTCTCTGCCGTGATGGATTCACCGGGAGGGAGGAAGCTGTGGTGAATAATTCCCAGCGAACACCACCATACTGTCACCATTACTTTCTTTTGGTGCAATTCCGGCTTCGCAAAAACCTTGGGGCTCTCATCGCTGTCCACCCACTGTGCCGATCGTCGCCTGTTGTCGTACATTATCCATTTCTCGTCACAGGTTACGATGCGATCAAGGAATGGGTCCGTTTCGTTCCGTAGAAGCAGTGCGGACGAGACCTCATATCGTCGGCTTCTTTGCTCCTCAGACAGCTCGTGAGGCACCCATCTTTCCAGCTTTTTGGTCTTTCCAATTTCCTTCAGATGCCGGGCAGCTGTGTTGTGACTGACGCCAAGAACCTTCGCTATCTCCCTGGTACCTTTGTGTGGATCCTCCTCTACCACATCTCTCAGCTAGTCCTCATCAACATCACTATGCCTCCCACGACCTTCATGTTCTTCCAAGCTCTCATCTCCATTCCGGAACTTCTGATACCAACGATACGCCGTCCGAATTGTGGAACATCCTTGACCGAATGCGGCGTTGATCTTCTCGTCCGCCTCCTTAGCTGTAGTGCCCAGCTTGAATTCATACAAGTAAATGCCTCGGATTACCCTTTTGTCCATCTGCAAAAAAGTCAATAAAACTCTAAAGTTTTCCCACTTTTACATAGAAAATTTGGTACTCGCCGGTAGAGCAAAGTTTGCGCTTCTAAATGGTATGCCACATGTTACGGTTTGTTCTTGATCAAACGCGTAAAGAAAAAAAAATGGCGCGAGCCAGTGCCATTTAATTCGTTACAACCTGATAGTATAACTTTCTTTGAAGCTTTAATTTTCATCCCGACATGGGAACACATAGTTCGAAATTTTATAAAAATTTTATTTTTGAGGAAAAACAATGATTTAATCCTCGTTTTAAAGAGCAGGAATGTGGCCATTTTCTGTAACCAAAACAGAGATTGCGCCATGTCCCGTCTGAAACTTGCGATTTTTATTCGATTGATGGCAAGAAATTTCTGTTTGCATGCAGTTTCACTTCTGCAAACGGCGTAACGTAGGCAATTGTAAAAATCACATTCTTTATTGCTGCATGTAAGCAGTGTTTACACTCTCAATCAAATAAACATTGCGACTGGTTTCGACTGCATAGCGCGATCGAGTCTTTTAATGCACTGCATGACTGCTGCCTTGCTGCGCTTTAAGACAAAATTTGACTTATTTTTTTCTCAAAAAACAAAATTTTTAGAAAATCAAAGAAAGTTATGCTAGACTTTCCTTGAACAAAAAAGTTTTCTAACCATAAAGGGCGGCTTTCTACTTATCTCAAACGACCTCCATGGCAGGTAGAACGCACAGGGCATGTCTTATAAAGGGATTGATTGATGCCTACCATCTCCCGTTACTTTACCCGTCGACTACAGCGTACTCTAATGGGTCCTCCATTCGTCCTTGTCGAGCGCCAAAGCAGCCCAGTGGGTCCCTGTAGCTCGAAGGGCACAAATAGGATCATATTCCTCGTTAAGATTTTCATGAAGAAACCCAATAGGTGTGTTGGAGGGCGTCTTGGTGTTCTTTTGATGTCCTTCCTAAGCAAGTCGATGACGGTACTCGTCATTGAAGCGCACTTGCCACACTGGCCCACCTAATTTTCGACGACTTGTACAAGGCGAGTTTTTTGTGGAGTGAAGTTCTTCCACTTCTATAGCTCCGAATTTGCCTGGTTGATCACTGCAAAGAGCGTGTGCTACCGGCCTGCGATAACTCGGGCGCTGGTTTGATCGCTAGTCTTATCGACGACTGATAGCAGCTGGCAGAGATCGCCGTCTCAGTGCCAGCACACGCCGCTGTGGCCTTTCCTCCGCATTTGTCGCACTGTCAGCCTATGACCACAGAGCTCTGAGAAACGCTGAAGTTTGAAGCGCTAGGTGGACTCTTTGGTTCGGGAATAGGTGGGCATTCTTCCTCGTAGTCTTCCTCACCTGTCGATCATTCAGTTCGATCGCCCCTCCCCTTTTCCTGCCCTCATTGACAGCCTAATCAGTCCTTTTCGGTGGTCTTTGGGCGACATTGGTGGTTGCAAACGCGCCTTCTCTCGCTTCTAACCACTCCCCGATGTATAAATGCCCTCTTTAGGCCAGCACAAGTGAAGTCTGTATTTCTTCTGCGAAGGATTTACCTATTTCATTCTGGTTTACGCTCCTCCATCCAACTTCGTCATGCTAGGAATGCAGATTGCTCCTGATGAATTGCAAAGCTCTTCACTCTTGATGTTTTAAAGTTACAGGTACATGTCGTTAATGTGGACTACATAGCGGAGGGGGCGCGTCTGACCGTTTCAGTACTAGTCGTGAATGTGGCCTATATGGGAAGGAAAGGAGAAAATGCTCCAGGCCCATCAAGTCGCAACGAACGCATTGCCACCCGGTGGGAACAGGCACTGTAGGTGCTGTGATTGGCTGGCCCGTAGGCAAAACTAACGATTTGTACGCATGCAGGTCACATTAACGACTAGTACATGAGCTTCTTTTGCAGTCCTGCGGTCCTCATCCTTTGCATAGTGCCACGCCGTGCAAAACATGCATATCGATTAAAAGCGCACGCGCGCCGACGAAAAGTGTTCATACCCGAGCGCCGGCGCTGTCGCCCCAGTCGCTCTTGTCGCTGCTGTCTCTGCTCACAATTCAGCGCGCGGAAGTATGAACAGGCGACAGCAGCGCTGGAGCGACTAGAGCGACAAGGGCGACCGGGGCGACAGGGCGACGCCCGAGTATGAACACTTCGGCGGCGCGCGCTCGGTTTTAATCGATATGCATGTTTTGCACGGGCGACAATCGCTCTTGTCGCGAGTATGAATAGGCCCCGAGATAAAAGGCGCATAAGTCAGTCTCATGATTCTGCCCGACACGCAGCTTTTGCGCTCCCGTCCCCAATTCGGTAATAGCCTGGAAAAGGGCTGTGGAAGGCTAAGGACCTGTTTATAGATCGCGAGAGAAACGACGGCAGCGACCCGGTTAAGCAAAGCAGAAAATCGATAAAAATCAATACGTACGCTTTGTACGAGCAATTCAATTGCCATTATTGCGGACCATGGACACACCCAGTAGGCGCTGCACTGAATCAGCTTGGTACTCATCTTTACACACCCTCCAATTAGGAGGTAGCCTCGACGTGTTTACAAGCAAAGCTAAGGGCCTGTTCATAGTCTACGTGAGCAGAGACTGGTCTCTTGTTCAAAGCATACACATAGATTTTTCCGACCACTGGAGTTAATCGATTCGTATGCTGTGCATGAGCGACACAGTCACTGCCGTCGCGGACGACGAACACCTCACAGGACGGTGATTCGACGCGCAATTTTGCGATGTCCCCACCAAATAGGAAGGCATCCATACCACTTGAAATTGTTCAGCCAACATGCCAAAGGACGCTTTATGGTCCGAGCGGCAGCCACTACTCGCCGTGCAAAGCGTAATTATCGATTTTTCCAGATCATCGGATTTAATCGATTCGTATGGTTTGCGTGAACGACTCAACCCAGTCGTGGCCTTCACAGACTATGGACACGTTCTAGAACCTCGTTTATACTCCCGAGGCCGCGCGACGTGATGTCACTAATAGTGGCCAAAATCGATCGATCGCGTAGCCCGATCCATTTTGCCACTATAACTAGCATCACTTGTAATGCATGCATAAAGTAGACCTAAGGCGAGATTTACAGCTAATTCGTTGGGCCGCGTAGCACATGATGCCACCAGTATTGATTGTCTGCGCGTATAATCGATTGCGCCGCTCCATCAGGTGACATAGGTATGAGTTCTCACGAGGGTGTCTTGGCTCTCTCGCTGCGCTACGATTATTCTTGTCGGAAAGCAATTTTGCACACTTTTTTCTCCTGTACCCTCCAACTAGGAAAGCGTCTACACGCTGTTTATTCTGTCTTCTTGACTTGGAGTGTTGAGCACTGCTTTACAGTCCGCAGCAGGAGCGTCCTCTCATCCGGCAAGGACATACAATCGATTCTTGCTGGGCAAGCGTTCTATAAAAATCGATTGTCCGCTCGCTGCCGTCGCGAACTATGAACGTACCTTATTCCTTTCGCCGTATACGTGACGCTTTCTCCACGCTTCGATCGTATTCTGCAGTTTTCAGACCGCTCCACCGAATCCACCAGGGAAAGCGAAGATGTCCATGTCGGTAGGCGTCTACATGCAATATTCAACACTCAGCACTTTCCTAATTGGGAGGAGCTAAGCACAATTTTCTCCATCCCCCCCAATTAGGAAAGTGAGAATTTTTCGTGGAATTATGGCGTAACCCATGCTGGTTTCAGTTCGATGATGCCGCTGCGAAGGTGAAGTCTCTGAAGACGTCACCGTCGAACGAACAGCTGTTGGAGCTGTACGCGCTGTTCAAGCAGGGCACCGTCGGCGACAACAACACCGACAAGCCGGGCATGTTCGACCTGAAAGGAAAGGCGAAGTGGAGCGCTTGGGACGGCAAGAAAGGTAAGCGGTGTGGGAGCTCTTGCAGGAGCCTTCGGTGCTAGTCGTTGATATGGCCTACATGGGGAGATCGAGGACATATGACCAATCTGCTGCGGCTGCTCTGAGGGGGGGGGGCGTATACAGAAGCTGCTTAGACTCGAGTTGTGATCTTTCCCCATGTAGGCCACAATGTCGACCCTCTGAGTATCATGACACGTAGAGTGGCCGAATTGATTGATCGCGTCGTTCGATCAATACAGCCACCATACATGCTATCACATCGCTCGGCGTCGGAGTATGAACGCAGCCTAAGATGTGGATTTTTTCCAATTTTCCTCGAATTTTCCCGTCTGAACCATTCATAGCAGTAGGATAATGTGACGCATGTCAGGTATGAGTCAAGACGACGCCAAGAAGGCGTACGTCGAACTGGTCGAGCAGCTCATCGCCGCCATCGGTCTCGCCTAGAAGCCTCGCCTCCATCCGTCACATAGTGTCTATTGAGTACGAGTTGATATTTTCGAATATTGTGATCCAATAATAATAAATACATATTGCTCGGAACATTTATTAAGATTTATTTCTAGCCACTAACAAAAGATACACAGTCTTCAGTAACAACGACAGCGAATAGGTAATAAGCAAAGGCTATCCGTCTAGGCAGGCAGATCTCGGTCGATACCAAAAGTCACCGAAAACCCCCCATTTTGGTCCTGTTTATACTTCCATCGAGGCGATGCCACGTATTGAGGCTGGATTGATCGATCGCTTCGCTCGGCGTCGACGCCACCCGGCAGGAGTGCATCGCGTGAACCCTCGACCAATCGCGTCACTCATTGTCAGCGTCGGATCACGTCGCACGGCGATGAAAGTATAAACGGGACCTTAGGCCCCGTTTATACTTTCATCGCGACGCGACGCCACGTATGGTGGCCATATTGATTGGGCGACGCGATCAATCAATTTGACCACTTTACATGCCGTCGCGTCGCTCGGCGTCGGAAGTATAAACGGGATCCTGAAAATACGAATATAGTCGACAAAAGCAATGAAATCTGTCCAAAATAGTCTCAAAACAGAACATCGTATCAGAGATCTAATGTCCACACAAGGTAAGGAGAGCTAGTATGCGATGGACGATGTGGATTAAAAATCGTGTCAGGTGATATGATCTTCTGTCGGTAACAAATCGATTCTGAGGAATGTAGTCGTGAATAAACATGTAGCTGATGAGGTCGAAGCACTCAATCAGATCGAGGAGCCGGAGCCTGGATGCGAGCCTCAACCTTAGCGAAATCATCGTCCAGGATGAGTACCCCAGCATGTTGTTCGTAGTTCTGGGGATCAACAGGAACAGACATAGAAACTGTGCCTCTAAGAACACGGACTAGCTTATACTGCGGAGGAGTACGAACATCACGAGCTGAGTCCTCTAAAAGTGCAGGTTCACTGAACGCTGTGCTAGAGAGGCCATAAGCGAACTAGAGAAAACTTACGCGGCTCAGACGGCAGCACAGGTCCTTCCACATTCGCAGTCGAGCTGTCCGGTGGAAGGTTCTCCGCCTAAATTGACACACTTAAGGCGGAATTCATACTCTAGTCGCCTGGCGACGCATGCGTCACGAATGCCGCCAATATCGATTGTCTTCGCCACCTAATCGATACTGATGGTTTTGATAACGTCATGGCGCCAGACGACTGAACACGACGACTACCATTTTCACGTCAAACTGAACATTTTTCAAATGAAGATATGACCTTCTTCCATGCTACACCAGAGACTCTTCGAAAAAGTTGAATAATTATTCAGCCGAGGAAACTCTTGCATGATTTTTTTGAGTTTCTCAAATTCACTGCCCCAATAAGTGAATGCTTTGCTACAAATTTTTTATGAAATTTTTATTTAAGAAAAATTGTGGTTCAAAGCGTATTCTAGACTACGGAAAGCAGCAGTTTTTTAGCATTAGGGGGTCATTTGGGGTGCTGATCACGAATCTGAGATCCGTTTTCGAAATTTCGGTCGATTACGGTAGGTTACAGTAGGTACGGGTGACTAAGGCTGCCAAGGTCATCATAATCACCGATTTCTCCCAAACTTCTCCTAGGTGGGTTATTTGGGGTGCTGATCACGGATATGACATCCGTTTTTCTTTTACGCTGGAGTACGATAGGCTACGGTAGTGCAGTCAGGGGAGGTACCGAGTGTTACTTGCACCCGACTCCATGTTCCTATCTCGAGTTTTGCTCCCAACCAACGTCTCCAGTGTAAAACGAAAAACGGATGTCATATTCGTGATCAGCACCCCAAATAACCCATCTGGGAGAAGTTTGGGCAAAATCGGTGGTTATGACCTTGGCAGCCTTAGCCACTCGTATCTACCATAACCTACCATAATCGACCGAAATTTCGAAAACGGATCTCAGATTCGTGATCGGCACTCCAAATGCCCCCCCCCAGGCGAAGTTTTGGCAAATTTTTTTCGACCTCTTTCCGACCCGTGGAGTTGTGAAAGTACTGAAGAATAGTGCCGAAATTTTTCATAAAATTTCAATGAGTACATACTCACTCACTGGGGCAGATCAATTTAAAAAAAGAAAAGTGACAATAGGTTTTTCTGTTCAAAATTTTTTATTCTGATCGTCTCGGAGAATCTAGTTTAATCTAGAGGGCGCTCGGCATTCTGCCATGCCGCCGAGAGCGGCGGCTGCACGCGCGCCCCTCTTAAGGCCCCCGCAGACTTTTGCAGCGTCGCCGCTGCCCTATGCTTAACCATAGGGCAGAGACGCAGAGCTCGCCGCTAGCGGCCCGCTGGGCGGCGCCGCTGGCCGGCCGGCGGCACCGGCGGCACCGGCGGCGTCGCCCAGCGGCACCGGCGGCGTCGCCCAGCGGCACCGGCGGCGTCGCTGGCGGAAATGACTTGAATCATTCCACCCGGCGGCGCCGCTCCAGCGTCTGTCTGTCTGCGCTCTGCGCCCTGCCCTTTCGCGGCGGGATCCAGAGCGGAGACGTCGATGCGGGCGCGCGATCGTCATCGGGGCGCGTTATTGGTAAGCACCAGTCGGTCCCGACTAGAAACAGTACAGTACCTCGCCGTCACCGCTCCCACTGATGATGAGTCAAGCCGCTGAGCTGCGCCGCTCGGCGGCGCCGTTCAGCGGTTTCGCCGTTCACTGTCGCCACTCAGCGGCGCCGCCGAGCGGCGCCACTCAGCGATTTCGCCCGCCGCTCGCCGCAGAAGTCTGCGGGGGCCTTTAGCGGCATGCGGCATCACGGCGCAGCTCCCACCATAGTGGGACGACTCGCTGATACACTCACAACCAACAAAAAAGCAGTGGGCATTGCGCACCGTCCGAGTTGTCCGGTGCGCAATGCCCACTGCCGCGCGCGATTCAAACCTGGTTTTATTAGCCATGGAGCACCTTTACTACAGGCTCTATACGTTGGGGCCAAAGATGAGGGACATTGACGAGGCTCTATGGGATTTTCCGCCTATCAGAAGCACCGCCCCCCCCCCCCCCGACCCTATTTGCGGCGGACAAGTACGCAAATATCATTAGCTGCAGCGACTGATTAGCAGAGAGATAGGCAAGTGCGTGGTCCCGTAACGATTTCTCTGAATTTCACTCCGAAACTATGATGGACAACTCGAACGGCTTTTTTCGGTTGTAACTTTATCCAACACTGTGGGGACGTGGGTCCCCCCCACGATAGGAGGAAATCGCCAGTTAGTATGTGGTTTTGTGCAATTGAAAAAATTCTCCTAATGTCGTGACGCGGGTGGCCGACCCCCCGTCGAAGCATCGGCGGAGAGGGGGGACGCCACCCACGCCCCGGCTTGGAGCCCTTCCGGATCCGCCGCTCGCTAAGGGTGCCCGCCCTAAGACCACGCGGTATTATTGCCCAAAGGCCCTGTGCGGATCCACGCGGCCAGTTGTTAAGACATGAACCCATTCCAGCACACCTCCATGCAACACCCTGCAGTGAGCACTGGCTTTGACACTTGCCCCCAGGGGTGCCCCCCTCGGTCGGGGCCCCGACCTCAGGAGGTCCCCCTGGCTTTAGACCGGCTCACACTCCTGCATACTTCGACCAGACATGGAACCGACAGACCAGTTTAGTTAAGCAATTAAACTGTTAAGGTTATATGTTTATGATACTCTAAGCTACTATGATTAAGGATACATGACAATTACAAAATACCTACGAGTTAGGGGGAAGACCGCACCCACGACTACCAGGGCCAAGCAAAGCCGACAACCCGCCGGCCATGGCCGGCCCTGCCCCTGTGGCGTATGCCAAGTCAGGGGCGACGGGGCCGGTCAGAGGACCGGCGTTACCTGCGGGTCCCGGGCGGCGGACGAGACGTCGAGGGCTGGAGACGTCTGGCACGATGACTGGCGGACACTCCGAGACGATTGCAGCTCCCCGACGTCTTAGGTGGACGATTCCGGCGACTCCGGGCTAAGGCGTAGCCCTCCTCGACGATGGCTGGCGTTGGCGAACCGCGGGGACCAGGAGACGACCGCTCAGTGGGAGCGGGGAGACGACGACTGACTGGTGGACCGGCTAGAGCGCCCAGGGGCACGCTCCCCCTGCGTCTCTAGCCGCTTCCAGAAGCTTCCCTGCGCGGGAGACACGTTGGCGCAGGCTTCGACGTTTCGATCGACGGGTTTTGACCTGTTGACCCCCGCGACGACCGTACTGTCGTACGGAAGTCACGACACCTAATAAGGCAGCCTATTTTCGTTACAATGCTTATTGACCACCCTGCACGTATACCCCCGTCTACAATCCGAGTTACGCCTCCACGTACAAAATGAAAAACAGCCCGAGTACCTCTTCGCTGATGTTTCGAGGCGTGCAGTGAAGCTTCTGAGCTTTTCGCTTAGGAGACTTTATCGTTTCTGGCATACCTGCAATAGCAGCGATCGAGATCTGAAGATGAAGCTTCAAGAAGTTAACAAGTAACGATTGAATCCCACGTCAGCAGTAGCAAGCATAACCAGAGACCGGTGATAGAAGGTGAAATCGAATGAAAAGCTGATTAGGATCGCCAGCCGCAATAATTCTGTAACAGAGGGGGCACTATTGTAGGTTCAGCACTCGTCAGTAGAGAGATTTGAGGAATAAAAAGCTCGTAAGGCCTATGTCATACCATCGCTCTTCGCTAGCGAAGGCGATGGACAACTAACATAATTGGGGAAGGGACGGTATCAGACGTTGTGGAGGGGCGGATGCCTGTAGCAGTTGTCCGATCCACCGCCAGCGAAGCATCGCTAGCGGGGTGTCATACTTTCGAGCGATACGGCATCGCTACCGATGCGACCGCGTCGCTGAGCTAAGCAGAGCGTCGGGCAGCATCGGTAGCGATGCTACGACGCAGCTGCACACAACGCTATTAACTGCGCGCCTATTCGCTAGCTTCACGCTAGTGAAGAGACTTCGCTCATCGCTCTGTTCGTCGCCTTCGCTCGTGGTGAGCGAAGGTATGACATAGGCCTAAGAGCTATGAAAGTATCGATCAACTCGCAGCGACCGTCCGCGACGAGCCCACCGATGACAATGACAGGCGTGACAGGCGAAAGTGGGCGCGGCGGCCAATCGATCGATAAAATGTGCGCGCGCCTTCATTGGCGATAGGGCGCGAAAGTTTGAAGCGAACAACAAAATTGCGGGAATCCATGGAAAAGAAGGTAGTGGAAAGGCTGACGTGAAAAGGGAAGGGGTTTAGTCCGTCACCACGTCCAACCGAGGTCCACCGTTGTCCCCTAACCGAAAACCCCCTAACTAACCCGGGAGGTGTGGACAGCCACAAACGTGGCATGAAGGTGATCGGAGAGTTGTTTGACACTCGAAGAAGGGCAGAACTGCTGTTCGGTCAGTTGAGGCTGTCGATTGTGACTGCGGAAACTGACGAGAACTCTATCATCGTACCAGTCGTTCAGCGGCCTAGCGGCCGCCTCCGACTGGATGGGGGCTTCGCCCCCAAACCCCGAGAAGAGAACACTCCGACCATCTTCTTTTCCCAACTTTTAGACCTTCATACCAAAAACAAACTTCAGATTCGTGTTCAGCGACCTCGATTACCCCCAGGGCGGAAGTTTAGCGCCGCTTGAACGCCATCCTCAAAAAATCGATAATATTGATCGATATCGATCGGTCGACTTCAGATTCGTGTTCAGCGACCTCGATTACCCCCAGAACCAAAGTTTAGCGCCGCTTGAACGCCATCCTCAAAAAATCGATAATATCGATCGATATCGATTGGTCGACTTCAAATTCGAGTTCAGCGACCTCGATTACCCCCAGGGCCAAAGTTTCGCGCCACTTGAGCGCGATCCTCAAAAAATCGATAATATCGATCGATATCGATTGGTCGACTTCAAATTCGAGTTCAGCGACCTCGATTACCCCCAGCGCCAAAGTTTCGCGCCACTTGAGCGCCATCCTCAAAAAATCGATAATATCGATCGATATCGATTGGTCGACTTCAAATTCGAGTTCAGCGACCTCGATTACCCCCAGGGCCGAAGTTTCGTGCCGCTTAAACGCCATCCTCAAAAAATCGATAATATCGATCGATATCGATTGGTCGACTTCAAATTCGAGTTCAGCGACCTCGATTACCCCCAGGGCCAAAGTTTCGCGCCACTTGAGTGCCATCCTCAAAAAATCGATAATATCGATCGATATCGATTGGTCGACTTCAAATTCGAGTTCAGCGACCTCGATTACCCCCAGGGCCAAAGTTTCGCGCCACTTGAGCGCCATCCTCAAAAATCGATAATATCGATCGATATCGATTGGTCGACTTCAAATTCGAGTTCAGCGACCTCGATTACCCCCAGGGCCAAAGTTTCGCGCCACTTGAGCGCCATCCTCAAAAAATCGATAATATCGATCGATATCGACTGGTCGACTTCAGATTCGTGTTCAGCGACCTCGATTACCCCCAGGGCTGAAGTTTCGTGCCGCCGACGTGTTCGGCACGTCTGCGGCTCGCCATGCACGGTTGTCGACGTGTTCAGCACGTCTACGGCATCGCCAGGAACGGTTGCCGACGTGTTCGGCACGTCTGCGGCTCGCCATGCACGGTCGCCGACGTGTTCAGCACGTCTACGGCATCGCCAGGAACGGTTGCCGACGTGTTCGGCACGTCTGCGGCTCGCCATGCACGGTTGCCGACGTGTTTGGCACGTCTACGGCTCGCCATGCACGGTTGCCGACGTGTTCGGCACGTCTGCGGCTCGCCATGCACGGTTGCCGACGTGCTCGGCACGTCTACGGCTCGCCATGCAGGGTTGCCGACGTGTTTGGCACGTCTACGGCTCGCCATGCACGGTTGCCGACGTGCTCGGCACGTCTACGGCTCGCCATGCAGGGTTGCCGACGTGTTTGGCACGTCTACGGCTCGCCATGCACGGTTGTCGACGTGTTCGGCTGCCGCGCCCCAACTCAAAGTGGGACGGACGGACAGTGTGACACACACACACAGTGACATAGTGACACACACACACACGCTTGCTCCTTTATATATAGTAGGATAACTAACTCGAAGACGACCTATCTACAGACGGCTGATTGAGATCGGCAGCGCTAAAGGCAGATTATTCCAGTCGGACATCTGTGAACCTGTCCAGAAGCATTCGGAATTAGCCGCGTCCACCGAAGCGAATGGAGCCCTAATCCTGCGGAAGGGACTCAATTTCTCCTAGTTACTAGGCAATGCCCTTCAGGATTGACTTCATACGATCGCTTGCGTCACCTATTGTTCTACTGATCGTCGACTTGGTCCAGCTTGCGCCAGCCATGTCCCCGTCTCGTGCCAGACTGACTCCATTCTTTAAAAGTGGAAGACAGCCCTACCATAAAGGATAAAGGATAAAGGACGGCGTTATTCAATCCCCTTTGAGATGCGCCACGCATTCTACTTCTCCGGGATGTCGTGGAGGCGGGTTGAATGCGTATTTGGCCATACAATGACTTGCGGTGGCCAGCCGATGAACAAGTCAGCGCTCTATCCTTCACAGACAAGTCTGGTACCAATTCACCGACCCCCGAGGGATGGAAGGCTTGGGTGGCCTGGGCGGGAAACCCGAACCAGGAACCTGGTATCGGGTACAGGCGCCAGCCGGCGCCTCCTCCGACTGCGCTCCACGCGCCCAGCCATACCATATGGAAGTTTATCTTCTAGTTTTCAAATGCCCAACTTGCTCTAAGCTCATAAAAGAAGAGTTGAATCTATTCTAGTCCGGGACGGAAAATCCTAAGATGACAGTTGGATTGCTCTGTCATGTCACATCACCTTGAATTAGCCCAAGAGCGGCAAGTGAAGCTTTCGCGTAGGTTGAAGAGAGAATGGCGAGCCATAACACCACGTGTCCCTTCCGACAAGGATAGATCCGAACTCTTCAACGATGAGGAGCTTTCATATTCCGTAAGCCCTAGCTTACACTTGAGCCGCTGCGCGGCGCGGCACCATGGTCGGAATAGATATCGACCGGGCGACGCGAAAAATCGATATCTATGGCGGTCGTGGTGCCGCGCCGCGTAGCGGCGCAAGTATAAACTAGGGCTAAGACCTCGTTTATACTTCGACGTGGAGCGACGCCATGGCACGTGTGGTGGCCAAATTGATCGATCGCGTCGCTCGATCAATTTGGCCACAATACGTGGCGTCGGCGTCGAAGTATAAACGGCCCCTGAGGCTTAATTCTGCCTAAGGTAAGTCTAACGAATGACTGATGTATTAAGCTAGGCTCGTCGCTCTGAGTAAAAAAATCACAGCCTATGACAAGAACGATAAATTGGTCACCTATCTTACAGGACCGCCTTGTCTTACAGAACACTGTTATTTGACTAAGGACGAAAACGGACATGGTCTACCCCTCGAAACCATTCGGTACTTAGCGAACTGGTGCCAGAACTAGGCAGCGGAAAGAACTCCGGTGTCTGGCAGATCCAACTTACCCGTTTTTACAATACCCTGTCGCCCGATCTGGTCACCACCAGATGGGGTTGCTAATCGCACCACTAGGTTCAGAATGGCTTCGCTGTTAAGGTTTGTTCGTTCATCAACTAGACCGCGACGGGAGGAATTCCATTACATTGCACCACGGCATTACACGGCCCGTCGTAAATTTGCGTGTGGCTGGTGCAGTCTGCTGTCTGCGCCCTCCCATCGCGCGTCGGCGTCCACGTTGCCACGTTTGATCGATGCCTTGTGCGCCCGCGATGGCGGTTCCGGCAGACGCGTCGTGGTGCAGTGGAAGTGGCGTCGCTCCTGCGAGTGAGGTCGGGGTTCGGTTCTCGTGCGTGATGGGTCACTTGTATTTCAACTGCGTACTTGAGATCTGAGGAGCTTTGGCGTGTGAGCAAATTCGAGGCATTTTTCGCGCATTTTTTCCAACCTCGCCTCGCCGCTAAAAGAGAGTAGAACCCAGCCGCGGACTCCCCTGAGCGATTTCAGTTCAGTTCCAAACTATAACCCACTTAGGAAGTCGAATTCTGGACACAAGTGATGTATGATTCTTCATCTATGTTCAGTACGAAACTATAGCCCACTTAGAAAGTCGAATTGTGGAGGCAAAAGATTTGCGAAGCTCCGTTTCCACTCCTCTAGGCTCAATTCGAAACGAAAACCCTGTTAGGAAGTCGAATTCTGGAGGCAAATGATGTGTGCAGCTCCGTTTCCATTCATCTAGGCTCATTTCGTCACCAACTCGACAAATGAGTGACGAGGCGTGAGGAAAAAGAGACGACGCAAATGCATTGCACTACACACCCAAACTTACGACAGGCCGTGTAATGCCATGGTGCAGTGCAATGGAATTCCTTCACAAAATTATAGAAATTTATTTCAAAATTTTTAAAAAGCAGATGATAGTCTCAAACATATGTGTTTATGCCTCTTAAAGGTCATTTAAATCTGTTTCTGCGAGAGCGAACTTGAAAGAGATACAGAAAGACTTTTCAGGTGAAGAGACGGTCTTCAGCAGTTTTACCTGCATTTTCTGGCCGTGGAAATCTGTCATCAACAGTTCCAGTTACAGCGTTTGACGTTTTGCAACAGAACGAAGCTCCGTAGAAGTACCGCATCACAGAGGAACCAGAAACACCTCAGGAGTGGCCATTCACCTCCGCTTGTAAATAATATTAGGTTGTAACGAATTAAATGGCACTGGCTCGCGCCATTTTTTGGCGCGTCTTTACGCGTTTGATCAAGAACAAACCGTAACATGTGGCATATCATTTAGAAGCGCAAACTTTGCTCTACCGGTGGGTACCAAATTTTCTACTCAGACACTCTTGCGGGTGAACCGCAGACCAAACCGAGCCTAATCAATCTAGCTGTGCAAACGGCGGACGTTCGGCGGGGCGTGGCATGGGCGTAACGCCCTGCGATTGCCCCGAAACAACTACGGAGTGCCCGCCGTTTGCACAGACAAATTGATAAGAGCGCTTTGATACGCGGTTCACAAGCCAGCTTTAGGTGAGATCATTGTCATCGGCGTATCGACGGCGATAGGTCGTAGGTCCACACTACATCATTTATTTTGTCCTTCTCAATCAGCAATATTTGGTGTTAAGTGGCTCCGGAGGAGCGAGCCAACATGTAAGTTACCCGAATACGGCATGTTGTGTTGCACGAAGATGAAAGTTTTATGCAGCATAGACGTGTTATACCCTTGTGCTGTACTGATGATGAGTGAAACCACTACTTATGAATATGGAAATTTTTCTTCTTACGAAGGAGTATGATCACTTAGTGCTGCAATCCTAGTAGGTGGTGAACGCTCTTAGAAGATCCCATAAGAACTGTACGGGTTCTGTACTGAAATATGTGACTCACTCCTTCCATAGAAAACAACTGCCGTAACGAAAGCAAAATAAATAACATAAAAATTGAAATATATAACATTTGAGAGCTATTTCGGGACGTTTTCAAATGATTATTCCTACTTACTGGGACCTAAAATTAGATTGGCTAGTCTGTGCGTAAAAGGTTGACTGAATGCGTCTTACCAGGATACTATCCCAACGGTAGGTCGGAACGACGCAAGTGTTGTATATGGGCAGAACGGCCTCTCCCTGGGAAGTAACAAACTGCAGGTAGCTCGACCCGAATACAACTCTGCGCAGAGTTAGGGGCGACGGAAGTCGCCTGTTGGCGCCCTGTTGATTCACGTGCTCCACAGCTGACGGGCGCGCGCGGGATGAGGACTCGTATCGCGCCTCAGCACAGTGCACAGGTGGCGTAGCGGGAAGAGCTCGGGCTCGTGAGCGAGGAGTCGGGGTTTGGATCCCGCAGACTGCGTTTGTTTTGCAATTTTGCAAATTCCATGCTTATCATATAGGTAATCCAACTAGGGGTATTATAATGTGTTATAGAGCATGTTTACATATAACATACCACCCATACTGTTAACAAGGGTGGTTCAGGCAGGGTCACCGATTTCGCTGAAACTTCGTCTAGGGGGGTTATTTGGGTGCTGATCACGAATCTGACATCCGTTCTTCACGATTCGGTTGGATAATATAGATACAGGAAGGCACAAGATTACATTCTTAAAGTTTCTGCCGGTGGCGGCAGGTAGAGACAGAATCGTGAAAAACGGATGTCAGATTCGTGATCAGCACCCCAAATAACTCCCCCCACCCCTAGACAAGGTTTTAGCGAAATTTTTTTCTGACCGAAGTCTTGACGATGGAGTCGGAACTTTTAACCAGTGCCACAAAATAGCTATCGTTACATAACTACAGCTTCACACAAAATAGGCTTAAAATAAGTGATACACAGAAGTGAACATTTTAGCTAATCTGTAGTTCGAAGCATATGTTATATGTAAACATGCTCTATAACACACTATAATACCCCTAGGTGGATTACCTATATGATAAACATGGAGTTTGCAAAAGTGCAAAACAAACGCAGACTGCGGGATCCAAACCCCCGAACCCTCGCTCACGAGCCCGAGCTCCTCCCTGCTACGCCACCTGTGCACTGTGCCAAGTCGCGATACGAGCCCTCATCCCGCGCGCGCCCGTCAGCTGTGGAGCACGTGAATCAACAGGGCGCCAACAGGCGACTTCCGTCGCTCCTAACTCTGCGCAGAGTTGTATTGGGGTCGAGCTACCTGCAGTTTGTTACTTCCTAGGGAGAGGCCATTCTGCCCATATACAACACTTGCGCCGTTCCGACCTACCGTTGAGATATTATAGTATTCTGGTTAGCCGTTTTCTATTTTACTGGTGTTGTATGCTCTGTTTCTGAAAGAAGATCCGTTCTTGATATAGTTGAAGTGAGGTAGTCACTCTTACTAAATTAGCATCAAGAACGCTTTTTAAAGTTAGAGCTGCTACCAGCTCAGCACAAGCTCTCCACCTTATACGCTTAAGCAATGCCTTCTTCAAGCAGGTTCTTGAAAAATCGTTGGAATTGAAAAATGCATTTCATATTGCTTCACCTGCAACTGTTATAAAATTTCGAGATAAAATTTTTGTTTCTAGATTTTGAAGAGATGCAGTTTTACAAAAAACAAATATGAAGTTCACTTTTCATGTATAGTCGGTGTTAACGAACCGCTCAGAGTACCTCTACTTTTAACTTTTAAGGAAATTTTCTCAGATATTTTTATCCTATCTTTTATAGCTTATAAATAGTTTAGTCGTGTCAAAGAAATGTATCGGAAGATGACCCGCAAGGATGACGAATATGAACCAAATTTTGAAAAAGGAGTAATAGGTTAGGACGTCAAACGAATTGTTTGCTTTTCTTGAAAATGTTATCTTCTCATGCTCTAAGTTCTAGGGCCCTGTAGAGGAGCATGTTCTTGGTATTTCAAGGAAAGTCAGTGTAAGTGAACGCCTTCTTTTTCTAATCTTACAATGACTGCAAGTCGTAACTGTTGTGGTTTTAGCGCATGATTTCGACGACGAGATAAGCAGATGCCGAAGCAGAAACGTATCACAAGGTTAGTTACTCTTACTAGCTTCATACATACCTCTCCAATTCCAATAATTGTATGCGGATTCAGATTTGTTTGTTGACGCGCGCAGTGACACTATCGATCCGAAGCATTTTGATGAGTCACGTCATGTGCCAAGGGCTAACTCTACTTCGCCGACGAACAAATCGCAACAGATGTCAGGGACGACTTCGACCTAAAAAACTGTGCAAAAAATTACAAACCTAAGCGGAGAGAACAAGTGCGCTAATGGCTACTTTTTCACTTTTCACTTTTCACTTCAACGAACTAAAAATTGACAAAATTCAAGATAAAAAAGAAATGCAATACATGCTTTGATAGAGCATTTCATTCTCTTTCGAAAGCTATGCAGCGCTATGCAAGAGATTGCCGGAGAAATCTGCAGTGAATCGTTGAAAAAACGGCGAGGACTTATGGGACAACCTAATAGTATACTCCTGTTCCACCATCAATCATTGGAAGGTCTCTAATTGACCAGAGAATGGCCGTAACAATCAGTCGGACATAAGAATGCGACACCCAGGGTTGAATTACTACCGTAGAAATAGTGGAAATATCGCTTCACATTTGCCCACCGCTAGTCAGATGAGAGTTGAAGTCGAAATTCTAGAGTGATATTCGATTATGGGTGATAAATGGCCTGCTCCACGAAACTACACGGCATTCCCGGAGTTTCTTTTTCCTTTCATGATCTGGTCAACTCTTTAAGAATAAATTCATAAAACTTTCCAATCCTTGAGGTGTTGATAAGGAGGATTTCAACAACACTACTACCTTTACTTTAAGGTTTCTCAACAGATTTTTAACTCGTTTTTATTTTCGTTCACCTTGAAGCACATTTATCTGGTTTGCAGCAATTGGCAGTAGATGTTGCAGATATTTCTGAGTCTGCGTTCGCTAACAACATGATCGATTTTAAGATGCTTGGAAAACTGCTAAACAATACCGAGGTCGGACCAGAGTATGAGGTGTCACTTTCCGCCAGTTATGTTCCCTATAAGTGCGATCACGTCCACAACATTATGCTACAGGAGGCTCTTGTCAAGAAGCTGAGAGGATGCCGAGTAAACATGGACACGATAAAGGACTACCAAGAACATGTCTAGCTACTACCGAATTCCTCCGATTCCGCTGTAGTCCGCGCGTTATGCTGTGCTATTCGTGATCAGACTGATCTCATCGCCGGAATGGCTACAACAGTGAGTGGACCGGAAAGCGCCTGGAGGGATCCCACCCAATACTACTTGGCCATCAAATTTGCATTCAGATCGATGCTTTGTTGAGCCAGAATGTCACATTGTCATGCGCTCTACAGAAAGCAAACAGCTACATCGCAGAACAGGCCCACAAAACTTTACCCGGAAGTCGTCGGTTCACTGCAGAAAACCTCACGAAATCCTGGATTTTGGAGGAAAACCCACCGTTTAAGGTGTCTTGAAAGAGTTTTCACAAAGCGTTGAAGGTGGATGGCAATGACACATTATAGGCTACTGACTTGAGGCTTCTTCTCGAACGATGGCGAAGGCCCACCCGCAGCGGCGAAAACGACCACTTCACCCATATCATGGATTTCTGTCGGTTCTACCTCGTTAAAGTAAGAGGACATAGGCAAAGCCACTATCCGCATACAGCAGCGTTCACAGTTTCATTCTGTTGCTTAGGCGTGCAATCCTGTGGTGGAAATCCAGCGTTATGCCTGTCAATTAACGGGCAAACATGGGAAAGACGCAACACTAAGGGATTTACTTAAGGGATTTGCTTTACAGATTATACCTTCAAAATGACGTGAATAAGCTATAGGTTCTGGTGCAAATTGGGCGACAATGACACCGATCGTGGACGCGTTCTGAAGGAGCTAAGATCGTCGAGGATTGAAGGACCTCTCTAATAAGAAGAGCGATCAGTCGGGCCTTGTGAGTTTCCTTGCTAATTACATATTCGAGCTATTCAGTGCCTTACACTATCTAATTAATCCTTACACTATCTAATTCTTAAAATTTCTTTTAGAACTGATGTGCGGAGCTACAGATACCGTGCAGAAGACAACACACTCGTTCTGTCAAATGTGAGTGTCACGTTCCATGATATGATGGGTGTGTTTCTTAATTTGTATTAGTTCCAGAAACGGAAATCCGTTTCGAGCGAGCCATAGATTGCGACCGGTCAGAAGCCAGAAGCAGGGGGGAGTTCAATTAGTTCGTTGCGTTTCTAATGCATTTCGGCATTCCTGCGACTTATTTCAATTCGGATAATCATTGCATACCACGTGTCCCACGTCACTTTGCGCTCTTCGCGAGCTATTAGTCGAGCTTGTGCCCAACTTGTGCCCGCATCGTATGGCAAGACGTATCAACACTGGTCGGGAAATTACGATTCCAATGTTCTTTCCTTTTGATGGTCTTCGTATCGCCTGCGAGTTATTGTGGAGTAGACATTCTTCTGGGAAGGAAACATTGAGAGACGAACAAAGCCAGGCTCAATAAGAAGGAACCTCACGGGTTAGGGGTTGTACTTCCTCCGAAGACCTGTTCATAGTCCTCGACGTGAGTGGCAAGAGGGACTGGTCGCCAGGATTCGCTCCCATCGCTCCTTCGTGGACTATGAACATGACCTTAGGCGTGATTATCTTTTGTGTACCATTTACGGTAGAACTGCTACATTGTTCTCCTTCCAGTGGGTTCCCCACACCACATCGTTTCGTCTCAAGATTCGGTTACTGGCACGGAATGTGCGGGTATCGGGCGAACTCAGGGCAAGAGGAGTTAATCTTCCTACCACCATCTTAGTAAGATGGTTTTAGGTACAACGTCGGAACAAACGTTTTATTATCCTGTTCTGGGAATAGGGTAGATGCGGACCCTCTTCCATGCCCCACCATCATCCAATCTGAATTTATATGTGGGTCCTCTTATCAGCGTCAAGAGAGCTTCTTGCCCAAATATTAGCAAGCTGATGTTGCGATTAAGAACCTCTGGGTCAGTACAAGCTATGACTGAAACCGTTTTGTCTTCTAGGGTAGTTATTTATTAGTTGCTACATTTCGTTGATTTATGCGTTGTGTTTGCTATCTGTCATATTTATTTTCATGTTTCGTTTGTCAAATAATAAAGTACGTTTTGTGAAGAAAGATGTTCTGAAAAGGACACGTTCGACCGAACTTTGAGTTGCCATCGTGGTTTGCAGTTCATCCCCGCATTTCGGTCATCAGTGTTTCTCAACTAAACTGCGTCCAATATGCGTTTGGAGGTGGTAGTACATTCTACAGAATAGGCTACTACCTCCAAAGGCAGCATGTGATCAGCTTAGATGCGGGAATAGTATGAACAGCACGCCATGATTAAACAAGGTATGTTGCGGTTATGAACCGCCGGTCATATCGACATTAGAGGTTATGAACCGCAGACCATCAGTGGTTGTGGACCGCAGGCGTTAAGGTTGTCAAACGCCGGTGGAACGACGGATATTTCGGGGCAAACGGCAGACGTTTCGGGGCAATACCGCTCACTTCGTCTTGCCGACCGCTTGTGGTCGAGATTGTGACCGGCACTTGGTCTGCGGTCCACCCGCCAGAATGTCTGAGTATGTAAAAGTGGGAAAACTTTAGAGTTTTATTGACTTTTTTGCAGATGGACAGAAGGGTAATCCGAGGCATTTACTTGTATGAATTCAAGCTGGGCACTACAGCTAAGGAGGCGCACGAGAAGATCAACGCCGCATTCGGTCAAGGATGTTCCACAATTCGGACGGCGTATCGTTGGTATCAGAAGTTCCGGAATGGAGATGAGAGCTTGGAAGAACATGAAGGTCGTGGGAGGCATAGTGATGTTGACGAGGACAAGCTGAGAGATGTGGTAGAGGAAGATCCACACAAAGGTACCAGGGAGATAGCGAAGGTTCTTGGCGTCAGTCACAACACAGCTGCCCGGCATCTGAAGGAAATTGGAAAGACCAAAAAGCTGGAAAGATGGGTGCCTCACGAGCTGTCTGAGGAGCAAAGAAACCGACGATATGAGATCTCGTCCGCACTGCTTCTACGGAACGAAACGGACCCATTCCTTGATCGCATCGTAACCTGTGACGAGAAATGGATAATGTACGACAATAGGCGACGATCGGCACAGTGGGTGGACAGCGATGAGAGCCCCAAGGTTTCTGCGAAGCCAGAATTGCACCAAAAGAAAGTAATGGTGACAGTATGGTGGTGTTCGCTGGGAATTATTCACCACAGCTTCCTCCCTCCCGGTGAATCCATCACGGCCGAGAAGTACTGCATTGAAATTGAAGAAATGATGAAAAAGTTGAAGGATATCCGGCCGGCCTTGGTAAACCGAAGGCGAGCTCTCCTTCTGCACGACAATGCTCGCCCCCATGTAGCACGAATGACGTTGCAGAAATTGAATGAGCTGAGCATTGAAACTCTACCACATCCTCCGTTCTCTCCCGACCTCTCCCCAACAGACTACCATTTCTCCAGGCATCTTGGCGACTTCTTGGTAGGGAAAATATTCAAATACCAACAGGATGCCGAAAGTGCCTTCGAAGATTTCGTCAATTCCAGAACTTCTGATTTTTGTGCTACTGGGATAAAAAAGCTGGTGTCACGTTGGCAAAGATGTGTAGAATCAGAAGGTTTTTATTTCGATTAATAAACTTGCCTACAAGCCGAGATATTAACTGTTTAAATTTACAGTAGTTCAGTGCCATTTATTTCGTTACAACCTAATATAAAGCAAGGAAGAACAGCGCCGATCCGACAACCAGCAACGAAAATCGGAATGAGTGGCGCAAAGTGATAAATCTCCAGGAGCCGGATTCATCAACGACTTACGTAACTTTAACGGAGAATTGTAAGCTTACCAAGCGATATGGTGAGCGATAAGCAGCGTTAAAAGCTCAGATAACGCGGCTTATCGCTCACCATTTTGCTTGATAAGCTTACAATTCTCCGTTAAAGTTACGTAAGTCGTTGATGAATTCGGCCCCAGGAAGAACGCTTAACCTAACACAATAAGGCAATTCAGAGCACTAGTTGAGCGTATCTCCAAGACAATACTACTAATATAAAAGCGTTAGCCGGTCTGTCCGTGTGTCAGAAACCTGTATAAGCCTGTGAAACGTGTCGAACATGTCAAAGTAACCCGAACGTACATGTAAAGCCTGTTAAGGTTACTCTCACGTGCAATCGATGAAAATGGACGAAAATTGTCAGTTTCAAAAAAAGAAGACTGAGGGACTTGATCGGACGACTAATGCCGATCGATATTATCGATTTTCCGTCGGAGTTATTGGTTTTCGCTTACCAGGGAAGGGTCTCACCAGGACCGGGAATTACTCCAATATGATGGCGTTCAGAGAGAAACTGCTGCAATTCAACTGTATCGACCGACCGAACAATATCGATTTATCGATTTTTCTGCAGGTTGGGCACTAGGGAATGCGAATCGGAAGTAAGCTGATTTAAACTACCATTAAGGCACTGTTGCAGCATGACTCCAGAGGTCGAAGAAAGGTGGAAAATTTTTTCGCTCAAACCTCGCCCAAGGGGTTATTTATGGTGCTGATCACAAGTCTGACATTCGTTTTTGAAATTTCGGCTGATTATACGGTAGGTCACATAAGTAAGTAGGGGTGACTAGGGCTGTCGGGGTCATAATCACCGAAATCGCCCAAACTTCTCCCAGGATAAGGAGGTATTTAGGGTGCTGATCACGAGTCTGACATCCGTTTTTGAAATTTATGTCGATTACGGTAGGTTAGGCCTATGTCATACCTTCGCTCACCCCGAGCGAAGGCGACGAACAGAGCGATGAGCGAAGTCTCTTCGCTAGCGTGAAGCTAGCGAATAGGCGCGCAGTTTACAGCGTTGTGTGCAGCTGCGTCGTAGCATCGCTACCGATGCTGCCCGACGCTCTGCTCAGCTCAGCGACGCGGTCGCATCGGTAGCGATGCCGTATCGCTCGAAAGTATGACACCCCGCTAGCGAGGCTTCGCTAGCGGTGGATCGGACAACTGCTACAGGCGTCTGCCCCTCCACAACGTCTGATACCGTTCCTTCCCCATTTATGTTAGTTGTCCATCGCCTTCGCTAGCGAAGAGCGATGGTATGACATAGGCCTTACAGCAGGTACGGGTGAATAGGGCTGTCGAGGTCATAGGGTGTTAATCACTAAAATCTGGGGTGTTGATCATGAATCTGACCCTTTTCACAATTTAGGCCCCGTTTATACTTCGTCGCAGCGCGACGCGACGCCACGTATAGTGGCCATATTGATTGTGCGACGCGATCGATCAATTTGGCCTCATTGCGTGGTCATCGCGTCGCGCCGCGACGAAGTATAAATAGGGCCTTAGAGTGAAGTAACTGTGTAGAAGATGTGTAGGAAGCAAATTGGTAAAGGAGGCAGCGGTCATGAAAAAATGCAAAAAATAATGTATAGCACGGGATCGAACACGTGATCTAGCACCTTTGAAGCAGCCTCGCACCCTGCTGAGCCACCGACTCGCTTGCCGCGGAGCCTTTCCCGTACAACAGCGCGCGCACGCACGCATGCACGTGCTGACGGTGCGATACTGTACCGCACTTTCGAGGACCCGTAGGTCTTTTGGTTCAAAGACTCAGCAAAAACGAAACATGTTTTCTCACTACAGAAGGACGGAGATTCTCGTAGTTTTATCCATTTTCCCCGTTCAGGCCTACGCCTGAGACCCTTCCCTGGTCAGATTTGTTCCTCTGGAGTGGGAGTCATGCGATTTTGATGACCGAAGGGTCGACTTCAGTGCAGGTTGTGGGGTTCAATTAGGCGATCAGTATCGATTGATGGTATCGAGTTTTCGATCGGCGTTGCCGGTTTTCGCTCAGATTGGATCCATTTTGCTCAGGTGACCCGACCGCTCAGGCGACCGTTGCTTCGAAAAAATTACTAATGCTCGTGGGAATTACTCCAATATGATGGCGTTCAGACAGAAACTGCTGCAATTTAACTGTATCGACCTATCGAACAGTATCGATTTATCGATTTTTCTGCAAGTTGGGCACTAGGGGACGCGAATCGCACAAATACGATGGACCGTGGGCAAGTTCAACATCATCCGTAGTGAGGACCTTCCCTTGCGCTAGCTGATCGAGGTTGAAAGGTCGTAAAATCCAGTCAACCAAGTCGTTCTTTTTCTGGAGCTTGGCGGGAAGCCCCAAGAAGACGTTTAGTGTTTGGAAGGCCGCTCTTCTTAATCTAATAGTTCAGCGCGCTTTTTAGTCTTAATGATTTCTTTGTGTTGCCTGAAGTATTGAATGTTCTGCCATCATTTACTATGCCTTTATTTGGTTTGTAAATGTTTTTGTTTCTTCTAACCTGTGTGGTAATCCACATAAAATAAGTACAGGGTGCGGCCAAAGTACACGTGCGCCTAAACATTTTAATTTTTTTTTCGCTTTTTCCCCGAAATTTTCCCGCTTCACTCGCCTATTATGGCCTATGTAAAACTTCGGCGAAGCTGTTGTCGGCGACGTCGGCGACAGTGTTGCGCGAGCTGCTACGCACTGCGTGGCACCCGCTCAACACTGTCGCCGACGTCGCCGACAACTGCGTCGCCGAGGTATAATATAAAATGGCCCTCCAGTTCTCCACGCAGAATAATCCATCGGGACCTTAACCCGATGGATTATTCTGTGTGGGCCGTCTCAGAGAAAAAGCCTGCTCTACCAGGCACCCAAATTTGGACTCTCTTAAAGAAGAGCTTTTGAAATCTTGGGACGAAATTGATGAACCGTACCTGCGTGCCACATGCGAAGCGTTTGTCGAACTTCTGAAAGACTGTGTAGAGGCTGAAGGTGATCATTTTGAGAACTGTTAGCATGCTTTGAATTGCCAATAAATTTGATAGTTAGAATTGATCTGCGAAGTTTGATTTCAAAATGCCATTGAATTTTTAGTGCGGTAATTTTGGTAATTGGTAATTTTGCCGCACTCTGTAAACCTAGATTGAAAATTGAGATTTATGAAGGTTGTAGTCGACGGTCAGGATGGTTTCTTAAACGACTTATGAGCATCTATAGCGCTCCAAATTAAATTGTACATGCTTCTAGCTAGCCTAAGACGATTGAAATCAAATCAAACTCTTTCAAACTGAAATGATATTCTTCCACATTAAAGAAGGGACTCTCAAAAAAGAATAATTTTTTGTTAAAAAAATTCAGTACAACGTTCTTTGAAGTGTTAATTCATCTCACCCCAATCAACACCTGAACATATTGGTTGAAATTTTATAAAATTCTAATTTTTTGAGGAAAAATGTTGTTTTAAAGATTCGTTTAAAGAGCTGGAAAACACAGCTATTTGTGTGTCAATAAAGATTGCGAAACGTCATCGTCTAATTGTGAGACCTCGCTATTTTTGTTTAATTGATAGCAAAATCTCTGCTTGCATGGAATTTCAAACCTGTCCTACTATATGTAAAAGAGTATGCGTGTGTTTCCGCCCGTCCGTGCGTCCGTCCGTGGGTTCGTCCGTCACAACTGGAGTGAGGGCGTACTCAACGATTGATGGCGATAAACAAAAACTCAAAACTTTAGCTCTGGGATAATCGAGGTCGCTGAACACGAAACTCAACCCCGTTTTTAAAGTATCGATCGCTATCAATCGATAATGATCAAATTATCGATTTTTTGTGAATGCTGTTCAAACGGTCCGAAAACTCAGCCCTGGGGATATCGAAGTCGCTGGACACGAATCTGAAGTTCGCTTTTGAAGTTTGCTCTCCACCAATCGATATTGATTGAGATTTCGATTTTTTGGATGTCATTCATGCGGTCCGAAACTTCAGCCATAGGACAGCGAGGTCGCTGAAGGGTATTCGATGAATGTTTTGTATTTACTCTCTACAAGTATTTTAATATCCTCACCCGGTTACAATGAAGTTGTGATCCTCTGAATATTTGATAGCATTCAAAAATGCTGAATTTTTTCAGCATGGCTTCACTATATTAACGGAACAATTACGTGTACATTTATAGTTGGTGGGCTAACCTTTCCTGAGTTCAATATCTCTAGAATAGTAGTCTCTCTCGTGACCCTTTCTAATCTGCTCCAATCGACGTCATTAAAGTGTTCTTCTTGCGAAAACCGTGACATAGATGGCAGCTACAATTGATGTAGGGAAGTCATTACTACATCGAAACCGTTGAGAAGCCGCCAGTGCGGCCATCAGGCCGTTGTGATAGCTGGTAAACGATATAGCAAGAACTCATGTAAAAAAAAAAAACACGTATATCCTCATTTTGATGCCTCCTGTACGCAGCGTTTACATTATCGATCAAATAAAAATCGCCGCCAGATTTTTGAGTGCACGGCGCAATCTTGTCTTTTAATGCACTAAGTGATTGCTGCCTTGTTGCGCTCTAAATGAAAATTGATTTTGTTACTTTTATTAACAAAAAAATATTCTAATCATCTTGGAGAGTCTGTAGCTTAACGTGTAAGAAGCTCGTTTGATAGAGAGATAGGTGGATAGATAGATAGGTACTGCTTCCTCCCCTTTAGTGATCCTTCCACGCTCACGGCACTCATCGGCGACACGTCTTCTGAATCTGGACGTCCGTTGTACGATATGGGTTCTGAATCCGGTCGCTGAGAAATGCGCGCAATTGCCGTTGTTTCAAGCAAGACCTCGCGTATCCCCTGCTGAGGGAAAATCCAACGTTGAATGACAAATTTTGCCCGCGTGGGATACGGTGAAGCGTAGATCGCACATCACTTAAGCGCCATCGGCGGCTAACTCAATTCTATAGTGGTAGAGCAGGTAGATAGATGTTCCTGCTTTGGTATTTCATACATCACTTTCGATCTCTGATAGAAACTCGTTAACTGACATAGATCCCAATGTATCAAGGAAGGAAATAGAGACCTCTACAGGCAAAGTGTTTCGTTTTTGCCGGACATTTGGCGGCCGGTAGGTCGCTGAGCGTCTAGTGCCAAAATATATTTAGTTCTGCTAGTCACCAACTATTCCGCCGTTGTAATACGATTCTGACGGACACACCCCGAATGGTTACCGTGTACCGGTCAGCGATGGAGCGCGGAAACCGTGCGCTGGGATCTTTTGTACGCCCGCGATGGCGCCAGCGGAAAGCGGCTCGGGGTGCAGTGGATAGTGGCGTTGCTATCATTCGAGGGAGGTCGAGGGTTCAGTTCTCCCGTGTTGCCGCATTTTTGATTTCTGCTGACTGGTTGAGATTTGAGAGGTTTTGACGTCGACATCTGTATGTGCTTCTGCGAAACCCAGCTGCAGACTCCCCCTGAGAGACGAAAGCAGTTCCCACACGAACTGCTTAGATGCACCACACCCTGGAGTCCCTTCCCTTGCCTGGTTCTGGAAACAGGTGGTTATTTCCTAACTAAGCCCCCACAGAATAAGTCGAATTGTGGAGACAACAGCAGTAAACCGCTTCACCAGGCAGGCCACGTTTGATAAGTGACGATATGTCGGAGGAGAAGGGGGGGGGGGATGGGGCTAAAGGGCCGGAGCGCCCGAACGTTTCCCGCTCCATATACGGTATACATTGGATCCGAACGAATCATTTTCGGATATCCGATCCGGAAACCCGTTCCGAATCATCCGAAAATCCGTGGTCCGCCAAAATAGCGTTATCCGAATCATGGGACACACAAAATTCTGTGCGTTAAATTTTTTAACGGAAAATTTTCGTTAAATTTCGTTAAAAAATGCATTTAGTTGCAAACCACTATTTCACAAGGAACCAGGAGAACTCATACGTGCCAATTTCAAGAGGTCAACAGCTAAAGTTCAAGGAATGAAGTGTAGCACTATAATGTGAAATAAACAATTCAACATCAAAAAACACAGAAAAATAAACAAGCCTTCAGAAGCAAATTATCTACAGGGTGTGGAGTAAGAGCAGGTATGGAGTTCTCTTTGAAGATGATAAAGGCATCATAAAATGTGGAATCGGGCAGAACCTGGAGTTCCTCCGTTTCCGCCTGGTGCTTGAGGCCAATCCATTTTTTGCAACTTCGGCACCGTGGCACGACATCGTGTCATACGGTTCTGGTCTGCCGAAAAGATGTGACACGTCGTCAACGTATTATGTTCAGAAAAAGTAGTTTTCTAATTTTTGTTATCGGCGTTTTTCTTGAATCGTTTAAAATATTTCCAGCGGCCGAAAACATTCTCTTCGCCTCGACTGTTTCAAGGGCCAGATTCATCGACGACTTACAGCAATTTAGCAGAAAATACAGCCGAAATCCCTGATAGTGCGTCGAAATGTTCCACCATATCCTATCGCTTGATAAGCCGCGCTATCAGGGATTTTGGCTGTTGAATTGCTGTAAGTCGTTGGTGAATCCGGCCTCAGATGGTGAGCAGAAGTATTCTGGGATAAGCAGCGCCAGGTGAGGATAGACATATCATACGAGAGGGTTAACCCTAGTTTATACTTGCGCCGCACGCGGCGCGGCACCACGATCGCCATAGATATCGATTTTCGCGCCGCCCGGTCGATATCTATCCCGACCATCGTGCCGCGCCGCGCAGCGGTGCAAGTATAAACTGGGGCTTACACCATCATCTTTGTGGATTCGTTTACGTGTTTGGTGGTCGGCATAAAAATTTCTAGGTCCAAAATGCATTAAATGATAAATTTAAAGGACGGCATTAGTCAATCCCTTTTGGGGTGCGCCACGAATTCTAGTTCTACGGGATGTCGTGGAGGCGATTTGAATGCGTATTTGGCCATACAATGACTTGCGGTGGCCAGCCGATGAACAAGTCAGCGCTTTATCCTTCCCAGACAAGTCTGGTACCAATTCACCGACCCCGGAGGGATGGAAGGCTTGGTTGGCCTGGGCGGGAAATCCGAACCAGGGACCTGATATTGGGCACGCGACAGCCGGCATCTCCTCCGACTGCACTACACGCGTCCCCGAAATGCATTGTAAAAAATTTCAAAAATTCAAAACATATTCATGAAAACATTAAAATATTCTTGCTGATTTCAATAGTTTTTTTAGGAACAGTACTAATAGGGAGGATGAGACCTGCAACATTAGTGAAGACTAAGGGCAAATGTGATGAACTCACTGAGAAAAAAGTCCGTTTGAAATTCCGCTAATCATCATCATACTCTATAATAACGCGCTAAGCGATGGGTCATCCTATCGATCGGCGGCGCCGCAGAAATTAGCGGGGGGGGGGCGAAATTGGAGGGAAAAATAGGCGGGAAAAATTGGGAGGGAGGGAAACACGTCACGAAAATAGCAAAAAATACCCAGTCGTCTTCTCCCTGCCTAGGAACTTCGGCCCTGGGCAATTGAGGTCGATGAACACGAATATGGAGTTCGTTTTTGAAGTATCGATCGCATTAATCGATATTGATCAAATTATGGTGTGGGAAAACAGCGGAAAATACCCAGACGTCTTCTACCCTCCTGAAAACTTCAGCCCTGGGGTCATCGCGGTCGCTGAACACGAATCTGAAGTTCGTTTGTGATATATCGCTCGCCATCAATCGATATTAATCAAACTATCGATTTTTTGGGGATATCGTCGAGGCGGTCCGAAACTTTACCCCTGGGGGTAGTCGAGGCAGCTCAACACGAATCTGAAGTCCGTTTTTGAAGCGTCGACGGCCATCAATCGATATTGATCAAATTATCATCAGAGTATATAATAACGCGCTAAGCGATGAGTCATACCATCGATCGGCGCCGCCGCAGAAATTAGCCATAAAATAGGGGGAAGATCGGGCGGGGGGGGGGGGGGAGGGAATGGGGAATGGGGGAGAGATTAAGGGATAAAAGGATAAAGGACGGCGTTATTCAATCCCTTCTGGGATGCGCCAGCGCATTCTACTTCTACGGGATGTCGTGGAGGCGTGTTGAATGCGTATTTGGCCATACAATGACTTGCGTTGGCCAGCCGATGAACAAGTCAGCGCTCTATAATTCCCAGGCAAGTCTGGTACCAATTCACCGACCCCGGAGGGATGGAGGGCTTGGTTGGCCTGGGCGGGAAATCCGAACCAGGAACCTGGTATCGGGTGCACGCGACAGTCGCGCCTCCTACGACTGCGCTACACACGCCCGGGGGAGAAATTACGACACGAAAATAGCAAAAAATACCCAGACGTCTTCCCCCTGCCTGGAAACTTCGGCCCCAGGGCAATCCGTGGTCGCTGAACACGAATCTGAAGTTCGTTTTTGCACCATCGATCACCGTCAATCGATATTGGTCAAATTACGGCGCGGGAAAATAGCGGAAAATACGTAGACGTCTTCTACGTGCCAGGGGATTCGGAAGACGTGCGGAATACGTCGCATAACGTGTCTGGAACTCAGAAGACGTGCCAAAGACGTCCCTCAACGTGTTTGGGGAATCAGGTAGACGTGCCGAAGACGTCGTCCAATGTGCCTGCGGATTCAGAAGGGGTGCCGAAGACGTCGTCCGCAAAGGGTGGATCATTGAGGAAGACCAGTACCAGTAATGAGGGACCGTTTCACTAGGGGATGACCAGGGGCCGGATTCATCAGCAATTAAACCCGTGGCTATGCGGGGTGTAAGGGGTAGAGATAAGATAAGAGTGAAGTAGAGATAAGGTAGGAGTCAGAGACGCAGGCTTCATCGTGGGTATCTCTACACCTTATACCAACGGGTTAGTCGTTGATGAATCCGGTCCCAGTAGTGAGGAACCAATAGGTCGCCCTATCATACTATACACTGTGCGTACTGCGAGCCTTTTGTACTCCCAGGTAGGGGAGAAGGCTGTACAAGTAGAGCAGCTACCTCATTATGATTGTCCTTAGCATAGTGATTCTGCAACATCGCGCGAAGCGCGCAAGTATGTACGAGGCACGCCGATAGGGATGACGGAGCACTTGTTTCTTAAAATTTCCGTTAAGTCGCTAAGCCAGATTTTAATGAAAAATGCCGTTAATTCGTTAAATCGTTAACCGTTAAATGTGCACCCTGACCCGAATGAATCACTTTCGGATATCCGATTCGGAAACGCGTTCCGAATCATCCAAAAATCCGAGGTCCCCGAAATTGCCGTTATCCGAGTCATCCAACTATCCGAAGATTCTCGATCGTATCCAATGTATAGTGTACGGTAACCATTCGGGAGCACGTTCGTCAGAATCGTGCTAGTTTCCACCGTGCAATGTGCGAATCTCCCCGCGAGAGCTGGCGCTTCCCTCCGTTCGGCGATATTAGGCGTACGGTAGCGGCGGAGTGGTGCAGTTGCGCCGCGGCCGGCTACGCCCCCTTGCGGAGTGGCGGCCGGCGCGGCAGTGGTTCATTTCATCCAGGTTCGGGGTGGTGTGTGGTCGGTGTGTGTCGGCGGCGTTTTACCAGCAGCAGCAGCAGCAGCGGCGACAGCGTGAGCGCCTGCAGCAGTTCTTCCGGCTGAGTAGTGGCGCGGCGGTGAAGCGCTCGATGAGCAATGACCATCATACTGCTGATCGTTGACACGAGCGCCTCGATGGCGCAGAAGACCTATCTGGGCACGTCGTGCCTCGACGTCGCCCGCAACATCATCGACGCGTTGCAGAAGGTAGGTGGTGGCGGTGCTGGTGCTGGTGCTGGTGGGCGCCGTTCCAGTCGGACTTGTCCGGGAATGTGCCATTTCTCCGTTAAATTTGCAGCAACGGATGAAAGACGTCACAACGCGCGGATACGATCGTTTTTTCCTCATCACGACCGAGGACTATCCAGCCTGCATCAAGGTACGAGGCGCGCGTCCAGCGGCTGTTCTTCGCGCTGCCCTTCCCCTTCAAGGAGATGATTCTTTGATTTCTAGTCCGGGTGGCGAGAAAGCAGCGCGGTGCTGCACGATCAGCTGAAAAAGTTACGCCCACGCGGACGAGGATCGATCTCGGACGCGTTCATGAATGCCCTCAAATTCATCAACGTTCATCGTGCCCAAACTGGTTGGTGGTCATTCATCATCATCAGCGTCTTCGTCTTTCGTAGTAATCGATTTTATGTAGTGGCGAGCGACTTATCCAAGGTACTGAGGAGTGAGGACTTGGTCTCCTCCTCCATTCTCGGATTCATAGGCTGTTCATGGCGCAAAGTTGCCCTTTTAGGCATAGACAACTATGGTTGCGGACGATTCCCGTCGTATTTTGAGCCGGTCGTCTTGTTTGCCATCACCGACTCGACGTCGGTGTCCGAAATTCCTCCCGATTTCCGAGTCAGTTTCCCTACATACTCTTTATGGCTTTCCTCTGTTTGTTTTTCTAATCATTTTCTTCTAAAAGTGGTTGATATCGTTATCAAACTGGCTCCAATAGTTGTTAATAGTTGTCAATAATAGTTGTTAATCCGAAGCCCGAGGATGTTTATCATCCTACCCTATCCTGTTCTACTATATATAAGCGAGAACGGTCGTTTGTCTGTATGTGTGTGTTTGTTTGTTTGCACAGAATTGCTGGAGGAGTGTGTTGGGGGAAAGTGTGGGGATGGGGGGATTGTAGTTGTGTGGTGTCACCTACGTCGTGTTGAGAATGGTCAGAAGACGTGTCGCCAATGTCACGCAAAGGGCGTCCGAGTTCAGAAGAGGTGTCGTCGACGTCGTTCAACAGGCGTCTGGGTTTAGAAGACATGTCACCAATGTCGCACAAAGGGCGTTCAGGTTGAGAAGAGGTGTCATCGATGTCGCGAAAGGTCTGTCCGAATTCAGACGACGTGTCACCAGTGTCTTGCCAGGGGTTCAGAATTCACACGACGTGTCAACGATGTCGCTCAAAGCATGTCCGGTTTGAGAACACATATCACCGACGTCGTTTATCAGGTGCCTAGGTTCAGAAGAGGTGTAACTGATGTCGCGAAAGGCCTGTCCGGATTCAGACGACGTGTTACCAGTGAAGGTGAGACCGGTAATGGGGAGCGGTGAAGGATGGTGGTCCTGTAAGGAGGGACCGGTAAAGGGTTGACCAGTAAAGAGGGACCAGTGAAGAGGGGACCAGTAAATCGAGGTCCAGTGAGATAGACGAAGAGGGGGGGAGGGGGCGGACCAGTGAAGGGTGAACCGGAAAAGGGTTCCCAGGAAGTTCTAGCACCAATTCATCGATCCCGGAGCGATGGAAGGCTTATATATAGTAAATGGTAAAGATAAACCCCAGTTAGTCCCACTATTGGTGCACCACACGTTCTTGCTTTACTGAAGATCATCGGAGCACTTTGAATGCGTTGTTTTGTTTAAATAACGAACTGCAGTGGCGCCTACCAACACATCGGTATTTCGTCTTTCCCTTAGTTTGGTGCGAAATCATTTAGCACCGATGTTGGAAGGCTTAATTGACTTTGGCAGGATCCGAACCTGTAATCTATTCGGGATGCACCAGAGGGCCTGTGCAACATTCGATTGCGTTACATGTGCCGTAAAATTTGTGTTGGCCGTGAGTTTTCCAAAAAACACTAACCATGAGTGTTCACTAGACATCAGCACTTCATGTCTTAGCCTATTGCTAACTTGACATTGCGACATAAGAGACGGTTTCTTGCGCTTTCCTAGCCAAGGGAGAACACCCTTGTGAGATGTGAGACCAGTTCCTGTATTCATGAACGGTTCGGGGCGGTCGGGGACTGAAAGTTAGCATTCATGAAACCCGCAGAAAGCCGATGCCAAGTGTGTGTCGGGAGATCATTGCCGGGATCCAACGACAGGAGGAAGGTTAGCTTCGTGTTCCCGACAAATGCTGAATAAGGGCACAGGACGACGTCAAATGATGCCTGTGATCATGGCATTGGCATCTGTTACTAGTGGCATCAATTCAGAGCTTTCGCAGAGGACAAACTATCCTAACACAGTGATCCTTTGGGTGGGTTTTGTGGAAGTACATCCTCGGCACTCGTAAAAGAACGAGAAAACTAAACAGGCGTTTGTTTGATTTTTACATCGATCGGCAGTTTTCTAATTTGAGGGGGGGGGGGGGCGGTGTTTGCGTAAACACCTCTGACACCACGTTTTTGGTACGTTAAAAGAAAAAAAACAGGCTTAGGTGCAAGTCTATTGGGGGGGGGGGCTCTTCATAGACTCTGAACTATTAGGTTGTGACGAAATAAATGGCACTGAACCACTGTAAATTTAAACAGTTAATATCTCGGCTTGTAGGCAAGTTTATTAATCGAAATAAAAACCTTCTGATTCTACACATCTTTGCCAACGTGACACAAGCTTTTCTATCCCGGTAGCATAAAAATCAGAAGTTCTGGAATTGACGAAATCTTCGAAGGCACTTTCGGCATCCTGTTGGTATTTGAATATTTTCCCTACCAAGAAGTCGCCAAGATGCTTGAAGAAGTGGTAGTCTGTTGGGGAGAGGTCGGGAGGAAACGGAGGATGTGGTAGAGTTTCAATGCTCAGCTCATTCAATTTCTGCAACGTCATTCGTGCTACATGGGGGCGAGCATTGTCGTGCAGAAGGAGAACTCGCCTTCGGTTTACCAAGGCCGGCCGGATATCCTTCAACTTTTTCATCATTTCTTCAATTTCAATGCAGTACTTCTCTGCCGTGATGGATTCACCGGGAGGGAGGAAGCTGTGGTGAATAATTCCCAGCGAACACCACCATACTGTCACCATTACTTTCTTTTGGTGCAATTCCGGCTTCGCAAAAACCTTGGGGCTCTCATCGCTGTCCACCCACAGTGCCGTTCGTCGCCTGTTGTCGTACATTATCCATTTCTCATCACAGGTTACGATGCGATCAAGGAATGGGTCCGTTTCGTTCCGTAGAAGCAGTGCGGACGAGATCTCATACCGTCGGTTTCTTTGTTCCTCAGACAGCTCGTGAGGCACCCATCTTTCCAGCTTTTTGGTCTTTCCAATTTCCTTCAGATGCCGGGCAGCTGTGTTGTGACTGACGCCAAGAACCTTCGCTATCTCCCTGGTACCTTTGTGTGGATCCTCCTCTACCACATCTCTCAGCTTGTCCTCATCAACATCACTATGCCTCCCACGACCTTCATGTTCTTCCAAGCTCTCATCTCCATTCCGGAACTTCTGATACCAACGATACGCCGTCCGAATTGTGGAACATCCTTGACCGAATGCGGCGTTGATCTTCTCGTCCGCCTCCTTAGCTGTAGTGCCCAGCTTGAATTCATACAAGTAGATGCCTCGGATTACCCTTTTGTCCATCTGCAAAAAAGTCAATAAAACTCTAAAGTTTTCCCACTTCTACATAGAAAATTTGGAACTCGCCGGTAGAGCAAAGTTTGCGCTTCTAAATGATATGCCTCATGTTACGGTTTGTTCTTGATCAAACGCGTAAAGACGCGCCAAAAAATGGCGCGAGGCAGTGCCATTTAATTCGTTACAACCTAATATTTGTTTGAAAGGCTACACATCTAGTATACATTGGCT
Organism: Heligmosomoides polygyrus bakeri; assembly: GCA_947359475.1. NCBI lineage: Eukaryota > Metazoa > Nematoda > Chromadorea > Rhabditida > Heligmosomidae > Heligmosomoides > Heligmosomoides polygyrus. The sequence continues at coordinate 100,714,272 of OX375869.1, forward strand.
CCGAATGAATCCGGTTCGGATATCGTGATCGAAATCATTCAGAAATCCAGGGTTCGCGAAATTTGCGTTATCTTCCTATTCCATTTATCTGGAGACTCTGTTTTATATGGTAGGATATTCCTATTATCTGAAGTCTTTTGGTCGGTCCAATGTATCGAATGGTATATTTTAAGATATCCGATTAGGATATTCCTATCCGAATCATCCAAAAGTCCGATGTTCACAACGTCGCGCTTATCCGAATCATCCAAAAATCCGGGGTCCTGAAATTAGCGTTATCCGAATCATCCAATTTTCCGAAGACTGATCGGATCCAATGTTTAACGAGCAGTGTAATCGTTGAAGGACTAACACTTTTGATGCGGCTAGGGTAAACCTGCCGGAATAGATCAGGTGCTACCATATGGCTAAGACTGCTCGTGATGCTGTCCAGAGATACAAGTTCGGTAGCGACTGCGGTCGCACGGCGGTTACTAGTCCCAGGGCGAATAGCTACAATCAATACAATACAATTTTACTGTCCTAACAAAAGCTATTAAACGATGGTGAAAAGGCAGATGGACGATAAGAAAGGTGCGAAGTCAACTTAAACGAGATTCAATGATGACCGAGTCAAAAACGCGATAGTGTCGCATCAGTACATCTATTCATGATGTCCTCCCCTCTGAATTTCTTCCTCGACCACGATGTCGAGGAACAAATTCAATTTTTTCTGATAGCTAATAGCGCTAATGTTGAGGTTTTTTATGTAGTCGTGTGAGGAAGGGCGTCAATACGTCCTTAATGGCGCTCTGTGAGAGCATTATCGTCATTTTTTTGCGTCTGCAGCTTAAATGCTTTCTTTTAATTGCAATGTAATGGCACGCGAGAGTTAAGGATTCCATAAATCCTGCATTCTTTGATGCTTGGCGCATTGAAAAGTGTGTGTGGGTCTGTGTGTGTGTGTCTGCATTTGATTATTGAGCTAGGTGTAGGCCTCTTGAGCTTCATTATGCGGCGTTTTCTAATGGAGCGAGATGTAACGTCGACATATCCTAGCCGGGAAGGAACATTGGGTGTTTCCGTCATCTGCCCTCGCCAGAATTTGTCTGGGAGCTTCCGTTGATGGCTGATTATGTGGTTGATCCTGAGAATGGCGTCCTGAGCCTGAACCCTTCACTCTAGGATAAGGATAGATTGCCGTCTTTCGGAGAGATGGTGACAATCACTCTCAAGTAAAAAGGTCTCTAAGGCATTGTTGAGTTCCTATACTGCTCCTAAGGTAGCTTCTTAAAATGTATCTTTGAGACGGTAGCGATTTGCTAGGAGGCACCTGGTATCTGATAGGTTGACTACGAGACTCTAGGACAAAATGAGCCTATGGAGACCGTAGCAGTTATCGCTCTCACAGTCGAAAGTATGCATTTTCGGATCCATTCTAGTGAGGGGAACTTCACTCTGTTTAATGCACAACGGCGACAAAGTTGGAGGTGAAAACTGTATTACTAGTGACGACATACTCAACAAGTCCTCGAGAGACCTTTCTTCAGAATTTCCTAGCCGGGACGTTCCACTGTGTTCTGATGGTAGCCCTTAGACATTGGATCCGACGCCGATTCGGATAATTCAAATCCGTCACTTTTTTCAAACCGGGTAAAATGATTATGCGAATAATGACAATTTTGAAAAGCGCCGAATCTTGGAATGATTCAGATAAGGACCTCAACTTCAACTAGATCTCCAAATAAATATTTATTCATCCGAAAAGCTTATGTGGTGAAAATCATCTCAATTTGAGTCGCACTAAGATCTGGACTATTCAAAAATCCCATTGTTAGCACAAATCTTTTAACCAGCGTTTGAAAAAATGACGGATTCCAATTATGCTAATTTTATGGCGTCGGATCCATTGTGTAGTTCCTCTAGGACCAGGAGAGATCCGAAATCGCTTATGGAAACCTGGAGTCGGATCCATCAACGACTTACATAACTCTAACAGAGAATTCACAACGGAAAACTCAGATAACGCGGCTTACCAAGCGATATGGTGAGCGATAAGCCGCGTTATCTGCGTTTTTCGCTGTGAATTCTCTGTTAAAGTTATGCAAGTCGTTGATGAATCCGACCCCTATAGGGTGCTCCTTACTTCGGGAAAGTTTTGCTATTCATGGGTAGGATTCACCAGCGACTTACATAACTTTAACAGAGAACTCACGGCGAGAAACGCAGATAACGCGGCTTATCGCTCACCATATCGCTTGATAAGCCGCGCTATCAGGGATTTCGTCTGTAATTTTCTCTGTTAAATTGCTGTAAGTCGTTGATGAATCTGGCCCTAAGTCATTTAGGAATTTTCTTCTTCGTTGGTAACCATATTAAAGACTAGTGCAATAAAGCATTGTAAATGTATCGAATTTTTTACCAGAGCATGTTTTTCAGCACTTTTTTGTCTGCGCAGAACGATTTTGCCTTTTACTAGAACTCACTATTCTAAGGCTGTCCTTGTGCTGGTCTATGCTAACGCTAGAAAATCAAAACATTCTATCTTTCGACATGGCCGTACGTTGCAGTTTGGAGCTTAAAAATCGAGCCAATTACTTCTACGCCTTCAATATGTATTGATATATTGATATTTATTACATATTATCTTCACATGTGAGAATAAATAAGAGAAATAGTTTAGTAGTGTAACACACAACCATGAAAGAAAACTAGACAGCAACAGCATCTGCCATAACATTAGAATTAAAATGGTAGGATGAAAATAAGAGCTAGATATGCGGCATCAGCTTTTGCTATTCTGCCCCCGCCCTGTGAATAAAGAAGGCCGTTCTCACTGAAATCTTGGCCAGGGGTAGAAAGGTGCAGATTTGCACGCTCCATGTGTTTTTATATTATATATTATTTCTTCTCTACAGAGAACTTTTAAGAAGTAACGACATTATGCGTTCAGCATGCATTTAAGAGGGGTTGAATTGTAAGATAACGATTGTATTTACAGTTAGCTCCTACTGGCAGGCCGTATCTGGGGTCCGAAATGACGATGGAGTCTTTTCGATGGGATCAAAGGCTATTTACCTGTGTAAGTTTTACTGTTATTTCCTATCAGCTTACAGTTCCTTCAAAGGGTGGCCTTAGTCTCCATCAGAAATCTTCAGTGCAGTGATCTTCTAGAAATAGAGGTCAAGAGTCCCCCATAAAGAATGTGCTATCTCTATTTGTTAATTACGAAGTATTGCGGCCTGTTTTGCATCAATATCGTAGCTGCCCGTTATCAAATTATATAATTAGGGATCAGATTCCATAGTGAATTCTCTTGTTTCTTGCCACCAATAAAGTCGGGACGGATTGAGTACGAACACAAGAGAAGCCGCATGGCAACAGACCGATCAAAACCCGCTTATTCCCCACCTAGGGCCGGATTCACCAACGACTTACGTAACTTTAATGGAGAATTATAAGCGAAAAATTCAGGTAACGCGGCTTATCAAGCGATATGGTGAGCGGTAAGCCGCGTTATCTGAGCTTTTCGCTTATAATTCTTCGTTAAAGTTACGTAAGTCGTTGTTGAATCCGACCCTATATGGGGAATAAGCGGGTCTGTTGCCATTCAGCTTCTCTTGTGTTCGTACTCAACCCGCCCCGTATTGGTGACATGAAACAAGAATGAGAATTCAGTATGGAAACTGATCCCTAATTGTATCATTTGATAACGAGCAGCTACGATATTGATACAAAACAGGCCGTAATACTTCGTAATTAACAAATGGAGATAGCTTTCTTTTTTCTCTATGGGGACTCTTGATCTCTATTACTCCGTCTTACTTACCAGGATACTATCTCAACGGTAGGTCGGAACGGCGCAAATGTTGTATATGGGCACAACGGCCTCTCCCTGGGAAGTAACAAACTGCAGGTATCTCGACCCCAATACAACTCTGCGCAGAGTTAGGAGCGACGAAAGTCGCGGGTTGGCGCCCTGTTGATACGCGTACTCCACAGCTGACGGGCGCGCGCGGGATGAGGGCTGGTATGGCGGATTAGCGCAGTGCACAGGTGGCGTAGTAGGGAAGAGTTCGGGCTCATGAACGGGGGCTCTAGGGTTTGGATCCCGGAGACTGTGTTTGTTTTGCACTTTTGCAAAATCCATGTTTATCATATAGGTAATCCACCTAGGAGTATTATAGTGTGTTATAGAGTATGTTCACATATAACATATGCTTCAAACTACAGATTAGCTAAAATGTTCACTTCTGTGTCACTTATTTTAAGTCTATTTTGTGTGAAGCTGTAGTTATGTAACGATAAATATTTTGTGGCACTAGTTAAAAGTTCCGACTCCACCAACAAGACTTCAGTCAAAATTTTTTTTTTGCTGAAACTTCTTCTAGGGGGTTATTTGGGGTGCTGATCACGAATCTGACATCCGTTTTTCACGATTCTTTCTCTACCTGCCGTCACCGGCAGAAACTTTAGGAATGTAATCCTTTGCCTTTATCCAGCCGAATCGTGAAGAATGGATATCAGATTCGTGATCACCACCCCAAATAACCCCCTAAACGAAGTTTCAGCGAAATCGGTGACCCTGCCTGGACCACCATTGTTAACGGTATGCGTGATATATGTATATGTATGCTATTTGCTATTCATATGCTCTGTATTTCTTGGTACCCACTCTCCGTATTTTTGTTTTGTAGGGGCTGAGAGAATGATAGTGATACCGTCGATGAATTAGCGCGTTGTGAAGTGCCAGGGTTGGGTTATTAACCACCTATTGGTTTTCATGTTTCACTACGTTTTCCCATCAGGCTCCTTGCTGCGATTCTAATACTATGGAGGTCTAGAGCACCATCACTTTGAAATGGCTTATTTATTGCCAAATCTTCATGTGCCTCAGGATCAGTATCACAATAATACTACCAGTTCTAACAGCTTGTTACATGCATCAGGCAAAAGTGCTGTCTCTCATACAAATACAACTGGCCTATGGATAGTCATCTTCGTAGGCACTATATAGCACTTATTACTGTTGCTTTTTTCTTATTGAGGTGCATAATGACACCATAGTATACCATGGGCAAGCTCGTCTGGTTTTCTGTAGTGATCGTGCCACTTGTTGGTTGGCTGTCCTTCCCTTCTCTGGTTATTTTCTCCTTCATAGATGCGCAGGTTCATAGATGGTCGGCCTTTCCTCAATGTTCTCGATAGCTTTTTTAGCGCTTTAACTGATTGTAAGTTGTGTTTTGCGTTTTTTTCCTATTCATGTTCTTTCCGGGAAATTTGTTCGTGGCCTGTTCTCGATCATTAGTGGCACATCCCTATGGATGTATTAATAAATAAATAAATAAATAAATATGTAAACATGCTCTATAACACACTATAATACCCTAGGTGGATTACCTATATAATAAACATGGATTTTGCAAAAATGCAAAACAAACGCAGTCTACGGGATCCAAACCCCCGGCCCCTCGTTCATGAGCCCGAACTCTTCCCTACTACGCCACCTGTGCCCTGCGTAATCAGCGATACCAGCCCTCATCCCGCGCGCGCCCGTCAGCTGTGGAGCACGTGTATCAACAGGGCGCCAACAGGCGACTTCCGTCGCCCCTAACTTTGCGCAGAGTTGTATTGGGGTCGAGATACCTGCAGTTTGTTACTTCCCTGGGAGAGGCGGTTCTGCCCATATACAACATTTGCGCCGTTCCGACCTACCGTTGAGATAGTATCCTGGTTAGACCTAACCACCTTCTGCCGATGCATTCCATGGAATCGTGGGTTGATGTGCAGATTTGCTCATCAACCCGCGATACTGTAGCGTATGGAACCCAGGTGCGGACTTCCCCTGGACGACGAAAACGAGCTCCAATGACAGTGGCTCGGATGACGTAAGCAGGCGCTGGCACATTGCCATGGCAGCAAGTGGTTAGGTCTACTGGCTATCCTATTGCTCTAGCAGGCGACTCTTCGTAGGACGGATTCGGTTGGGTAGAATTATATCATTCACTGCATTGTATCATTTCATGAATGCCAAACTTGCGTCTGCCCACCATCTTTTGTTGGTAAATTTATCCACTGCCATTGACCCGTTACCTTACCAATCGTGAATTCGGCCTCGGGTTTTATTTGTTTGCTACGTCAAAACTCAACTGCACCGCACTTGACTCACCAATAAAGGGTCTCACCAGGAGACTATCTCAAAGGTGCTTAGAACGGCTCGAGTGTTGTATATGGGAAGAATTGCCTCTCTCTGGGCAACAGCAAAATGGAAATGTCTCGACCCCAAAACAACTCTGCGCAAAGTTACGGACGACGGAAGTTGGGCCGTTGGCGGCGTTAGCCCTCTGCCTGCACGTGAAGGTCGGGCTCAAGTTGGCGGGAAACAGTGTTCACGGAATTACACCGCCCCTCTATCCACTGCGCCATCGCCGCTCGCTCGTCATCGCTGTTTCACGCCAACTTGAGCCCGACCTTCACGCGCAGGAAAAGGGCTAACGCCACCAACGACCCAACTTCCGTCGTTCCTAGCTCAGCGCAGAGTTGTATTGGTGTTGAGATATTTGCATTTTGTTGTTTCCCAGAGAGAGACCTTTCTGCCCATATACAACACTTGGGCCGTTCTGATCTACCCGTGGGATAGTCTCCTGGTCAGGCGCATGTATGAACGGCGAAAATGAACATTCTACGACTTTTTCCTCCCTCCAAGGTGAATACCACAGCGAGTATTTCCACCCTCAGAAGGAAGAAAATTAAGTTCAATTTCTGGCCTTTGAACGTATCTAGTTGGGAGGACTGAAGGTTTACTATGGAATCGCACAGTTTCACAATGTAATGGTTTCCGAACATCGAATATGCAGAAAAACGAGAAATACTGCTTATTAGGCATGGGTCAGGTGTTCGACTCCTTACTTCGCAGTAATTTTGCATCTTTCCCCTGCATGTTCGGTGTTTGGAAGGTGTTGCCTCATGAGACTGTGTGATTCCATAGTGAAGTATTTGGCCCACTAACTGGATAGATTGAGGGAGTTTGCAAAAATGGAACATACAGACGCCCGAGACCCTTCCCTAGTAACGATTACAGAGAAGGCCATCTGTTTTTGACGTCGTAATAGAGTGTTCTCTCGGTGGGATTTGAGCTCAGTTGATGGTTTTTCTTCTGAAAATGGCAAAATTCGCTTATAAATGGAGTCCGCTTTTCAGGTTATACGCTATCCTTCCAAAGGGTTGCGGGTAAATCTCACTCCTCCAATTATTCTTCCGAATGGCGGTCAACCGATCGAATCGGTGTGCGCTTCGACTGGCGGTAAGTACTCTTTATCTGGGCTTTCCTAATGGAGGTCACACAGCTCGACGAAGGCCCCGTTTAAGGCCCATGCACACTTCTGCGACACGGCGGCGCGACAAGTGGGGCGACGGCTACCTCCGCGAAATCCGGCGGTCGCGGCGCGGTCGCGTTAGAGCATCGTTTTAGGCAACGGGACCGACGTCCCCGTACATGTCGCGCCGCCAGGAATGATTTGAACCATTCCAGCCAACGGCACTCAGCGCGGGGTCGCCTGCGATAGCCGCCGCGACAGCCGCAAGAGTGTGCATGCCCCTGCTTGCGGCACGTGTCGCAGTGTCGCGCCGCGGTCGTCTCGGCCCTATGCTTCATCATGGCCACGCCGCGCTGTCGCAGAAGTGTGCATGGGCCTTTATACTTCCGATCCCGCGCGACGCGATGGCCTTTATGGCATCCAAATTGATCGGTCCCGTCGCTCGATCAATGTGGCCACAATACGTCGCGTGGCGTCGCGTCGCTCGGCATCGAAGTATAAACGGGCCCTAAGAGCTACAGACGCTACACGACAGAGTTATGTTTGCTGAATGAGAAGGACTGACAACCGCGGAAGCATGAGTTACCATATTTGGAAACCGTATAGCGTCTGCAGCTCGCTCGATTAAGAGCGGGAACTACCCAATGCCTCCTTCATCGGTTTTTGCTTTTAATTGATGGGGATTGATGGCGATAGCTTCGAGAACCCGTGTCTTCTTCCAGTGCGAGTACTAAATTTTCTCATGTTCTTTGTCTAGACACCGAGTTCCAGGTCCTCTTGATTTTTTTTTTGCGTGAAAATTGAGATTTTTTCCGTTAAGGGCGATCGTACCTTCTCCAGTCGCATAAGTTGATTGGACCGATGGTGGAGCAGATTGTCCAGGCCATCCAATTGAGTGGCATCATCGTCCGTTTCGAGTGTCCAACACTTTTAAGTGAGATTTTCACCTCTCCGCTATCAACAAAGGGGAGTTGTTCTCGTAATGATTGCAGATATCCGAGAGACGAACGAGGAAACGATGACTGACAAAGATAGGGCTCGTCTTCGCCTACGGAATCACATGGAGTTGAAGCCACTAACGCTTGTCTATGTGAAGTCTGTCGGTGGTCGTCCGCCTACTGGACATTGGCCGATTCCTGAAGCGTTCTGGCATGATCGCATCGAGTAAGGTTTCACATAATAGAAGTTGGAATATCATTTTCAAGTCAAACTGAACACCCTTCGAGTGTGATTGGACCCTTTTCAAGTCAAATTTGTGACTTCTCCAAGCAATCTTGACGCTTTTGAGATCAAATAATGCGCTGTCCAAAGCAAATGAGTTTCTTCGAGATTAAACAGGACTCCTCGAGACGGCTAGAGTACTTTTTGTGGAAGAAGATTCTTGATGTAACTTTGTATGATTTGTTTAAAATTCACTTGTACCAAAAAATGATCACACTCTTCGAAATTTCATATTTTTTATTATCCAAGAAAGAATGAGGCAAAATTTATTCTAAAGCGCAGGAAACGGTAATTATTTAGCATATTAAAAGGGGAGATTGCGCCATGCGCTCGACTAGCTAGTCGTGGTTTTCATTTGACTGATATTAAAAATTTCTGTTTGCATGGAGTAACACCGATGTAAGGAGTAAACAAGAACAACTATAAAAAAGCGCACATTTCTCCCATCTGAGTTTTATGTAAGCAGCATTTATCAAGCAGAAATTGCTACGATCTATTCGAGTGCATGGCGTAATCTTCTTTTTTAATACACTTGATCAGTACTCCTTCCTGTGCCTTAAAGCATAGCTTACTTCTTTGCGTAAAAAATATAAAATTTTGCAAGATTTCTATGTGTTCGCCTGTTGGGCGGATGAATTTCAAAATTTCAGTGGATGTCACACTATTTTTTAAACAAAAATTTGTTCTGAAAGTTTCGGAGAGTCTGAGGTATTATGAGAGAAGCTGATTTTGATTTGGATGATGTTACTAGCAATTAAATCGCCAAGGGTAGCGACGAGTCGTCCGTCAAGAATTGGACGAGTTGTCTCACAGCACCAGGCTGTCGTCGCGGGACCACTTGCTCCGTCAGCTCACCAATCGAAAGAATGCGCTGACGGTCTCACCGCCGGGTGCACCCTATCGATTGATGAGCTGACGGAGCAAGTGGTCCCGCGACGACTGCGGCTGGGTACTGTGAGAGAATTCGTCCACTTCTTGACGGACAACTTGTGACTTCCATGGGCGATTTAGTCGCGAGCGATGGTGTTCAGTTTGAGTTCAAAAGTATCAAACTTTCTTGAAAGACTGTCCAATTTCATTCGAAAATAGTGCAATTTAGTTTGAAGGGTGCCAATTTGACGCAGACGTGCTATATATCAGATAAGTGCTTCGCCGTTCCCCGTTCCCTTGAAAATGTTCTGTGACTCAGTGCCATGTAGTCATCCAGTCCATATGTTCCTTCTTTTAATTTTTCTTTCAAAAATTACTATGTTTGAGTGATTTACATCTGATTATGTTGTCCATTATTAGAAAAAAGACCGGGATGTCTAGGATGTATGCTGTTTTTTTTTGGAACTAGGCAGTTTTAAGGCTTTTCAAGTGTCCTATTTAGTAGATCTGCTCAACTCACCCGTCTTAATCCACGATTGTTTAGTAAAGGGCAGCTACCTCCGAGACGTGCTCATCCGTGCATTGTGTTCTCAATCGATCCAGTGGCTGCACCGGTATGTTTTGTTAAGCTGTTGGACTCAGGGGTGTATGGTCAGGGGAGGTTGATGTGCTACTCGCGTCGCTTTTTCTCGTAGATATAGGCAGCAGGGGTCACGAAGGAGGTGACTTTTTGTTTTTGTTTTTCATTAATAAAAGATGTTTTGATCTGCTGTTAATGGATTAGTTAATGATTTACGCTGAGAATGTAGCCGAATAGCTTCGCAGAAGCCTTAGCTAATCATAAGTAGAGTTTCAGTCACCTGAGTAGATCTATTTTGAGCGGTGAACGCTTAGCATGGCCATCCAGGACGCTTTTCGAGGTAGTTTTTGGTAAAACGTGACAGATCAAACAGATCTAACCTCCTTTACCCATAATCTATGTGATACCCTCCCTTATACCTCAACATTTTAAGACCGTTCAAACCGATTTGCCGTTCGACAAGTACCAGCTAGAACCCAGTCCAATCGCCGAGTACGTTCTGGACATGCATGCGACGACGTCAACGAATATGTGCTATCAGGTAGGTCGGCCTTAATTCCTTATGTGCGAGAACGGGTACTATGGAGCGTTTGAAGGTGTTTGTCCGGTCGTCGAGTAGAACGGAGGGCGTCGGTAAGCCATTTGGCTATCTGAAAACCGCGTCGAATGGACAAGCTGTGAACCTGGTCATCATGCCGTATAACTATCCTGTGATCGTGCAATTGTTGGAGGAATATAAGGTAGGCTGCTTATGCTTCCACTAGTTCCTCTATAGGAATATCTGTTAAATGTCCATATTTAGAACGATCCAAGGGTTCGGAATAGTGGCAACTGGCGAGCAAGGCTTGATCGATATGTTGAAGCCATGCCTCCGTACTATCTGACGGTATTACCTTGGTTTCACTGGCGTGAATGTTCTGCTTAATAGACGGTGATTTTGGTCCAATTTAGCCACTTCGAAATGCCATCGCGAAAATGAAAATGGAAGCCGGTTTACTGGAGGAGCGAGGAGTGTCCCTGAGTCAGGTGTATCCGGCTTCTCTGCTGAACTATCTGAATGATCTTAAGACGCAAGGAAAAGAGGAGTTCGAGAAGACCTGCACAACGATGTCGGTGTTGCTGCAGCAGAATATGGCTCCATTGCCCATTGTAAGTTTGTTGTTTTCTAGTTGAAGTGTTGCTCATTTGTCTGACGGGCGATTTTACCACTATTTTCTTATTTCCTTCCAGATTGGGAAAGAAGGGGAGTTAAACTTTGAGGGGTCCGCATTTAACGGCTATTAGGGTTTTCAAGGAATTAACGGCATTTTCCATTAAAATCTGGCTTAACGAGAATTAACGGTTTTTCAGAAGTTCTTGTCGTAATTTCTTTTATTAGGGTAATTTTTTTATTCATTTTAGTCTTCATTGGCCTTGTCCCTCTCGGTACTTCCAAATTGGAACGCACCTAAAAAACTAAAATTCGGCGAGAATCGTGGTTAACAATCAAGCTTACCACAGCCATAGCTGGCGGCAGGAAGTTGGTTCCCACTGTCCTCAGAAGGTTGTTGCTCATTTCCATTAGCCAGCTAGAGATAAATTTGTTGTTCTCCATATAGTAGTGTGTGGGGAGCTTTCCAGATAAAATACGATAACTTAGCAAAAATTGCTGAAGATAAATGGTGTTAGAATGAGGCAGGATGGGATCTATCCTAGTCCGGGGGGGGGGGCACATAACTAAAAAATAGGTAACAAAATAAGTTGAAACTTACCGAGCGGCTCCTAGAGGACGAAATGGAACTTAAAAGGGACTAAAAAGCGAACGAACAAACATAAAAATAAAAAATCGCCCTGGCTTACAACCGTCTCGGCGGGCAAAGAGCGACGGAATGGAGGCATGCCGCGTGCTGACCGCCGGCTGACATGTTAAAACCAGGGTCTACCATGGTGAGGAGGGCGCATGAAGCCGCATGCCGCGTGTTGACCGCCGCCTGACATGTTATAACCAGGATCTAACATGGTAAGGAGGACACACAACTTTGCCTGCTTACAACCGCAACAAATGTGTTTTTTCGTTTTTTTTCTTTGCGACTTTTCTTGTTTAGGTTTAGATGTTGTTCTGTAGGAGCCGCTCGGTAAGCCTCAAATGGATTCGTTACATATAATACTTTTTATTTATGTGCCCCCCCCCCCCCGGACTAGGATAGACCCGCAGGATGCTTTTAAGTATGAAAGGGAACGAACAGCCCTGTATGTGGCATCTTATGTCCCTCGTCCATGCCCTACCGTTCCGTTCGCTCATTTGATCGAGAGCCAGCGCATCTTGAGGCAGCTACTGGTGGTCTCGAACGAGCTCAAGAGAGGCGCGAGGTCGAGACCCACAGTTTTCACGTCGAATTGAACAATTTTCGAAGCAACATGGACTTTTCGAAATCAAAACGGACTTTTTTGTTTTTTGTTTGATTGCACGAAAAGCGCCACACAAAAAGAGTCGAGTATGTCGCTGTGTAAATCGAACTGATAGTGAAAATACTGCCTATATGAAGCTGTGAAGCGGTGATATAGGAGTTTTGCTTGATCGTCTTTGATTCGCCGTGCGTAATTCTGCAAAAATATAGTTTTCGCCATCAACCAAATAAAAATGGTCGAGTTCTAGACGAGAGCATGGCGCGATCTCTTATCACGACTCAACGAAAATTGCTGTTTTCTGCACTTTAAAACAAGTTTAATACCTATTTTGTGTTGATAGATAGATAATGCATTAAAATTCAGACGTGATATTCACTGTTTAGAGCATATTTCAGAAAATCATAATTTTCAAAGAAAGTCGGACTTTATTTTTGAATAGTTTAGCTTAGAAGACGCCCGCTTTGATTTGAAAGCCGTTCTGTTTGATTGCAAAAGCATTCAGTTTAACATGAAAGTTGTATGTAAAGGTTTTTCCCGACGTTTTTTTTTAATCATAGGAAACAACTGTGCCCAGGTAAATGCGTTTTCTAAAACGATAATTAAAAAATTTATTGGATAGAATTTAACTACCACCCCTGTTGCGCACCACATATCTCCCCTCTACAGTGGACCCCCTTTTCAGTTAAAAACGACATTTTTGAGTGTTAAGTAGAATACGCCGGAATGTTTTATCGAGAACTGCTGTAGCGTCTTGTGTTCGGAGGGCGGCTTGATTGGAAGGTGGCGGATTCACCTCGCACCTGGCGCAAAAGTTCTGGTGCCGGATTCATCAACGGCTTACAGCAATTTAACGGAGAAAATACAGCAGAAATTCCTGATAGCGTGGTTTATCAACAAGCCTTGGGGAATGTTTTACCACGCTATCAGGGATTTCGGCTATATTTTCTCCCTTAAATTGATGTAAGTCGTTGATGAAGCCGATCCCTGAATTGCAGCGAACATCGTAAGCCCTTATGACAGCTGCGATAGGCTTGTACAAGACTATTTTCTGCGGATCAGCGCAGACTGTTCATCTCTGCAGGTGCCTGTTGAGCGTGTGCCGTATTCGTCACCGCCTCGTGACTGGCAACCGTTTCTCGAACGCATGAAGGATCGGGTATCGCGGCGAGATCGTCGAGACATGGAGACGATGAGGGACCCCGAGGCAGAGTTGGCGAAAATGAGAATAACACCTCAGAGGACGCAATTACATGTAAGTGTCTTTCTTCTCTGTGGGACGTCCCTTACTGTTTGGCCTGAATGAGAGTTACTGAATGTCCTTCATTGATAAGAACACGCTTGTCATTCATTTTCCCCGTTCAGATCCATCTATGTGAGCCACGAGTGCGTGCTCCGGCTGGTTGCCGATTCAGGAATCCATTCATTGTACCAGCACTGGAAATGGTTGAGCAATTGCCGAGGTGGAGTTCAAGTTCATTCATTCTATTTTTTCCATTTCATGGGTAGCGTATCCAGTTTGATTATGTTGAAAAGTTGGAGGAAGTGACGTACATTTGGATTTCAATGTATATTGTGCTACACGAGGTTTTCATTTGACTCTTTACTTAACAGGGCGTGACGTTTCGTCTTGGCGTCTTCAGAAGCCTGATCGTGGTGGACACGTTTGCCTGTACCGGCGCTCTACTCGAACAAGAGCCTTAACTTTCCTTTCGATCTACATCAACCATCATAACAAGGGTACAAATCAAGGAAGCGAACCCACCAGTTGCACCCACCATAATTGCTGATTCGCCCTCGATAGGTGTCCGGTAAAGGTGAATGAGGCGCACTATGTACCGCTGTTGCCGACCGATGGTTCTACAGCTCACAATGAGGCACAAACGGCAGGAAGTCGCTCGTAAGGCCTCGTGCATACTTCCCGTCGCCGCGATGGAATCGCGGCGATGAGCTTTGCAGAGCGACGCGAAAGAATTTGAATTTCTCTGTGCTGGTCGCATCGCCCATCGCTCTGCAAGGGAGCGCGACGGCGATCCATCCAGGACCAACGTTAAACTCCGCGCGCGGCGCGAAAAAGTATGCCATGCCCGCGATGGGCGCGGGAAGCCATCGCGCATGCCAAGCGCCACTGTTGCGGCGGCCGCGGCAAAGTTTTCTTTGACTATTCGGCCGCGTGCGACGGAATGGCCATGAACTGAGCGCCGCGATGGCATCGCAGCGATGGAAGTATGCCCCCGGCCTAACAGAAAAGCACCCATTTCGACTGTTCATCATTGTATTTCTTGTCACAGTCCAGAACACGTCTAACGCTTTTCTCGCAGAAATACTTCCCTTAATGGTCAGAATTGTGAATTTCACCTAGTAATCGTTACCTTTATGTGCGTTAATCCTATGGTTTCCGAGTGGTTTCCGCGTAAGGTAGCACGTATCCGGCAAACAACGTGGATCGCAATCCAACCCACTTGGAAAACATAGGGTAACGGCGACGATTACCAGCTGGACTTCGTGATTTTGGCCATTGATGGAGATATTTTCGCGAGGGAAGCGTTAGAGGCACTCTTGAATCCTCACAAGAAATCCAGCGGTGGACAATCTAAATGGGTGTCTTTCTGCTACGAGTGACTTTTCTGCCGTTTGTATCTCTTTGTGAACTGTAGAATGACCGATCGGCGACATTGGTGCAGGGTGTGCCTCATTCACCTTCACTGGTCATCTATCGAAGGCGAATCAGACCTTGTGGTGGGTGCATATGGTGGGTTCGTTTTCTCGATTTGTAGTCTTGCTGTGAGGGCTGGTGTAGGTCGAAAGGACAGTTAAGGCTCTTGTTGGAGTAGAGCGCCAGTAGAGTTTAACTTATGCACCACGATCAAGCCTCTGAAGAAGCAGTACGCAACGTCAGGCCCTGTTAGGGTAAAAATCAACCTGAAACCTTGTGTGGTACAATAAATATTGATGAGGAGCAGCTTACAACTCCGAGTTTTGAAAGAGAGAAGCTGAAGGTACAGTGAAATGTTCCTAGAGACATTTTGACAACAGAAGTCAGTCTTTAATTAATGCTTTCAATTCTCCTAGTAGACAGCAGACATCGTTCTTATGTGACGAAGATTTTGTTCCACCAATGTTTTTTATGGGCGCGTAGAGCGCAGTCGGAGGAGGCGCCGGCTGTCGCCTGCACCCGATACCAGGTTCCTGGTTCGGATTTTCCGCCCAGGCCAACCAAGGCTTCCATCCCTCCGGGGTTGGTGGATTGGTACCAGACGTGTCTGGGAAGGATAAAGCGCTGACTTGTTCATCGGCTGGCCACCGCAAGTCATTGTATGGCCAAATACGCATTCAACTCGCCTCCACGAGATCCCGTAGAGTAGAATGCGTGGCGCATCCCAAAAGGGATTGAATAACGCCGCCCTTTATCCTTTTAATGTTTTTTTGATAGACGGCTGACGTGCTGCCATTTCCGGGCATTGGTCATTCGATAGCTGTCCTTGTCAGCAGCGTTCGTTGTCATCAATCAGATCTACACGATGCGAACTGATTGATCACACGACGATAAGGGAATGATGGGAAGTGTAACGGACAGATTTCAACGAAAAACGCGTACATTTGGTGCCGCTGAGTGTCTAAATATGGAGCGGAGTTCATTCGTCTGCGGTTTTTGTTGCCGAAGGTGTTTCCGCTGTAGGTCTCTTTCTTGGGGTTGTTTCTGGTGGGGTTTCGCCGTAGCATTCTTGGTCTGCTGAAATTCAGTTGAATCACTTCCACACGATGTCCTGGCTCACCAATAAGCAGCAACAAGCAAAGACCATTTGCTTATTTACATCAGCACATCGTGTCTGCGATAGGTTTCATGAATGATAGGATCCTTTGTGGAATTCTTTGGATTCAAATCAGTTTCTTAAAGCCTCAATTGGCTAGTACCGAGGATGTAAGCCGTTACAACGATGTTTCGTTGCGATCAAAACTTCTAGCGCCAGGCGGGACTCGAACCCACACCTCCCTCTGACCGGGCGGGAATGCTCTACGCCATTACACCACCGGCGCCGTTTGATCGAACGCAATATCCACACCTCGTGGGACCGATCAGCACTCACCCGTGTATCGGGATGAGGCTACCAGCCAATTGAGGCTTAAAGAAACTGATTTGAATCATTTCTATCTAGACCTACAGCTTAACTGGTTCCATGCTGATATCAGCGGCCGGCTCATCCCGATATACGGGTGAGTGCTGATGGGTCCCACGAGGTGTGGATGTTGCGTTCGATCAAACGGCGCCGGTGGCGTAATGACGTAGAGCATTCCCGCCCGGTCAGAGGGAGGTGCGGGTTCGAGTCCCTCCTGGCGCTAGAAGTTTTGATCGCAACAAAACATCTTCTGATTCATTTCCAGAATGAGAATTTCTGTAAGTAGAGAAGTTTCCACGGGCGCGTTTTGCGTACTCGGGGAGATCCCGGCTGTGCGTGCACTCCATGATACCAGAAAGGGTTTATCCGATCATTACTCTAAAGCACTCTTAATAGGTGATGTGTTCCAGGTTACGCGCCAATCTCGATATGACTTTACGAGACAGTCCGATTGCCGTTCTGGATGGAGGTCCTCCTGGAGTTGATTTGAAGTTGCATAATTCAGGTGCGCAAGTTTCTTTTTCGCTTCCTATTTTTTTCAAACTGCCATTGCATGAAAAATTTTAAGTTTATTCCGCTATTCAGTAACCCGCAAATACACATGTTAGAATGAGAAAACTAGTAGCAGCCTGGGCGGCAAAAAAAGGTGGCAGAGAGCTCTCAATCTCTAGTCTTTGGTCGGGGGAGGGGGGGGGGGGGCGGTATTTTTCTGTGCTAAACTCCATATAAGGCAAGAAGTTACGATTAGGGCTTCATTTAAGGATGAGGATTATTGCTTTTCTGTTTCTTACCGAATTTGTCAACAAATGAAACGGTACTTATGAAGCAGAGGGCCCGTGGTGCCGTGGGGTTGCATGTTAACATGTTAACGCGGCAACCCCACGGCACCCGGGGACCGGTGCTTCGTAAGTACCGGCCCCGTGGTGCCGTGAGGTTGCCGCGTTAACATGTTTGCCGGCAACCCCACGGCACCACGGGCCCTTTGCTTCATAAGTACCAATGAAACTGTACCAAGGCAAAAATTGGGTGTACTAGAGAATGTAGGGTGGTAGAAGCATTCATAGTGACAGGGAACACACGGGTACATATAACAGAGTATCGCAATTCTTACGATTTCTTGAGAGATTACGCACGAAAGGCAGCTATCGATTACTGCAGCTTTTATTTTGGACGGGATTATCTAACTGTGAAATGCCTTCATTTTCCCGTGAAACCTAGAAGAGAGACCTCAGCCATGTGAATGAGCTTGAAATGCTGATTGCAAATATATAGACCAAGTTTGATAACTGGATCTCCTAAGCGAATTCTGGCCGGTCAAATTTCGCGTTGCTGACTTCATATCGCGAGCGTTTAACCCGACGAGCAGCTGTGGTGCGCTGGTAGTGTGCTCGCTTCGAGGACTAGGGGCGACTCGAACTGTGACCCCATGACTTCGAAGCGAGAACGCTACCGCTGCACCACTGTCGCTGCTGCAAGCGAGGCTAAACGCTCGCGACATGAAGTCGACAACGTGAACTTTGAACGCACAGGACTCGCTTAGGAGATCCATTTAGAAAACTTGGTGCATATATAATCAGCATTTCATGCTCTTTCTCATGGCTGAGGTCTCAATCTGAAGTTCCGTTGAAAGCTGAAGGGATTTCTTAGTTGGATACTCCCGTCCAAACTAGCAGCTGCAGTGGTCAATAGTCGCTTTTCGCGTGTAATCCTGGAGGAAATCGTGAGAATTGCGGCAGTCAGATATCTGCATCTATGTATTCTCTGTGGCTATAAACGCTTTTACCACCCTCTAAATTGTCTGATATACCCAGTTTTGCCGGTACAGTTTCGTTTGTTGAAAAATTCGGTAAGAAGCAGAAAAACAATCCTTTTCCTCCTTAGATGGAGCCCTAGTCGTTACTAAACTATAACTGGAATGCTGAAGGCATTTCCTCGTAAGCTACCACTGTCAAAAGTGACCACGATCCGGAGTTCCTTCACTTGCCCAGTATCTCCTAAAGGGATGGAACTCTAAGTCCGAGGCCAATGCGAAGGAGCGCGGATCTGATTGGCTGGCGCGATCTCGTACTGCCATACTGCCGAATAGTAGTGAAATTTCTATCTTCAACTGGAAGAAGTTGGGTTTGGGGTTTAAATCAAGGCAGTGAAGCAATTAAGACGGGTGGTTTAGAGGTTGTCTAGGGGATTTGTATTGGAGATTTAAGGGGAAATAATGATGGGAGTCAGTTTGACCAAGCCTTTTTGTTGGTCGGCTACGCTGTTCTGTAGCTTAAACTCGCAAAAAAGTCTGTAATTAGTCTATTGATGCGGAGGTTTCATTCACGATTTGCTCATTATTTAATCTCCGTCGTAATGTTTCCTGTTTGAGATGAGATTCATCAATTGCCGATCGCCCAAATGGGCAATTATGAGGAATACATCAAGGGACTAGCCGCTGTCGGTGGCGCCCCTCTGCGGCCGTTAGAGCCGACGCCGGTTCGAACGCACGCGTTCGGAAATCCCTTCAAGACTGATAAGAAGAGTCTTGCGATTGACGAGGTGAGGAGCGTTTCAGACCCATTTTTGACTCAAACCCAGACCTCTTTTGCAACTGTGCGCGTCTAAGGTCGGCGAAGGATTGGTGGGTGCGAATGCGGCCGTGCCGACGACGAAGGAATCGCGACGAGAACGCGTCAAAGGTGACGGCATTGGCCGACCGCCGAAGCGAAAACCGGGTCCTGTGCCACAGAACTGCTTGCAGCAGTGGAGGTATGCCTTCCGTTGCAGTTTCTCTAGAGAATTCTACCATTGTGGTGGTTGATGGTGGTTTAACGTACTCAACACAGGGAAAGGCGGCGAACACTCAGCGAAAGGTCATCTGTGGTGTCCGACCTGTCCTACATGTCGGATCTTGATCTCGAAATGCCGAGCACGAGCAGCGGTGACTCGCTGGAGGAGGCGGCGGCTGTGAATGACGTGACGAACGGCATAGACAGTACCTCTCTGGTTGGTTGGACTTCGTTCTAGACAGTCGTCGATCGATACGGCATCGAAAAGTCGGTCCTTGTCTGAATAGGTCGAGCTGGCGGGACTGGAACCAGAAGCGGAGAGTGCGGACGAAGAAGAAGTGGAAGAAGAAGAGGTCGTGCCACCGCCAAAACGACGGAAAACAGAACGGTTATCGGGCGAGCAGATGCTGGAGCGAAAGCTACGGATAGCGGAGATCATTCGGCGGCACGCGAACAGTACGCTATTTTAAGGTTTTCGATGATTTTCGGGGGCGAATATCGATACGGTAAAGTCTGGAGCACATAGCGACTGACGAGGGCATGTGTTGCTAATTTTATTCTTCAAGTGGACTTCGCAGAAGCGATGGTTTCACTGGAATGCTATGTCGGCGACTCCAACACAGATTGCTCAGGTCCTCTTTTGTTTGAAACAGAGGAATTGTACCTGATCTTTATGAAAAAAGTCTATACAATGGGAAAATTGCATAAATTATGTTGAAATTAGGGCAAAATTCGCCATTGTCTTTCATATTTACCAGGAAAGGGTCTCAGGAAACCGAGATCAAGGGGCTTTCATGTGGGCGGCACCTTTTTCTGGCCTCGCGATATCCTTAGACTGTAAGAAAAATCGCCCAATATGGCTATCAACTCGTCCGTACCTTACGGAATTCAGTTCCTGTTGATTTCTAGCCATTTCTCTGACAAGGGAAGGGTCTGGGGTGCATGTCTCAACGGGTAAGCGTGTCGTATAGGAGGAATTCCCACCCCTCAATTAATATAAAAATGTGTTTATTTTTTGCCAAGTCGTCAAACTCAAGGAGTAGGGAGTCCTTAAAGTTACAATGGAATCAGCGCCTCACGAGTGCTGTGGGTCTCTTGCACACTCGCGTTGCTTCTGCGGGTAAGCGACTCAGAGCGCAGTGGATAGTGACGCTGCTTCATGCGAGTGAGATCTGGGGTTCGATTCTTCTGCGCTGCTGCATTTTTGCATTTAAACTGATTGGTTGAGATCTGAAGGATCCTGACTTCTATGCGATCTTCAGATGTTTTCTATGCATTTTTCCAGCTGTATGCTATGGAGAGTACCTTTCCTGTGGCTTGTTTACTACTGACCGGTTTTTTAAACAAAAGGCAATGAGAAAGCTTTTCAACATAATGATGTATAAACGTTCAACACCAGTGATACACAGACACAATGTGCATGAAACAGAAGCACTGACAGTGTACAAAAGCTACAGGCTCCTCACAGTAGGGAAGCTTTTGGGGAGCAAAGCTTGTAGCCTTTATACGCTGTCCCTATTGTGACCAGTGCTTCTGTTTCATGCACTCTATGCCTGTGTATCACTGGTGTTGAACGTTTATACATCATTATGTTGAATAGCTTTCTCATTGCCGTTTGTTTAAAAAACCGGTCAGTAATAAACAAGTCGCAAGAAAGTTACTCTCCACAACATGCAGCTGGAAAATTGCGCAAAAAATCTCTGAAAATGGTATAGACGTCAGAATCCTTCAAATCTCAACCAATCAGTTGAAATGCAAACACACGGCAGCGTAGTGGAATCGAACCCCAGATCTCCCTCGCATAAAGCAACGTCATCGGCTCTGAGCGCAGCTATCCACTGCGCTCAAAGCCACTTGCCCGCAGAAGCATCGCAGGCGTGTAAGAGACCCGTAGTGCTGGTGAGGCGCAGATTCCATTGTAACTTCAATCACCCCTACTCTTTGAGCTTAACGACTTGGCAAAAAATAAACACATTTTTATATTAATTGAGAGGTCGCGATTCTTCCTATATGACTCGCTCTCTCCGTTCAGAGATACGCTTCAGACCCTTCCCTTGTCAGATATACGTCACCATGTTCCGGTTTTTTGTTGTTGTTGAGATACGTGGACAAGGATAGTGTAGAGCGAGATTGCCTTGTTTTTCGAAATGGTATTTCTCAACTATATCTAGGCTCTAAGGCTCCGTTTATGCTCCATTTGCAACACGATGCGTCATAGTGAGAGCTACCAATATCGATTAAACCGCGCGGCCTAATCGATATTGGTAATTCGCATTCTGACACTCCGTGTGGCGAACGGAGTATAAACCTGGCTGAGTCTTATTCAGAATTTGAAAAGACGATGTAGCGAAATAACTGAGATGCTGACACTATTTGGCGTTGACATAGTAGTGCTTCGTTTCAGACGGTACCGTGTGGACAGATTTGTGTCGCGAGACGTCGGCGAACGGTTCGCTGTTGGATCAGCTGGATCTGGCCGATTTTGCGTTGCGTGACTCGCGTCGCTTCAAGCGACGAACGCTCGCAGATCAGCTGACGGCCGAGATGCAGCGGATACGTAAGCTTCTCGCAATGTGACGACACGCTCGCTCCGTCCGTCCTAGCCGTCTTTCGTCGCGCCACACACACACACTACGGGTTTTCCTCGGCGTCTGTATATTTTCTCCATAACGGGCATTTGCTACATGCTTGTGATCTCTGAAGGTCAGAGCGTTTACACGGTACGTTTTCGCTACGGATTTTAGGGCGCTATCGCACTCGGGGGCGGGGTGAGAAGGTTTAGGTTTGATGTTTTTTATGACTGCAGGCGTCATGTGCTCACAACCGGCTGATTTCTATTTCCTCTTTTATACTTCTGCCGTCGGAGTATAAACGGGCCTATGAACCCCATTGATCTAAAAATCGAGCGCTGAATCGAAATCGAGCTATAGTCCTTCAATATTTTTCCGTGGCGTCCGCGCGAAATTGATGGCCGCTGTTCCAAAACATGTGACCAAAACCATTTGATCCACATGAGCTGCGAATATGTCGAAATATAATGAACCAATACCGATCAATAATCCATCCCTACGCTCGTTTGTATTGATGGCCGCTGGGTGGGTTTCAAAACATAAGCGCAATCGAGCGAATCAATATCGACATTCGTCTGTGTTTGTGTGAACCTCATAGAAGGTAATGAAATCGGGTGATCAATCATGATCGGTTGATAACTCCATCAAAAGTTTGTACGTGTGTCCGCTCAAAATAAATTGCCGCTGAATGTTCTCCAGAACATGTGACCAGATTTCACTGGTCGACATAGAAAGTTCACTTACATGAGCCTCGTAACAACTTAGGATTGATTTACCAATCGATATCGATCAATACTGTCGATAATTGCCCACAGTAAAGTTAATTGCTTGAATATCATGGCCGCTGGATAAGTTGCATAAAAACCTGTGTAAATCGATGGATCCTTCAAAGTCGATGATATTATTGAACAATGGCTAATTGCGAAGGAAACGTTAAACATAGAACGAGACATCTCCTTTACGCGATATCGCCAAATCCGTTCGTTTTATTCTATGTTCAACAAATCTTTCACAATTAGCCGTTGTTCAATAATATCATCGATTTTGAAGGATCGATTTTCGCTGGTTTTTATGAAACTTATCCAACGGCCACTATATATTCGTGCAATCTCCATTACTTTTGGCAATTATAGATACTATCGATCGATATTGATTAGTACGTAGATCTCAAATTGTTTCGAGGTTTATGCAAGCGAAATGTCTATGTCCACCAGTGGAATTTGGTTACATGTTTTGGAGAACATTCTGTGGTGGTTGTTTTGAGCGGACACACGCACAAAATTGGAGGAGTTATCGACTGATCGTGATTGGCCACCAGATTTCTAACTTGCTGGGAGATTCACACAAACACAGACGAAATGTCGATATTGGTCAGCTTGAATGCGCTTACGTTTTCGAACGCATTCAGCAGCTATTTATTTTGAGTGGAGATTCGGACATGCATAGGGATGGATTATTGATCATTATTGATCGATATTGGCTAGTCAATCGACTTTGAGATATTCGAAGCTCATATCAATCAAACGATTTTGGTCACATACTCGTTCAGCGGCCATCAATTTAGCGCGGACGCTACACAAAAAGGTGGAAGGATTGTGGCTTGTTATCGATTGGGTATTCGTTTTTTAGATTGACAAAGTTCATAGGCCCCGTTTATACTCCGACGCCGACCGGCGCCAAGCCATGTATGGTGGCCATATTCGCCATCACCTCGCACAGCATCGGAAGTATAAACGAGATCATAGAAGTCAGCCGCAGGTACATGACGGGAATCTGTTTAGATGTTTTGGAGAACATTCAGCGTTGAAAAGCAGGGAAAATAAGTGGTAAAGGTATGCCATGGTAATAAATACAATGACAAGGTGTAATAAGCCACGTATAGAACAGTTTACTCCAGCCGTCCCGCTTTGCTCCCGAGTTCGATAGCGTCGATTTAGGAGTTTAGAGGAGTTGGCGTCGCTCGATGATGAGCTCCTCGAAGACTGCTGATGTTTCAGTTCTGTAAATGCAGTGGTTTTATTCGTACAGGCGGCGTCTGTCTCCAACGTTGAGCGTCGGATCTTCTCCGCTGTCTGTGAAAGTCATCTCCTGTGCGCTGAGTGACAAGTTAGCGAAGCTAGACGGCAGCAGCTTCTCCGCGGCGCGAACGCTCGGCGATGTGGTTGTCCGCGTCGAGGCTGGCTCGCGCCAAGTCTCGAGCGAGGCTACACGTCGGGTTGTTCGGCTGGAGCCATCACAGTCCCGCCACGCCGTTTGCTCGTCTACGTTCAGCTTTCGTTCTACATTTTGTCAGAAAATTTCGCACGGGCGCCTGAGCGGGGATTCCGATTTTCACGTGAGACACACGGTGTTCAGTGACGATGATGGCCTTTTCCTTTCCGTTGACTCCACACGCACTATCGGGTACCCTGCCACTTTCGACGTCATTCCTCGTTTCAAAACAGTGATATCAATGCGTTTGTTTGCGTTTTGTTTTTCCAGCTAGAGCTCTATGTAGATGCTGGCGCCATAGCAGTGCTCGCATCGATCCTGTAGTCGAGAGGTTGTTGTCTTTCCGGGCAGAGAACTATGTAGGCAGTCGGAGCTAGAGTGCAGTTTGGTTTCCGCAGTGCTGCTATATGCTGATGGCACTGAATATTGATATTTTCCGGCTTTTTCAGTTGTGCTTAGTTTTTCTCGTTTTTAGAGACAAATATGTGTACACATTTCATATTCCCTGAATAAATTATGCGATATATTTTGGCGGATTTTTATATTTAGATAGAATGATTGATAGATTCCGACTCGGATTTTGTTGTGCACTTTTTGACTAGCTGTAGTATTTAAGGGCAGCGTCTACGACTAAAGCCATTGTCAAGTCTTCTTCTTCTCCGTTTGAATAAGCGAAACCCATGGAAACGGCCTTTATCTCGTTAAGCTGGAGGTGTCTGTTTCTTTCTGCCCTGGGACGGTTAAACCGCTATTGCGCCGTCGAGAGGCGCGTTGTCACCGACCGAATAAGGGCCTGTTCATACTTCGCGACGGGAGCGACGGGAGCGATTGGTCGGCCAGCCAAATCATACGTATCGATTTTTACTGGGCGATCGCTCGGCGAAAATCGATACGTATGATTTGGCTGGCCGACCAATCTCTTCCGTCGCTCCTGTCGCGAAGTATGAACAGGCCCTAAGGCCTCGTTTATACTTCAACGCCGAGCGACGCGACGTCACGTATGATGGCCATATTGATTGAGGGACGTGATCGATCAATTTGGCCACTTTACATGCCGTCGCGTCGCTCGGCGTCGGAAGTATAAACGGGGTCTAAGGCTCCTATGGGGATTCGCGTTCAAATTTCCAAAAGTGGCGACGAATTGTATGACAAAGTGGACGAGTTTTCCATACAGACTGGGGTGAGGCCGTCGTTGCGGGACCAGAAGAACGGTCCATGCACTTCGATCACATGATGAGGAGGTTGCTGACGATGGTTGTCGATCGTTTTCGCTTATCCTCAACTTCTAGGCGATTTTTGTGTTTGTTGACAATTCTACTTCCAAGCTTTTCTACGGGGTTTCCCTGTTTCTTGACTTTTCACTCGCATTTTTCGTGTTTCTCGAACGCAATTATGTGAACTAATAGGTCAGCAACTACGAAAAACACGGTTGAAAGGCAAAAACCACTAAAAAATACTCAATAAACGAGAAATCGCAAACACGCTTCTTCTTTCCTTTTCTGGTCGGTTTGTGTTTGCTGACAGTTTGCGAATGAAAGTTGGCAGTGGACAACTTGCGGCAAACTGTCAACAGACACCAGAAACGACCAGAAAAGAAAAGAAGAAAAGCGAGTTCTTGCGATTTCACGTTTGTTTAGTATTTTCTAGTGGTTTTTGCTTTTCAGTTGTGTTTTTCGTAGTTGCCGACCTATTACTTCACATAATTGCGTTCGAGAAACACGAAAAATGCGCGTGAAGTCAAGGAACATGGAAACTCCGCAGAGAAAGCTGAAAGTAGAACTGTCAACGAACACAAAAATGGCCTAGAAATTGAGGACAAGCGAAGAATGGTAGATGAACATCACCAGCAGCCTCCTGTTCCTGTGATTGAAGTGGGTGAAGCGTTCTTCTGATCGGACAACGGTCACCTGTGTTTCTACGAAGAATCCGTATACGTTCGCGGACAACCCGTCACTATCCTTCCACCAGACGCAGTGGGAGGCTTTCCTTTGAGGCTCCCGCTCCGTCTGGTGGAAGGATAGTGACGTCCGCGGCAGATTTTTCCGTCGAAGTGGTTTCCATGGACCTATGCGTGGGTTTACTTTGACGCTACAGAACACAAGCGTCGGATGAAGACGTTGACCCGATGGTGGTTTTGTTGTGCGCTGCCTTCAGAAGTTAGAATAAGATTCACTGGAGTTCCGTGACAGGCTGACGACTGAACAGAGGATTTCAGTGGCTCCACTGGGAATTCCACGCAGGTATGTTTCGTTGTCTTCTCAGATTATCCACTCGATTTGTTGTGTAGGAGTTGTTGATTAAATAAAGTGTTGATTTATCGGTCATTCTGCTGCTGTTTCCGTTGTATAACATTGCCTAAGGCGTTCAAAGTGTTAAGATCTGCTTGTTTTCAGGAATACGGTGGCTTCGACGGAGTTTCCGTGCCAGGATGATGGCTGTGTCACTGTTTGGACTGAGAGAAGCCAGACCGCTATCGTTGTTCTAGAGTGTGATTGAGCTTCACTCAACAAATCCTGAGCTGTCTCGTCGGAAGTGCTTATATTTCTCTGTACATCGAAGTAATGACGCGTGTAGCGCAGTCGGAGGAGGCGGCGGCTGTCGCCTGCACCCGATAGCAGGTGCCTGGTTCGCATTTCCCGCCCAGGACAACCAAACCTTCCATCCCTCCGAAGTCGGTGAATTGGTACCAGACTTGTCTGGGAAGGATGGAGCGCTGACTTGTTCATCGGCCATCGCAAGCCGTTGTATGACCGAATACGCATTCAAATCGCCTCCACGATGTCCCGTAGAGGTAGAGTGCGTGGCGCATCCCAGAAGGGGTTGTGTAACGCCGTCCTTTATCCTTATCCTTGTATCAAACTAAGGTGCAATCCCAATAGGGAAGGGTGGGGTCCACCTTATAACGGGACGTGCGTTCTAGCCCACGTCTTCCGGCATGTCCACCTCAAATTCCAGGCTTTCCCGGGAGTCTCCCGGTGGCTGTCCTACGTTGTACATTATGCTACATGCGTTTTCTATTCAACTAATGTTTAAATGTGTGTATAAGAGTGACCTTCCCCCCCCCCCTCCCCATTGGGATTACCAGGAAAAATAGTGGACTTCTTTGGTATCAGATTATTCGAGGAGATCAACCTTATGGTGCTGTCGTAATCCACCGCTTATTGTACGTTCTGCTGCTTTCTTTACCGTACAAGTACCATATTAGGGTGTCCGGGAAGTTCTGAGAATTTTTGGTCGAATTACTCAAAACGCCCAAATAAAGCGAACGATCAGCAATCGAGATAGTGGCTCTCCTTTGTCACGACGTCTCTCCATCGATCGTTGGGCAGAGAAGCTACATGTTCGTCATCTGCAAGCTTGACGTCGTGGGGCCGGATTCAACAACCGCTTACTGCCCTCTAAGCCTTGGTTTATACTTGCGTCGTCACGCGGCGCGGCACCATGATCGCCATAGATATCGATTTTTTGCGCCGTCCGGTCGATATCTATCCCGACCATGGTGCCGCGCCGCGCAGCGACAGAAGTATAAACTGGGGCTAACGGTGACAATACCGCCAAACCTGATGCTGATGAATGTCGTATGAGGGGTATTTGGCGATATTTTCACCGTTGGAGGGTTGTAAGCGATTGATGAGCCTGGTCTCTGGCGATTATGGAATTCAGTACTGCTAAATGCGCAATAGATATCAAGGACTGAGGCCAGGAAACCATATACAGTACCGCTTATGTTTTTGGTTTTTGGGCAAATAGACGCAATTAAAAAGCGCAGTTCTCTGCGTTTTCCCATAACTCCTTTCAAAAGGGCTTATTCGAAAATAAATGTAACGTTTCGGATCCAGTGTGGTTGATCTATGCAATGATATAGGTTTCATCCAGGGACCGTATCAGCTATTCTCGCCCGACTCGTGGATGGTACTTGGCTCAAGAAAGCCGGGTACCATCCCCGAGTTTTGACAACGCTCCCCACACCACCTAAGGGCCGGTTCATACTTCGCGACGGGAGCAACGGCAGAGGCGCCAGCGACAGGGCGAAGGATACGTATCGATCAGTGTCGAACTATCCTTGGGAAAAATCAATAGGTATGCTTTGCCTTGTCGCTCCTG
The DNA here is from genome assembly GCA_947359475.1 of Heligmosomoides polygyrus bakeri. Taxonomy (NCBI): domain Eukaryota; kingdom Metazoa; phylum Nematoda; class Chromadorea; order Rhabditida; family Heligmosomidae; genus Heligmosomoides; species Heligmosomoides polygyrus. The sequence continues at coordinate 100,742,394 of OX375869.1, forward strand.
TTGCTGCCGTCGCTCCCGTCCCGGAGTATGAACAGGCCCTAGCGCGCGAAGGTATGAAGAGGCGACAGCAGCGACTGGAGCAACTAGAGCGACAGCGCCGGCGCTCGAGAATGAACACTTTTCGGCGGCGCGCGATCGATTTGCATGTTTTGCACAGGCGACGGGAGCGACGAGAGCGCAGCGCGTGGAAGTATGAACAGCAGCGACCGGAGCGACAGCGCCGGCGCTCGAGTATGAACACTTTTACGCGACGCGCGATCGGTTTTAATCGATGTGCATGTTTTGCACGGGCGACGAGTCGCTCTTGTCGCGAAGTATGAACAGGCCCTTATGCACATCTCCGGAGCGTCTCACATTGGGATGGCAGAGTAGGGTTTGAAGCAGAGGATTCCTTCTGGAGTACTACTATCGCGGCCGTGAGCTGCTCATAACTAGCGAATGAATTGAATGATTCTGCTGGAAAGATCGCCCACATTGGGATCGGATGGTGACTTTTGTTTTTTGATTCGGTCCTTTAAAGGGAGTGGTGGGAAAACGACGAAAACGGCAGTTTTTTGCACCCATTCCGCCCAAAATCCAGAAGACAGGAGTAGTATTGTAGCCTCTGCAGCTCGTCCACTGAATTCTTCGCCTGATGGGGTCGGGAGTTGTTCGTAAAGATTAGCAACGTGCCCCGGAACTGGTGCGAAACCGGGGGTCGAGACGCGATCTCTCACAGTTGTCCGCAGATTTGCCCTCGGAAAGGATCCTACTATATATTAGGGTGGGCCGAAAGTAATGACAAATTCAACAAATTTTTTCATCTCTTTATAACCCAATTGCAACTCAACGGCGCTGAGGAATGTATTCGCCATTAAGGTCGATGACCTCGCTGCCATCGATCAGCCGACTTCCTGATTCCATCCTTCCAGAACTGCTTAGGCCTGGTGGTGGTCCACTGCTCGTCAAGGTTGTCGAGCTCTGCCTGGGTCCTTGTGTCCCCTTCCGACCATTAAGTCCTATAGGCTCAAGAAGTAGTGGTAGTCGCATGGAGAGATGTCCGGCGAATACGATGGGTGAGGCATGTGAACGTAGCCCGTGGTTACTCAAAAGCCAGGTGCTAATCGCCGTGATCATCTCGCCTAACGAAGGTCGGTAACGGGTCAGCAGGCCCCACCCAAACTCGCTGCTTGGCAGGGTTAAGGTAGAAGACGCACTTCGCATCTTGCGTGACTATTGAGTCCAGGCTGCTCGGGGTTGGGAATTGGGCGAGACCATTTTGCAACAAGTAGTGGCTAACATCTAGGATCTGCTGGGTACTTTACTGGCATCAAGCCGTTTCCACTTCCGTACGTTCATCGTAGACATTCTCTCCGGACCGTCCAGTAACGCCATTGGCTTGTGATGCGCAGTACTTCTGCCCTCAGGTTGCTCCTCTGCAACCGTTTTCATGCCCAACAGCCTTACCTGATATCGTTCTCCGAATCCGGACGCCAGGTTCGCCCTCACTCGTTTCTTCTTAGAGCGAATTGATGTCCGCCTTTACTGGTCTTCTCCCCCCCCCCCCCCTTCCTAGTTCCAATTCCTGGCCCACTTTCTTGTTTCCATTATTACTTACTCCCTTACTGGTCTCTTCTTGCTGGTTTCCACGTTCTCGTCCCTCCACCAGGTTCTTCCCTTCCTTCCTGGAAGCTCTCCTGGCCAACCATAGAGGTTCCCTTACTGCCCTTCTCCACCCCTTCCCCTTAATGGTCCTTCCATGCTCACGGCAGACGTCGGTGACACGTATTCCGAATCGGGACGCTCAGAAACGGGCGCAGTTGCCGCTGTGTCAAGCAGAAGGAGGCTGCGCTTCCTCTTCCTCGTTCCTGCGGCTGCAACATGCCATGTTGACCGGCAAGCGTTGCCCGCGCGAGGTACGCAGAGGCGTATCTCACGCAGGTTTGATCACTCAAACGTCGTCGAAGGCTATCTCAATTATAAAGTGGTAGATAGATAGATATGGGCGCGTGTAGCGCAGTCGGAGGAGGCGCGACTGTCGCGTGCACCCGATACCTGGTTCCTGGTTCGGATTTCCCGCCCAGACCAACCAAGCCTTCCATCCCTCCGAGGTCGGTGAATTGGTACCAGGTATGTCTGAGAAGGATAAAGCGCTGACTTGTTCATCGGCTGGTCACCGCAAGTCATTGTATGGCCAAACACGCATTCATGTCGCCTCCACGACATCCCGTAGAAGTAGAATGCGCTGGCGCATCCCAGAAGAGATTGAGTAACGCCGTCCTTTATCCTTTCTACCTATTCAAATAGGCGAAGAGGACGTAAACACTGGCTTATAGTTGCGGCGCTGGGCGGCACGGCACCATACATAGTCGGAGTGGATATCGACCGGGCCGCGCGAAAAATCGATATCCACGGTGACCATCACGCCGCGCCGCGTGGCGGTGCAAGTGTAAACCAGGCCTTATTGTAAACACACGTATCATACTATTCGTCGCGAGGGAAAAACGATGTGGATACTGTAGGCCACCTGTTTCGACTTGTCCTCGTGACGACGATGGTCCGAATTTGTCGCCGGCTCACCTTGTCGAACACCTTCCAGTGTTGAAATAGTTGTACGCTTTCCTTCATCTATTTCGCTGCGATGCCTGCGAAGTTCGCTGGGCATTATATTAGAGCGACCCAGAATTTTCTGGGCAATCTGAAGCATGAGTGTTTGGCGCGTTACAACGTCTTTAAACAAGATCTAAACGGGATGTTCTCTTGGCGCAACAAGGCGATTCGAATGTACAGGGTGTCTCAAAGGATGCATACACTGTTTGAAAGGTGATAACTTTCTCCATAGTAGAGATACTGAAGAAATTAAGGGCTCATATGAAAGCTTACTTACTTTACTTTGATACATTGATGCTCCTTTTGTCGGCTGGAGGTCTTCTCAGCGGGGACCGCAACTCTTCCAGACCGCTCGATCTCTGGCTGCTTGCATCCAGTGAGGCAGACTCCGCTCTCTGAAAGATTTTGAGAATGAGTCTGCCCATCGCGTTGGCGGTCGTCCCAGTGGTCTCTTATGGTCTCTCGGGAGCCATTCTGTGACACGGAGACTCCAGCTATCGTCCTTTCGTCGAAGCAGGTGTCCGGCCCAGCGATATTTGGACTTCTTCATGTACTGCAGCGGGTCTGCTAATTGCAACTTCTCCCGTAGCTCCGAGCTTCGTAGGCCTTCTTGCCATTGCTGACGAAGGCTTGTCCTTAGAAGACATCTCTCCAGTGCACGATGCGTAGTTTGCATCGCTCTGGTGATTGTCTTGTTGTCGGGCCAGGTTTCCGTCGCGTAACACATCGCAGGCAGTACAGAGGCGTTGAATATCGAGGCCCTGAGGCCGGGATCCTTGACCTGATCGGTGACTTCGCGAATCGAACTGAAGGCTGCCCATGCTGCGCGTCTCCTGCGGGCGATTTCAGGAGCGAGGTCGTCATCCATGTTCAGCTCTCTTCCCAGATAGACGTAGGAGTCGACCTGTTGTAGAGCGACTCCATTTAACCTTACGAGTCCCGTGTCACACCACTGGTTGACCATAAACTGCGTTTTGGACATATTCATGTCCAATCCAATCTTCATACCTGCCATTTTACACTCGATTGATTGTGTTTCGCTTGAATACGTGTTATAATTTCTTCACAAAGTGGCCGTTTCGATTGATTTCTGCTTTTTCTTTCTGAGTTCAAAACTTAACTATACATTATAGCTTGCGAAAAATGGAGAGTATTCTAAAAAATTGCAGGTACTGTTGGAAAGGTTCTAACATTGCTGCAGATCAAGTTTTGAGGAAGTTTGAGACTCATATGCAAGCGACGGGTAACGAAAATTCTGTGGCCTGCAAACAGTCAAGATTGCGCCATGCACCTGCCTAAAACCTTGCATTTCAGACTCGATTGATTACGCATGGACTGAATGCTTATTATAAGCTTGCTACTACTTGACCAGATCAACCTGTGCTGTGCTTCTTTTACCCTTTAGAACTTGACAATCGCGTGAAAGACACGACACTTGCGAGTTTATTGATTGCAGATTTAAATGCGAGCAGTAGCCGCATTTTACAAGACGCATTCTGTAGACGAAAGCAGCAACATTTAAGCTGGATGGAGAGGTTAATTGGCATAACTGCAGCTACGGGACGACGGAAAACGTTTAAAGAAGCACAGCACAGTGACCAAGTAGCAATATGATTGTAACAAGCATTCAGCTCATGCACAATCAGTCGAGTCTGAAATGCAGGGTTTCAGGCGTGGGCATGGCGCAATCTTGACTGTTTGCACGCCACATGATTTTCGTTACCCCGCGCTTGCACATGAGTCTCAAACGTCCTCAAAACGTGACCAGCAGCAGTGTTAGAACCTTTCAAACAGTACGTTTATTTTTTAGAATACTCTCCACTTTCCGCAAGCAATAATGTGTAATTAAGTTTAGAACTCTAAAAGCACAGATCAATCGAAACGGCCACTTTGTGAAGAAACCTTGTGGCTATGCAGCGTTTAGAGGTCTTGCTCACTTTTTCATGAACAAACGATGCTCAACGTCAAGAAGCTCGGTGCGCAGTCGACGAATGGATAGGCAGCAGGCCGGCTTCTTTCTGGGAGAATGCAATCGATGCCTCCCACGTCATCTGAAGGTCTGTGTCCGTGCCAGGGGTAGTCGTTTTGGGGTCTGATCACTCGCGGCAGCCAATCATGTGCCCTGCTGATGCGGCAGAGCCGGCTCGTGATTGCTTGCCGCGGTCACGGTAGGAACAATGATGCGTTCCCGCACCCTCGCGTTGAGTCTTCGCGTCATGTACCGGTTAAAGTGTGACATCTGGAAGTCCCTTCCATCCAATTCTCTACTCGTTCTTTGTACCCGGCTGTTTTTCGTTGACAGTTTAGTTGTCAATTCACAATCCCTGAACGGAATACACGTGTGTACGAGACGGATGAGCTCTGGAATGAGATGACGTTTTTCGGTGGGTGAAGTAGCAATTCCCGTCCCACGCGCCGCTGTCGGCCGAAGCGTCCGTCCTCTTCACAAACGAAATGGATGACAGTGATTTCGACGACGAGAAAGGCGTCTTGAAGAACGATATTGGCGCTTGTTTCGGTGACGCTTCTCAAGTGTTCATTTCAAATGTTGCGCCGATGCCACTGTAGCTCGACGGAGGTTTTTGACGTCTTCCCTACGCCGACGTCATCCCATTTCTTCCGATCGAAAACGGAATTACGCTGGGAGCAGCAGTGCCTGTATTCGGTTGGCTGACGAGAGGAGAATGAGCTCAATTTAGTGCCTACGCTGTCCTGGCTCGTTGTCTGACTGTCTGTAAATCCGTCCGCGCAAAATTAATGACCGACAGCATAAAAACCGCCCGTCTAAGCGATCATCAGTGATCAAAGCGAATATGCTGGCTACTAGGTATACAACCACTATGTCTAATGCAGTCACTTCGTCTGTTTGTCAGTATGACTGTCCACGCAACAATTAATTACCGTTTGGACAGGCTTCACATCAAACATTCCATCTTTGTCGATAAGCTCGAATATGAGTTGATAGGTGGTCGACTCAGAAATGGTGCGATATCGACTAACGAGCAAAGGAGCTGATGCGTTTGTCTGCATGTCCGTCTGTGCAAAATTAATGGCCGTGGAAGCGTTCAAGAAAGATCAATAAATTTATAATTATCGGTGAACGAAAATGTGATGGCGGCTGGGTGATGACTTTTCAGGAAGGGAACAATATCTGTCGACGAATCAATACCGATCGATATTTGAGGATGAAAAGATGAAGGACGGACGGCATTACTCAGCAATTTCTTTTGGGAAGCGCCTCCTATTCTACTTGCACTTACAAATACACTTACAAATAAAATAAACGACTTACAAATAAAAGAGTTGATCCGTTAGTTCGTCTGTCCATCCGCTCAAAATTAATGGTCGTCGAACGGAATTCACAGCGTACAAGGAAGATCAATCGGTCCATAATTATCGACGGACGAAAATGCGATGGCGAGTGGATGAACTTCTCAGGAAAAGAATTGGTCAATCAATATCCATCGATAATATAGATTTCTTGAGCAAACTTCATCACCCAAATTTAGATCCATGTTAAGAAGCACGTTAATATTTATGAGGTGGGCAGCATTAAGGAAGTTAACAGTTTTCCAATTTCCAATCAATATCGATCAATATTGTCGATTTCGGCCAATTGGTTACCGTTTACAGTGGGGTCACGCAAAAACAACAGCCTGAGGGTGGGCATACCTTCAATCGATACCGATCAATGCTATTGATCTTTACCAAGAGTTTAGCATTTGCAGTGGTGCATGTCTGATAGTCGCCAGGTAACTGCACTCGCAACACCTGTAACCAATCAATATTGATCAAGTGCTACGACTCCCAGGGCGAAGCCCCAATTAGTAGACTGGATGGAGGTTGTACTGGCAGAAAAATAAATCATCACCATGCCAGCAAGATGGGTGTTCCAGCTGTTCAATGTACCATCTAGCGTGCCATTGATCGTCGAATCGCTTCGACAAACGCCTGCGTCGTGTTCATCTGTCTCTGTTGTGTGCCAGAGTAGCCCAGTGGATCGTGCCTACCTGATTCACATTCCTGTGGCGATCGAGCAGCGCTGACGTTTAGCCCCGCTTCTATCTTTTAAGGAAGATAGCTGACTCCGCAAAGTCCCCAATTACATTTGTAACCTAATTTTAATTTTCTAAATTTATTCTCCTCGGAATAGGGAAATAGACATTAGGCAGTCCCCAGGCTACAGCTTTCCGCCTTCATTTGAATGCGACCGTTCGATGTGCTGTGTTTCTCGTGCTGCTAATCCTGGGACTTAGAGAGGTCGGCAATGGAAGCATCAACGACGAAATCATTTCAATGGAATTACGTTCTCAGCAGTTCGGCGCGACCGGCTGCGGAAGCACATTGATTCCACTGGGCTACCGTCGACGACCTAGAGTATCATCCAAGTCTTCTTAGTGACAAATGTATAAAGTAGCTAGCAACTTGAGAGTGCTTAACAACTATAAACAACGAAAGCAAAATCGTGCTGTGAAAGGACGACCGTCTGTGCGTCTGTTCGTGCACACGAGCAATAATAATGACCGCTCGAAGGCTTCGCAGTGCTTCGATCGGCATAGTGGACCGAATAGTGTGTTGTGGTTTCAAATCTTAAGTTGGGAAGGACAATGACCTGCAGACCGGCTTCATTGCAAATAAAAACCTGTCCACCAATCAATAACAATCGATAATATCGATTTTTTAGCTTTTCAGAGGACGGATTTGAAATGAAATCAATAAATTCTTTCTGATCAGACCTGTCAAACGTGAAAAACTTGTTAAAGCTATCCGCACCTGCATCTTACGGTCAAAACCATAGCCTACTTTTTGAAAAAATATAAAATGGATAATTCATCAATCAATATCGATCGATATCATTGATTTTTCTCACGATTGGCTGCTCAAAATAGGAGTGGTAGAAATATTCTGACGTTTAAACGTAATTCTCAACAAGTGAGCCAAATATGCCACGTGGTCGATATCAATCAATACTTTATCGATTTTCTCAACATTGATTGCCTAACTAAGAGTTGCATGTCTTGCACGTATCCGAACCGTTGAATGACTTCCACAACAAACCAACAAATCGATCAAAATCGATCTATCGGCGTTCATTTCTGGGCGAGGCCCCATCCAGCTGCTGTTTCTATTTTTATGACATATAGTGTCCTTAACAGTGGATGTTATGCATGATCAAGAGGCTTCATAACATATCGATTGACATGGTGGAACTCTGCCTATGGTTGAGAGGCGAATACAACAAACTGTAGGCCGGTCCATAGCAAATAAGAAGAATTTGCCAATCAAACACAATCGATAATGTCGATTTGTCCTCACAAAACGCTCAGACAAGATTAGTACGGTTGACATACATATACTAACAGTTGGGTCGTTACGGATATCTTATCCCTACTAATCGACATAACAATAAATAGAGAAAATCTATCAAACTAGAAATATCGATCCATTCTCATAGATTTCTGGGCAAAGTCCCCCCAGCCTGTTGGACAAATCAGTGGCTCAATTGTTTCTATTTTTACACTTTTTACGTGGTCTCAGGTGTTGGTTGCTAAGAATGTGTCCAATACGGCGTGAGATCACAGGTCACTGGTTGCAGTCGTGATCTACCTTACCCTACCGGCTAGGAAACTGCATGGAAATGCTATAGCGCCGTTTATAGTGACTCACGAGGAGTTTTCTCCTAGAATTTCACTTGTAGCCGACTGTATGCGAACGTCGGATGAAAAGTGAGAGAAGCAGTCCTTTCTAGGCCGTCCGGCGTCGCCCCTCGTCTACTTCCTTCAGAAGACGCTCGTCTCGCCGAGAATCTGCTCTCATGTAGTGTTGACGACTCGTCACCGCGAGATCTCATTTCCGTCGCCGATTTTCGGCGCCACATTCAGCTGGAGATGAGTGGGCGGACGACGATACGATGCCGCATAGTTGTGTGTGTGAGCTGCGGAGAAATCGCAGCCTAATCGCGTTGTCCTTCCGGAAGCCGATTAGCGCATTCGTTATCGCCACGAAGAAGACCATTCTTCATTTCGGCGGCTTTGTCTGCCCTGCTGCGAAGGACGTCACTGACGAGAGGCCGGTGTGGGTGGGCTCGGCTTCAAGATACTTCGGCCGTTAGGTTGGACGGCACATTTAGCGAAGACGCACCGCAGCGATGCGGGAACGTCGTTGCCAATACCGTATCCGCCAATCACATGTGCCCTGCCAGTGTGGCCGAGCCGGTGCCTGATTGGCTGCAGTGGTTACGGTAGGAGCAGCGACGCGTTTCCGTACGCCCGCGGTACGTCTTCGCGACATCTTCTAGTTGGTCTGGCAAAACGAAAACTGGAGAGTCCAGTGTCAAATGATCGAGGGGAGGTTTCTGGATTTCAACGATGATTCAGAATGCTGACGACAGGTTGATCCCAGATTTCAGGTCAGCACTCCCATACTTTTTTAAAAATTCTCACGCCATAATTTTTGGAAAATCCAGGCTCTCGACTATCGGAGCGATGTCGCCAGCGTAGATGAGCACAATACTGAAGTTTTACACCGTTGTGATGAGCAGGTCATTGAGAAGACGTACTGGAGCATTGGCTGTCCTTCAGGAGAAACAACCGGAAGCACCTACCAAAACCACTATTGAAAGTCATCTCGCTAGTGATTGAACTTTCTTCCAGAGGTCATCAATTACGACTCCATTCGTCCCTGTTGAGTGCCAAAGTAGCCCACCGCATCCTTCTTTCTCGACGGTTCCGAAGTTCATCATGTCTATCGTTCAGGGCTCTGACGAAGCGATCAGATCAAGATGATGGGTCTATCGATGTTCTTCTGAGACTTCGACGACATGGTGCTGCTTATAGATCTCCTTCATGACTGCCAGCAAGCAGTCCTCTTCTGCTACAGCCCGTGACCACCGACGGTGGGGTGATGACCTACACGCCGCCATGGTCGATACAGATTGCGCGTTGGGGTGACCTCGACGTCTTCTGTTCTCTTCCCTCGCTGCTCCGTAAGTGTCTTCTTTGTGTCAGAAGCTTTTTGCATCGCATCGTATCACTACATTGAGCGCTCTCAGATGTTTGGGGAACGAGCGTTTATAATGTTTTTCCCTTTTTCCATGGTAATCGCCATTCTAAGGGTTTGAGTCTGTAGATGTGCTTCCGAAATTTATGATGAATTTGGCTGCTCTAGAAAGGGGTCCAGTCTATAATTGTACCGTATCCGACAGCTATATTCTAGCTGTAGGAACCTTACCATCAGATGCCTTCGGACTCAGCTCTTCATTAAACGGAAAATTAAAGCCGAACGTAAGCTCCTCCATGGGTGGATATGGTCTGGAAGAGATCGCTTTCCAACAAAACAGCCCTATTAGTCACAACTGACAGCTGAGAATCGCTATTCAGGGCTATCCATCTGGTACCGCGCGGATGCAAATAACCGATCACACCCAGCGACACCACGTCATCCAAAGGTTTTTTCAAAGGGTTTTCAGAGCGTTCTAATCCTGAGCTTCATCCTTCACCCAAGGATGCACGCTAAGTGCGTTTATGCCAGTTTCTGAAACCTTTTCAGAGGAAAAACTGCTTCTCTGCCCCTAAGGACAATAAAACCTCTAAGAAAAAACGTAAAAGAACAACGTTAGCAACAACAGAACTGGACACCAAGGTCTAGAAAGGCAAGCAAGCAACATAGAATTGTTAAGAATAGTATGATCTGCATGAGCAGATGAACCCTTATATCTAGGAAACCTCTAAGCTCATGACTTCATGAAGTGACAATTTGAAGTCGCTGAGCTTTATTGTAACGGAAATTGAATCTTTGCGAAGCATTCAAGAGAAGAGTCACTCTTGCGAAGGAAAATTCGAAGCTAACTTGTTGTTTCTGCAGCGCTAGCACTGCATTCAATCCCTTGTTCTGGAGCATATTGGGTTCATCGAAAAGTCTTGCAACACTAGCACAAAACAATATTGCAATACAATACAATATAATGCAATATACAAAAATTTAGTCCACGATATATTCGTCATCCAACTCTAAGATCCTGCCCCATCTTTCGGGCCGCCTTTGAATTCCTTTCCGCCAGAATTATTCCGAGGGCTGTGAGGAGAAGAATCCAGAAACCTCCATTTCCAGTTGACGTCGATCATCGAACTCTCCACCTCGAAGATGGTGCATCAGAGCTCTGAACAGGAGGTAGCCAGAAGGAGCGAGGACTGGAGAGTACGGTGAATGGGGCAGAACTTTCCAGGCCAACTCCTGGATTTTCTCGCGACTTAATCTCGCGACATGAGGACACTCGTTGTCCTGCAGCAGGTGGACATTCTCCCGTTCTGGACGTTTTTGGCGCAGCCTCTGGAGCTGGGTAGCGTGGACAGATGCTGTGACTGTGGTCTCACTATCCAGCAGCTCCCAGTGAATCATGTCTTCTGAGTCCCACCAGCAACACAGAAGAACCTTACTTTTGTGGTGTCCACGTTTCGGTTGTCTTGGAGCCGGTCCTCCGCGTGGGAGCCATTGGCTCTTGCGGGTGTGATCAACATAAAGTACCCAGCTCTCATCACCAGTAACAATGTCCTTCATAAAGTCCTTTCTGTGCTGGCGAAGAACGCAGCGACTCAGCGACACTGATTCGGCATTCCTTGTCAGAGTCCCGCAGCTCATGTGGTACCCAAGACGACCAAACTTGGCGGTACCCAAGGATCTCCAGCTGCTTCACGACGGTGCTTTGTGTACATCCAGGTATCGCGGCCAATTCGCGAATGGTTGAATTTGGCTTCATCTTGAAGGCTTCGCGCAAGCTGTCTTCTTCCACATCAGAGGGACGTGCGGAACGAGGTCGATCTTCGAGAGGGATATCTCCAGCCTTGAAGCGCTGATACCAGCCTGCCACTGTGGAGCAGTGAACGACTTCCTCCTTGAATGCAGCGCAGATGTCGGAGGCTGCAGTCCTTGCGGAATGGCCTTGCAGAAATTCGCAATAGACGATAAGTCGTAGGATGCTGCTGCTTGTCGTCGACATTGTTGCTGTATTCCTACTCGACGAGGCCTTATACAGTATGCTTGAGGAAGCTTCGAGAATATACTGTGACGTCACCACACAAGATCAATACTCTAGAAGGTTTAACAAAATCAACAGGCAGTAACATAAAGTGTTGCAAGACTTTTCGAGCAAGCCAATATAAGCTGAAAGAATTCTGTTCGCTCAAGAGCAGTCATACCAGTAACAATTTTAAAAGACGTAATATGGTCATTTCTCTGAGCTGCCATGGAATGACGTGCTTCTAAATAGAAAACCGGAAGCTTACCGCAGATTCTAGAGTAAGCCTCATAAAAAATCTTTGAAGAAACTCTTGCGGTAACTCTTAGATGTGGGAAATAAGCCAGTATGATGGGAGCTGTGATTTTCCTGGTGGTTATTTGGCAGCCTAAGCAGTTGTTTCACAGATTTTTTAAGAGAATGGTTCATTACGCGTGCATCAAAACGACGGAGAGAACAGAAGTATTGTGAAAGGCTTGAAATATTATGTGGAAAATTTCATTTCTACCTACATAATCTATCGAAATTTTCTGCAGAAAGACCCTTTTTATTGTGCAAAAGTCAAGGCCGAGGGTGCGTGTGGCGCAGTCGGAGGAGGCGTCGGCTGTCGCGTGCACCCGATACCAGGTTCCTGGTTCGGATTTCCCGCCCAGGCCAACCAAGCCTTCCATCTCTCTGGGATCGGTGAATTGGTACCACACTTGTCTGGGAAGGATAGAGCGCTGACTTGTTCATCGGCTGGCCACCGCAAGGCCAAATACCCTTAAATCGCCTCCACGGCATCCCGTAGAAGTAGAATGCGTGGCGCATCCCAAAAGGGATTGAGTAACGCCGTCCTTTATCCTTTATCCTTTGAAAGTCAAGGCCTAAAATTTTGCGGGGGATAATTTCATGTTGTATCTGATGTTTTCTCTATGAGGTAGAAAAATTACTTCACTGGCAAGTCAAGCAAGCCCTCGTTTACGATTCCAGAATCAATTCAGGATGTCGCTCCTTCAGGCGGAGAAATGCGTCGTGTTATGCTGATCTGAAATCGGCGAAAAGTTGAACCCCTCGAGACTTATTCGAGGACTGCTTCTAGAAGATCTTTATTCTTTGACTGTTCGACGATCAGCATTCAGAACTTTAGAGGGTTCAATTCCATATTCATGGCATATCTTGTTGGCAATAGATCTGCTTTGAAGTGTAATTCGGATCCGAGCTCACATTTCAAACCCCATATCCGATGACTTTCTGAATCTCTCTGGAACAGCATATTTATTGGCACTATTGTATTGTCATTTCTCCGACTCCACAAAAGTCAAAGAAAGGTCGAAAAAATCCTCAAAATTTGATTTAGATGACTTCAGGACCGCTGGAAGATGGGTCTCGAATGGTCCCGAATGTATCACTTCTAGTTCAGGTTTCTTGGAGAGCGCTTGAAGCACTTTGGAATGCTCATTTCATGTAGCTGACGTCATCTGGTAAGTGTTGGGTCACTGTCATGCCGTAGATGTCTTCATTTTCCATACGATTGCCACTTCAGAAGTCAATTTCATCGCTCTCACCTCTTGGAGCCGAATGGGCGTCGCCAGCCATTCGGAGACAGTCGTTAGGTTCCGCTCTCCGACGGAAGCTACACCCCGCCTGCGGCTGGTCAGGTTCGTGCGATTTTCTCTCCTTCATGTTAGGAATGCCTCCGTCCGACCTTCAACGATCATCGTTTGGCAGCTGGGGCTTCAGGCGGCGAATCAGGTCGTTGGTTCGTAATTGATGGCTTTCTTCGTCGATTAGCTCTCGAAACTGGCACTTACTCTCATGTGCTTCTATATTCATAGTGTCGATTTGAGCTTTGGTTTCTGGACCGATCAATGAACCTTCTTGAATACAGAAGAAAATAAGAATCCTTCTACTTCTCTTGAATGGCTTGAGAACACTCCTCAACGTCGTTCTGAAGTCGATACTCCCCTCTAACTTCCAGAATGGCCAATCAACTAAGTAGTGCCTCCTCGGTCGAGTCCTCCCCACCCTCAAGCACCTCTTAAATGTGGCTCACTCTGAAGAATTGGGTGGTGTGGCGTGGCGCGGCCCCTTCAGCTTGTAACTCGTCGTCTTCTTGGACCCTCGACCCCTATTATGTAGTTCTCGGAAGCTGCAGAGATCCTGCAGGGTAGATGACGTGAAGTCTCGTGGCCATTCCCACGATTTAGAATGCGGACCACGCATTCGGATCGCGACCACTATGATGATCTCCCGTGGCTCCGGAAATTCTCAGAGAATAAGGAATAGCTTCCGCTTGACCAGTTCCAGGCTAAGCCCGAGCATAGGGTATTGGTAAAGCTTCGGCCCCATTAATGGACGCGTATCCCCTGGGTAAGGTGATCAAAAACGTAGAGACGTATAGTGTCCCAAGAAATGTACACACTGCTTGGAAAGTCGTAACTTTGCTGCCAGTAGAGATAATAAAGAAGTGAAGAGCCCATATTTTTTATATTATTTATTTATTTATATTGTAAATGGTTTTACTAAGCATTTATTATATTTTTTCTGTGTCTGCTATCACTCATTCTTTGGCGCAAGGCCTCGTTTACACTTCCAATGCCGAGCAACGCGGCGGCATGTAAAGTGGCCAAATTGATTGATCGTGTCATTCAATCAATATTTCCATCATACGTGGCGTAGCGTCGCTAGAGAGTAGCCGTACCCACCTAGGGTAAGCTTTGATATATATAAACTTATAGCTTTGCCCTATATATTATACATCCAGAGTTGGTTCACCCTGGGGTAGGCTTAACTTACCCCACACAGTGGTTTGCACTCTTAAGGATGTTGAGTGGAAAACGCTCTCGTTGAGGATTAAAGCACAAACAAATGAAGGCAGACGTCGTCCTCTAACAAGGAAAGGGTCTGAAGCGTAGTCTGGACGGAGTGAGCGAGTCATACAGAAAAAATCCCCGCCCTTCAATTAGTATAAAAATGTGTTTATTTTTTGCCTAGTCGTTAAGCCCAAGGAAGAGGAGGTTCTTGAAGTTACTATGGAATCGGCGCCTCACGACCGCTGATAGGTCTCTTGTATGCCCTCGGTGGCACCGCAGCCAGGCGGCTCGAGGAGCAGTGGATAGTGGCGCCGCTTCATGCGATCGAGGTCGGGGTTCGGTTTTCCTGCATTGCAGTGTTTTTTAACGATCATTTTTTAACGAAAAAATTTTGCGTTAAACTCGTTGAAAAATTTTAACGAAAAATGCCGGTAAATCCGGTAAATCGGTAAATCGTTAATCGTTAAACGCACATCCCTGATTCGGGCAATATGCTTGTCGGCCACACGGACACCTGGGCTACTATGGCACGCAGCATTGACGGCTCACACTGAATCAAACAAATCGGTAACCAGTGGGACCACATTTTATACAGGTTATGTAGAACAGAAGGAATGAATGCCGGCGTGAATCAGTTCCTTCGGGGGATGCGTCACGCATTCTACTCCTGCTGGCTTCGTGGAGGTGGTTTGAATGCGTATTTCGCCATAGAATGGCTTGTCATGGTCAGCCGATGAAGAAATCTGCGTACTACTCTTTCAAGACATGTGTAGTATCTGATTACCAACCAAGGGAGGCGCGTCAGACTTGGACGTCCTGGGCGGGAACTGAACCTTGAGTCGATTCGAGGTGCACGAGGAATACGGCGCCTCGTTCCACTGCACTAAAGAAGTATTTGACCGACGTCCATCTCTAAAATCACCTTGTTCTAAAAAGCGAATATGAGCCGCTTTAAGTCTTGGCTCGTGTCATTTCCATGCGCCGACCCCGAAGTGATGCGAGGCCTTCATCACTTCAGAATCGGTGAATTGGTGCCAGAAGCTTCTGGGAAGGGTAAGACATTGACCTGTCTATCGGCTGGCCTTCAAACGTTGCTGTATAGAGCATTTTCCTAGTTATATTGACTCTACGATATTTTGCAGTTAAAATAGAATGCATGGCGCATTCCAAAAATCGATACACTGATGCCGATCGTGACCCTTCCACCGGATTATTGATGGTCTATTGCAAGAACAGTGGTTCCAGCTTAACGAAATTAGGGATGGACTCATCAGAAGGCGAATCGAAGACGTTCTAGACAAAAGAACATTCAGAGTTCCTGCACGAATTCCCTTTATGAGCTTCACTTCACATTCTAACGTTTGCACAGAGTTTTTGCAGAGCCAAACGGGGCTGGTTAACTGAAACTCCCGACGCATGTAGAGGTGGCGAAAAAGCTGCAGCGAGTCGGCGCTTCGCGAGATTCCTAGTTGGTCCAATTATGCGTCGGACAGCAATGTTTTGCAGTGGAGTTTGATCAGAGAGTGTATGTGAGAATTATCCCCCATTCATCGCCGGAAAATTCTTTGAAAGTTATGTGAAAAGGTGGAGATAGTTCTGAAAAAAAAACACCGGCAGGTCAGTTGCCGGTGAATTTCGGTTGAAGTGGAAGGGAAACACTTCTGAAACTATCTGGTCATAATACGCTGCTAGCGCTTTTCTACGCAATTGCACAAAATATGCGGCTCCCTATGGCGCGTTTTCACCCTAGGAGTCTCAGAATCGTCCCAGCCACCGCTGGCTCCGTCGTCCAACATAAGCAGCAGATCTTCTATAGTACATTGTCATCACGACAGTGTAATTCCTGCCATTGTCTTCACATTTCCCCACATTCAGTTACTTAGATGTCTCTTCAACGCGTCTGAAAGTATGTGGAAATTGACCACTCGATAGCTTTCAAGCAACTACTAGTCCTAGCTTCATTAAACCTCAGAACAGCAGAACTACAGTACCTCAAAAATTCGTCAAATTATGTGTACTACGCGCGACGGTGTGAATGCGATGCAGCCGCGCTGAGCAATGCGAAAAATCGATTTCGATTACGGAGTATAAACTAAGTCTAATAGATAGAAATTGGTTCGGCATAACCTAACATGACGCCGACGTAATGCTGGTGTTTGAACTTCGAGCAAAACGCCGCGAAAATTCAAATAACGCGCGCGAGCTGACGGGCTGGACAATCCAGCCATGGTGTCTAGGTAGGCTGCTCATGCCCTGTCTGTAAGGCCCCGTTTATACTTCCATCGTCGTTCGACACGATTCGAACGGAGCAGTCCCATCGCGTCGCGCTGTTTTGGACGACGGTGGGCACTCCGAACAGCCGGCGACGAGGTCTCGCGATTACGCACGATTATGTGCTGCGGACAAGTGCGGGTCCAAGAGTCGAGCGTTCTACCCCCTCGTCCCCCTGCCCCGCCCACCCCCAACCCCCTGAGCTTGCTCGAGAGTCCAGTGGCTGCCTTACGAGATAGTGGAGACGCAGACATTTGCCACGCCTCTGTCTAAAGGGCGGGGGTAGAACGCCACTCCGCCGCGGGTTCACACTGCGAGAATCAGCTGAGCAGCCATACCGGCTCCAATCCATCGCGATCAGTCGCATCGTACCTATTTTGAGTACGACGCGATCCGACGCTGAGCGGCGCGATTGGTCGCGTGTTCACGCGATTCCGGCCGGCGGGTATCGATGCTGGCCGATGCAATCAATCAATTTGGCCTCAATGCATAGCCAGTGCGTCGCTCGGCGTCGAAGTATAAACGGGACCTTGAAGACATCTCATGGCTCGTAGGCGTTATAGAGTTCATATAAATAATTTTCTTTCCGCTGTTTTCCTATTCGTGTAGTGTAATATCGATTGCACTGACGAATAGACGACATATGAAGATGACCTTCACAACAGAGTCGAGTAATACTGTTACAGCTGGCGTGGCCGAGCTGGAGGGCTTGGAATCTCCCGAAAAACCATCTGTTATGGAGAGAAGGATTTATTGTCTTGTGCGCGATTCAACATCACGATTCGGATTCATCAACGATGGAGTCGGAACATCGCTACTTCAGATTTACCTAACCGGCTCCTTAGAAGAAACTTACCGGCCCTGGAGATTCACGAAGGACGCGGTAAAGGATGCCGCGCATGCGTCCGACTGCACTTGGCAGCGCGCCCAGCTGGTTGTCACTGTGTCAGACATTAGCAGTAGTGCGTTAGGGGTCGTTTAGTGTGCGCGCGACGCGCGACGCGATGCATGTGTAGTGGCCGAATTGATCGAGCGACGCGACTGATCAATTCGGCCACCACCCATGGCATCGCGTCGCGCTTCGCGTGCACGCTAAACGACCCCTTATCGGTACTTTACCGCTGGAGCGGCACCGACGAAATTGATTTGAATCATAAGAGACGGCGCCGCTCCAGCGGCGCCGGGAGACTCTGTCTGTTCTCTGCCCTTTCGCGGCGAGGATCCAGAGCGGAAACGGGCGCGTAAGCAGTTGGTCCCGACTAGAAAGGCTACGCTACCTCGCCGTCGCCGCTGAGCGGCGCCGCTGGCCGGCCGGCAGCCGCGGTTGAGCGGCGTGACTCATCGATTTCGCCGTCCGCCGCTGGCCGAAGAAGTCTGCGGGGGCCTTAACGCTCTAGTTGGGTAACCGTTACAACGGTTTTCACCGGAAACCTACCACGTGGCGCGTTGACGAATCGCTGTGCGCGACGGTTTCGCGGTAAGCTCCATCGTTACCTGTCGGGAAACCGTTGATGAATCTGGGTCCAAAATCGATAGCTGATGCTCAGAAACGTCCGTCATTCCTGCCTTAACAAACTCCATGCAATACTATGTTTGCAAAATAAATGACTCTCTAGGCGACCTGAATAATAGAGTTCTAATGTTTGACCATCGACAGAACCTCCGCGGTGTAGCCGCCATGTGGAAACGGTTTTTGTCAGAGTGAATTCTTGCCCGGCTCACAGAAGAAGGTGAGCTGCCCACTCGAGAGTGCCTCTTTGAATAAGTGGCAATCTCTTCCAGTCGGAAATACGTTCACTGGTGCGTAACAATGGTCGCTCTCGCAGATAACGAGCCGTTTCGTTGCGAAAAAGTCGAATACTTACAACTCTGTGAAATTGCTGGGTTTTTTTTACCTCCCTTCTGCAGAGGCATCGTTACCGACCTTCTGAAGAGGTCGGAATCGAAGTGCAACAGCGGAGCGATTGACGTCACGCGAAGGCGTGAAGAATTTTTACGAATTTCCGTTTCCTCAAGGCATTTTTTCGGTGAAAATCTGGAATAGTGCAGAACCTATGCAAGCACTTGCCGTCTAACTGCAGACGTTGCCCGTGAGGCGAAGGAGACACGAACATTTTGTGAGTGTCATCATCCACTGAATTATACTGTAATACACAAGAAGTCCTAGGGTACTCCAGTACACCAGCGACTAGACGTCGAAACTCAGCACACTCCAAGCAGGAACAGTTTACTACAACAATACAACAAGCACTTCGGAAGACGGCAGCAATCAGACAGCACGAAGGACGACGGCGGTGAATTCGGGCAGCCGATCGATCGAAGCGAAGTCCCGAGGCAATGGTGTCGGCGCTTGGCGGCTCCTGAGTCGGCTGCGACGCGTTGCGCGCGCTACGGCGGCGACTGACTCTGACAGCTCGGGGCGCCCATACACACTTCTGCGACAGCGCGGCGTGGCCATGATGAAGCATAGGGCCGCGACGACCGCGGCGCGACACTGCGACGCGACAGCCGCAAGGAGGGGGCATGGCCACTCTTGCGGCTGTCGCGGCGGCTATCGCAGGCGACGCCGCGCTAAGTGCCGCAGGCTGGAATGGTTCCTGGCGGCGCGACATGCACGGGGACGTCGGTCCCGTTGCCTATAACGATGCCCTAACGCGACCGCCGGATTTCGCGGAGGTTGCCGTCGTCCCACGTGAGGCGCCGCGGTGTCGCAGAAGTGTGTATGGGCCTATATGCGGCTTAGGCTTATGTTCTACTTCGGCGACGCTGTTGTCGGCGACAGCGTTGAGTGGGTACTATGCAGTGTATAGGTGCACGTGCAACACTGTCGCCGACGTCGCCGACAACAGCGTCGCTGAAGTGTAACATAGGCCTTATTGATCCTCATCCTAATGCGCGCGCCTTTTATACTTCGACGCCGAGCGACATGACGCCACGCATGGTGGCCGCATTGATCGAGCGACGCGATCGATTGATTTGGCCACTATAAGTGTCGTCGGCGTCCGAAGTATAGACAGGCCTTAGGCCATGGCACCAACAGCACGAGCCTGTACTTCCACCGTAAGCGAAGTTTTACCTGAGTTGCAACTGACATGAAATTAGTTGAAAACCTTGTTATTCTTTGCCTCCCAACCAAAGGCGAGTTATCAAACCGGAGGAACTGAATAAGACTCCGACTACAGAGATGGTTCTTTCACGTGAGAGCCAACTTTTAAAAAGAAACAGCTGTAGGAGAACTATGAATCCAGTATCTCGACCTCTGTCTGAGACCAACGGGTGAGGAACTCATGAGAAGGTAGCTGCAGCTGGTGCTTGTCGCAACGCACGTCACCACTGAACGAGTACGACTGGCTGCCCATGATTTTAGGCCATGCGCTGAGAGCTTGTACTACGTGCCTGAAAATCAGGTGAGCGTGTCAGGACCCAACGGCAAAATGTAAAGATGTGGCGCGAAACACGTCGTTGCAGATCTGATGGCTACATCCCTGACGTCCACATCACCAGTAATTACTGGGTTTCTTCTACTCAGTTGCAGTTATAAGCTTATCGTTATGTTCACTTCACAACGCATAAACGCATCTCTGTTGCAGACGAGGATGTTTGTTTCGCCAAGCATACATTTGGCAAATGAAACAACATCGTTAGACAGTAGGATCGCCTTGGTTGTGAGCAAAGCAGAGCCAAGCAAACCCCAAATATATAACAGTTTTAGAACAGTCGGCGTAACGTTAAAGCACCAGCTGCCGCTGCTTTTTCATGAGTTTCCCACCCGCAATACCTCAGGCGGGCAAAAAGTAATGCACTCACAGTTCGCCTACAGTGTGTTCCTCGTCGAAGACAGAAAGTACACGATGTCTGTCATGTAGAAGGACTGCCCTCGCGGTTCAGTTTTGTTGAGTTCCTCCTCTGTGGGAGCGCGTTTTGATTGTACAATTACAAATAAACGGGTTATTAAATAATTTTTGTGTGATAGGCAACGGAAGTCCACACAAGCTCAGATAGATGTCGAACAAGGTTTTAAAAGCTTTATGGCTGGAGATGGTCACAATATTCACCAAAGGTATGGTCCCGTTGGATCCAACAATTTTCCGCCTAAACGTGATTGAATTACAGGGCGGAAGAAGCGCATAAGCAGTCGCAAAGAACGGTCTAGGGTCAAGTTTCATAGTTGTTTCGCATCTAAATGGTGGTTCTTTCTGGAGTCGTTGTATTTCCCACTGATAAGCCTAATCTCTACTACTCAAAAATTTTTAGACAAGTTACTTGCTGCTTAAGGCAACGTTTAGTGTGCGCGCGACGCGCGACGCGATGTAATGATAAGCTCCCATATCGATCGCACGACGCGAAATGAATCGATAGGGCCCGTTTATACTTTGACGCCAAGCGACGCGACGATATGTATGGTGGCCACATTGATCATGCACGCGATCGATCAATTTGGCCACTATACCATCGTGCCGCTCGGAGTCGGAAGCACAAGCGGGGCCTAAGGGCTCCAAATTAACTTACTTGTGCCTTTAGACCTCAGAAATAAGTTACTTGTTCCCTATTTTACGCGATCAAATAACCTCCAAGTCGCATGCTAGCATTGCGTAGTTGCTGGAAATCTTAAAAATAAGTAAGTTATTCTCGAGATTTTAAAGAATAGGATCGCTACTTGGGACTTTAGTTCAAGTTACTTGCACATAGTGTGTAAGGCCTCTGTTATACTCTCGCGGGAGCATCCGCGGAACGTCCGCGGACCAAGAGTGCAGCGATTGGCCAGGTGAGGAGCCTCGGCGCGATTCCCGCCCTTCCATGGATGCTCCCGCGGGAGTATAACTCAGGCCTAAGTGAAAAAATCCTTGGCGTAGCTCTTTTTAACTTGCACGCATCGCTGCTTCAAGTTACTTGCTACTTCCACATCCCTACATAAGGAAATCAATTACTAACACTCAACTTGCATGCAACTTGTTCAGTATTTTCTGAGTACTGACCTTTACGCTCGCAAAGAAGTTGGCAATAATACTTAAGAGGGAACCGAAGGAGCGTTTATGGCTCCATTCAGAAGTCGTTCGAAAGTGTCACGCCAAGCACCAGCTGCCACTACTTTTTCATGTGTTTCTCGCCCGCGGAGCCTCAGGCCTATGGCATACCGCCGGCGACGAATCCAGCGACGAGAGGAGCGGAACGACGGGGGAACTGTGGTTTCAGCGACGGCGGTGTTGGGCGGGGGCGAGAATTTGCACTGGAGCGCGGTTAGTGACGCTTGCGTGCGTGCATGCGGGGTGTAAAGGGTCGAGCGACAACTGGTCGCCGTGCAAGCGCAGCGACGACCGGTCGCTGGTGGTATGCCCCCTCTCCAACGACACGTAGTGCCGACGTGGCAGCGACAACCGGCAAGCGCGCGCTCTCTCCCCATTGTTTCTGACAGGTCCCAACACGAATGGTCGATTACTTGTCCGTTGGCAGTGCCGTCGCCGGACTCGTCGCTGGTGGTATGCCATAGGCCTCAGTGAGGGGCAGAAGTTTCGCTATCACAGTTCGCCTACAGTCTATTCATTGTTGAAAATGAAAGGTACACATAGTCTCTTGTGTGAAAGTACCGCCCCTATGCTCTCACAGTCAGTTTCTTTCATTTCTTCCAGTCCAGTAACTACGGTAACCAGGGGTCGGATTCATCGACGACTTACATAACTTTAACAGAGAATTCACAGCGGAAAACTCGGATAACGCGGCTTATCGCTCACCATATCGCTTGGTAAGCCGCGCTACCAGGGGGCCGGATTCATCAACCACTTACCGGCTGTAAGTGGCGCAACTAACCACGAAACCCGCCATTCGGCCGATTCATCAAAACGTGGTTAGTTAAATCCGGCCTCAGATCCGGCGTATCCGTTACCAGGCTGGAGTGCCCGGCAACCGCTACCGGGGTGCAGCGGTTGCGCTCCACGGCTAAACGGTGACCCAGTCGCAACGAATTGCCATCACTTACCGCGAATTTGATGAATCGCAACTCGCGGTTAGTGAGCCGCTGACGGATAGTAACGGTAACGGGTGATAAGATTTACCTCCGTTCTCGTTGATGAATTTGGCCCTGGGGATTTCGGCTGTAATTTTCTCTGTTAAATTGCTGTAAGTCGTTGATCAATCCGGCCCCAGGAATACATATGATCTCACCACTACCATGATGCTTCACAGATGTAAGACTTAAGGAGTAGGAAGTTTCTCTCACCGCTTTCTCTTCCTCGGGCCCAGAAATCTTGGACGATAACTTTGTTGAAAAATATGGTTATTGAAAATTTACACCTAAAATTGTTGTGAGAAGGGCTATGTATGCATTTCTATCTTAAATTTTCAGGTAACCCCTACAGTTTTGTTAGCCTTTAAGGGACTTAATTAGTTAGGATTAAAAAGTTTTTGTGTAGCGCATAGGAGAGCTTTGTGAAAGCCGATAAACTGATGTGATGAATGAATTCTGCGCCATAGAATGATTTACAACGATAATGCAGTTAGACAAGATTTAGTGGAATACTTAACTCCATTGGTATTCATTACCTTTGCAGCAATAAACTCCACGAGAAAATCGTTATATTGTCAAGTAGTATCTGCAGAAAGGGCTCTATAAAAACAGCGCTTGCGATAAGAAAGTTCTCAAGCCTTTTAACTGAACGTCTGCTCTTCTGCACTTCCATCATCTGTTGTGATGTAGTGAATTTGTGTTTTTTCTTGACTAGGTATGGGGAATTAACTTGTGTCCTGTGTTGTGTTGTCACAGTCCAGCCAATAAGCGTTCTGTTATAGCTATGTATTAGGGTGTCCCATAATTTTCTGGGCTAGTCGAACCATGAGTGTTTGGCGCGTTACAACTTCTTGACGCAAGGCCCAAAAGGGATGTTCTTCTGGCACAACAAGGTGATTCGAACATATTTCGCAATAGCATATCGATTACCTCTGTCGGCCTACTGCCCGCACTTTGGCAATTTCTTGAAAACGAAATTGCCGCCTGCCGAAATCGCGACTTGCTTCTTCATCACTTTCGTTCTGGATTGTCAGCGTACGCTGCTCACAAAGCTATTGTTGCTTTGTTAGGCCAGACGCCCGCAGCACGTCAACCGGGAAAACCTGGCTCAATCGTTTCCGAAAAGTCCAGTATGTGTCTTGTCCTTAATGTACAGCATTAAGGACAAGACACATACTGGAAAGACCCATCGGATAGTCACTATCTCATCTCCTCAAAATTGGATTGACTTCAGCCTTTTCCTTTCTAGGACTGGTATCCGTTCATAAACTTCATCTTAGACATATGTTATACTTCCGTGGTGCGTCGGCGACGCTGTCGGCGACAGTTCTGAGGGGGCCCACACAGTGCGTAGCAGTCAGCGCAACGCTGTCCCGCGCGGCGCTGTCGACAGCGTCAGCGACAAGTTCTTTATATCACACCGCGCAAGGCGCGAGAGATACACAGAGTGCACGTACGCTCTCTCGCCCGTCATGCTGGCGTTCTAGCGCTGTCGGCGACAGGTTGTTGCCGACGCGTCGCGGAAGTATAATATGTGCCTTAGGAGTCGACCCTTGCTCTCTGTTGCCCGTAATAGCACTGCTATTAGGTTGTTAGGGCAGACACTTTTTCGGAATATCAGCGGACAAGCCGTAGAGTACGACTGTGATTTCGTCCATATTAGACCAGATGGCAAGCAGCCCGGTGAGGACTACATCAAGACTGAGTACTCTTTTGCGTGAATGCACTCGTGGCCGATATGTTGAATGTGGCGTGAACAGCAGCAGCCTTTCGGGACACTGTTGTGTTCGAGAAGGCGCCTTTCCTAGCCTAACCTCATCTAAGCGTTTCCAGCCGAGTATGCCACTGCGCGCTGGCGTCTCTAGCCTATAGAACCGCCAAGGTCGTTCTGTTGAATTTCTGGAACCTTTTTATGACGACAGAACATCAGATCTATTCGATTCAGATAAACCTTTGAAGCAGCTGATTCCTTGCGTTTTCCCATTAGAATCTTTTGAGCTCATGCTTTTAAATATCGTCTTTGTTTACTACCTCTCTGAAAAACACAAGCAGGAAAAACGCACCTGTAAATTGCCAGGCAGGAAAACATCCATAAGGCTTAACTATTCTTTGTTTTGAAATATTCTAAGAACTGATGACTGTGATTGCGGCGAAAACTCCAAGATAATGTCCGGCTTTCTCACTAGGTCGGTGTTCTGTCTGAAAATATCTCTTCAGACGCTCGCAGACTAGATAAATATATAAAAAATATATACAAATATGTAACAGTTTCAGAACAGTCGGCGTAACGTTAAAGCACCAGCTGCCGCTACTTTTTCATGAGTTTCTCACCCACAATACCTCACGAAGAAGGTCAAAGAGGTGACCGTGGAGTTTCTCAATGCCACCTATATAGGGTTGTAGGGCGTTGTCTGGGAAGCACCATAGTGGTTTCCAAATTTTCTGCGGACCTCTGGGTAGGTCAAAAATGATAAAAACTGTGGTTCAATGGCCATATCTAGTCGACGAGGGCTAGCTTGGCTCACATCCCGCAAGAGATTAAAAAGAGGTTGAAACGCGAACACTGAACTCTTCCGAGAGCAAAATGCACTCTACATTGATAAAAGTGCAAAAAACACCACTAGCAATGCACAGACCCCACCGCGGAACCGATCCCTTGACCACTCTCCCGCAAGTCCACCCCCTATCCACTTGGCCACCCAGTCGTTGACGAGCTGCTGGTGAATGCCTCCCGTAAATGTGCCTTCTCGCTTCTGCTAGGAATTTATCAGATCCCACGTCCTAGCAATGATGGAAGCTCCAACCTTTTGCAGGATTATTTCTGAGCACGACAAGGGTATTCCAGGCGTCGGTTTTGCGTTATCGCCTCCCCCACTGAAGAGACAGTTTTTATCATTTTTGACCTACCCAGAGGTCCGCAGGAAATTTGGGAACCACTATGGTGCTTCCAAGGCAACGCTCTACAACACTGTATAGGTTGCTTTGTGAAACTCCACGGTCACCTCTTTGACCTTCCTCGTCAGAAAGTACACGATGTCTGCCATGTAGAAGGAGCAACCTCGTGGTCTCAGCCTTGTTGAGTTCTATCGCTCTGGTAACTCGCTTCTAGTTGTACAATTACGAATAAGCGGATCATTTGTCTCAGAGGCAGCTGAAGCGCACACAAGCTCGCATAGAAGTCGAACAACGCTTTTAAAGTTTTATGGTTAGAGATGGTCACAAAATTCGCCAACAGAATTTCACCGAGAGGTAAACGGAATTTCATCAGCAGTAGAACTAGCTACTTTGGGCGGGAGTTTGAAAATGGTTAAAGCTCGCCGAAAAAATATCTTCCGAACTTCTACTGTAGAAATTCCGGAGAAACGCTGTGCATCTGTTGGCCCCAGCTTCTTTGATGATCTTCAGGTGCCCTTTCAGTTGACCGCTGGGAATCCTGAGACGATTTAAGATGGCTGCGTGAGATGGCGCGTGGTTTGTGTAATTGCGTAGAAGGGTCGCATTGCAAATGCTATCCCCGAACGAAACTGGAAATAATCTTGTTTGAATCCGCGTTGAACTACCGGAGAAAATTCGGTCACTAGTGGACAAGAATTCCGCCACCTATCGGTGAACTGCGGTGAACGGCGAGTAGATGCCCTTCCAATTCACCAGAAAGTTGGCCGGCAGTTGACCGCCAGGAGTCTCAGAACTATCCTCGCTAAAACGCTGCTTAATCGTCCTGAATAAACGCCGATCGCCGATGGAAACGATGTGCAGAGGGTACGTCGGCATCAGAACTCTCCTGTATCACCTGTGTGTGATTGGTTGTTAGTCTATTCGAGTAGGCAAAAGCAATCTTTCCATCGATTCCTGTCACGTGCCAGAGTGATCCAGTGACCATAATCGCCTTAGAGGCACGAAAAGCTTCTTTCTGGCTTTCACATTTGATCTACCAACCTTTAAAACGTTGTGCCTGCTGGTCCGTTTTGAGAGAAATAGTGATGGGATCGGGCAGTTGAGAATCACCAATACCTGTCACGTGCCAAAGTGACCCAGTGGCTATAATCGCCTTAGAGGCACGAAAAGCTTCTATCTGGCTTCCACATTTTGTGCTCCAACATCTCCCTCTTCCTCTTTCTCTTGATTTTCTTCTTGTTCCTCTTCTTCTTGACTTTTTCGATGCTTTCGAAGGTCTCTCAAGACGACCAATTCCTGCTCTGCTCCGCACTATGTCACTGGAAACGCCTATGTTTCTCATGGATATACATGGTCGTTACCTTTAACGGGGCTCATTTCCACGACTTCAAAACACACTCGCCTTCAAGGTACCGCGTAGGATGTCTGAGTCACCATTCGAAATACTCTGTCGTGAGAAATCGAGTTTTTTTCTTCGGCGTTTTCGCTTGCAAAATGAAGTGCAACTCCCGTGGGTGGATGTGTAAGTTCTTTTCGAGCTAATGATTTCATGGAAAAGGGTAAGTGACAAGAATTTAGTAAGTAGGTTTTAGGATTTTAGGCGCCGTTTATACTTCCGACGCCAAGCGACACGACGGCATGTAAAGTGGCCAAATCGATCGATCGCGTCGCTCAATCAATATAGCCGGCGTCGCGTCACTAGGCGTCGAGGTATAAACGGGGGCTTACAGCTCTTAAGCACCGCTTTGGTTTTTTAGGTTTTTAGATTTTGGCACGGTAGAGTACGGTAGGCTACGGTGCGCACTGATTAGGCTATCTACGTCAATAACATCGTTTTCTCTATCGATGGGGTCGAACTTATTTTCTAACCATTTTCCATACTATTTCCTTTTGTAACAATTGCTCGTGGAGGTCTCTTACCCCGGCCTTGGTAAGGTAAGGTTCCCTGTTCATCTCGGCTTTGGTAAGGTAGTTCCCTGTTTACCCCGGCCTTGGTAAGGTATGTAGTTCACTTCATTAAGCAAAAGTAAAGGAGTACTCTCTTCGAAAGCTAAAGGGTCGTTCACCCAGTGGAAAAAAGAAAGCCCCTTCCCTACTCCAGCCCTATCCGACAAGTGGGACGAGTTGTCCCCGACGACAGACAGAACCCGGGCAGGGGACTCTGCTCGTTAGCAGCTCGACAGACGCAAACATACGGCTGCTGGCACCACAAGGGCAACCTTATTCTATTACACTCGATCTCTTCGCCTAATCAGAGCCGCCCGTCACGACAAATGCCGCAGCCCGCGCGCCTATGGTGGAATGAGATTCGAATTAATGATTTCGGCAGCGCATCCGAAACGTCGCCGCTACCGTATGCTCATTTTTGAGAGCCTTCTGATGTTTTGGATAGATTCAGTATGCCGTCAGTATGCCCCTCGACTGGCGCTAGTAGCCTCTCCATTAGTCCCTGTCGCGTGCCAAAGTGACCCAGTGGAGTCTTCACCAATCGAGGAACTCGAATAGCCTAATAGCAGTTTAGAATCTTTACAGAGGAGTTAGCGACTGTCTTGGTGAACTTAAACACCCAGGTGGATCTTATCCAAGAGGTGTCAGAAAGTTCTTTAAAAAATAATTAAATGGAGGTACTTTATATTGGCATGCTTCAAACTACAATGCAAGGACTGTCGTCAAAATAAACACCTTCTGCTTTTCAAGTCGCGTTTTCTATTACAAGGGAAATTTGTGATTAAACAGACAAAGAAATGTCAAAAAATTTGTGTTGAAAATGTTCTGTGAATAGAGGTTCAAAAAAATCTACTGCACTCTGTTTGACTGTACAAACCTTTTTAATTTTTTAAATCCTTTTGCTTCGAGCTTTACTTTTAGCTTTGAACTGCAGTGTTCCGCTGCATTGTTTGAAGGATTGCGCCGTGCACAGCACATCGCGATATTTTCTACAGGGTGCGTAAAAAGTATTGACGCACCTACTTTTTGTTTCAGCTCCAGCTTTCTGTTTCTACCCCTCTAGGTTTTTGTGTGTTATTTTTGTTGTCTGTATTGTGCTCAAAAAACACTCACGAGAAAACTGAAGAAACATGATCGTCATCGCTACGGTGGCCCTTTTTTGTCTGTTACCCAGACAGCTGAATACTTCCTTAACAAGAGAATTAGGCGCTGTTCGAAACGGTTGGTGAGGAAAGAGGCCAGCAACCCAAACGTCAGCCACGGCTCTGTCATAACAGATGATGATTACAAGGTGTTCAAGCACGATAACGTTCAAATCAAAAATTGTCAACCTCTGTCCCATAACGGCAAACAGATAACGCGCGCAGGTGTGGACAGCTTCTCAGACGAGCACAGCTTAAACGTGAATCCGCTGGATTACTCTTTTTAGGCGGTTTTGGAGAATGACGTCTGGGCTACTTTCAACAGAAGTGACCAGTCGCAGAAGGCTACGTTGTTAAAAGCACGGAACGAAATCCAAGCGAGTGCTTGCGGCGCGTGCTCATGAATTTTTCCGTCGTTTTCGTTCCTGTATTCTCAGTAAAGGAGCCATTCTCGATTACAAGTTATTCTATCGTGTTGGCAAGATCATTTTCAATATTTCCCAAGTAAATATTTTAAAACTTACTGCGCAATACTATTTCCACAGCCGTCATTTACTGCGTCAATACTTTTTACGCACCCTGTATTTGATTGATAGTATAAAAGCAAATTTATAAGTGTGTAAAAATATTAGAACCAGTATCGCAGCAAGTAAACAATATATTCTCTGGGTAAACCAATAGCTTGGTAATCAGACAAGCACTACGATGTACTGGACAAGTGCACGGCGCAATCTTTCCACATCAGTACAAGTGAACAGCCCTTGTATACTGCCAGCACATTAGAATAAACGGACGGCGTTAGTCATTTTTGAAAAAAAAAGAACGGCGTGAATCAATTTTTTGCAGGATGCGCCACGAATTCTACTTCTACGGGATGTCGTGGAGGCGATTTGAATGCGTATTTGGCCATACAATGACTTGCGGTGGCCATCCGATGAACAAGATAGTGTCCTGCTCTTCCTAGAGAGGTCAGGCACCAACTCATCAACCATGGAGGGGTGGAACGGTTGATTGGGCTGGGAAGGAAATCCAAGCCAAGAACCCTGTGAATGAGGTCCATGCGACAAACGCGCCTCCTCCGACTGCGCTACCACTTGCCCAAGGCACTTTTAATAGAATATACCTACTTTTTTACATTTTTGCTTAAGCCTGGAGCGGCTCTTATAGAAGATGGAAGTTCTTACCATTAGATGGATGTTTGGTTGTGATCAAAACACTTGCACCAGTCGGGACTCGAACCGGCAGCTTCTGCTTTCCGGGCGGCGATGCTACGCTTTACACCACCAGTGCTGTTTGACCGAATAGATTTGTTCGGATAGATTTGTTCGGTAAAAGAGCGCTGGTGGTGTAGGGCGTAGTATCGCTACCCGGAGAGCAGAAAGCGCTGGTTCGAGTCCGGCCTGGCGCAAGAGTTTTGATCGCAACCGATATACCAGCAAATATTGCTTTAAGTGGGAGGACAAGAATTTTGTGCGTTCTAGCCACTTTTAGAGATAACTTGCGTAAGAAATTCCGTTACTGGTCGTTAGTGTGGCCTACACAAAGAGGTGGGATCGCGATGCAGGCCATATTAACGACAAGTATGGAAATTTCTCGGAGATGGATCTGACCTTGTTAAAAGGTGTCTGTTTGGTGAGTCTGCTTTGTTTCAAAGAGCGTGCTCGATTCGTTGTGTCTAGGGGACCCAGAAGCGAGCTCGAGCTAGGGATTCGGCGCAGATCACCTTGCGCTGTGAGACTGACGACTTTTCGACGCATGGAAAGTTCTACCTCGTTTCCGAGGACGTATTTGCACCGGATTAGTAACGCTACACTGACGCCGTTAAGTGCAACTGCAGGACGTCCGTATTCTGCTTCTGATGTGCTGCTGTGATTGCTTCCATTTATCGGGATAGATCTCTGCTGCCGCTGCTGCTGCTTTTTGACGTTATTTCCCTTAACTAACCGGCTATTCAGATACCTGAAAAGGCCAGCTCTGTTCGCTCGATGTGCGGCAAATTTTCCATTTTTATACAACAATTTTGGCGTGAAATTGGATATTTTTCTAAGCAAATTTGATGCTTCCAAAGTCCAAAAAACGAAACGTGCTGGTTAAACTACAGGTTGTTCAAGATCGTTAGAATATTTTTTGTAAAAAATTGGTATAACTTTCTCTGAATTTTTTAGCTCAGCTGCTCAATTTTTTTTGTTTTTGAGACAAAAATTATGAAAATTAATTTTAAAACGCAACAAGACGGCAACCATTTGGTTATAAAAGGGAGAGATCGCGCCATGCGCTCGACTAGCTGGTTGCGATTTTTATTTATTTGGTAATTAAAGGCTGCTTACATGCAGCGTCAAAATGAGCATATGTGTGTTCTTTACAGATGTTTTTATTACATTGTTTACATGTGTGAAACTCCATGTAAACAAGAGTTTTGCTATTAATCGAATTAAAATAGTGACACCTTGAATGAGGGCATGGCGCAATCTCTTCTTCAACACTAAAAACATGGCCGCCTTCCTGCTTTTTTAAACAAGCTGTAAACAATTTTTGCTCAAAAAATTGAGAATTTTATAAAAATTTAAACAATCTATTCAATTACTAGTCAGGTGAATTAAAGCATCAGTGAAGGTGATATTAAACTTACCTTCAAAAAAAAAATTCAAAATTTAAAAACTCAATTTTTTTATTAGTTTTAACCGTTTTGGAGAGTTTATTGCTTAATGTGTAAGAAGGTTGTCTTGATTTGTGAGATTTCTACTCTGATTTCTAATGCGCTAAGATTGTTTAGAAGAGGGTGCAATTTGACGTGGAAATGGTGTGCATCGATCCATGTCATTGATCCAAATCGATCAAATCGATTGAGCTGTCTTCACCAGTCCACGGGACACATGACGAATGCTATTGTTACTCGCTACCCTCAAACTTGGGAAATTAAACCATGCACCTTACTTGGGTAATTAGCGGATGGGCGATTGGTAGCGCAGCCGGACGAGGCGCCGGCTGTCGCTTGCAGTCCTAATCAGGCTTACCAAGCCTTCCATCCATCTGAGGTTACTGAATTAGTACCAGAGACATGTCTGGGAAGATAATAACACTGACTTGTCTATCGGCTGGCCACCGCCTGTTCTTGTGTAGGTCAAATACGCCTTCCAATCGCCTTTACGACATACCGTAGAAGTAGAATGCGTGGCGCATCCCAAAAGGTTGATAGATCCTTCCCATCATTTCACCTCTTATAACTACTTTCGGTGAAAGGAAAAAATCCAGAAAGCTTTGCGGCTTCCAGTTGACCAGTTGATCTGAAAGCGAACCGAACCTAAAAATCGATTCAAGGTGCACTTAAGACCCAGCGCCGTCTGCCTACTGTGCCATGTGTGCCACTACTCTGTGTACATAATAACTTTAATAGTTAAGCGCTCTTTATACAGCATTCACTTTAAACTGGGCAAATTGGACATATCTTAAACCCAATAGATAAGTTCTAAGGAGTTGGAGTAATCTTTTGCTTTAAAAATTAAAAAAAAGAAGATAAAATGGACATTAAAACATCACCTTTGAAGAATAAATGACCAAGCATTCTTGAATAGGATCAAATTTCTATCCTTTTGGCTAAAGCAATATATTTGGGTTTATTCTAAGGTGCTAAAAGCAAAGCCTTTGCTGATGTGTCCTATGGGGAGATTGAGCCGTGCACTCGTCCAATACCCCCTTTGTGTTTATGGGATTGATAGTTTGATTGCTATTTACCTGAGTGTAAATATAGATGTAAACAGAAACCATGGCTATCGAAAAAATACGTCGCCATCCCACATACACAGAGCACATCCAATTATGTAGACTCCCTTGACACTATCAATCAAGCAAACGATGCGATGTACTAGGCATGTGCACGGCGCAATCTCGTCATGTGGAACAACTAGACAGCTGAAGATTCCCTACACCAGGGCGCCATTGTTTTGCTAGGAAAATTGAGATTTTCATGTCTCTTTCAAATAACGTAGTCATTTTTTCTTAAGAAATTTTTTCAAAATTAAAAAAAATATTGTTTTATAATACTTCAGATTCGTTTATATGAGTTTGAATAGTGTTTCGGTTTGGAACGAAAAGTGTCCACTTAAAATTTAGAATGGTATAAAGGCATAAGGGTAAAGGAATCAACCCATTTTGGAATGCGCCACGCGTTCTACTTCTACCGGATATTGCGGAGACAATTTGAAGGCGTATTTTGACTGTGTAATGACTGATGATAGTATATTTTGTTAAAAAATTAAATATGGCACTTATATTTGAAGTAACTGGTGCTAAATTCCTCTACAAAGGTGTACTGAATGTCCTTCTTTGATCATCTGATTGCTTGAGAAGCCCCGTTCGTCCCTGCCGTGTGCCAAAATGACCCAGTGCAGCCTCCTTGCTCTTACGCAGAAGTCCACAACCAATGTGTTGGTAACATGGAACGTTGTCGTCTCCACTTCATCTTCGACGGTGTCGCAATTAAGAGCGTATGTGGGAGCGGCTGAAAAAAACCCACGAAGAACGGCGCCCCGCCCCTGCTCACCGCTTCATTCTGAAGGCTGCTTAGCTGCTCACTTGCTGACGTTGTTGCTCAGGTGTCTCAGTCTTTAGACTTCAAGCAGCAGCAGTCGTCTTCGGCCTTTGGCTTCTGATTCCTGGACCTTCTCATAGAAGGGCTCAATTTACAGCGAAAAGTGATTTATATATAATTGCTGCTTACTGCTCATATGAGAATAATTGCGCCGAAGACTAGTAGGATCCTCTCTTGGCTTTACCGATGAATCTTCTGCTTCTGAATGACAGGAACTTCTGAAGATATTCTAGCTCTGTAGATGAATTAAAATATTGAAGAAGTGGCCTCGGCTCACAGAACAATGCATTCTTTTGGGTTGAAGGCCGACCGTCCAACAAAGAGCTGTGTATAAGGTGCCGTGGAGCCTTTTTACTGAAGGAGACAGCAAAAACAAGTCCATTATCTGCTCCCGAAGCCCGCTTCTGAAAAGAATTTCGCGGCGCTTTCTTTAGTTCCACAGCAGCTCTGGTTTGCCAGCCGGTGGAGCTGCCTTTGCAGTGAAGCCATTTATGTGGCTCTTTTCGTTGAATCCGTAGAACTTCAGACTTCTAGCGTCGGCTAAAAAATCTATTGTATACTAGTATGAACGGAGTGATGTGACCTCTCATCATTCAAAGTCGAGAAGCTGAAGAATTTTACCGTGGTGGAGGCAACCGATAGGAGTTACCAGATTCATGGTGGATTTCACGACCTTCTGGACCTTGGGCCGGATTCATCAGACCGGAAGATGTGGTGTAAAAGGGATAAACCGGATCTGTCCTAGACGGAGGGTGCACCAAAAAATTAAAAATTGAAAGAACGTCCAACAGGTTGGTCGGTGTGTGTCGCGTTTGTAAAATTTTTAAAGTTTGTAAAATGTACGATTTTCACGTCGAATTGGACACTGTTCTAAGCCTACGCGTAAAGCTTTTGAAATCGAAGCGACCTCTTCTAAATTAAAGTGAGATTTTTCTACATTAAAGTAAAGACTCTCCAAAAGGTCAAAAAAAAAATCTTTGTTCATAGAAAATTTTGTATAACTTTCTTTGAAGTTTTAGTTCACCTACCCAATAAGTGTTTACATTGTTTGAACTTTTATATATACATATTTTTTCAGAGGAAAATAACGGTTTGAAGCTTGTTTTAAAGTGTAAGAAGGCGACCATTTTCAATGCGAAAAGAGATTGCGCCATGCTCTCGTCCAAGACGTCGGAATTTTTATGCGATTGATAGCAGATTTTTTGTTTGCATAGAGTTTGACACCTGTTAACGATACAATAAAAGCATCTCTAAAAACACACACATATTCTCATTTTGATGGTTTATTTAAGTGGCGTTTACACTATCAATCAAATAAAAGCTGCGGCGAACTTTTTGTGCGCATGGCACGATCCGACCTTTTAATGCGCTATATGCTTGCTGTTTTGCTGTGCTTCAAGACAAATTCTATTTATTTATTTATTTATTTATTTATTTATTTATTTATTTATTTATTTATTTATACATTTACGATGTGAAGAAAATGAAATTGAGAGTTAAACCGTGCATTAAAAGCATAGAATAATAACGTCATTTCACTTATTGGGGCAGGCAAACTAGACAACTTCAAGGAAAGTTATGCCAAATTTTCTTCAAATAAAAAATTATTTTGTCAATTTTATTGGGTCTGCAGTTCAACCTGCCTGGATGTGATTTTGATTTGGAAGAGTTCGCTTTGATTTCAGTGATCTTAAAGGAAACTGTATGCGGGTTTTTCTACTGCTTTCAGGGATCATATTTATATTTTAGTATTTTCAACTGCAGATTTTTTCTGTAAAACCAACAGTTGCTTGACAAATAAGGAGGGCAACGGTGGAAGTTTTATGATTACGTCAATTCTTTTTTCAATTTCGATAACGTTCCTCAAACTATTCCGTTCGACGTGCGCTTTCCATCCCCTTTTTCATAGCTTTTATGAATGCGGCTTGGTTTTGAAGGAAATTTTCATTCTGAAAAAGTGGGAAAAATTTACGAAGATCCACCAACGTTAGGGTAAGAATAACTCAATCGTTACTCAATCCCTTTAGGATGCGCCACGCATTCTACTCTTACAGGATGTCGTGAAGGCGATTTGTATGCGTATATGGTCATGCAATGACTTGCGGTGGCCAGCCGATGAACAAGTCAGCGCTTTATCCTTCCCAGACAAGTCTGGTACCAATTCACCGACCCCGAAGGGATAGAAGGCTTGGTTGGCCTGGGCGGGAAATCCGAACCAGGAACCTGAGATCGGGTGCACACTATAGCCGGCGCCTCCTCCGGTTGCGCCGCACGTGCCCCCACCAACGTTACGTGGAGCAATAGTCAAGCAATTACTTATCTCTTTGGTAGCGTGCTGCTTACAGCTAGCACGGATCGGTCAATCGAATGAAATGAAAAGCGCCGCACTTTGAGGACATGGCGCAATAGTGAGTAAGCTGTGACGAGCCTATTCTCTCTCAGAGGCGCTGCCTAACTCGTTCCTTTGCGTCTGGCTAGGAGAACTCTGAGCTCTGTCGTAATAAATAAGTGGCGCGGGAGCCTCATTAAAACTGAATGGAGCTAATATCAGCGTGTTTTGCGTCAGAAGCCAGCCACCTGCTGTGTATTCTTGAAAAATGTTCGTTTGTTGGCTTATCTTGTAGACCAGAGTAGAGAAATGTTATCTAAACTGTTTTCACGTTAAATTGGACAGCCTTCTAAACAAATTTGATGCTATTTTTTTGCTTATCTGCCCAATAAGTGAACAAATTGTTTGAAATTTTTAGAAAATTTTCATTTTTGGGGAAAAACAATGGATTAAAACTGCTTTTAAAAAGCAAGAGATCGGTCATTTTTCATGCCAAAAGTAGAGATTGCGTCATTCCCTCGTCGAAGACGTCGCGATTTTTGCTCGATTGATAGCGTGTCTAGAGTTTCGCATCTGTAAACGATACAACAAAACAACTGTAAAGAACACGCATGTCCCAAATTGCTGAAGCTTTGTTCAAGCGGGGCTTACACTATCAATCGAGTAAAAATCGCGACAAGCTTTTCGAGAGCATGGCGCGATCTTACGACTTTTAATGCACTAAATAACTACCGCATTGTTACGCTTTAAAACGAATTTGTATCTGTTATTTTAATCTCGAAAGATAAAATTGTTATAAAATTATTACACTCATTCGGGCCTGAACTAAAAAAATTTCAAAAAAGTTGTATCAAATTTTCTTTGAACAAAAAAATTATTCGATCGATTTTCGAAAAGATCTATTGAAAGTAAAACTATTAAAATTAAGATTATTCTAACCATTCTCGAGAGATCTATTTTAATGTAGGCGGCAGTTACACTATCAATCGTATGAAAATGCCGGCTGACTTTTCGTGTGCATGGCGTGATCTTGTGACTTTCAACCTTTTAATTCACTATTTTTCCGAGGAATAATTTTTTAATGAGATTGCTTGCCATGTTCAGGCTTCTGAAGGCGACGATCACGTCGAGATGTTAGGTCCCGCTTATACTTCGACACCGAACGACGCGACTCCACGTATTGTGGCCACATTGATCGGGTGACGCGATCGATGAATCGATCAATTTGGCCACTATACATGTCATCGCGTCGCTCGGCGTCGGAAGTATAAACAGGGCCTAAGGGGCCACGTATAGTGGAGATTCACCATGAAAACCTCGTTTGGCACATAATTATCACTTGAAGAAGAAAGTTATACCAAATTTTTCTTGGACAAAAAATTATCCTAAATATCTTGAAGAGTCAAAAATTTATTCTAACCTTCTTGGGAGACTACTGTTCAGTCTGGAAGACGTTCATTTTGACTTCAGAAGCGCTAAGTTTGCTTAGAAGAGTGTCCAGTTTGACGTGAAAATAGTATACATTGATGGCTCAATTGACAAGCGGTGGCTTTGATCAATAGTCTCCTGCGATGCGCCACGCACTCGACATCTGTGCACTATCGTGGAGGGAGTCTGAATGCGTGCTTCGCAGGCGGCCAGTTGATGAACAAGTCAGTGCTTTGTCCTTCCTAAACCGTCAACCCGCTACCAATTTGCCGACCCCGGAAGGATCTAGGGCCTAATTGGCCTAGGCGGGGACTGAGCCAGAGTTGACCTTCAATCAGTTAAAGTTATTACGGCCTAACAGCTTGACCGACAGCCGAGTAGGAAGCTCTATGCAGGTCTTAGAGCGGCTTCGTCTTGGAGTACACTCTACAGCAGAGAAGGTACATGCCAGCAGGGCTGCTGCCACGAGATGCACTTAGCATAACGCGGTCGTTTCGAGTTTTTCAAACTCTTCTACGAGGTGACTTCGAGTGAAAAAGCGAAGCCCTGAATGCGAATCGCAGCGCGGACGTCAGACACGGACAGATTCATTACGGATTCGAAGCCCTTGCAACCGCTATAAAACGTGATGGGAGACATCTCCGATTTTCATTCTTTTCGAGCAGACACTGGATACTCACCATCAGCACTTTCTGAGCTAGCTGTGACAGTTGCTAAGGATTTCTGGGATTTCTGTACAGATCATCTACTTCTCCACCTTCCGCAAACCCCACTGTCAAGGAAATTTCCGAAAGGCAGCATCTTCTACGCTTAATGGACCACCTTCATCATCGTAGAAAATAGAATTTCTGATGTCTGTCAGCATCAGCAGCTGCAAGTTCCCATCGTTGCTAAGAAGCTCGGCTGTTTTCGGTACTCTCTAGAGAAATCTCACACGAGCATAATTACCTTTGACCACGTACTGAACCGCAGATTGAAGTGAGGTAGCCTGGTCGGTGATCATCATAAAGCTGACTGTAAGAGATATTTATTTATTTGCTTATTTGGAGTTAAATTATGGTGTTTTGGTTGACTGTCATACCCTAATCAAGGAGGAATCCATGCAAGCTATCTACACTAATCAGACAATGTAGGAGGACTCTGTGAAATTTTATTGTTTCGTAGGTAAGACCCTACATACATATGAGGAAACGGGATGGACTAGTCGTTAATGTGGCCTACATAGGGAGACGGGAGACGGGATCGCTACAACCAATCAGAGCGGCGACCGAACAAGTGACAGCTGACCAGCGCCCTGTACCTACACGCACGCTTCCTTTTAGTAAGAAGCCCATTCGATGCGGCCTGATTGATTGTCTGCGTCGTCCCTCCCCATGTAGGCCACATTATCGACAAGTGTAAAAAAATTCCTATCATTACCTCAGCAGAATATCGAACAGGAAGAGGGCAATCGAGTCGAGATTTTTTCTTCCGTAGCTCGTCGCACATGCTCCTTGAACTGACTCAGGGTTCGAATCCCACCGAGGTCAAGGTCAAGTTTTTACAAACTAATATGCCGAATTGTTCATCAAGTAACTCCTCACGAGACCTTCAAAATGTCAATCTGCTCTAGTGAACCGCAGAACAGCCTCTGTCCATCCATGTCGCGTGCCAGAGTGAGCCATAGGAACTTCTTGATCGTCGAGCACAATGAGCGTAAAGCTTGTTGTTCGAGGGTACTTCAATGAACACTTTCCTTCTCCATGTGCACTTTTTTCGGCGCATATATAGGAGCACAGCTGTGGCGAAATAAACTTGGAACCGCTAGAGGTCAACCGCGAGTGAATTGAAGTGGAACGGGAACCGTCTGTCGTACGAGATTCACCGATCGGTGAAGAGATTTCCCTCTGGTAGATCAAGGCACGTAGCTCTGCGCGTAGCGTATGGTGCTGCTACGCAGTTGCACACATTACACGTCACCCTACGCCGCCATCTTAAATCGGCTCTGATACTTGTAGAGGCCAACCTTGAAGGTAATCTTTGTTCGCCGAAGAAATTTACAAGCAACTGAACAGTAATTCTCCCAGAGTTCAACGAGATTTCTGTGGCGGGAGTTTGAAACGTGTTTTCCGTCGAGTTTCAAGGCGGCTATTTCGACGGCTGGTGAAATTTCGTCCACCTATTGGTGATATGTTACTGGTGATCTACAGTTGCTCTTGAAGTTGGCTGCTCCGAGTGTCTGAGATCCTCGGAGTTGACCGCTTGGAGTTTCAGAATTAAACCCGCCACAGATACGCTTCATCATCCTACATAGGCGGATTTTCTTTACGAGTTATCTGAGGTTACTGTTGCAAGTTTTGTTTCTTTCGATTAGAGCACACCTAATCACATGTATTCATAAGCAAACATCTTCGCGTAACTTTCGCTTCAAACGGTGATTTTGCGGAAAATCAA
Organism: Heligmosomoides polygyrus bakeri; assembly: GCA_947359475.1. NCBI lineage: Eukaryota > Metazoa > Nematoda > Chromadorea > Rhabditida > Heligmosomidae > Heligmosomoides > Heligmosomoides polygyrus. The sequence goes on from OX375869.1 coordinate 100,781,825, forward strand.
TGGTATTGATCGATAATGCGTGACCAATCAATAATGGTCACGTTTTTTGTGAAGTGTCTCTAGTGGCCATCATATTCTCGCCTCGCGATGCTCATCTCAAATGCATAACGACTGGCAAGAAGCGATAGTATCGAGTGAAGAGTTTAAAAAAGCCTTCCAGCGGCAGTTATTTTTGCGCCGACTGACCTACAGACTGATAAACTGACGGATGCAACCCTTTTATTTATAGCAGGATACATTGACTATGCTTAATTACATTTCAAAAACGGTCATTATTTTTCCCGCACGTGCAGCGAGAGGTAGGCTGTGAATTGGAAACCGCTCATTGTTTCCACTTCTCCTCTTCGAATTCAACCCCTTGTTCTTCAAAGTCTCATTGAAGAAGACTAGGTACATGTCGCGAGTATGGGCAGCACTGAGGAAGGAAGCGGGCCAGCCAATCATAGCCAGGCAGATCAGCAGCCGAATACACACCAGCCAGTCAGGGTGCCGACCGTATACTTCTTCTCTCAATGGAATGCCCATTCGATGAGCCTGATTGGGTGGCGCCTTCAATGCCGCCCACGTTCGCGACATGTACCAAATTCTCTACCAATTTCTATTCTCGGTATCTGTTCGTCTTCAGAAAGTCTTATGGTCTTAAGGAAAGTGCGAGCAGAAGCCTAAAGAGGCCAGGCAGCAAAGCACAACGCTATGCCAGTAATTTCTGAACGGTGAGTGGGCGCAATTATTCCACCTCCATCTTCAGACATTCTGCACGGGACCACCACCTCGAACAAGTTTCTCACGGTGCAAATGATGCGTATAGGGCGCAGGTGTCTGGAAATAGTCTACGTCAGCTTCGCCTCTCACGTCATTTCGCAGTGGTTGGCCGCGATAAGCGCCTGATGAGCAGGAAGTCTTCTCTCAGCGCGAATTCAATTAGCCGCAATGAGGAAAGAAAGATCCGAGAGAATGATTCAATTCATAAGACCTTCTTTATGCGCCAGTCTCGATAATGCGATTCATTCGCGAAACCACCACTGGACGAACAGGGTCCGCTGGCCGGCTTTTTATAGGGCATCTCGATTTCCGTTACGGTAGCGTCTTCTGGAGCGTATCAGATGTAGGTGGATACGTAGACATGCATTCGAAAGTGTTCGTAGTCAGCGACGCGAGTGACTGCTAGCCCACACAAAGGATACATATCGATTGTCTCGCGTGGAAGGGCTGAAACTGTTGGAGTAAGATTTTCTCTTAACAGTCACTCTCATTGGCTTGAGACTATGTAGACAGATCAGATAGAGGCAGCGTTGTGTTGCTCGATAGCCATTAGACCTAACCACGTGCTGCCGTGAATATACGCGTGCCTGCTACAGTATCTCCAAACCTGCACATCACCACGCAACTGCATCGGCAGAATGTGGTTAGATCGAAGTAGGACCGTGTTGCGCTCTCGGCATTTACACCTCAAACTTGGGTAATTGAACACATTACATGCGGACGTGAATGCAGTTGGAGTCTGCCATAGCTGTGCTTTTGAGAAATTTCATCGAAAGAATGAATGAACAAATTTATTCGATGTCGAAAATCTCCGAGCGAATGAACGAACGAATTTATTCACTAATCATTTTTCGAATGATCGAAAATCGAATAAGTCCCGTTTTTCGTTTATTCGAAGATTTGTATAGTCGAACAATTTGTTCGAATTAGGATCTGTGCTTAAAGATCTGAAGTTTATTCGATTTTCGAATAAAATTGAAATATTCGATTTTCGAGTAATACTCGAATAAGCTGCCTTCAAACGTTCGAATTCGATCGAGTACTCGACTTCTGGAAGCCGTACGAATTCGAATAATTATCCGATAATCTAAAATATCGATTATTCGATTATTCGAAAAATTATTCGAGTATATTCATTTCGAGCAGAACTACAGTGCCCACCCTGATCTAGAGCTAAATCGGGAAAATTGTGTCATGACGCCAGAAAAGCGGACTCGAACGAATGTATTCGAATAACCATTCGTATATTCGAACATTCGATATTTCTAGATTTTCGAATATTCGTCCGAATTCGAACATCGATTGGTTTAAAAAATCGAATGCTCATTCGAATTCGAACATCGAATGACAGTCATATTCGAATATTATTCGAAAATCGAATAAACTTAAAATCTTTAGGCACAGAACGTGATTTAAATAAATTTTTCGAGTGTTCGAATGTTCGATTAATCGAAAAATGGAGCTCATTCACTTTTCGATCATTCGAAAAATTGACAACCAAATAAATTCGTTCATTCATTCGTTCGAAAAATTTCCAAAAAAAAAAAACGTTAGTTGTGCCCAGGGGATCCCGCCTCTCGCAATCCAAATCTTCACTAATAAGGTCTTTCAAGAACATTATGCATGTTGCCGAGGACTTTCAAATAGGTGCAATAGTGAGTCATCCGAATTCATGTTCCCCTGGAGAATCGGCGGCCACCTCCACCAAGTTTCGCTGACACATACAAGTCGTGCAGCAAATTATTCATGCAGAAGAGGCCTGATGTCACATGCTGCTATAAAATTCGACATCCAGAAATAACTCCGTAGCAGAAAAAAGATTTATGTGGAAGAACGACGTCATATTCTGCACCCACACTGTTTACCTTCAGGGGATATTTATTTATTTAAATATTTTGTTATCCTTATAATCGGATGCTGTTCATGATGCAGTCGTGATAGATATCGAATATATATCCAGAGATATTAGAATGTATGCATATACATACATGATATAATATGTATTAGGTTGTCGTATAAGTTCCGTCGGACTTTCGACGGTAAATTTACGGTGTGACATCCCAGCAGAAAATAAAGTTTATTGACCAAAGTAAGAACCGTTGCAATCAATGCAATTCTGCCAACGATATACAAGAGCATTAATTCCATTTCGGAAGAAATTTGAAATCCTAGAAGCAATGGAACACATAAAGGGAATAATAAACGGCGTCAGCTTGTGGACGTGTGCGACTGCTCGATGATCGAAGCGGTTTATTAGCACAGCAACAGTAGAGCACAGCGTAGACGAGAAGAACGACAACGAGAATGGCCAATGTGTAGCAGAGGTCGATTTGGACTGACCCGTATATCGCGCAGGAGAGGGCAACTTCACTCTCCGCGCTAGACGGGACGGTAGCGACAACAAGGCAGGAAGGGAAGCGGAGTGATTATAAGAGACAGGTGAAAGCGCTTTCAGAAAACTAAAGAGATGAGCACAACAAGATTTAACATGAATACCACACAATTGAACTTCTAATAAACAATTACAATTACTACAATACACAGTAATCAGTATCGAGATCAACAATGCCTCCCGTGTGCCGCGGTCTTGCCCGGTTCTCTTGAATCGCGGTCGCGATACATTGGAAAAGTTTTCTCCTTGAGGAAGTCATCGAGATGTTGGATAAGGTGAAAGTCCATGGGAGCTAGGTCCGATTGATGAGCGGGGCAGGTAATTACCCGATTTAGAAACGAATCATTTTCGTTCCTTGGTATGAGGGGAGAACAGATCTCCAGGCGACATCTCTGGTGCTCCTCAGTGAGTTTGTGGGGCGCCCACTTTTCCAGCTTTTTCACCTTGTCTATCACACCTAGGTGCCTCGAAACAGTTAGTACGACTGACGATGAGTCCAACTTCTTTACCCATCTCACGTACAGTTCCTCGTGGATCGGCTTTCATTCATTCTTTCAAACGTCCGTCATCACACTTGGGTGGTCGTCGTGAACGGTCCTTATCTTCGAGGTCCACCTTTCCAACACGAAAAATCTGGTACCATCAGCGCACGGTGCGTTCGTTATTGGAGTCCTCTCTCCATGCCGTCTTGATGTTTTGAGTTGCCTCGTTCACACTGTGACCAAGCTTGAACTCATGAAAAATTATTACCCGGAAGTGCATTTTTTCATGGTTTCGTCCAGCACCTAAAACAATGCAATGCTCAGGACTTCTACCAAGTGTTATAGAGCAAATCAAGCGCTACAAAACAGTTTGCTTGTTATATACAACTACTTTTTCTGTCCATGAGAAAAACAATCACAAAGTAACGCCTATCGGAATCGAAGAGAACTTATGTGACAACCTAATAGTACAGGGTGCGTCAAAAGTTCTTGGACACATGTAATTGACCGATCAAACCGCAGTTTTAAAGCAAGTCAGATGGAATTCATAACATACATTACTATTGACCAGGCACATATAAAGAAACGCTTGAATTTCGAAATGGCCTCCTTTAGCGCGAATACACGCCTTCAGTCGCTCGGGGAACACATCCACGGCGGCACGCAGGGGTCTTCATCGATCTCTCCCCAGGCTTTCTTCAGGGCTCTTTGAAGTGCAGCACTGTTCGTGTGGGATGTTGCATAGAGCCTTACTCTTCAATATGGACCAGATTGTGTAGTCCATCGAATTGAGGTCTGGGCTGAGCGGGGGCCACTCTTCGGCTGAGATGAAATCCGGAAAGTTGTTCAGCGCAAAACTTCTGTACCACTTGAGCCTTATGAGCAGGTGCAGAATCTTGATGATAAGACACAGCTTCCCAAGAAAGAATGTCTTTCTTTAGGATGCCCTCTAGGTAGTTTTATAGTTAGTTTTTTTTTCTTCGACATACAGTTTCTCCATTACAGTGCGCAAACCATTTGCATCAGCCATCTTGAACAGAAGAACATTAAGGCACGAAAAATTGGTATATGAGAGTGTGAGAGTAGGCAACAATACCACATAAAAGTTTGGTTGAGCGAAGCGCATCATCCCATATAATGAGCCTGAAACAAAAAGAGTCCAAGAACTTTTGACGCACCCTGTATAGAAGTGCGTAGTAGTATGTAGAAATAGAAAATATCGATACAGTAGCGTGTTGTATAGGATAGAACAATATGCAAAAATACCAGATGGACGGTTGAAGTGCTGTAAAATAATTTATCAAAAGTAAGTTAAAAGATGAAAGCTAAACCATTCATTCCAGGAAAAAAAATCAATCTTTCACGTCATCCGTCTGTAAAGGAAAGGAAGGAAAAAATTGTAATACTCTGAAAAGATGCAAACATTAATAAGTATTCGTTTTCTTTAAATTACTGAGTAGATTTGGCAATAAAGAAGTCCAGCAAATGTAGTCTAACTTCGATTTACAAAACGTCTAGATCTCGTATTTGTAGAACAGAAATCAAGTTTATTTTCTCAGCCTTGCTTTAAAAACAGAACTATTCGGCGATTCTATTACGTAAGACGGCAACATCTGTATCCACCTTGCAGAACGAAAAAAAATTGTTGTACATTCCGGAGTTTGAATTAGTATTTACTCTAGTGTTATGTAAGAATAGTAAGCTGGTCCATCTCCTGCATAGTCTAAAGATCCAGTATTTACTTGGTCTCAGTTTCGTTTCCCTTTTGAGAATTTTGAGCGCATAAACTAAATTTGTGAATATTCGTCGGTAAAATAGTGTGTTAAGCTAGGTATGGTTTGGGGGTGTTCGGGATTGGGAAAGCATTTGTATATCAGTATCCTGGTAAACGTTTGCTGGACCTTTTCTTTTCTATTCGCTGAAGTCTCCTTGTAGTTGGACTCCAAATCTGTGACGCATATTCCAAAATAGGCACCACGTATGCCTTTTACAACTTAATCAGAATCTGAGAACTGCGGCATTCAACCATGAAGCTGGAAGCACTTGTGGTTAGGGTTACTATTTATTGCATCCACCTGTGCGTAATATAGTAATATTCGGGCGGAGCCATTTAAGTGCACGGCTCATAGCGCAGCCTGAGCGTTTCTCTCACAATTCTTTCGATCCGGTAATGAGAGCGCTATTCTGCGAAACAGATAGCACCAAAACAAAGCCATTATGGGCAAAGAGAGCGACGGAAGAATGCATTGTAGGAGAACCGGAGATTATGCGTTGGATTGAGAACGCCATGTTCCCCTTATACTGCTGTTGCCACGAACGTCCGAGTTTTATGACGTTCAAGCTTTTATTTGTTTGTTAGTTATGCGATCTTAATCACCCGCTACGTGAAGGAAAAGGAAACCATCATGGGAGGAACATATTAAATTTACTATTGATACGAAAACACAACTAATTATAAACGGATAAACAGAAGAGGATTAGCAAAAATAATTAAAATAAAACGGCCTGCAACCGTTTCGTTTCTGTCCTTCGGATCTGAAGCAAAGGTTGTGAAGCGTATGTCTGAAAGGAAGCTCTAGGACGTGTCTCCAATATACATAGGATCCGATCGAAAATCTTCGGATGATTGGATGATGGATAAGGGTGATTTTGCGGACCCCGGATTTTTGGATGATTCAGATATGAGCGTTGTGCTGACCCCGGGTTTTTGGATGACTCGGATAAGGGCAATTTTTGGATGATTCGGATAACGGCAATTTTGAGGACTCCGGATTTTCGGATGATTCGGATAATGGCAATTTCGCGGATCCCGGATTTCGGATATCCGACTTATTAACGCAAGATGCAGTTTATCAGAATACTACCACTCCTAAAAGAGGAACCCATTCTTTAACAAGAATAACTACAGCAACAACAACAGCCAACAACAGCGCATTTGTCGAAAGACTCTCACTTCTCGTCAAGGAAGGAAACATTCAGGACTTCACACTTTATTTCGTTACATATAGAATTTGCGAACTTTCCAAGTTTCATCGCTCTCACTATTTCTATTACTTATTCGATTTCTGAACAAATGTGCCTTGCTTTCCTGTGTTCTGCATAGCATGTGGAGCGTGGTAATCAAGTCGGTTGATTTAAGGTTTACATTTTGTCCGATCACGCGTCCTCTATTCAACAGTATCGCCCTCACGCTCACAGATGATGGACCTCGAGGACATATTACAAAAGGGATAATGATTGCATGGTCCAGCAACGATTTATCTCAGATGGATTTGAACCGACGGCAGTCAACAGTTACTACCTGTTATAGTCCAGCAACGATTACCCTGAATTTCAACTCGAAATTATGGTGGGCAAATAGTGCAAACGATCTTCCGTTTAAAAGTTTATCGGCGAGAGGTGAGGGGTGGTGATCAGGTTTTTTCTTTAGTCGTAAATATTTTCAATACAAAACCAAGGAAAAGAAGGCAAGAAAAAAGGGCGCAAATTGGGTCGGGGGGGGGGGTCACCTTGTATTCAGTAATTTTCCTCCTTTGTGAAAAGGCACATGAATGTCAAATTACAACAGAAATAGCTTAACGCAGTTCATTAATGAGGTAGTACACACCAGTGTTGAATAATAATTTTAGTGCGGTATGGGGCTGCTCTAGTACATGGTGACCCGCCTGACCCAATTTGCGTCATAGCGAAGTGCCGATCAGAGTCGTGCTTAATCCCTTCTCTCCCTCACAAGGGAAGGGTCTGAAACGTATGTCTGAACAGGGAGAGCGAGTCATATAGGAAGAATCCTCACCCCTCAATTAGTATAAAAATGTGTTTATTTTTTGCCAACTCACTAAACCCAAGGAGTAGAGGACCTTGAAATTACAATGGAGTCGGCGCCTCGTGAGTTTTGTAGGTCTCTTGCACGCTCGCACTGCCTCTGCGGGTAAGCGGCTCGGAGCGCAGTGGATAGTGACGTTGCTTCACGCGAGGAAGGTCGAAGGTTCGGTTCTTCTACGCTGCTGCACTTTTGCATTTTATCTGATTGCTTGAGATTTGAAGGATTCTGACATCTATACCATTTACAGAGGTTTTTGCCTAATTTTCCAGCTGCATGCTGTGGTAGCTTTGGTCAACATGGTTATGTATAAATGTTCAACTCCAATGGTACATAGGCACAGCGGACATGAAGCAGCACTGGTCAAAACACGGACAGCGCATAAAAGCTACAGGCTCACAGTTTGCTTCCTTACATGGACCAATGGCATCGACTCCATAGACGAAATCCAACTGAAGACGTTCCCTTTCCTCCGAAACAAGAGTTTCACCCGAAAACGTTATCATATGTCCAATGCTTGCTAGTCTTTCCACGTCTATCATTCATCTTGCGGATCCCAATCTTCTTTTTGTTTTTCCCACCACTTTCAGCTGTTCGTCTTCGTCAACGTCAACCAATGATACACAGGCACAAAGTGCATGAAGCACCGCTGGTCAAAATACAAACAGCGTATAAAAGCTACAGGCTCCTCACAGAGATTGCTTCCCTATATGGACCAATGACATCGGGAAAACCATCCTGCTCGGATTTTCAAAGGAGACCAGGCTGTGACGTCGGAAGTGGTTCATGTCTTACGGCATGTCTAATGGCCAAATTGATCGATCGCGTCGCCCGATCAATGTGGCCACAATACATGGCGTCGCGTCGCTCGGCGTCGAAGTGTAAATGGGCTCTAAGGTGCCGATTCCATTGTAACTTCAAGGACCCCGTACTCCTTGGATTTAACGACTTGACAAAAAAAGAAACATATTTTTATACTGAGTGGTGGGGATTCTTCCTATGACTCGCTCTCCTCGTTCAGACATAAGTTTCAGACCCTTCCCTTGTCAGTCCCCGTCCTTCCTGTCCCCCGTCAACGCAACATGATATTTGAAGAGAAAGATGCCAAGATCGACGCAACGCTCAGCAGCGCGCTAAATGTATTCAAGTCGTTACACTGTATCACAGTGGGCGCGAAAACGTATGACTCAGCAGCGTGCCCGCCAGCGAAATTCGTTTTGAATGTGCTTTTATCCAAGGTGCGCGATTTCAAAATGGAGCGAGGAATCTGAACGGGTTATCCGACTTTATCCGAATCATCGCATTTCTCCAGGGTCTGGATAATTGGATGATTCGGATAATGGCATTTTCTCGGACCTCGGATTTTTGGATGATTCGGATGGTGATATCCGAATTGGATATCCGAAAATGACTCATTCGGATCCAATGTATAGTCTCCAACGCGACGCCGCACCGTTGAAATGTGGACGTGTGCTCGGTGACGCACGGTTAGCCGTAGAGCATGGAATTTTGCCAATTATCAAGACCCACGACCCACGATCAATAAATAATGACGATAATGGGTATACGCTTTGGTAGGAAGACATTGTGTATGTGAAGTTACATTAGAAATGACCTACCTCAGTTCATAGAACACACCAGCGCTGCCAAAAAATCCAGTTTCGTACAGCACCAACGTCGTCAACGGCTGTCCTGCATGGTGACCCCCCCCCCCCCCCTCCGCGCCCTGTTGACGGTGATCTCTCTAAGGCCTATGTTATACTCCCGCGGGAGCATCCGCAGACGTCCGGGAATCGCGCCGGGATCCCTGAGCTGGCCAATCGCCGCGCCCCGCCACGCCCGCCGTCCGCTGATCGCCGCCGATAGACGACGAGAGGGCTGTTATACTTCCCGCCCGCGGGACGGCTGTTGTCTCGCGGAATCGGGCGCCAAAAACGCGTTCCAATGCGACGCTAGCTGCCCCGGGGCGACGACGACCGTCCGCGGTGCACCTGCCGTCCGCGGACGTCCCGCTTATGCTCCCGCGGGAGTATAACATAGGCCTAAATGTCATACCATTACTGTCATAATGACGAAGCGTTAGCTAATGCAAAAGCTGCACTGTTGTGGAGACTTTTTGATGCTTTTCCTGTAATTTTTTTTGTGTTAAACTGAATTTGCATCACTTTTGACAACAACAAGTGTTTGAGAATCCTATGCTTGCTATCCTTCCTAGCTCTAACGGACTGGTAAAAAAAGAGCAATGTTCTACCAAACTCGGAAGTCCGAGTGTATTAATGGATTGCGTCAGATCTCCTCCCAGTTTCATCAGCCTACGCGTTCGCCCAGTGATTTCGCGTGTTACGCCTCTAGCCGTTCCTGTCGGAAGCAGTCGGACCGCGACAACTCGTCCAATTTCGTCGCACATCGCGCGCGGCGTTGAGGTTATGTCTGCCCGAATATCGATTAGGCCGCGCGGACTAATCGATATTAGAGATTTTCCTTATGAAGCGCCGCGCGGCGGTTGGAGTATAGGCAGGGCCTTAGTGCTCAAATCAAACTTCTATGAAAACCCGTTGCTAGGAGATGTAGCCGTTTTGAGGGCTCCTAATCGGATAGTTGAGGCAAATAGCTGCCGACGTACACTTGGCCGATCCTAAGCCTGGGCATGTCATTACCCTGTCAGCACACCAGTTGACAGCCGCTGATGTACTCTGTTTTTTCAGGTTGGGTGTCACTTTCTTAAGATGGACAGGTGGCTGGCGGCTGGGAATTGGGCATTTTTCAAATCTTCTAAACGAACTTGATGCTTCTAAAATCGTAAAAGTGAAATCGTCTTCTGAAATTGTCTTTCAAGTCGAAGCGAACCTCTTACAGTCCAAACAACAGACTCCAAGATGCTTAGAATAATTTTTTTGTCTAAGGAAAATTTGGAATTTCTTTGACTTTTTTGTTCAGCTATCCGAATGAGTGTAGTAATTGTTTTTTTTTTTTAAATTTAAAAAAAATTTGGGCTTCCGACTGCATGTAGCGCAGTCGGAGGGGATGCCGGCTGACGCGTGCTCCCGATTCCAGGTTCTTGGTTCTTGGTTCGGTATCCCACCCAGGTCAACCAAGCCTGCCATCCCTCCAGGGTCTGTGAATTGGTACCGGACCTGTCCAGAAGGATGCAACCCTCCTTTGATTTGCAGCCGATTCTTCATTCTCTCCCTCCTGGAGGCCTCTTTCGCGAACACTTAACGTCGGTAATGACAATTTTGCGTCATCGCCTCTGTCTGGACGAGCGCCTCGCTTTGTTGCCGCCCTTCCTATTGCGTCGAAATCTTGTTTTGACGCTTCCTTCCAGCATCCTCACCTGCTCAGATGACCTAATTAGCTCTTCCATTCTTTTATCTGAAAATGGATAGACAGATTTTTTGACCAGGAAGGTTCCGCACGTCCTACTGACTTTGACAGGACTGGATTTTACAACATCGAGTGAAGAAGCAGTCAGAGTGGGCAAGATATTGGTGTTTACCTTTCAGCTGCTAGACCTGGAATGTAGTCGAAATGTGAAAAGGCTTATAGCCTTGCGTTTGTTGCATTGCCAAAGAAACCTACTCTAACCTACTCGTATGATACCTGCATTAGGGCGGATTTACACTTCGGCCGACAGGCGGCGACAGTATGAAAGCTACCGGTATTGATTTGCCTGTGCCGCCTAATCGATATTGGTCGCTACCCAGACATAGTTAGAAACCGCCGGCCCGCGGTGAAATTTCGCCGGTAAGTGAGCAGAATTTCATCAGTAGTTGAGCTATGAAGCTGGGCGTGGGCTTTGAAATAGGTTAAAACTTGCCGAAAAAGAGAAATGTTTCAAATTTCGGCAGCGGAAATTCTGATGGATTGATGGCGAAGTACCGTACACCTGCTTTCTAGTTTCATCGAGCGATCTGGCAGTGCACAACAATGGGTGCCTGTTCAGGTCTAAGGCCTTGTTTAGTGTGCGCGCGACGCGCGACGCGATGCATGCGTAGTGGCCAAATTGATTGATCGATTCGGCCAGTACACATGGCACAGCGTCGCGCGCCGCGCGCACAGTAAACAACCCTAAGGCCCAGTCTGTACTTCCGACGACGCGATGACAAGTATAGAGGCCAAATTGATTGATCGCATCGCTCGATCAATGTGGCCACCATACGTGGCGTCGTGTCGCTCGGCGTCGAAGTAAAAACGGGCCCTAAAAATGCAACGAACACGAGGCTGATTGTAAGCTAAGCCTTCACCTTTTGCGATCGCGTTCTATGTCCAGAAGCCGAGAAGTCCTCCCTGGACATTCTGAGCACGTTTCCCACACCCTATATTGGACCTCGTCTACTTGACGCAAATCGGAGCAAACCTTGGACGAGAAGGGAACGTCATTGTCGACTGTGGGAAGGGGCTGTTCTCCTTTGTGATGAGATGGTGCACCTACAGGACTTCACGGAAACCAGTGCTTCTTCCAGCACTCCCTCTCATTTCTTTCCTTTCTGACAGCGACTCGCCACGCGGAAAATCACATATTCCGCCTGGCATTCACTCATGTGCGTGCGGAGAGTCAGTAGAAGACGTCGTCGTCATGCCGGGTTCGGAAATTCAATCGCCGCCAAAAAGCGGTTAGGAAGGCATCTGGGGGGAGGCAGATTCAGAATGTACATACGTGGGTGCCAGTCGTAGAGCCAATGTATCCAACTCCTGGCTATAATCGGGAAGAGTGAAACAGGAGGAATTCAAGGAGAGGTGAAGGTAAAATGGGTTGAGTAAGCCCCAGTTTACACTTCCACCGCCACGCGGCGCGGCACCACGACCGCCGTAGATATCGATTTTTCGCGCCGTCCGATCGATATCTTTTCGGGCTATGGTGCCGCGCCGCGTGGCGGCGGAAGTATAAACAAGGGCTAACGCTGTCTTTCATCCTTTTATCCTTGAATCAAACAAAAATCGCAACCGCCTCTAGGAGTGCACGGCGCGTCTTTTATTAATTTTTTTTTAATGGACTAAAAAAATGCTGCCTTCATACGTCTTAAAGCAAACTTTTAACCATGATTTTTAATTAGAAAATAAAATCAAAATTCAATGAATGTGTGCACTTTTTGAAGCAAGCAAATTAAATTTTTTTCAGAGTTTCCTAGGTTTTTTTTCAAAGTTTCTTCCAAAATCGGAAATATTAGATATCGATTGTTCCATAGAAAATTTTATTCTAAGTCTACCGAAGTTGCTAGTTAATGTAGAGGAAGTTCGTTTTGATTTGTAAGATGTCAAGTTTGTAATGCAAATTGATTTTCAGGTGTTCAAATTGATTTTAAAATTGTCTTATTTGTTGACCGACTGTCCTATTTATTTATTTATTTATTTATTTATTTATTTATTTATTTATTTATTTATTTGTTGACATTAAACATGCGTAATCCGCACACAGCAGCAATTTAGATTCAACGAAATAAAAGGAAGAAGGAGGACTGTAAACAATCAGAATAAGTGATCAATGAAGAGCGTTGTTGCTCACAAGGAACCACTTACCCTGGTGAAAAGTTGCTGTGCCTTCGGCTCCAAATGGACGTCTTCGACGCCGTTCCCACTCCATCTAATTGGCCACAATTTCCGCTATTCTTACGTCGCCAGAGCTGTGCTGTCGGGACAAGAATACAATCGTACCCCGGTCGTATCCTTTAGTCATTGAGCGGAAAAAGCACAAAAAACGGCGTTACCAGCGCTTTTGTATAGCGCTCTTCAAAAATATCGATTATGCAGAGTAGGCGATCGATACTAATACATTTCACAATACCGCGCCAACGCGCAACAGAAGTATAGATCCCGCCCTTACCAGGAATATTAAGGTTTCTCCCATAAACCGTTCACTAAGGTAGGGTCAGCGGCGAATTCGGATCCAGATCCATACCGCCAGGAATCACGCCTTCATGGGTTCTGAAGCTCCCACAGTGGTTAATTCGACTCCTCCGCATCGACGATGCTATGAGTGCACGACGACGAACTTCGGCTGCTCATGAATCTCTGCTTCGCTGCGAAAACACCCTCGTCATCTCGTCTACGTGCTGCGTCCTAATTAGGGCGATCAGTTTTCGGATCGCCGTTCGTCCTACGACTTCCTCCGGCCTGTACTATGGCCGATTATCCAGAGTGCATCTGGAGCGTGATGATGACTGGCTGACTTTCTGGGCGTCGAGTAATCGTCGTTGTGGAACTCATCAAGTCGGGAGCCAGTCTATGCTTCTCCATTATTATGCAGCGAGGAGTAGGAAGCAGGGTTTAAACCTATTCAGCTTCAGATCCCAGACCGTCAAGTTGGACAATTTCAAAAGGTTATCGAAAGCAAATGTTTAGTTACCCAAGTTTGAGGTGTACGCAGAATGCGGTCAAGTCTCGTGTGGCACACTTTGAGTGGAGAATCATATTTCTACCGTACTCATTTTTTAGAAATGATAAAAACAATGAACAAAGCAAAACAGATATATGTATACCATTTTCGCGTCAAATTGGACACTCCTTAAATTATGTTGGACACTGTTATAAGCCAGCTTTGCGATTTTGAAATCAAACTTAATGTCCACTTAAATCAAAGCGAGCTTTTTGCAGATGTAACTAGGAACTATCTGTAGATGTTAGATTAATTTGTCGTCCGAAGAAAATTTAGTAAGGCTGATGAACGAGTCTGCGCACTTTGTCCTACCGAGGCAAGTCTGGTAACAATTCACCGACCCTGAAAGATGGAAGGCTCGGTTGGCTTCAGCGAGGCACCTCCTCCGACTACTCCATACGAGTCCCAACAAAAATTCAAAAAATAACAGAAATTAACTAAACATTTCAATGAAGACTTGAACAAAAAATTCTTTTGATCAGTTTAGAAGTTTGTAGTTCAACCTGTAGGAAACTCATTTTAAATTGAAAGATTGGTTTCGATCTCAAAAGTCTTAGGCTAGCTTAGAAGAGTGTCCTTGACGTGAAAAGTGTCCAGTTTGGTTTGAAGAATGTCCAAATCGACGTGAAATTGGTATGCAACATGGGATATCTTAACTCTTATAGAGGTTTAATTACCCAAGTTTGAGGTCTGAACGCGAAAAGCAATACAACACTGCCTCCAATCTGTCTACACAGACTCAACTCGACTGTTGCATCAAGTTTTTTCAGAAGAGTGTTTAATTTAACGTGGAATTGGTATCTTCTAGTTCGACCTCAGCGATTCTCCAATGATGCCGCCGGTGTGGTTCTTGATGAGTTCTTTAAATCTAGAAACCACAAGCCTTAGGCCCAGTCTTACAGTAGAGCAATTTACGCTAAATCGCTTTCAGTGACTCTCTTTTCTTCTAATTTTCCCACCTCATTATGCTGTCGTCAAAATATGTCAAGATTCAAGTGTTTCTTCAAAAACAGCTCGCATTTATTTGTATTCGTTTGGATACAAATGCTCAAGGCGACAAGTCGTTTGCTCCTGTCGTTGTTTTTCCATTTCAATGCGGCGGTCCTTTCCAAGCTTTATCTACAATTTCCACGTCGAAGCGGTTTTTGTACTTTTCAATTCAATACTGGCGTCTTTCAGAGGAAACTAGGCACGTTACGACAAATTTCTTAAATTAAATCATAATATATTAATTTTTTTGAAAATTATTTAGACTTTTTGAAAGAGGCGTTTAAAAGATGCGTTTACGAAGAACGCGGAGAGAACGCTACTTCAATCCTGCTAGAATTCATATTCTTTTAACTGCGGCGTACACTTTTACATAGGAATGAAAGACAACAAATCACTTCGGTACGCGTGTTGTAATGCGGGAATACGCCGTTGCTCCTACCGTAATTGCGGCAGCCAATCAACTGCTTGCCTGAGAGGCGTTGAGACGGTGTCTGATTGGCTGCCGCGGATACGTTAGGAGCACCGGCGTGTTTTCACAGCCTCGTAGTGCGTCTTCGCGACATGTACCATACCTTCTGATGATGCGCACTCACCAACCCACCAGCCTCGGGGGATAGAAGACCTGAACGAGCCTAGATCCAATAAGGATGAGGATAAGGGTAAAGGGTGGCGTTATTCAATCTCCTTTGAGATGCGCCACGCATTCTACTTCTACGGCATATCGTGGAGGCGAGTTGAATGCGTATTTGGCCATACAATGACTTGCAGTGGCCAGCCGATGTACAAGTCAGTACTTTATCCTTCCCAGACAAGTCTGGTACCAATTCACCGACCCCGGAGGCATGGAAGGCTTGGTTGGCCTGGGCGGGAAATCCGAACCAGGAACATGGTATCGGGTGCAGGCGACAACCGGCGCCTCCTCCGACTGCGCTCCACGCGCCCTCTAGATCCAATAACGTAGTTTAATCACTTTTAATATTGTTTACATTTTTGTTTTACACCATTTTCACGTCAAATTTAACGCTTTTCAAATCAAACTAGACATTCGTCAAGGCAAGCTAACGCCTTTTTTTATGAAATTGAACATCTTCCAGTTCGAAACAGGCTTGTTCCACATTAAAGTAGGGATTCTTCGAAAACACTAAAAAAAACTTCGTTGTCCAACGAAAATATAGGACGAGTTTCTTTGAATTTTTTCAAATCTCCCTGCCCAACAAAAGAACACACTCTGTTTGACATTTTACGAAATTCTCATTTTTCAAAGAAAAAACTTTATGGCCTATTTGAACCCGCAGTGAGGCAACTGCTTCTTAGCTCCAAAAGAAGACATTGCGCCATGCACCCATCAAGCACTTCGCGTCTTTCTGGAGATTCTGTGTGGAGAATATTTACCGAATTTTTTAAGGGACAGTCCAAATTATTTTCTCCAATTGAAAATATGCTTTTTATCTTCGTGCTAAAACGTGTCCTGGTTAGTAAATTTAAAGATGTGCATGTTTTGGCAGACAGATTTTCGGTTCGTTCTCAAAGTTGGCTTGAATTGTGTTCCGTTTTGCTTAAAAACTGTACGTGGTTTAATAATGGTTATACTAGCAAGTGGCACTGTTAATTCGTTTCACAAAAACCTTCGAGAAGAGTCTGGGTCCTTGAATTTTTGGGCCAACGATTCGTTTACCAACTTTCCAACAAACTTTTCTAGACTAATCTAGGGTATACGGTGCAGTATTTACCGTAACACCTGAATAGTTAATTATACTGACCGTTTGGTCTGCAATGGTCGCTGATGTTCAAAAAGTCCAACGTTATTTTTTTTTTAATTTGTTTCTCGAATTTTTCCCTCTTGAAAATATTATAGGTCATCACGCTGTTGAGCGTTGATTTGTTAAGGTTTCTTGTTGCTTTTTCACCACGTTGTGTTACTCACCATGCTGTGTCCACGATTTTCGTCTGTTTTAGAATTGTACCCACATTTATATGTAAATAAATAAATCAATAAAATAAGATAAAATAAGGACTACGTTAGATCCAAAAGGCTAAAACTCCTGCACTGCTCTTTGTCACTTGAAAAAGCGGCATTTTCGCCTGAAAATTTTATCATTCAAGACGCCTGAGCGGTAGAAAGACTTTTTCGACGTTCTGCCCATTTATTCAAGCAAGCTTTTTGATGCCTTTTTTAGTTTGGATTCCAGGCCGCTTCCCTGGCCGTAATTCTGTGGTAGGGTGTGTTACCTACCCCAGCAGTAGATGGTTAAATGCCGTTGGATAATTGAATTAGCCTTGTCCGAATCACACATCTCACAGAGGTGTCAGTTGCACTAAGCCAGAGACGTCGTTGTTCGTCGGCCCAGAAGTGCTGCATTTCATTTTTCCGGAAATTTCAGTCGTATTCTTTCTACTTTACTCTCCTTCTCTACATTTGTATTTGTTTAAATGTGGAAAAAGTACAGATTCAAACCGTGTATGGGTCACTATGTAGATCAAGGACACGGCTGAGCTTTTGTCGTATTTTACACCTCGTCCACCCCTGTCACGTGCCAAAATAGCCCAGTTGGCCATGGCTGCCCTGGAGATGTGTGAAATGTCATATCTCTCGTGCCGTTTCGGGTAATTTGGGTTTGTCATTTTTACAAACCCCAGATAAATGGACTATTTGGATAGACGTTTTGAGGTTTAATTACCCAAGTTTGAGGTAATCATGGACAAGCCAGTGAAACTCGCTCGAGTTACGAAGATTATTGGCCGAACTGGTTCTCAGGGTCAATGCACACAGGTTCGCGTCGAGTTCATGGACGACCCGGTCAACCGCTCCATTAGTCGAAATGTGAAGGGACCCGTTCGTGAGGGAGACATCTTGACTTTGCTCGAAGCCGAGAGAGAAGCGAGAAGACTTCGTTGAACAGTTTTGGCCTTATTGTTGCGAAAAAAACGTTTTAGAAACGTCCGGATCTTATGGTGACTCAGATAAAAGTGATTTTTAAAAGGCCGTGTTTTTAAATGAATTAAGTGATGGATTTTAGCGAGAAATCTGCATTCCTGTTCAAAGTCATCCCAAAAATAGCTCTCAGACACTCACAACGGTCAACTGGAAAGGCAACTACAGTTCATCAGTAGGACTTCACCGGTAGGTGAACGGAATTTCACCAGCAGTCGGACTGTACCACTTTGTGCGAGAGCTTAAAAAGGGTTAAAAGTGGCGGAATATACGTTTGAAACTTCCGCCATCAAAATTTCTCGTTGAATTTCAGGGGAAATCCCGTTCAACTACTGGTCAACTCCTTCGGTGAACTGTAGTTGCTCTTCTAGTTGAACTCTGCGAGTGTCTGAGCCGTCGGATTCGAATTGGCGTCGCATCCAATGTATAGTCCGTAGGCGATCTGGGAATGCTCTGTGCTGCAGAAGCAGAATGGGACCGTCTTCCTTCTGAATTCCATCGTCAAACTTGTCCAAGCCGCTTGTCACCACGCCCCCACTCTCTTCCTATTCAGACAAAATCCACATCATTCACATGGGCGGGGCTTCATAACCCTCCCCCTTTTCCAGTCCCGTTCTGCCTCTCAATCCGCACATGTTCATTCGTCGCCGTCCTCGTCGGCTTCTGTCAGCCTTCTCCAGCTGCCACATGAAGTGCGTCAGAAGTCCCGCTGCAGTCGGGTCGGGTGGGTGAGTGGCGCCAGTAACGACGTCGTCGACCTTTGCGGCTTTTTTCGGACGACGTGCAGAGTCGAGATTGGTGGTGTCCTCGTCCTCCGTCACGTAGGTGCTCTGTTGCAATGGCGGCAGTCAATTGTAAGGAAAATCGGATGTTTTCGCCTCGGTTGTGATTTATTGCCGACGAGCATGCCGGCCGATGTGCGGTGCGTGTGGCCAGATTGCCTCGCGAAGCCGAAAGGTCATGCAAATAATGAGGAAACGGTACGAAATGGAGGCAGTAGACAGACTTGGCTAGTAGTCGTATCAGCGCTCTTCCTTATGACTCCTTCTTTTTGACTTCGCTTCAAATCTGGCGCTTTCCCAGTCGGTGGGGGTGAGTTGTGTGCGACTGCAGACAACACGCCAGATGTGACGTCATATTGCACACCTTCGCACTATCCACCGTCGAGAAGTTCGTGCGGCATGAAAAGAGAGAAATAGTGCATTCTGTAGAGGTGTCCTCTATTCCCGGTGGTTCAAGCTGCAAGTGGAGCATAAAAGTCCCACCCTCGATCTCTTTCATACGTCGTCTATTCGTCCAGTACAGCTTATGAATAATGAATTCGACGCAATGGAGATAGGAGAACAACGGAAATTACAAAAGATCGTGAAAAATAAACAAAAATAAATAAATAAGGCAATCCTCTTCAGCTTCTTCGGGTCAGTGCTATCATTTTGAGCGTGAAGTTCAATTTTTCTTCTATCCTAGTCGGGAGGGGCAGCGCTAAGGTGACAGTTGCGTCCAATGTACGACACTACATTCTCTGAGCTGCATCAGTGCCATAGCATCACTTTTCAGTGGCTGAAGCTCTGGACTGAATTCAGGTGAGGGAATGGAGAGGAGGAGAAACATCGCATGCCCCCTCCGATTAGGATAGATCCCCATTTTTTATGGACTAACCTCTCTCCAGCATATGTGGCTTTAGCTTCAGATCAAACGAAATCTTAGTGCTTGACCTGATATTTATTTATTTATTTATTTGGACGTGTAAATAGTTAGGGCCTGTTCATACTTCGCTACGGGAGCGATTGATCGGTCAAGCAAATTATTGATTTATTGATTATTTTCGTATTGATTTTTGCTGAGCGATGGTTATAATCAATACGTATGATTTTCCTGGCCGACCAATCGCTCCCATCGCTCCAGCTGCGAAGTATGGACGGGGCCTAAAATTGCAGCAATGAAATCAAAAACACAAAGAAAACTTGAAAATTATTATTCGATCCAATTTTGTCCAGAACGATGGAAAGAGGTGAATATGAATTTGTAGCGCAAGTCGCTTAGTCGCTGGTCTAATGCCGAAAAAGAGGTTGTAAAAAGCATTATTAGCATTATTATGTCCTTCTAGAGCCACTCTTTATATATTTATATTTAAATATTTTTTATTGAGATTCGAAAACGCCCAGAGTTTGTCGGCGACAGCAACGGCGACCGTCCGCGTAACCCGTACATACCGATTTTTTCTGAGATCGATTGCTCAACAGAAATCAATATGTGCGCTTTGCTGCCTTCATGGACTGTGAACAGACGCTTGAGAGTCGCCCGTAGAATGCGCGTGCGCTATGGGGTGGTGTCTGCAATTGCAGACATTTCGCGTACTGTCTAGCAGCTTGCAAGTGAACATCCGGTGAAGAGAAATGGAAACCATTTATCCTAAAAAATTCACCTATAGGTGACCGGAATTCCGCCCACTGATGACCGACTTTGCTCAGGTAGATCAGTAGATTTTTATTCCAAAGCGCTCTCAGTTTTCGTCTCACGTAGCGTTTGCAACTTGACGCCTGTACGCAATTACACAAACTGCGCGCCACCTTACGTCACAATCCTTAATCATCGCCCGCGTTCACCCGCAATAGACCGCTAGGTGATTTGGAACGCTATATCGTCCTACCTACGCCAGTAACTTACCGATGACTCACCAGGTTGGGAGTAGAACGTCTTCATCTGGGGTGAGTCAGAAGTGTCCATTTTCTGAAAATCCATTTGAGCTCTGCCGTGCCTTCTGAAGAGTTTTTCCTCGGTAGATGTCGCGAAGATGCGTCGCGGGAGTGCGGGAACACGCCGTTGCTCTTACCGTACCCATGGCAGCCAATCGGGCGTCGGCTCAGAGCACATGATTGGCTGACGCGATTATGGTAAGAGCGACGGCGCGTTCCCGCACCCCCACGGTGCGTCTTCGCGACATGTGCCATTTACTCACACAAAATGTCTGTGTCCAAAGAGGTGCCTCTGAGCAACAACGTCTTGCTTCACAGCTCTTCTCGGCCATGTGACGATCGTCCTAGAAGCGTAACAACATCATCTTAAGTTGGCTAGCCGGCTAATTAGGCCAACAGAGGCGATTAATCAGCGCTCGGCCGATACGACCCTCCCTCCCTGCTAAACGACGCGACGTCTTCACGTCTTCATCATCAGCTCTATTCAGCGTTCAGTCACTCAGCGAAGTCGTCGTTGTTTTCGGAGCGCGTGGAAGTCGTCGCATGATAGCCGGATATTAGAGGCATCCTGACCGCTCTTCCGTGTCTAGTCGTTGTGATGTTCAGTGTTTTTCGAAAGAATTCGTTTACGGGTTGCTCAACCCTTTTTTTTCTGAATCAATTTTCAAGGCTAAGTTGCTCCAGAAGGTCCGATTGTACCACCCGTATTTACGACAATGTCGTCAGGTATTGTGTGTGGTGTGCAAACACGACCTCGCAATACGCAACGCTTTAGGCCCCGTTTATACTTCCGACGCTGAGCGACGCAACAACATGTAAAGTGACCAAATTGATCGCTCACGTCGCCCAATCAATATGGCCACCATACGTGACGTTGCGTCGCTCGGCGTCGAAGTATAAATGGGGCCTTGCAGAAGTAAGGGGTGCAGTGACCTTCACCGATTCACCTAGAATGTGCCAAAGCGCATTCTGGACGGATTGAAAATAGGAAGGCAGAGGGAGGAAGACACCGAAAAATTTTAAAAAATGAAAAAATAACTCACCCAGTGAACTCTGCAGCAGCCCCGGCCTTGAATTTAAAGGACTTACAGGTCCGATCGAGCGGGACTCGCTCCACGCATTTTGCCGTATCGATACGGTAGCCTCGCGCGACAACTCGTCCACTGATTTGGCCTATCATGTGTTCGCGAGGACGAGTTGTCGCGAGCCTACAGTACAACTAACGAAACCATGGATTTTGGCCCTGTTGTCGTGATCATTTGGCATTAGTCTATAGTTACGACGCTGTGTGGAGCGACACCATAGCCGGAATAGATATCGATCAGGCGGTGCGAAAATCGATATCTATGGTGATCCTGACGCCGGTACGCGTGGCGGCGCGAGTGTAAACTAGCCTTTAGGCTGTTATGGCCAATTTTTTGCCTTTATTTTACTCGTTTTATTCTTTTAAATGAAATAGTGAAACCAGCGAAGAAGAGAGGTGGAGGGTAGGTAGATAGGAGGGCGGAAGGGTGACTGTATGGGAAGGAAGCGTTACTTGCATCCCCTCCTCCCTTATTTCCGTGTTGCGCCCTGAAATTGATTATTGGACAAGAACTGTAAGCAAATGTGGCCTTAACTAGGAAAAAGCCAGCAAAAAAGTCAACGGTACGTAGTTGCACACTTTGCGGCTCATTTTACGTAGTCACAGTACTTAATCAACTTCCTGCTCCAACCATAAGAAGCACCTCGCATCTGAAGCCTTCCTCTAATTCCTATCATTCAAGCGCTACTAGGAATTTGTCGTTAAATGTAATCGAGGAAATCGTCAGAGTTAATTAGCTCCCCGGGGAAGCGCCACGCAATCTACCTACCCATCGTACACATTGCTTTACTTTATGCAGCCCCTATTCGACGAACTCAGTGAATTCTGGAGGTGTCCTGACCAGTTTTCTAGGACACTGAGGCGAATCTATTAGAAACCTTGCACCTCAAACAGATAAAAGACTCGACTGGAATTGATCTGATGGACGGTGGTTTGATGAGCAGCCGAGAACGGCGCACCATACCGACTGCGCCACGCAGTCTTTACCACGCTCTGGCTATTCAGTTGGCCTTAATGGACGTTCAGAGCTCCATTGCTGCGCGACGCGACATAATTATAATCTCTCATATCGATTATTTGCGCTGCTCGATCGATACAGGTACTTGTTATTTCGTGGCGTCGCACCGCGATGGAGCTCTGAACGTTTCGTTAGGCTTGTGATAATGGAACAAAGTATGAAGATCGTAGCTAAGGGCCTGTTCATAGTCCGCGACGAGAGCGACGCGTGTGACAGAAGCGTCCATGCAAAGCAATCGATAGGAATCGATTAAATCCGAGCGACTGCCCTTCGCAAATCAATATGTGCGCTTTGTTCTGGCGATTAGCCACTCTCGCCGCTGTCAGTCCTAGTCGCGAATGTGGGCAGCGTGGGGAGCGGCAGCAGTGAGTCCATCCGATGGACTTGCCAGTCAGAGAGCGATTATACAGTTGGCGTCCTGACTGATGATGGTTTGCTGCCGGATCCCGTCTCCCAATGCTGTCCACATTCGCGACATGAACTGTAGGTGAATGTGAATTCATTCGAAAGTGCTCCTCCACCCCTCTCCTCCATCTCTGAAGTACGAGTCCTCAAACGGCCGTATTCATATTTTTTTAATATTCATTTTTAATATTTTCGTATTCATATTTATTTCGGAAATACTGAGTGCTACAATTCAAATGAGTTTCTTCGAACATTTCCTTGAAACACGCCTGCTTCTGGAAAGAAACTTTTAAGCCACCTAGGCATGTGTTCAGTCGGTGTCCCGCTCAACTATCATTGGCTGACGCACGCTCATCTCGCATTGCTGCCCATATTCGCGACATGTACCGAGAAGAGAGCAAGCTACACTCGTGACCTTTGTTTTTCCGAGTTCTTCTGACCTCTGAAGGAATTCTTCTCACGTCGAGGTAGCACTGGTTCTCACGAATTCCCAGGAGGCTAGAGTGTGTTACCCACGCGTTGTTTGTTATGTCTAGTGCATTTCAAAGACCTCGCGGGTGAACTAAATCACAAGATTAGTGCACCAAGGTACGTTCAGTAATGAAATGCTTCGACTAGTGGGAAACCACCTCAGCTCACTCGTTTAGGTCTGATAAACACCGGTGTTTTTGAGCGTAGGAAACTCTGATTAGCCGATCTGGCCCTGCCTGATGGCTGTTCTTTGTGTTTTGCTCGTTTTATATAAAGGGGAAAAGCTGAATTCTTCGATGTTCAGCATAACGGCTTCCGTCCAGGACTTTCTGATGCGACATAGAGACTTCTGGATGTTTTTGGCCCGAACTCTGGTCACTGGCGCTGTCTTCTTTCGTAGCATGGGTTCACTACAACGTGGAGGAGTTCCTAGAGGCGTTAGCTTCAGCTGAATTCTGTCCACTAGGTCTTCAGACGATCTTCTTCTTCTTCGACTTCGACCCATGCTGTGTTATACAAAGTCGCCACGGTCAATGATTGCGTCGTATTCCCGGTTTTTTGCTAAACCGTGAGAAAGTGCGACTGTGCTGCTCTAGAGATGCCGTGTCTGAGTGCATTTTGTCCGGTTCTCTCACAAAATTGCATTTTTTTCGAGCGAGAAAAACCCATTAAAAACCATCTTCCATAGCTATTCCATGAGTGCTATTATAGCTTCGTTGATGAGCCTATTTTACTGGAATTTCGCTCACTTTGCACACTTTCATTTCACGGATTGGATTGATTTTTTTAATAATTTTAATCTCTATGAATTGAATTTCTATTTTGATAGCGTGATAAGACGATCCACAGCCTGAAACGCTGGTTTCGAAGCAACATTTCTCTAGGCTACTACTAAGCTAGTAATTTTGTTCAACCAAAATTCATGCCTGAACCAAAATGTGACCCACTGCAGTGCTCCTTCTAAATCGCCCCACTTGCACAATCAATCAAGTAAACACTGCGATACAGTGCGCGAACGCATGGCGCAGTCGAGACTTTTAGTAGCGCCAGAAAAACCCAATTGTGCTTGACTTAACACAATCCTACTTTACGTCAGAAAAGGAGATTTTGAATCCGTTTGCAGGGGCACTTAGATTTCTCCTGCGATGCCAGCACGCCCCTTTGCAAAGGGAAAGCGACCAATTTAGCAGAGCGTTTTTCTATCGAGAAGGTCTGATTTCAAGGGTGCATTAGGAGCAGCAAGCAATGGAAAGCACGTCATCAGAAAAACTCTTGTCATCGTAGGAAGTCTGGGGAACATAGATGAGGTTTCGCCTTTTCTGATGAGCGGGTGAGGACAGGGGTGTCCTGCTGTCGTCCTGCTGATCAACGAGAGTTGGCAAAGCTCGCCATTGGTCCCTATCGCGTGCCAGATTGCTCCAATGGATCATCTATGCTCTTCTAGCGTAGGGTAGACAGCCTGTTAGAATACTCCATCCTTCGAACGTTCTCCATGTCTACAGTATCAGTAGGCGTAAGGTGAAGAGCATGTGTGCAATCGCAGACAACGCGCTTTATCGCGATATCACTACACTAATAGACCTGCTTTGGAAGGTTATTCAAGTCTGAAGGTCCATTTACTGTCAATGAAAATTTGCGAAATGAACAAAATCAAGCTAAATAAATAAATAAATAAATAAATAAGTAAATAATAAATTTAAAAGGATAAAAAAAGGATAAAGGACGGCGTTATTCAATCCTCTTTGGGATGCGCCACGCATTCTACTTCTACGGGATGTCGTGGAGGCGTGTTGAATGCGTATTTGGCCATACAATGACTTGCGGTGGCCAGCCGATATACAAGTCAGTGCTTTATCCTTCCCAGACAAGTCTGGTACCAATTCACCGACCCCGGAGGGATGGAAGGCTTGGTTGGCCTGGGCGGGAAATCCGAACCAGGAACCTGGTATCGGGTGCAGGCGACAGCCGGCGCCTCCTCCGACTGCGCTCCACGCGCCCAAATAATAAATTTACAATAAATAAATAAAATGAATACCCTCGAGGCCAGCATGGTTTGACTGGTGTGGCCCCGCACGACGAGAAACGATACGCGGGTGATGGCGCAGTGGAAGCAGGTACCGGCTGTCGCCTGCTGCCAGTTCCTGTTCTAGGTTCGGGTTTCCCGTCCAGAAAATTAAGCTTTTCATCCTTCCAGAGTGGGTAAATTGTTACCATGTTCGTCTGACCTCTTCGGCTGATCACGCAGTATATGGGCCAAACACACGTCAAAGTGCCTCAAGTGCATCCCGTGGGGTAGAGTGCGTGGCGCATACCTAAAAGAATTGATTACCGCCGTCCTTTATACATATTTTCCTACTGATCTTTCTCTGAACATGACTGGTATCTACGTGAAGTTGGTCTTTTGCGCTTTTTCTGGTTCGACGGTCCCGCGGGAGTATACCTTAGGCCTTACACCGCGTTTATACTTCTGACGCTGAGCGACACGATGGCATGGGGGACGGTCAGGAGGTGCACCCGCCCCTTGCTGGGGGGCATGCAATCTTCTTCTCATCTCCCTTGCTCACCCACGCCCAACCCCCTAGGCTTCACCGAGAGTCTAACGGCTACCTTTCGAAACATTTGACACGCAAAACAAAGGTTTCCAGTCCTCAGAACAGCGGTGTGCCTCCTGACGCCACGCCCCCAAGCTGGGGGCGGGTGTACCTCCCGTCGCGCTGCCCGATGGCATGTATAGTGGCCAAATTGATCGACCGCGTCGCTCAATCAATGTTGCCATCATGCGTGGCGTCGCGTCGCTTGGTGTCGAAGTATAAACGGATCTTTATCATTTATGGTAGTGCTCAGCATGAGGCCAAGTTAAAGAAAAACCTAAAAGATGGTTTGGCAGTTAAAGAGAAACCTGAAAGATGGTTTGGCAGTGGAGGTCGGAAGTTCGACCGAATGAAGCAGGTCCTTTTCGTCTTGTCAGATGGTTCGCAACACGTTTTTTGAATCCCGACGCATGTGGCGCGACGTAGGGTCCGTTTATACTTCGACGCCGAGTGACGCGACGCCACGCGTGCTGGCCATATTGATCGAGCGGCGCGATCGATCAATTCGGCCAGTACACACGCCGTCGCGTCGTTCGGCGTTGGAAGTATAAACGGGACCTTATTCGATCCCTGTTTGGGGAGTGTGCCAGGCATTCTACTTTAAGGGAATATCGTGGAGGTATTGTGAACGAGCATGTGGCCTACACAGTTTGTTTAGAAAACAGGTAAGTTTAGGGCCAATTAGTAGAGCGACTCGTCCAATTACCCAAACCAAGAAGCTCAAATTGGAGAGCTAACGGCAGCCGGAGCCTTCACCGGATGCACTATATACATTCCTGGTCCTCGTAGCTACAAATGTTCTGGTCGACGTACTGAATGCAGTCCTACTTCTGAAGCGATTTCGAGAGGAAGAAAATTCACTTTCGATGGGCGAGAGAAGGGAGCTGCATAGGCTGAGGGCCTGTAAGCTCAATTTTGTAGCGCGATCAGTTCAAAATCTGCGAATTTCTTAAACTATAGCCGAAAGTGGTTCGGCTGATGGCAGCACGTCAGCTGAAGCGCCCATCCATCCTAAGCTCAGCTCATTTCCGACCTCCATAAGAGCCTGAAAGTCTGCGTGACGGGCGCCTTGCTTTTCTGGCATGCCGTCGAGCAGTTAAACGTGCTCGGTGGTTTCATTAACGCCTTAATTCGTTGTTTTCCCTTTGAGGCGAACGCCCATCATCGGTCCTCTTCCCTTCTGAAGGCTTCTTACGTTTCCAGGAAACCAAGTGCGATTGAATGAAATTTCAGTGTGTGAGCTTTTCTTAGAGGTTAAGGGGCGCTACTTTCCGGACGCTACAAACGGGAATGGAGAGTTCGTTGGGAGCCTGTTCATACTTCGCGACAGCAGCGACTGTAGCGGCTAGAGTGACACGAGCGACTGGAGCGACAGCGCCGGCGCTCGAGTATGAACACGTTTCGGCGGCGCGGCTTTAATCGATATGCATGTTTTCCACAGGCGACGAGTCGCTCTTGTCGCGAAGTATGAACAGGCCCTTATACCTTTCTTTCTTCGTTCCTTTTTCCGTCACAATCTCCTTAAATCAGGAACAATTTATTTATTTATTTATTTATTTAAGGAACAACGGTGAAATAGTCTACAAATAGTCTCTTTAAGGAACAATGGTGAAATAGTCTACATTTACCCGTCGAATTGGACCCTTTTCAAATCACGTTTTCAAAATTTTCAACCAAATTTCCTTATCAAATTTTCTAAGCGACCTTTTGACAGTTTCGAAGACTTTTGAAATCGAAGCGCAAACTCTTCCAAATCGAAATGTCCTCCATGCAGGTTAAACTACAGATTCAATGAAATTCAGCGAAAACTTGGTAACATTCTCTGAAGCTTTTTAGTTTACCTGCCGCACAGTTTTATGGTTTTATAAAGTTTTAATTTTTTGAAAAAAATTGAATGAACTAAAATTTGTATTTAACCACAGTAAAGAAGTGATCATATAGCGCACAAAAGGTCAGGTCGCGCATTTCACTTGAAAATGTCGTCGCGATTTTTATCTGATTGATAGTGCTATGCTTAGCGAGGGAGGTGAGTGAACTCGGTTCGGAGATTCTGAGCGAGAGCTATATGGCCTTGTAGGGCATCGGACAAGGATCGCAGAACTGGGTGGTCCAAAAATGGAAAAAAATGGCAAAAGTGACACCTGGAATGGCCTTGTCCTACTCAGAAGAGATTTGAAACTCAAATTAAAGTTAGATTGTAGTAATATGATAATTTACGACGTTTCCTGGACGAAGCTGCAGTGCACATTCAAGTGATTCATTCGCATCAAAGGTGGCAGCGACTGAATGGCCGAGTGGATAGCGAAGCGGACTTGTGGGCGTGGGATCGAGGGTTCGATTCCGGGATGTCCAAGCGATTTGCTCTGTGGAGTGCTGCCGTTTTTGAAAATAAGGAGTAGATTTTGGGCAGTTCCAAAACTAATTGAGAACATTCGAAAGCGGGCATATGGGGACAGCATCTGATGAGAACTTCCTCAGCGAGACAAGCGTGGTTTGATGGACACTTGGCATCACCCCACACGACAAAACTAGCTTCTTCCACATCTGACAACGGGTTGAGGGAGGGGGTAGGAAGCGAAGAAGGTACCCTACCGTACCCAAGATGTGTTCCTTATTTGCACCCCGGAGTCGAACCCTCGATCGCCTGCCCACAAGTCCGCTTCGCTGTCCACTCGGCCATCCAGTCGCTACCGCCACTGCTGCAAATGAATCACTTGAATGTACCCTGCAGCTTCGTCCAAGAAACGTCGCACATTATCGTGGTACTATATTCTAAGTTTTGCCTTATCAGCCCGCCCCGAAGCGATACCATTTTTTGCCATTTTTGGACCACCCAGGGGCATTTAGCAAAAACGGAGCTTAGTTCTGTGATCCTTGTCCGATGCCCTACAAGACCATATAGGTCTCGTTCAGAATCTCCAGACCGAGTTCACTGACCTCCCTCGTAAGTGCTGGAAAGGATGTGTGTTCTTAAAAATTGTTTTTTGTATTGTACAACACCAGTGGTTACGCTTCGAACCGTAACCAAAGCCAGCTTTAGCCTTCTAAGCAGACAGACTTTACGGAACGGCTATCCCTTTGTTTATTTTGCTGTTATAAACAATGTTCTTTGGGCTTAGGCGTACGCGATACAAACCACGCAGCCGCGATACAAACCACGCATAGAGGCTTGAAGGAGGTGAACCCCAGAGATGGGGAACCGCGCTTCCCCATCTCTGGGGTTCACCTCCTTCAAGCCTCTATGTAATCGTGAAAATAGTGCTGGGATTGTAATGCACTGCTACAGAAGGCATGGTTCATGTCGCGAACGTGGGCAGCACTGTGAGGTGGCAGAACGCCAGCCAATCAGGCGTGCCGTTCGACAGTTGGCGTGCCATTCAGAGTGGGCGTGTACGATCGAGATGCTGATTGGCTGGTGTATGTTTGTTCGATGCTGTTCTTGGTAACGAAGTCCAGGTCGCGAATGTGGGCAGCATTTGGTATCTGAAAACTCGCCTGCCAATCATAGCCAATCAGGGCGCCGACCGAAAACGCGCCAACCAATCACTCCGCATTGATCTGACGTGCTCGTCACAGAACACGCGTACGGTCGGTATCCTGCTTGGTTCTGGATGGCTGTCCAGCTCCCACCTCCAAATGCTGCCCACATTTGCTACATGGATCGAATCGCTTCTAACCGCCTACATTAGCAACTAGGACCGATTCCGGTTCGAAAAGAAAATTCACATATTTCCATGAAGACGAACAGCAGTCGAAAATGGCCGCTAACTATGCGCATTCCAATACGAATTCCTGACGACGAACGACACCTAGCTGGACGTCAGCAGCCTACGCATTCTTGATGACATGCTCGCTATGTGATGACGATTGTCGCCAGAATAGGACCTGCATCTGTGATTACCGGCTTCCCATCGTTTTTCATTCGGTGCTTCTCGAATGGGCGGTGAAACGAATCTGCACCTCGATCCGCTGTCGGCCCCGCCCCCCGCTGAAATCTGCTCAGTTTTGTCGCTCATTCGGCGAGCTGTCAACTTCCGCCGTGTCATTATGTGTGCTGCTGCTGCACTGCTACATTGTCCTCTGTCTCCGCTTCTTCAGACGTATCGATGAGTCGTCGCGTCGTCGTGTATGGTCGAGCTCCCCCGTCGAGACTACCGTTCGCTCCGCGGTTACTGTAGATTCGTCCTATGAGCTGCTCTTTTCAGACAGAATATGCAACGGCTACTCGCTCTCGTTATGGTCTCTCTACTTGTGGCCGTGTGCACGTCTCAAGACGCAGGTGAAATGCCAGTAGTACGAGTGGTACGTTTACACAAGATTGCTTCTCAAGAAGAGGAAAGTGGTGGATCTCTCCTAGTCGGAGGGGGACACCCCTCCAAAGGGAAACAAACGCCTACATTCTGGAGCCGGATTCATCAACGCGCATACCCGTGGATATGTGGGGTATAGGGGGTGAACGTACCCACGATGTGGCATTCATGATAAACCTTACCCGCGACATAGTAGGTATATCACTGGGTCGAGAAAACCGTCGAGTGTCGTAGGTATATCCGCAAATCCGCTACCATTTCGCGCCCCATTTACGAAAGTGCGCTCCACTGAAGTCATGTTTTCTCACGAGGCGACGACTGGGTTTCGGCTCCAGGGGCCGGATTCACCAACCACTTACCGGCTGTAAGTGGCGCAACTAACCACGAAACCCGCCATTCGGCCGATTCATGAAAACGTGGTTGGTTAAATCCGGCCTCAGATCCGGCGTATCCGTTACCAGGCTGGAGTGCCCGGCAACCGCTACCGGGGTGTAGCGGTAGCGCTCCAGGGCTAAACGGTGACCCAGTCGCAACGAATTGCCATCACTTACCGCGAATTTGATGAATCGCAACTCGCGGTTAGTGAGCCGCTAACGGATAGTAACGGTAACGGGTGATAAGATTTACCTCCGTTCTCGTTGATGAATCCGGCCCCAGGACGTAACTCCAACGCGACGTCGCGGCACTGCAACGCGGACGCGCGCTCGGTGAAGCATGGTTCGCCGCGGAGCACGAAATTTTTCCAGTGTTCAAGCTTCTCAACTAGAAAGAACTGCCGAAGGGATGTGACACGATAGAGAAGCCATGGAAAACACGCCTTAAACATAACAGGCTCTCTTGGGTCGCTATTTTATCCTGTTTCCTCCTTTTTAAGATTATTCGCCACCTAATGAGCTAAAATCTTATCTGGATCGCACTTTTTTCCCCGAATCTCCCGAATTTTCCTCAGTTCATGTTGTAGTTTGAGTTTCATGTAATTTAAGAACATACGGTTAACATATGCCCCTGGTTTTTTCTTGTAAAGATAATAAATTATAAATCTAGAGAGTGTGAGTGAAGTATTTAAGTTTTTGCTCATCCTCCCCCCCCCCTCCCAAAATAAAAACATACAAACATTTGCTTCCGGAACTTATAGCTAGTTATCCCATCCCAGTTCTTGTTTCGAATTTTCCTCACCAGATCCTTGACTGTTTCCCTTCACTCATTTGAAATGGATTGATTCTCATTCCACCCGCACTTTGTTAACAACCGCTCCCACTTCCCTACCTGGAGACACCACCCTCATCTCATGTCTCCTTCCTTCTTCTACGCGGTCAACGTCGCCGGAACATGCTTTCGCGATCTAGCGCGCCCAGCAGCAAGACGCGGCTACCACGCGCGTATGACGTCACTAGCCGTCCCTGTCGGAAATATTCGGACCCCCTTTCATTTAAATTGGGGCTCTCTGTAGTGATACTAGGAGGAGGTTGAACATGCTAAGGTAAGTAAGGTGTTTGATGGAGCAATAAACGTCAAAAAACTAGTGGAGGCGCTTGAACACTGGCAAGATTTCGTGCTCCACGGCTAACCATGCGTGACCAAGAACACGTCCGCGTTTCAGCGCCGCGACATCGCATGCGGCCAGCGCGCGACGTCGCGTTGGGGTTACGTCCTTGGGCCCGGAACTTGTTCTCGAAATGCCAGTGCATTCGTAAGTTAAGGCCCTCATCCTCCGGCCTCGGGTACTCTCCTTAACAGCGTCTTTCGAATATTGATAGGTGTCTTGAAACGTTTTCCGAGCTACGTGGAAATTGATGAATTACCCTCGATCCGTCTGATGAATACGAATCGCGTACCCTATACCCACCACGGGTGAGTGGCGTTCTTAACCTCTGGCTCTTCTACACATACCCTTCGCTTAATTAATCCGAGCCCTAGTCATTCTGGGCTATGAAGTTGAAAGAAGAGAGCTCTATTGTAGATTTCTCTGGTATGTAGTTGTTGTTAAGCAGTTCACTTTCAGTGTTCAGTGTTCATTCATTCATTCATTCACTTATTCATTTATTGATGCCACTGCAATAATTGAACAAAAGCGGCTAACAAAAGGGTAAGGCTGACCGGCTTTACAATGCGAAAGGGAAATATAGAGTAGAAAAGAAGAGAACAAGCAGAAAATGCGAGAGAACGGAGGAACCAGAAAAGAAAAGTAGAGTGCTTTCATCGCTAACATCTGCTGAGTCAACGCTGGAAAGCGTGATATTTCCTCTTCTGGCAAACTGAGAGTTGGCAATCGAACTATTCGACGAAATTTGAGTCAATTGTTGAGCAGGCACAACCATAATAAGGTCCCTATTAGCATTAACTATGGCGAGCGGGGCCTGTGTCTCAAAGGCGTTTTAAACTGGTACGCACCCGAGGTTACCCTGATGGGAGGTCATAGTCATGAGTCATGAGTGGAAGTTGCCCCTTTTGTAAAGCAGCAGAATGAAGTGTCTTTCAATAGGATAGACCTGAAATTGCTTAAATTGGTTGAGTTATACTGTAGTAAACGCTTCCGTACGAGAAAGGCTTAAATAGAGGACAGAACTATAGAAAAAGTAGAAGTGTTTGGTGCACCGTACTTGAAGTAGGTTTCGCATATTTTTTAACCTCCAAAGGAATTTAACAACCGAAGTTCTCGAACTGTAAGGTCGCGACCAATCGTGACCTTCGTCCCGTCTATCTCTGTCTCTGTTGCATTCTTTGATGGGGAGATTCTTGTGAATTATCCGTTGTAAAGCTTCTGATGTATTTAAATCGCTTCGAGAAGATCTCGGGACGTTTGGCTACGGATGTAGTGCGGTCGCTATTAGGAAAAAGAGATTACTGAATCATCGATGACATGTATTTTAAAAGACGTGATGTTTTTGGACAAGCACCTACATAAGGTTTTGCGGTGTTTATCATTATTTATTACACTGGCAAATCGGTGTGTTTATAGTAGTATCAACAATTATGCAAACAACAACAACCAGATCGCAACTAATAAGCGTACGTGTAGAAATTTGGAAAAAATATCAGGCATGAATTTATACAGACCAATATCGATCGCGTCGCGCCGCCCGATCGATATGGCAGCATATCATTAGGTCTCGCTCGGGTGAGCGATGGTATAACATAGGCCTCAAGCTCGATTCCCGCTCTTTTAACAAAAACCTCTGCTTAATGGCTTGCTTTGATCTTCTGATATGCAATTTACTAGACTTAGCCCTTGTGATGACATTCTCAGTTGAACTACTATGTGTGACTTCAGACCTGATTGACCAGACAGAATTTTGTATGGCCTAATAAGGTCAAACTTCTTTCTCTTGCAGGCTAACGTCTCAGTTTTTAAATGGAAATTATGAACGTTACTACATGGAAATGAAAATTCATAACTGGTTCCTACACGCCCTGCAAAATTTTTTCGGGTAAAATTGTTTTAAACTTTCTCTAAGGCTTTTAAAGTGCTCAATTTGTCCTAATAGTGGTCTGACGTATGTCTTGCCTACTACCAGAAGAACGTGCGGATACTTACCATTAGTGTAAGGCTTCTAAAGATCCTGTACATTGTGATGGTTGATAGAGCGCTATTCTCATACAGTGCTCATCAAAGGAGAGGTCCTTCTTTGCCAAAAATCCATGATCAGTGATTTCCTGGAGATACTCATGTTCGACGTCTTCAATGCTATACTCTCGTCTTCTTCTGTAGTTGGGGCCCTAATTTAATGACCACTGATACGCATCATCCACGGCCTTTTGCAGACGGTCCTTGTTAGACCTAGACTGTACAGGGAGATACAGCTTGAAATCATCAGCAAAGGCAGTGCACTTGACTCAGTTACTTGTCACAATTTCTGGTAATTCGTGGGTAAAAATATTGGAAAGCACTGGCGGAAGGATGCCTCTTTGAGGAATTCCATTAAGACTATGCCTTATGGTTGGACCTAACAGTATATGTCCTGTCTGTTAGTTAGAAACGATCTGATCTTTGAGCATCTCGAAAGAGTCTTACAAGGGACGTCTGTGAACTCACCCCATAAGACCTGTGATCGAACAAAGAGCACAATGATAAAGTTCGTTTTTTGCTAAGGACCATTGGGTGTTCCAAAAATGGCAAAAAGTTGCTGTCTAGTGAACCGGTTTCGACTTGCTGCTGTCTCAATGGGAATGAAGACCACCGGAATTCAATCTAGTGCTAAAGAAACCCGTCCTCTCATCCATGAGTTACTAGGCAACGAATTACCTCCATTTTTGGGGCTCCCAGTGGCTCACAGCAAAAACGAACGTCACTCGTGTGCTCCTTGTTAGATGCCCTACAAGACCGTATGGGTCTTGTTGAGAATCATTGCGGTGAACTTACAGATGCCACTGTTTATTTATTTATTTTATTCCACGTCAACCAAATAACGCGCCATAAACAAAACTATTAGCAAAAAAAAACAGCAGTGCCTGGACGGAGATTTTAGATCAATCGCCTTCTTCAGGCATATTTTTTAAAAATTTACATTTAAACAGTTCATGTATTGATTTAACTTCCATTTTATGGGATTCCGAAGAAGCTATTTAGGTCGAAATCTCAGTCCGATAGTGTTCTCATCGCCCTTGGTCCCACAGCTTGAAACCACCTGTTAGCACAGTTGAACGACATGCAGGGTCTCGGTTTACGACAGTCCAACGTGGAGTATATTGCGCCTGTGACTAGGGAAGGGTTTCTACCTCCCATGGAACTTCAAGATGAGACCAGGATCATTAGAAAGAGCTCGGAATGCCGATTACGAATATGGGTGTTAAAATTGCAAAATGAAACTCCTGAGCGAGTTATGGCCTGCCGAATACGACGGGCCTCATCACAGGCCGGTGTGCAATGGACCTGGCGCGAGAACGGTGAGTCATCGGGGCCCCGTAAGAGGGAACCGCCATCTGCGGCGGTGGCGTAGGGGTAGTGCTCCTCCTCGTCAGGTGCGACGTCGTTGGTTCGGTCCCCATTGCTGCCGGTTTTTTTGCACACCATAATTTATCTCCGAAATGATATTTTCTTCTGAATTATGACACCTATTTGATTAAATAGCGACGAAAACTACCATACACGCTTGTAAAAATGCTTGAAGGCAGGAAACTGGTATGGTCAAATTTTTATTTACTATTGTGCACAAGTATAGTCCAAATCATATAATGAACAACTAGAGGTGTTTCTGACAACCTTGGCATTCGTGGAACAAAGCAAAAAAATGTGTGAAACAGACATGTTGCTCACACACTGTACATCTTATACATGCAGCCTCTCTACAACCAGCAGGAAAACAGTCAATTGTAGCAAGATCACATCACTATGATCCCAATCGGACTCGTCATCAGTTGACACATCTGATCCCAAATTTTCATCCGTTTCCACATCAACTGAAGCTGCCGCACCGTCACGTGGAATAGCTGCGAACCTTCTAGCGTCTTCTTCTCTTCACGAGTTGGTGCATGTGTTAACGGATGAAAATTCTAGCGATCTTCTTCTCTTCACGAGTTAGTGCATCGTTGTCGTCTGGCACCCAAAATTCCAAAAGAACGTAGTGAGTGAGGAAAAAGCAGTAGATCAACGACATTTTGTTCTTCCTCATCCTACACTTACCACTTCCCTTTCTGCTTCACACATTTTTTTGCTTTGTTCCACGAATGCAAAGTTGTTAGAAACACCTCTAGTTGTTCAATATATGATTTGGACTTTACCTGCGCAAAATAGTAAATAAAAATTTGACCATATCAGTTTCTTGCCTTCAAGCATTTTTACAAGCGTGTATGGTAGTTTTCCTCGCTATTTAATCAAATACGTGTCATAATTCAGAGCAAAAGATCATTTCGAAGATAAATTATGATGTGCAAAAAGACCGGCATCAATGGGGACCGAACCAACGACATCACACCTGGCGACCAGGAGCAATACCCCTGCGCCACCGCAACAGCTGATGACCCCTTCTTACGGAGCCCTGATGATTCACCACTCTCGCGCCAGTTGCGTCGCACGGCCAGCCTTTGGTGAGGCCACCCGATTTCGGCAGGCCATAACTCGCTCAGGAATTTCATTCTGCAGTTTTGACACCCATATTCGTAATCAGCATTCCGAGCTCTTTCAAATGATCCTGGTCTCAACTTGAAGTCCATGGAAGGTCGAAGCCCTTCCCTAGTGAGTAGATTGGGAGCACGTGCGTAGTATACATATACCATAGATATTGCTTCAAGTTGCTTGTCACGTTAGCCTTTGCGTATGTTGCTTGTGAGCTACAAAACGGAGTAAGTCACTTGCGAAATTAAAAACTGAATACGCTATCTGCGACCGCAGTGTGTCTTGCTTGCGATTTTGAAAAATTAAGTAAGTTACTTGCGAGCTCACTGTAAGCTACTTACTACTTGCACATTTCTAGCATGAGGAAATCAACTACTAACACTCAACCCGCATGTAACTTGTCTAGAATTTTCTTAGGGGTTAATGGTCTGGAAAGGACCTGCTAGAATTTAAATTAGATCCTCTGGTGCTTTCCTGCAGGTGACACAGAGCAGCGAAGTCATCTTTTTCCCATCGCTGTTGATCTTAGGCTTTTTCTTCTTCTTTTCTTTCCCTTTGCAAGCGTTCATTAGCGTGTATTTAGTTCCACGATTCTTAGAACCGATTCGTGATAACTCTAGCCATTATGCTAATCCGCGCATGCAATATATTAAGTTGGTGCATAAGTTCTCGGACATTTGGGGCATGAAATATTTATCATCACAACATACGAACAACAATATCAAATCATTTGAAGTAACTACCCTTCACATCAATTGTCTTTCGCCAACGTGCTGGTAAGTCACAGATGCCTTTTCTCCAAAACGTGGCCGGTTGTGATTCGAAAAAAGTGAGCAGTGCCTCCTTGACATCCTCTCGGTTCCTGAATTGCTGGCCGTCCAAACAGCGTTGAAGGCTTGAAAGCAAATGATAATCAGAAGGAGCGAGATCTGGTGAGTAAGGGGGATGTGGAAGAGCGGTCCATCCGTAGTCCGCCAACTCAGCCGCCGTCGCTCCAGCAATATGCGGTCTAGCGTTGTCGTGTTGAAGATACACCTTCACTTGCTCTCCTCTTGTGGTTTGAAGGTGGGCCCTCAACTTCCTCTGTTGGTTGACGTAAGCCTCTGCCGTCACTGCTATCCCTTCGTCCAGCAGCTCCCAGTATTCTACGCCAAGAACGCTCCACCAAATGCATAGCATCACCTTTTTCACGTGAAGGTCGGATTTCGGCACGTCCTCTGCCTCTCCAGTTGCGTCAACCCACTGTGCACGCCGGTGATAGTTAGAGTAGAGTATCCACTTCTCATCCCCGGTGACAAGGTTGTTCAGCCATCCGTGGGTACGTCTGAGGGTAAGGAGAGACAGAGCGACATCGGCTATGCGATCCATGTCAGGTTGTGTCAAGTCGTGAGGTACCCAGCGACCCAATTTCTGCACCTTGCCAATCGACTTCAGTCCTCGAACGACTGTTGAGTGACCAACACCAAGAGTGCTTGATAGTTCGCGAGTGGCTCGGTATGGGTCCGCTTCCACTCTACTTCGGAGGCCATCCAAATCCAGTGTCATCGGGCGCCCTTCTCGTTCATTATCTTCAACGGAGAATCCACCAACTGCAAACTTCGAGAACCACTGGTACACAGTACTTCGAGCAGAGCACTCTCGTTGTAAGCATCCTTCAGGCGACGATACGATTCGTTGGCACTGAGGCCAGATTGATGCAGGAATAACATGACGTGCCGAACATGCGTCTCAGTTGGGATGAATTGCTCAGCCATAATGGCTGACGTTAACAACGCAGAAGTAAATGTTAGGGACGGTTTTGTAGCCCTTTCCTTTCTCTATCGATCGATCATTTACGCGTTGATACATGTGAGAAATTTGGCGGGAAAATGCGCTTTCAATTCAGCAGGGATCAAATGTCCGAGAACTTATGCACCAGCCTTATGCACATCCTTCTAGTCGAAGTCGCCGTTGAGTCATCACTTCATGATGAATAGTTGATCCGGAGAAAAGCGGCATTTTGTAATATCCTTGCGATAGGATGCAAACCAGAGAATCAAACAACAGGATTATTTCACCAAATTTATCGGCATGGCATGACACAAACACAACAAAATCCATACATAGTATTCTGCCAACGAAATGCCTACCGGACGACCTAAAGGGGACGGCCAGGACCCCGTTATGTACCCCCAAGCAATCTGTTAGCTATCTCATTACCGAAGCCCTATAACTAGCGCTATCCACTTCGGTACTGGTAATAGGGAGAGAGAAGTGTGGAGGAAGGGCGAAGCGCAAGGAAGTGACAGCTGCTGCCTACTTGGGGAAGAGTCCCAGACCTCTATGCCCATACAGGAAGCAGCCGCTGTCCTTATCCGCTCACGGTGTTCCTATTTATACGGCACTTCAGGGTCATGATTGCACAACAAAATCTGTTGTCGAGCGGTGTTCGGATCGTTGGCTAGCGATAAAACTGCTTACACTCGATAGTATCACTACAATTTCTTCATACGTAAAGCTACTCATATTGCATATTCTCATTATTCGCATCAGATAACAGTTGCAGGAGAACGCCGTCGTTTGCACGTTGATTAATATAGGAGGACATTTTCTTCGTTTCGCTTGCGTAAACTGCAACGACGAATGACAACAATCGTTGCTCTAGACGTTATTCGAGTTGACAGTTGATCTCGTCCGCGGTCTGAGTCTTGGAAACGGAGGTAATGCGCTCTCGTTTCTGAATCAAACATCGGCCTCGGCGCCTTCACCGCTGAAAGCTGACCGTCCAAGAAGCTGTTTCAAACCAGATGTCGACTCGTGAACTTGGTTTTCCTCAACTTATTTGGGTCTATGCAAAGGCCAACCCTCCCTCCTTTCTGAAAGGGTGTCGTTGAGTAAGCTTGTGAGCTAAGCAGGCGATTAAAGAACGCGGCAATTTTGGGAAATTGCAGGTATTTCTGTTGAGAGAGCCTTTTAGTAGTTACCACAGGATTTTACAAAACCTACTATGCTGGACAACACTCGTTTCTTCGTAGCTTTATTGGACCGCCTTCCATGTCTGATGAGGTGGAGGAGAACATTAATACACCTTTCTCCCTATTAGTTT
Source organism: Heligmosomoides polygyrus bakeri (assembly GCA_947359475.1). NCBI lineage: Eukaryota > Metazoa > Nematoda > Chromadorea > Rhabditida > Heligmosomidae > Heligmosomoides > Heligmosomoides polygyrus. The sequence continues at coordinate 100,821,288 of OX375869.1, forward strand.
TAGTTTATATTAGATACTTGGATGATATAGGAGTTCGTGTCAGAGCAGTCGTTTTGATTTATTCCTCATCCATGATAGATGCTGCCTGTTCGTAGCTTGACGGGAGCATTATTACAAAGTGTTCCAATGAACTGAATCGGGATTGATACTTCACCCGCAGCATAGGCAGCGCGACGTTATGAAAGCTATCTATATCGGTTAGGCGGGACTTCCGGCTCATTTATGGCAGCGACATGAGAGCTGCCAGTATCGGCTAGCCAGATATTCCATGTGCGACTGTCCTTGAATCTCGGCATGTCGTTGAACAGTATGGAAGAAAGTCATAGAGCTGTCGTGCCAAGATTGATATCGAACCTTTATTTGGCTTACATTTCGGCGTAACCGCCTTCTTCAGAGCCTGGAAAAGGCGAGGAGAGTTAGAGAAATTATGTACTCGTCCAAGTGTCATTTCAAGTTTAAGCCTTCTCAGAAGATAAAGGGAGAAAGAGACGAACCGTGAGGAAGACAGCTCAAATGACCTTATGTAAGCAGCCGAAAGGCTGTTGAGTCACCCTTCGGATGGAGACAAATGTGGGTGAATGAGATCCTCCCTCCGCGTCAGCCCCTCAGCGACCTTCTGGCTGATGCCCTCCGAGGTCGAGCCCACAGAGGTCGGCAACGGAGCCAACTCCTGGGTTAAGGCTACCCGTCTATTGATTGCGGGGTTTTTGAACGCAATCCACAGCGCCTCCAAGGCACTGCGTGCTGCGATGTCGACCTCGCGAGCCAGGATCGTCACCGCCACTCCAACCACTGCGCCACTATGACTTCGCAGCCTGTGCTCCCCCAAGGGTGTGGCGACTTTGCACCTGTTGAGCCCATCCACATGCTCCTTTACCCTTACCCAAAGTGGTCTGCCCGTCTCACCAACGTATTCCTCCTTGCATTCAATGCAAGTTATGAGGTATACTGCTCCTGAGACCCTACAGTCGCCTTCCCTGCCGAATGGGCAGACCACGCAGGAGGGCGTTTCACAAACGCAGTCATAAAGACGGTTCCTAACCAGTTGCGCCTTGAGATTAGCCGGGAGTACCTCAACGACCCTAACAATGTTGCCCAGGTCAGCCCTACGAAAGCATTCCCGTACTTCAGCACTGAGAGCGTCCGATATAAAAGGTACCGAAAAGGCAATTTTACCACGAAATTGTGCTCTGTGTACGAGTGCTTGTGCCCGTGGTTGACGGCCTTTGGGCGTGTTGTGGGCAACATACCCGTCGGATAAAGCAATGCGAGATGCCATTTCCCTAGATGAGAACTTTAGGCGGTTACGCCGAAACGTAAGCCGAATAAAGGTTCGATATCAGTCTTGGTTAGCCAGAATTTTTATTACCTCACTCGCCCAACAGCCCAGCATTGCGAAATCCACAAATATCGATTACGCTGCGCTGGCGGTCGATATCGATAGCTTCGTAACGCCGCGCCGTGAGGCGGCTAAAGGCCCTCGCACACTTTCGCCGCCACGCGGCAGCCCTATCTTTAAGCATGGGGCAGAGACGCAGAATCGCGTCGAGAGGCAAATCGATATCTATGGCAATCGTGGTGCCGCGCCGCGTGGCGGCGAAAGTGTGTGAAAGCCTTAACGGATTTTTTAGTGTGCACGCGATGCGCAACGCGGTGTTATGATAGGTTATCATATCGATCGCGCGATGCGGTGAATCGATTTGGGAGCTTATCATCACATCGCGTCGCGCGTCGCGCTTACACTAAACGATCCCTAAAGTAGAAATCTCGCTTAATCGCGAGCGATCATCAAGCAAAAATCTATCTGTACCGTTTTCCGCCCTGCAAATCGCTCCCACCCGCTGTGTCAAACCAGATATGGTTACCGTATTGCAAAAAGATGCGTCCAAACATCTACCGTGGCTTTTTAGTTAATGAAGCTGGCCCGCATCTGCGGAGTATTGAGGTCATTTTAAGCTAGACACCCTAGATTCGATTGAAACCTTTAAGGCACCCAAAATGTAAACGTCGGCGTTACACTATACCTGTTTTCCTAATCGAGAGATGCTTTTGAAGTGGCCTACCATTGCTATCATGTATGACAGCGGGCAAGTCGTCCATTTCTATGGTTACAAAGCGATGACATCGTCGCTCCCAGACGAATAAAATATGATGACGGCTCGAATTGGAGCGGGATGGCGCTGAGATCGACGGTGGAGTGATGGACGAGCCAGGTTCCGGTTGAGCGATGTCCAGAATATGACGGCTAGACAAGCTTTTCAGGTTTTCTCGATGAAGCTGGCGGTCACGAGAGACATCAGTCATACCCTGTGGTAGTCCCGTGGTACCTATTGTCCGGCTACACCTCACTGGGCACATTGGTACCTCTGTAGTAAGACGCGAGCTCAGGCGATCGCATCTCCCGAAGCTGGCGGGAACGCTCGCTTGCGTCACTATCGACGAACGCATTGCAGAGTGTGACCTAGGTCCCTGGGTCTAGCTTATAAGCTCACCTCTGAGCGTGCACCTCTACTTGCATGAAAGTTTCTCGATTATTACATATACATACATATACATTATTCGATAATTACAAGTAACTTGCGCAATGCTGCCCGCCACTTGAGGCCCCCACAGAGTTCTGCGGCAACGCCGCTCGCCGCAATGGTTAATGATAGGGTTGGGACGCCGCCGGCGGCGAGCTCTGCGTCCCTGCCCTATGATGAAGGATAGGGCAGCGGCAACGCCGCAGAACTCTGGGGGCCTTCTACAGGTTCCGTATTCATCAACGATTTACCGGCCGTAACGATGGAACTTACTGCGATTCGTCAACGCGCGGCATGGTAGTTTACCGGTGACTACCGTTGTAACGGTTAGGCCTGGTTTACACTTGCGCCGCCACGCGGCGCGGCGTGATGGTCGCCACAGATATCGATTTTTCGCGCCGCTCCGTCGATATCTACTCCGATTGGGTGATGCTCCGCGCAGCGGCGCAATTATATACCAGGGCTTACCCAGCTAGAGCGTCGGGTAAACGACGCGCTGAAGTGCCGTGTAACGCTTTACTGCTAATGTCTGACCCAGTGCCAACGAGTAGTGGGGGGGGGGGGCGCTGCCAAGTGTAGTCGAACGCATGCGCGGCATTCTCCACCGCGTCCTTCGTGAATTACAAGGGTCGGCAAGTTTCTGGCAAGGAGCCGGTTAGGTATAAGCCTGGTAACACTTACCAACTCTTTCGTTGATGAATCCGGATCCAGTTTACCTGACCGCGAAAAACAGAGCACATGTAACTTGTTTTGGAGGTCTAGAGGAACAAATAAGTTAATTTGGAGCCCTTGAGCGGCAAGTGTAACTTTTCTGAAATGAAACCACTTACTTACTCGGCAGATACCGGATATCGGCTGCCACTCTCAAACAGCAGAACTGCGAGAAGGATCAGGGGCCGAATTCATCAATGGGCATACCCGCAGGCATTCATGATAAACCTTACCCGCCATATCATGGGTATAGGAAAGGATCGAGAAAACCCATCGATCGTCGGTACATCCGCATACCTGCCACCATTTCGCGCGCCATTTGCAAAAATGCGCTCTACTGAGATTAACTGTTTTCACGAGGTTCTTGAGCTGCTTATTTTCATGGAAATAAATTTATGAAGCATCCTGAAACTGCGCTATCAAGAAAATGTACGAAATCGCGAGGAATAACCCGAAAGTTTCGATTGAGTTAGCGAATTTTTCAATATTTCTTCCAGTCGGAGAGAATTCTGAATGTGGCCCCTCACTGCCACTCCTCCCCTAACTTGAACAAGTTTTTCACTCCATATTGGTGTCAGAATCACCGAAATGCTAGAAGAACAATTTTTCTAAAGTCTGTCAGGGTTCTTCAACCTTACCCTCGATTCGTTTGATGAATACGCATCGTGCCGCATACCCACCGCGGTGAGGGGTGGTCTTGCCAACCGGTACTTCTAGCCATACCTGATGAAACCGGGCCCAGATTAGCTAACCTTCACGATCCGACACCATCCACCAGGCACAACCACAGACTGACTCGGCGAGTTTTTGCGAGGGTATTTATGCTCTCGTTTGGCGCGCGACTCATGCGGGTCCTGGAGAGAAAAGGCACGGGCCTATATTTGAAGATGCTAAGGCCTACATATGTTATACTTCGGCGACGCTGCTGTTGGCGACGTCGGCGACAGTGTTGAGAGGGTGCTACACAGTGCGTAGCCTCCCGCGCAACACAGTCGCCGACGTCGCCGACAACAGCGTCGCCGAAGTACAACATAGGCCTGAAGGGAAAACACGTACAATGGAGAATATCGTATACCATAACTCCAATGGATGAATTCTTCGACCTGAACAACTCTTCCTCTAAAACTCTATCTAGGACGATGGAGCACATCTGTCTGTGGGGACAACTGCTGATAAAGTGGAAGGACAACCACTTGACACCCGCAATTCACTGTAGTTGACCGGAATTTCACCCATTGGTGACCGTCTCTTCTCCGGTAGTTCACCAGGATTTCTCTGAGTTGCGTGTAGAATTTGCAACGTAAGGTTCCTACGCAATTGCACAAATTACGCTTCACCCTACGGCACTATCTTGGATTCTCACATTCTTCACCTATAGTAAACCAGTAGGAGTTTCCACTGGTTTACTCCGAAACTTCTAGCGGTCTATTGCAGTTCAACCACAGCTGGGCTCCATCATCCAACACACAATCGCGGTCAGATTCGCTGCTTTGTAGTCGGATTTCTAGACACAACAATGACTCATAGAAGGCTGTCCCTAATCAGTTTAGCACTGTCAGCCATCCGGACGGGTCCGTTGGCAATTCAGGGACTCAGGTGGACCCCTAGGGTGCGATAGACGTATGGACAGCTCGGGGCGCCTTCTGCAGCTGCGCACCATGTGCGTCATAGGACACCGGTCCTCCCTCGTCATCCATTTGGAGGAGATAGGTCAGTAGAACATCGTCGATGCATACAAAACTCGTTCCATTATCTGCCTGGAGAGGCGCTAGTCAGTCACTCCTTGGAATGCGCCGTGTATTCCACTTCCATGCTGCCTTGTGAAGGTCTTTGACTTCTGCAGCGACTTTACCGGACCAGCTGGTGGAAATAATCAGCATTTTTCCTTTAGTGGCAGATCTGAATACCACTGCCACTGGCACCGTATGGAAGTACTGGTTGTCTCCAATGTATCATCCAAACCTCAAATCGATTCCGGATTCAAGCGCCTCCACCCGTCTACTCTACCACCTACTCTACCTTCAGTCGTGTGTACAAACAACCACTAGCTTAGGCTCCGTGCCCAAGTAGAAGCCAAGGTTCCAAAGTTGAAGCTGAGTAGAGGACTACGGTAGACTCGGGATCCAAGCTGAACCGTGCTGGCTCCAGAATGGCCTGCTCGTCACACCATGGCCGTCTTAAGATGCGAATCAGAACCCGTCTACGCTTCACTGTTCGAGAAAGAATCCATATAGTTCAGCTACAAGTCGGTAGGCTTGCTCTGTACGGGTCTCCTCTTCCGTTCGGTGGTCCTAGCCATCGAGGACCTTCCATAGGGGTTCTTCCCAACGTCTCTGAGCTTCAGCAGGCGGAGAGACCACAAATCCTGGCATTTTCTGGCTTCTACCTACGCTGAGCCTTCATTCCTTGAAGGACGAAATTCCATGAAGCTTTTAACTTGCTTCTCCACTTCTCCATTCCTGCTTTCAAGAAGCCAATCCTAACCTCTCGAGCTATCATGCGCTGGTCTTAACCTAATCCTTCACTCCAGAAACTTTCCAATGTTTATCTTCTCCGGAATTTATTCTACGAGCTCTTAGTTTACAAAACTTTCCTGTCCAGTTAATTCAACAGATTTGTCGCTGAGAAGCGAAACAACTTGGTTAAGACTTGCTTTGCTCATGGTTCCCCAAAAACCAGAATATGTTCTAGTCTTGACCCAGATTTATACTTTATGTGATGGAGGGCTTGGTTGGCTTGGGCGGGACTGGAAGCGAGAATCTCGATTCGGGTGCAGGCTAAAGCTTGCTTCTCTTCTGCCTACATTTCTACGCTCCGGATAGGGAATAGAAATCGGTCCATGTCGCGAATGTGTGCAGCATCAAGTCGAGGCGGCATAACCAATCAAGGCGCCGACCAAAACGGCACCAGCCAATCATGCCGCATCGATCTGATCTGCCCCTCACAGAGGTCGTGTACAGTTGGTGTCCTGATTGGTTATGATTGACTGGCAGGCTCTCACCTTCAAGTGCTGCCCACATTCGCTACATGACCGAGTTGGACTTAGTAGCCCATACTAGCGGCTTGGACCGATCTCTCTTTGAAAAGAGAATTTACTTCCATCAAGAGGAATATGGCCGACCACCATTTTACATGACTTTTTCTGTTCTGTAATTCCAATACTAAATCCGAAAAGCAAAAGGTGCGGGTTCGAGTCCCGCCAGAGGCAACCGAGGTTTCGATCACCTCGCTTCGTTCCACGGATTATAAGTTCTTTTTCGAAAAATTTTCTCGTATCGCATTCCAATACGAATTCCTGGCGAACGACACCTTGCTGGACGTCAGCATCTGTAATCCGTGTGCATGATGTCATTGAAATTACCTTCAGCTCTCTCAAAAAAGGTTGTCCAAGGTCGGGTATGGGCTGAAACAGCGATCGGAATTGCCCGTCAGACTAGGCCTTTAAGCCATCAACTTTCGACGTCGGCTAGGCGCACCGTGAGACGTTCAAGTGGCAGAAAATCTTCAGCGCTCTCCAGACAACCTTCGAGAGGTGTTGTTCGCTGTCGGCGGTTCTGATTCTTGATGACTCTTTCCGGTGTGGAAGATGTTGTCGAGACGCTTAGAAATTTGGGCCTCGTCACCGTCGACAACAATGGAAGACTCCCGGCGGGAAATTCGCTCAACACAACGTGGAATCTCGAGCAGACGTTCTTCTTTCTTCAGGGTGGGAGAAATGTCCTCCGACGGAAACTGCTATACACATGGCGGATGATGGACTGAATTTCACCGAAGTCGAGGCAGTGGTTCGGAAAAAGGTCGACAAATGCGGGGTCTAGCGCTGTTCGAGTCCTCTGGTGCACCACTGCTCCCCAGGCCTCTCTGGCATGGCCTGGATCAGAGGCCCACAGAGAGTTCAGGGAGTTGAACTTTTAAACCATTTTTAACGGAAGTTTCTCTTAAATTTCGTTAAAAATATGACCTGCTTCGATCCATGATTTCCTCTATATATCTAAAATGAAGCAAAAATCAGGGAAAACGTTTTTGTCCCAACTTCACCAGGCCAGTGACGTCCTGAGAGTGTACTTGGACCCTTTTTAAAGAAAAAAACCAAAAAAAAATCAAAATCTTGCTCGAAGAACAGTAGAACCACAACACAGCGATTTCTGTGCTCTCTTATTCGCGTTTGCGTCGGAAAATAGATGTCCAGGAGCAGTCCTAATCGGAGGGTGGGGGGGGGGTGGGGGAGGGGTGAGGCGTGCAATATTAGTGAATACTAATGGTAAGAGAAAAAGTGATAAATTTATTGAGAGAAAAGTCCGTCAAAATTTCTGGTAAATTTTCGAAAATTTCCGTTAAGTCGTTGAGCCAGATTTTAGTGAAAAATGCCGTTAATTCATTAAATTCGCTAACTCGTCGACCACTAAATGCGCACCCCTGGTCTGAATCCCTTCAGCATCGTTCTCACCTAATTAGCATACAAATAAGTTTACGAATCCGGCAGAATTCGGAAGTCATGGCGCACTCCCAAAAATGTTAGCCGCTTCCGGCTATTTCTCCCTTAATTACCTTTTTGTTCAGCTTAGGCTATTTTATACCCATACTGGCCCATATTGATCGACTGAGCGATTTTTACACCATTTTTTACATAAAGACCGACGTTAGTTAAACCCTGCTTGGAATGCGCCACGCGTTCTACTTCTTCAAAATATTGTGGAGGCAATTTGAAAGGTTTATACAATCATCTGATGGAATTCACCGACCCGGAAGAGCGAAAGGCTTGACGGTACGTGTCGCGAAGACACTCAGCGGGAGTGCGGGAACGCACCGCCGTAACCGCGACAGCCAATCAGGCACCGGCTCACCCGCGCAGGCTGGGCACACGATTGGCTGCTGTGATTACGGTAGGAGCAACGGCGTGTTCCCGCATCCCTGCGGTGTGTCTTCGCGGCATGTACCGGCGATTCAGATCGACGCCGACGAAATCGCATATTAGGCCTCACTCCCTCCGATTAGGACTGCTTCTGGACATCTGTTTTCTGACGAAAACGCGAAGGAGAGCAGAGCAACCGTTGTATTGTGGTTCTATTTTTTCACTGTGCAAGATTTTGATTTTTTTGTTTATTCTGTTATTCGAATAGTTGATTGGTTTGTTCCAATCAGGTTCTGCGCTTGAAGACTCGAAATTTATTCGATTTTCGAAGCAAAATTATTCAATTTTCAATTAAAGTTGAAGTTTTCGATTATCGAATAATACTCGCATATGCCTCCATTTCAGTGTTCCTGTTCGAACGAATATTCGAGTTTTTAAAGCCGTCGATATCGATATATGAATTTGAACGAATATTCGAAAATCTAGAAATATCGAATATTTGACTGTTTATTCTAACTAAATATTCGAGGAAATTGTCACCTGAAGTGGTTTACCAGAGTATCTAAATCTACCCTAAGGTTCTAAGGTTATTATTATTTATTACACGAGCATCATCGACTCCTAGATCGGATTGAGTAGCGCGTTCATAAAGGGTACACCTTCCTTTAAAAAACTCCATTACTACAGCAGTGCAGCAGCTAATTTTTCAAGCGATCATTCATCCAAGACGGCTCTAAAATTGCTCCAAAATTGCAGCATCAGTTATTTTCGGCAAAAATGTCACACACACACGACCATCGTCAAATATTCACACCTCCTCCATGAATGCCCCCGTTGGACTACGGTAGTATGACGCCGCCGCCGCGTACGTAAAGCAGAAACCGCTCAATCAAACGGGGTGACCAAGGTAGCGCTTGAAATTCATGGAATGCCACGCATTCTAACGAAATGTTTGATTAGATGCCAAGATGTCGTTGCCCGGCGATCGTTGTGTGAAGCGAAGCGCTCCATCAGCGGCCAGGACGCCTACGATGAGCTACTCACCTTCGGGGAAAGAATCCGAAGTGAATTCAGAATACACGGACGACGGTCTATGTTCAAATGGACGGAGCCCAGAGCAACGCACTTTTTGAATCGGTCTCGTTATCCGAAAGGATAACTGCTTTGGAATGAATAAGCAGAGGCTGCCGAAGTAGAGAACGTCCCTAGCTCTTCCACGGAGCAGACGGTGCGCAAATTTATTTCCTACGGTATATTTTATCGTATTCTTACCGGAAACTTACCGTCACCTCTGATTCATGAAGATCGTGATAGACACTGTCCAGTTAATCTTGGAAAAGAACCCGACTCGTTCAGAAATTTCGCTGTAACGGTGGTTACTGGTCACCGTTACAGCGAAATTACCGGCACTAGCGGGGTAACCGTAACCGCGAAATTTACCGGAAATTTCAGGCCGATAAATCCATGGTGAATCTGAGCCCTTGAACAGCGTTTACACTTCCGACGCCAAGCGACGCCATGGCACGCGTGCTGGTCAAATTGATCGATTGCGTCGTTCGGCGTCAACGCTCAGCTGGTCAGGGACCGGATTCGTCAACGAAGGAGTCAGAAAATCGCTACCACAGATTTATCCAACCAGCTCGCTACCAGAAACTTACCGGCTTCGTGATTCACTGAGCAGGCGGCGAAGGATGCCGCGTCCGACTAAACTTGGCAGCGCGCCCAACTCGTTGCCACTGGGTCAGACATTAGCAGTAGAGCGTTGCCAGTACTTCACCGCGGTAAACCTAAGAGGGATCTGTGCCCTTGTTCCGCGTTTATACTTCCGACGCTAAGCGACGCGATGTCATGCCTGCTGGTCAAATTGATCGATTGAGTCGCTCGCCCTCAACGTTCACCCAACCAGAGTACACCCAGTGAAGTGACTCCTATAAGACGAATAAGCACTGCCACGCGGTATGAAGTAGAGATGAATGTGACCGAACGCGTTGGAGATCATCTCAAGTTTGGGTAATTAAACCTTTATTTTACTATACATAAATAAACACGCGTACGGCTAACGAAACAACACATTTAAGCATCGGTGGTAAAATCATAACTGATATAGGATAATAAAATGGATAAACATAGGATAATATGAGCGCAACGACGCGAAACGTGAATAGAAACAACATGGTACCAAATAAGGCCGGTGTTATACTCCCGCGGGAGCATCCGCGGAACGTCCGCGGACTACGGGTGGACTGCGGACGGCGGGCGTGGCGGGGCGCGGCGACTGGCCAGGTGATGGATCTCGACGCGATTTCCCCCCTTCCGCGGACGCTACCGCGGGAGTGTAACTTAGGCCTAAGAGTAGCACCACTATCATTAGGACCCTGAAAAAGGCTAAGTGACATAGTAAAGGCAAAACACTAAGGATGTGGCAAGACTAAACCGATTACAACACCTAATCATGAAGGAACAATAGAAGATTACATGCGAACAATGTTACAACACGATATGAACAAAATAACCACAAGTCGTGCGCTAATGAGTCGGAACGGAGAGAGCACGACACAAATGGAAGCGCAGAATGGAAAAACCCCCCTCATATCCACCGCCCCGGACGAGCACAGCCGCTAAACTGCCTGCAAACCCAAGAACGGGGCTGGACGCGCTGCATAGGACGAAATCCCTGAAAATCAGGATGCGCCGAGAAATAGCTCGGGGACGAGGAGAGCCCAGAGACGCGCGCGGCGGTCGAAATGGGGCGCGCAATCCTTCAATGTAGTCCAATCGCACGGCTCAGGTGCTCGAAGTCAACGTGGTTCTTTGACTGTGGTGGATTGGGACAAACTATTTAGGGGTAGCACTATCTCCGATAGTATTCTCGAACTTCTTCATGCTTACTGTCGCTGTTCAACTTTCTTCAGTCATTAGGACTCCATATAGGCATGCACTGTTCGCAATGTCAGTTGTTTTTGGACAATTTCTAACGTTTCCGAGCTCTAGTGCTCCATTTATACTTCCATCGCCGAGCGACGCGATTTGAACGGAGCGATGCGTTCCATCCAGTCGCGCTGGACGGACGACGATGGGCAATCCGAACAGCTGCGTACTTGCAGTCACGTAATTGTGCACACATTTCCGGGTCCACTGCTAAAGGACGGCTGGAGCGGCAATACCGTGCTCCAATCCACCGTCATCGATCGCATCGCGCCGGTTTCGAGAACATGCGATCCGACGCTGAGCAACGCGATTTCACACCGGCCGGCTGGCATCGATGTTGAGCGCTGCGATCAATCAATTTGGCCTCTACATAAGATCGCTTCGCGCGGCGCTGGAGGTATAAACGTCATATCGTTTTATCGCGTCGCGCGCTCTAAAGGCTCCCGCACACTTCTGCGGCAACGTCGCGGCCCTATCCTTAACCATAGAGCAGGGACGCAGAGCTTGCCGCCAGAAGCGAGCTCAGCGGCAGCAGCAAATGATTCACACCATTATCGCCGCTGTCGCTGAGCTCGGTGCGATGAATCATGCCGTCCGCGGCCGCCGCTGAGCGGCATGACTCATCGCCTTCGTCGTCCGCCGGCCGCCGCAAAATTGTGCGGAGGCCTTAAGGGCCTGTTCATACCAGCGACGGGAGCGACGGCAGCGACAGGAACGACAAAGCAAAGCGTACCTATCGATTTTTCCCAGGAAACGGCCTGGCACTGTCACAACGATGTTTTCTTGCGATCAAAACTTGTAGCGCCAGGCGGCGCTCGAACCCGCATCTCGACCGGGCGGGTATGCTCTACGCCTTTACACCACCGGCGCCGTTTGATCGAACGCAACATCCACACCTCACTGAGGCTTGGCACTGATCGATACCTATTCTTTGCCCTGTCGCTCTCGCTCTTGTCGTCGCGAAGTATGAACAGGCCCTAAGCGCTACGTTCGCAGCTCGGTGTCAGAAGTACAAACGTGGCTTAACCGATGCACATTTCGTGACTCCGTTAAACTGCAGGTAGCTTCTCTTAACTATAAGTTCTAGAGATCTGGTTAAGACCAAGACAGGGAAGGAGTGTCGTTTCTAAATCGGCGCCCTTTTCGATTTCCGCAAGTTTTGAATATCTACTTGGGATGGTCGATGGTTGGCATGAAGCCTAGTTTTGATTGGGGACATGGGATCTTTAGAGGTTTATAGGTTCATTTCTGTAAATCCATTTGAGAAAACACACTAGCCGTTTCGTAGCGGGTTGACCGTTAAGGGTAAAGAACCCGTTTTTAGATTTTGGTCGGTCCAGAACACACGTCTAGTCGTTTCGGTGCTAACAGGTACTAGTTCTTGATGTTGCTTACTACCCTGGAGCTCATGGCAGCATACATGATGGCTTGTATTAAAGCTGCTGAGCATGGATTCCTCGCCAGATTCACAGAAATGATGGCGATATTGTTCCTGGGCGAAGGCGCCTCAGAACAAAAGGCGGTGTAAAAAGTACGAGTGAGAACTCGCTGAAGCGTATTAAACCTGCATCGTTCGTAGGAACGCATAAAGCATATAAAGCCGAGTATCTGGCAGGGCGGTCTCCTCACCATAGAGGGCTCGTCAACATACATAACGGGTAGTTTTGATTCCGAAGAGCAAAGAAAAACAAATTTTGATTTCCTGCCTTTGATGGTCCATCAGCAGGTGTTGTCGTTGAAAATACTGCAACCCTTCGATTCCGCTCGATTTCTGGGCCCGTGTTCATGAACGCGGCCGGCAGTAAAAATCCTTCCCCGATTGACCTCGACGGCCACTTAACGGCCAGTTACCGGGGACTTACATCTGTTTTTGATTCATGAAGGATTTTGCTCCCCTGCTCATTTCTGACCTAATGCGTCTTTTCCTTGCCGGTTAACTCACCCGTTAAATCCCTGTAGAGGATTTGGCGGGTGAGTTGGCAACGGGCCAGGGTCGTTTGGTTGGGTCGGAACCTAGCAAAGGAGCAAAACGCTTGCTTTGCCGCTAAGTGTTCCCGAACGCGCTAGCGAGGTGTAGCTCCTACCTCGAAACTTACCCCTGATTTTCCCTGGCGCGCGTTAATGAATCGCGGGTAAGTGGGGAGTGGCGGTAGATTTGGCACTTACCGGCCGGTAATTCGTTCTGAATCCGAGCGCTGTGGACTGTCAGTTACTAGAGAAAGCCACCCTCCCAAAACGGTCTCGAGGATGAGTCTCCTCCTTAGTTCGACAGTGTTCCAAGCATCTTTTTCTGTTCTTAACGTCTAGATTCCATCAGTCCTCTTTTCGTTAGAGCATGTGACCAGGGGCCGGACTCATGAACGCGGCCGGAGGTAAATTCTACCCCCACTTACCTCGACGGCCATTTACCCGCCACTTTCCCCGAACTTACCTCCGTTTTCTGATTCATGACGGCCAAGGTGAAGGTTTTGCTCCGCGGCCAATTTCTGACCCAATGTGCATGCCTCCGCTGGCCCGCTGGCATCAGCTAACAGCGAAACCAAGCAGTCATACTACATACAGAGCTGGCTAAGGGCCAGCGGAGGCATGCATTGGGTCAGAAGTTGGCCGCGGAGCAAAACCCCCGCCTTGGAGGTAAATGTTCCCCCGACGCGCTGACGAGGTAGCATTTACCTCGACACTTACCTCGGATTTTCCCGCCGCGCGTTCATGAATCGCGCATAGGTGGGGAGTGGGGGTAAATTTTGCACTTACCCGCAGGTAAATCGTTCATGAATCCGGGCCCAGAACGTTAATTTTGAGCTGTTACATAGGCTGCAGTAGACCCATTAGACGAGAATTTTCCCTTCAAAGAAACGAAGCACCGTAGTAAGAATGCGTAGGCATCTGACGATGACTTTGCGTCAAACATTAGCTTTGCCAGCTTGCCTCTGCGATTAAGTTAGTGCTTTATTCATTCTGAAACAGTTTCTTGCCAAATCACACCAGGAATGAAATTTGGGATTGGCGCGGGTGGCAAATCGAATCAGATCCAATCGTGCTCATCCGGAATTCGTTCGCCTATTGCCACTGCGCCATGTCTTCGCTTCCTTTTCGTCAGGGTGCAGAGGAGAAGTGTAGGAATAGAACTATCGACAACATATTCAAGTCCTTGCGCAGTCCTAATTCCGGAAAACATTTGGTTTTCGCCTTTAAATCCTATGTACGACCACTACTCGAATCCGTCCTCAAGTCGCAGCATAACAAAAGTTGAAGCAATGCAGAACAACTTCACTAGAAAGCTGTGACTAAAGTTTCATGGGTATGAGTACCCCACCATACCGCCTGCACCTGTACGCCATAAAATGTTTGATATCCTCTCTTCGAAGAAGAAGGTACGACCTCATCACCTGGTCTACGAAATCCCTAATTCAACGATAGGTCTTTCGGTGCTTTAGGGCCCGTTTATACTTCGACGTCGAGCGACGCGACGCCGCGTGACCACATTGATCGACCGACGCAATCGATCAATTTGGTCACTATACATGGCGTCTCTTCGCTCGGCGTCGGAAGTATAAACGGGGCCTTCACGCTATTGTCTTCCACCACTAGAGTGCAGAGACGAAACTTCATTTTCCAGGATCGAATGGATTGCTCGCGTGCTACGTTCTTTACACAAGGGGCTAGCTCCGAATTCATCAAATTATCAAAAACACCTCCGATTCCTGACTCCTGCGGCCGGATTCATCAACGACAAACCCACGGGTATAGGGGGTAGAGATACCCATGATGAAGCTTGCGTCTCTGAGTCTTACCTTATCTCTATCTGACTCTTATCTTATCTCTAGCCCTTACACCCCGCATACCCACGGGTTTAATTGTTGGTGAATCCGACTCCTGAAGTAAATTCAAGAGAACTTTAAGCTCACATCTATGTTCAGGCAATCACAGTCCTGAACCGATCATTCATCAAGCGGTGGGTAAGTAGAGATACCGTAAGGGAATCGTACCCACTACCTCCAGTGGGTAAGTGGGTATGGCTCGTATTTATAAAAGGAATCAAATATGTGGTAAAACTAACCATAGGCCTCTCGCCAGAACAGCTGAGGCCGGATTCATTAACGATTAAACCCCCCCCCCCCTATGCGGGGTATAAGGAGAAGATAAGATTAGAGTCAGGTAGAGAAAAGGTAAGAGTCAGAGACGCAGGATTCATCGCGGGTATATCTACCCCCTATACCCATGGGTTAGTAGTTGATGAATCCGGTCCTTGACCTCACTGAAGCGTCATTTTATCTATGGGGCATGTAATCCTCGCGGATATGCAGATATACCCAAAGGCGATCGTCGAGTATGCTCTACCCTCTGTGTTCTATACCCACGGTGTAGCGGGTAAGGTTTATCATGAATGTCTTGTCGTGGTACGTTTACCCCCTATACCCAGCATACCCCGGGTGTAAGCGTTGATGAATCCGGTTCCTGGTTTCAGGCCCTCTCATTCTGACGAGACGAGGACTTTTCTTGTTAGTGTTTCTTACAGTATCCTCTTCTTTCGCGTGAATTTTAGGTATAAATGGGAGTAATAGGCATGTTCAAGCTTTGTGCTACAGATCAGCTTGTGGGTGGTGTTGTTAACTGCGGTTGAAGAAATGAGTCATCGTTTCGAGGCATCGCCAAAGCCCTAGTTTATACTTGCGTCGCTGCGCGGGATAGATATCGACCGGGCGGCGCGAAAAATCGATATCTATGGCGATCGTGATGCCGCGCCGCGTGGCGGCGTAAGTATAAACTAGGGCTAAAGCAGAGGAAAGTAGATGAAGACTAGAAGGCTTAATAGTGAAGAATTACGGCAAAATAGGAGGGAGTTCTGTACCGCTCTCGAAGTTCCACGACCATTCTGACACTGGAAAGTCGTGATTTCTAGGCAACTGGACAAGCTATGGCTATAGCTCCGGAAAAACTGTTCTTGAAAAAAGAACCATAAGCAACATTCCCGATATCTGTGCGACCACCTGTCAGCTAGGGCCCTGAAAAATCGTAAAAAAATTGGTCTGGTTGTCACTCATCCTCAACTGAAGTTGTCATTTTGTTGACTGAACCAACGAGAACCTGATGCCGTTCGACGCAATCTATGACAGGGTTCCGAATTAATTATTCTGTCGCAAGGGTTAGTGAAGCGAACAGCGCCCCGTCCATCGTCCGGGTGCAGCGTTTGCAATTGAAAACCACGTACCGTAACGGAGGAGGCGAATTCAAATAAAGACGGGCACATTAATTTGACGTCGCTGCGGGAACACGAAAACAGCCCCGCTCAGGGATCCAGCTCCACGGAGTTACTAATGTCTCCGGTGAGGAACCCCAATGGAGAATATACCAATTCGGTTCAGTTCGGTTGAATTCCAAGCAGCGGCGCAAGAGGCGCGACCAATTTCTTTATTTTCAGCCTTTTTTTTCTCAAGTTATTTCACTTAATCTCATCTATCATTATGTTGGTTCAATTACCCAAGTTTGAGGAGTTGCGTTCGACTTGTGACGACAATCCGCGTGGCGTGGTCAAATTACCATAACGGCGAGCAGTCCAAGTGAAATTCTCAAGTGACAGACAATTTAACTAACTCAACACAATTGCTTGCTTTGAATTATCTTGGCTACCTACCCCAATAAGTGTAATAATTCAAAAAAATTTATTTTTGGAGGAAAATATTTTGTTTTTGAGAAAAGTATCTGTACCTATACCTTCGAGCCGTTAATCATCGAGTTGCTCGAGCGGGCGCCAGCAGTGTCTCCATTTGTCCCTGTCGCGTGCCAAAGTGCTCCAATGGATCCTACTCGCTCGAGGGAGACGGAGAGCATCATATCGTTCGTTCAGGGCTTTCACGATGAAGTCCGGCCAACGCGTTGGTGGGCATCCTGGTGTCCTCTTGACATCTCGCAGAATCCAATCGATAATGACTCTCGTCCAGCGACTGTCTTCGAAGCGCATTATCTGCCCGGCCCACCTAATTTTGGATGACTTGGCCCATTCAACAGCGTCTTTGATTGGCCGTCTTTGAGAAAAAATAATACACTAAAATTTGTCTCAAACAAAGCACAGCAATGAAGCAATCATATGGCGCACTGAAAGATCAGATCGCGCCATGCGCTCGAAAAGCTCATCGCGATCCGAATTTGATTGATAGCTTACAATGCTGCTTACATAAAGCATCCCAGTCAGGATACGTGTGCACTTTACAACTGTTTTTGCTGCATCGGTTACAAGGGTGAAACTCCATGCAAACGGAAGGTTTGCTACAAATCGAATTAAAATCACGACGTCTTTGGCGTGGCACAGTGCTATCTCTTTTTGGGGCTAGAATATGGCCTGCCTCTTGCTTTTTAAAACAAGCTTTAGACCATTCTTTTTCTTCAAAAATAAAATTTTTATAAAATTTTAAACAATGTGTCCACTTATAGGGTAGACGAATTAAGACTTCAAAGAAAGTTTTACTAAAATTTTCCCTAAACAAAAATTATTCTAATTCTTTTGAAGAATCTCTTTTTTTAATACAATACAAGCTCACTTCGATTTGGAAGAATTTTCTTTAAAAAGTCTCAAGGCCTGCGCACACTTTTTGAGGCAAAGCGACGGCCATACGCTTAATCGTAGGGCAGGAACACGGAGCTTGCCGCCGGCGGCAAACTTTTGCGGCAAGATGCTGGGCGGCGTCGCTGATTTGCCGCCGTAGCGCAGTGTCCATATATAATACATGGAAATGGTATATATTTACGGAAACTAAACGGAAACTCCGAAAAAATGAAACGCTGCTGGTAGAGCTCTTCTAGCTCAGCTCGAAAGTATCCCTTAGGTTCTCAGGCGAGCTATTGCGGGATTCTGCAGTGGCGGGACACTTGAAACTCGGTTTTTTGGCAGTTTTGATCTGCGATTAATGGTCGCAACAGAAATGACGAGCAACGAAAACTAGAAAGTAGAGCTAGTTATTATTGTTTTGAATTCAGGAGGGCGCTTTGAAACGCACACCATCGGCGAAGTGGATGCGATTTGGAAAGCGATCTCCGAACGCCAAATGGATGCGGTAAGTGACTGACGGTCTTAGCCCTGGTGCATAGTTGCGCCACTACGCGGCGCGGCACCGTAGTCGGAATAGATATCGACCGGGCGGCGCGAAAAATCGATATCTATGGCGACCATCATGCCGCGCCGCGTGGCTGCGCAAGTATAAACCTGGCCTTAGGGCCCGTTTATACTTTGACGCAGAGCGACGCGACACCACGCATAGTGGCCACATTGATCGGGCGACGCGATCGATCAATATGGCCACTGTGCATGCCATCGCGTCGCTCGGCGTCCGAAGTATAAGCAGGGCCTTACACACTCTACAGTAATAGACTGGATGACGATGGCTTCTGAAGCTCATCGGATGATCGTCGATTTCAAAAAGTGTGTGAGCGTTTCAGATTCGGCAAGAGAACACCAGACGCGAAATGGATGCGATTCGGCAAGCGATCAGACTACGGACTCGAGGGTTACGATGACATGGAATGAACGAGCCGGGCCAGAAGGCTCTTCACCACCATCGTCATCATCGTCAGCGACTATCTAGTCATCTCATTGTCGTTGTTTATACTTGGGCCGGCGACTTCCACAACAACAGCGCGTCGCCTTGTCAACAGCTCTACTTATCGTCGCACACATCACACACCACCATCGTCATCGAGTTCACCACCCCACCACCCCCCTTCAACCTCCACCTGTATCTCGTTCCGTCATCCGACTTCTGAGTGGTCTGCGTCTGTCTTGTAATTGTGTAGTTTTGCGGTCTGTCGTCAGTTATCGATCGATAAATATATTTTGTTACGCGAACGAAATGGAGAGATGAAGTCCGTTGTCGATGTAATGTGCAGGCACAAGACGCCTACCTCACTGTGAGCAGGGTATTTCTGGCGCTAATGAGCGAGCTGATGAGCAGTCAAAAGTTCCAAGAACATGAGCCGATAATTGAGGCAGCTTTCTGGGAGCTCTGCATGATTAGTCCATTTATAGCAGCGTGTAGCACTGCAGCTGCGAGTACTCTGCACGTCTAGTGATGCCATTCCTGACACACGTTGGATGACGTCTGTGACGCGCCTTCTGAATCTGGACGCACACTGCACGATGTCTAATAGGGAACGTCTGTGAGTTTCCTTGCGAATTCGAGCACGTCGTGTTTCTGCTTCCACGCTTTACTCCAAGACAACCCCAAACTTGGGTAATTAAACCATAACAGATCTTTATAGAATAGATGAACGGTAATCGACTGTAAAAGAGGTGTGTATGAGCTACATAGGAATGAATCTGACAACCTAATAAGCTTAGCAACCCTTAAGGACATAAATATAGCTTAATGGATCAGAAACTACTAAGATCTGAGAGCAAGAAGAAAACGGAAGGCAATCTGTAACACTCGCTGCCGTGCCCGTGGTCCGACAGCGGCACTGGTGATTATACACTGGCAGGTGAGGTTCATTTCTGCAGACCCGATAAGTGAACCGTAGTCGGGGACTTACCCGCGTCACCTTATGCCTGTATGCCTGCCACTACGCTGATTAGAACTATGTGGAACATGTGCTCCTGCAGCTCTAACCAATCCACGGTGGGTCGTGTATGGACTTTAGTCCCTCTCGCACGCGTAACATAACCCAATGCGATCCCCTACACACTGCGCCCATTCTGCTGCCTGAGGCATAGACAGTCTAAACCGAGATCGACACACATGTTTACATCCCTTTCCTTCTAACGCTCCTGCGCACTAACCCTCTTGCCGCACAACATGACACATATATAGGGTTTACTACACTAATAGAACATGCTACGAACGATGGAAGAAACAGAGAATTTCTACGAGTCATGAACCTCTCCTCGTCAGTCATTATGGGAACCTGTTCCTTTCCACGGGAAGTACAGCTGCTGCATGCCTGCAACCTACGCCCACGAGGCAGAAGGGATAGTGCCTGTTCCTGCGTATACCTGTGGCTGACGTCCGTACGGCACGTTCCTACGCGATACTCCAGGCGATCCTGAGTTGGGTAGTCCTCGTAGCTGCGGTGCACATCTGACAGATCAGAAAGAGTCAGGGACCATGACGCAGAGCGAAGCTCGTCCAATGGGCGATGTTGGGAGCAGAGACAATCGGCTCGTACGGCGACGTAGACGAGACTGACTGCCAAGTTGCGCGGCGCAGACTTCGCTGTACGTTGATACTCAGGCTGACGGAACAACCAATCCCGAGAGCGATACATATGCGTACATACCTTCCCTTTTTGTGCTGCTGCGCACTAACTCTGTACCGCACAACATGACACTTATGAACACATAGGGTTTACTACACTAACAAAATATGCTACGAACGATAGAAGAAATAGAAGATTCATACGAGTCATGAAACTCTCCGCGCTACGTCATCATGGGAGCCTGATCCGCTCCGCGGTGAGTACAGCCGCTCCACGCTTGAGACCTATGCGCAAGCAGAAGGAACAGTACCTGTTCCTGCGCTTACCTGTAACCATCTTCCATACTGGCACGTTCCTGTGCGATTCTCCAGGCGATTCTGCGTTGGATGGAGTCCTCGTAGCAGCGGCGCACATCTGACAGATCAGAGTTGGAGAGTCCGGGACCATGACGGAGAGAGCGAAGGCTCAACCGGTGAGCGATGTTGGGAGCAGAGACGACCGACTCGGACGACGACGGAGACGAGACTGACTGCCATGACGCGCGGTGCAGACTTCGCTGCGCGCTGATACTCAGGCGCGCGTGCGCGCATGTCGTGACCCGTGCCTGCGATTCTCAACGAGACCTTATGCAGTCTTGTGGAGCATTTAACATGGAACACAGTGGCGAAGTTTGTTCTTGATGCGAAGCAGTTGGTGGTCCAAAAATGGCAAAAAACGGTATCGCTTCAGTGTGGGCTGATAGAGCAAGAGTGACGCCT
Organism: Heligmosomoides polygyrus bakeri; assembly: GCA_947359475.1. Classification (NCBI taxonomy): domain Eukaryota; kingdom Metazoa; phylum Nematoda; class Chromadorea; order Rhabditida; family Heligmosomidae; genus Heligmosomoides; species Heligmosomoides polygyrus. The sequence continues at coordinate 100,842,245 of OX375869.1, forward strand.
AAAATGGCCTTGTCGTGACTTGTATGATCCTCACTCATATATACAGGGTGCGCCATAAATATGGTCACTCAATAAAAAGCGAGTTATTCACGGGGAATTTGTCAGGGAATAGCGAAACTTCCTCAACAATTTACTAACAATTTAGTTAACACGCAAAATGGATATCATCTAATATGATCTTTCTTGTCACGAGTGACAAAGTTCAAACGCTTAGGGTAGGAGTCAACGGCGGCACGCAAGGTTGCTTGCGGAATTTCCTTCCATGCTTTTTCCCGTGAAGATTTCAATCCTCGAATCGTAGTGCACCTTTTAACGCAGGCTTCGCCTTCTAGAAAGAACCAACGCAGTAATCCATAACACTCAAATCTTACGAGTTTGTCGGCCATTCAGAAACAGGGATGAAGTTGGGAAGATTCCTTGCGCACCACTGTTGAGTCTTCTTGGATTTATGAGCGGGTGCGCCGTTCTGTTGAAAGGTCCATGTTGTATTTCTAGAGTGTTCCTGACCCTAGAGAAGCAACTCCTTCATCACAATGTCGTTCACGTAGACATTGGTGTTGATCTTGGCTCCTTTTTCAACGAAAAAAAAATCGTGTCCGTTCTGTGGCGCAAACTCCGGCCCAAACCAGATCAGAGAAGCTGCATGAGAGTTTTTGTTAACGGTGTCTGCATCTTCACCACTGTCAGCCAATAACCGCGAGTTTTGGCGGTCAAAATGCCGCTCAATTGGGAAAAGTTTCGCATCGGTGAAGAGCGTCGTGCAGTGGTCGTGCCGCTCGAGGAGTTTTACACATTTTTCTTCTTCCTTCCTTCTGTGCAGGCGTTTGACCGTACAGTTGACGGAACTTGTAGGGGTATAGTCCAAGTTTATTCTTAGCAACTCGCTTCATCGTCGTAGCCGATACGTTGAGCTCGGATGCCATCTTTCTCATACTGCGGACTGGATTCCGCTTGAATTGTTCTTTCACGGTTTTTCAAAGACTGCTCGTAGCTACGGATATCAGACATCTAGGTCGGAAACGATCAACGAGAGAGTTACGTTCCACACAGCGATAGCTGTCATCTTGTGCAGCTTCAGCAGACGAGCGATGTTGGGAACAGAAAGTCCTGCCCTCCTCGGATCCTCTTTGACAACAAGACTTTACCATTTCTGATAGAAGCAGTGTGGAGATACAAAAAAACACCATCTACTGTTAAGACGACATGTAGAAACAGAAGAAACAATGGAAACAAAAAAGTTCACAAACAAAAACAAAAAATGACGCGCGAAAAAGTGACCATATTTATGGCGCACCCTGTAATTACTGTAAGCTGTCGTCTAAAACCCGAAATTTCAAAAATAGGTATCATATTTGTGATTAGACCTTAAATAGCCACCTAGGCGATGTTCGGGCAATTTTTTTCGATCTTTCCTCGACCTCTGGAGCCATGAAAATACAGTGGTGCCATTTATTCTGTGTGCAACCCTTCAGTTACGGATATCCACCGTAACCTACTAGTATTCGGCCCCCACACTTGGTTGATTTGCCGGGCTGTTCGGTCGGCCGATTGGCCCTGTTCAAAATTGAAATAAAATATCGTTCGGAATTAATATTCCAATAAGTCTTCGAGGAAACACAATTTTTGAGCATTTCATTTCATTTATTGCACAAGTTTGCGCCTTAAATAAATAAACAACAGTAGACAGCAACAAAACAGTGCTGCATGTGCATGCTGCAGTCTGAGTGTTTTTCGAACCTTTGATCATAAATATTTAGGAATCGTTTACACGATTTGGGATCGTAGCAAACTCATAGCCTGTAATTAGAGAGAGAGAGAAAATGAATATGGCGGCAGCAGTACGAAAAGAAAAGTAGACAGATGAGAACTTTGCGTGTTAGTGCTTCTGTGCCGTTGCAGTCACCATTACACTATCAATAACCTGAAACGATGTGAGAGAGCGAGGAGAATGTATGAAATGTTGAGAATAAGGATATAATACGATGAGTAATGCTATGAGCTGAGAAATTTAATGACGGTTTGAAAAGCACTCATATAATTGACAGCAACACTACATAATACTACTCTTAAATATCTTTAATGCAAGTTATCTTTATCTGCCGATGTCTTCTTGGAATTTACGAATGTGAATATTGCTGATTGAAAAAAGCAGGAAGCGAGATAGTAGATCAGAGCAGAATTTGCCGATGCGAAATCCATGGGAGAAAGATCCACTGGTTCACTAGAAAGTAGTATGCTAAAAGCAATTCTCATTAAAATTGAGATCGCCCCGAAAGGCAAGATTCACCAACCTGCGTCTGAAAGCTGAGCCCGATTGGGCTTGGAAGACTTCAATGGGTAATAGACGGAACCATCTAGAGCACCGATAAAGCACAATATTGAACGGCTTGTCTCTGCCAACACGTTGGATTCTACGGTAAGAGATGCAGAGTCTATTTCGCCTAGAACTAACGGGCCGAAAAACCCAGTGCTTGCTCGCTGAGAGATTCACCTCGTTCCTGATGATGCGGAAGCAAAAGACCTGGTCAGATATTATCCTACGGACTTGAAGTGACAGCAGTTTGAAATGCTTCAAACGATTTTCATAGATGAAACGCACATTACTCCGCCAGAGAGCGAAAAACACTGTACCAGACGTTTCACAAAAGCGTGAACCATCATGAATGCAGTGAATGCAGTAGAATGGCGATGGCAGAGGTCACCTATAAACACTGCCTGAAACGGGAATTATTTTCGAGCGCCGCACTGGACTCGCCAGGGAAGCGTCTCGGGCGTTTGCATGAACGGCGCAAATGACTACCACTACCAAAATCGCCCCCTTTAAATATTAGGTTGGCGCATAAGTTCTCGGACATTTGGGGCATGAAATATTTATTATCACAACATACGAACAACAATATCAAATCATTTGAAGTAACCACCCTTTACATCAATTGTCTTTCGCCAACGTGCTGGTAAGCCATGGGTGCCTTTTCTTCAAAACGTGGCCGGTTGTGATTCGAAAAATGTGAGCAGTGCCTTCTTGACATCCTCTGGGTTCCTAAACTGCTGGCCGTCCAAATAGCGTTGAAGGCTTGAAAACAAATGGTAATCAGAAGGAGCGAGATCTGGGGAGTAAGGTGGATGTGGAAGAACGGTCCAACCGTAGTCCGCCAACTCAGCCGCCGTCGCTCTAGCAATATGCGGTCTAGCGTCGTCGTGTTGAAAATACACCTTCACTTGCTCTCCTCGTGTGGTTTGAAGGTGGGCCCTCAACTTCCTCAGTTGGTTGACGTCAACCTCTGCCGTCACTGTTATCCCTTCGTCCAGCAGCTCCCAGTATTCTACGCCAAGAACGCTCCACCAAATGCATAGCCTCACCTTTTTCACGTGAAGGTCGGGTTTCGGACCGTTCTCTGCCTCTCCAGTTGCGTCAACCCACTGTGCACGCCGGTGATAATTAGAGTAGAGTATCCGCTTCTCATCCCCGGTGACAAGGTTGTCCAGCCATCCGTGGGTACGTCTGAGGATAAGGAGAGACAGAGCGACATCGGCTCTGCGATCCATGCCGTGTTGTGTCAAGTCGTGAGGTACCCAGCGACCCAATTTTTGCACCCTGCCAATCGACTTCAATCCTCGAACGACTGTTGAGTGACTAACACCAAGAGTGCTTGATAGTTCGCGAGTGGTTTGTTATGGGTCCGCTTCCACTCTACTTCGGAGGCCATCCAAATCCAGTGTCATCGGGCGCCCTTGTCGTTCATTATCTTCAACGGAGAATTCACCAACTGCAAACTTCGAGAACCACTGGTACACAGTACTTCGAGCAGGAGCACTCTTTGTAAACATCCTTTAGGCGACGATACGATTCGCTGGCATTGAGGCCAGACTGATGCATGAATAACATGACGTGCCGAATATGCGTCTCAGTTGGTATGCATTGCTTAGCCATAATAGCTGACGTTAACAACGCAGAAGTGAATGTTAGGAACAGTTTTGTAGCCCTTTCCTTTCTCTATCGATCGATACGCGTTGATACATGTGAGAAATCTGGCGGGAAAATGCGCTTTCAATTCCGGAGGGATCAAATGTCCGAGAACTTATGCACCAACATAATAGTAGAAAAATGGGTGCCACCACTTTTTCTCTGAGTGCTTGAACCGAAGCAGCCTGGAGCCGTTAAAGGAACGAACTTTCAGCGCATGCACCCAGAGCTACGTGTAGGTGTTCGGATCCCGGGCCTTTTTAGTGAAATAAATAAACAAACAGAGTGTCGTTTGTTCAAGTGACCTGGGAGGTCTTATCCGAGGTGGCCGCTGACCAGTGTAGATCAATCGTGACCGCCGGGGTGGACGCCCGTTGTGCCTTATGTGCAAGTGGTCGAATTTTCTCTGCGGGCCAGGGGCATTGATTAGGTCTGTTCGGTACCTGCCGTCTGTTTGTCTTTGTTTCTATAATACTTTCCGCTATTTGCTTTTTTCTTCAAAAGCTTTGTAGTCCTGTCCGTGAGTCATAGCCCTATTTTCGTCGGTCGCTTCAAGTCGCCGCTGTGCTGTCAGAGAAACAAATTTTGCTCTGCGTACTTGAAAGAGAAAATGCTAGGGGTTGAACTTGTTTAAATAATTTCAATTTTGATGCCTGACTATTATGCAGTGAAAAATCAAACTCTTCTGCAACAATCTTCCACATGATCAGAAGGATTCAATTGTTTTCTCTTTGGCAAACCATGCAGTATAGAATTCCCTAATCATACAGGGAATCGTTATGGAAATGCATTGTTGTTTATTGGGAAGCGCCTGCATGTCTTGTGGAGAAATTTCGTCCTAAATAAGTTTTCCTGGCCTTCGGATGGAATACATTTTGTTTTCATGAAAAATTTCGGCAAGGCACTGAAACCGAACACCTGCAGACTGTATTTATATAGTTAGGAAATAACTTTATGCTGGTTTTGCGCTCTCGAAGCGTCAAAGCGCATACGACTGGAAAAACGCGCAGAAAACGCCTGAAATTGTGCAGACTTCAAAACCCTTCTAATCTCAACAAGTCAGTTGGAGTGCAAAAATGCCGTAATGCAGGAGAACCGAGCCCCCGACCTCCCTCGCATGAGGCAACGGCACTATCCACTGCGCCCTGAGCCACCTGCTGGAAACGCAATCGCGAGCGTACACCAGGCCGCCAGCGCAGTTTCCGCGCTCCATCGCTAATCAGCGAATCAGCGTTGGGACCAGCAGCAGCTGGGTGCAATGCAATGTTTTTCATAGTGGGGCTCACTGCGTTTAATATCAGGCGACCCCTCCGTTTTCGGGTTCTTGTCATGTAACCCATTTATGTACTTGTTGAGTTGTAGGAAGAGTTCTCGCCTTTCGGTCTTCAAATGATCATAACTTTGTTCATTGGCCTCCATTTCAGTTGAGGTACTAGGTCGGCCGGAAAGTTCTGAGGCCAGAGTCACCATCCGCTTACCGGCCGGTAACGGCGAACATATCGCCAAATTCTCTGATACCATGATCCATCAACAAGCGGTGTGGTAAATTTGGAGTGAAATTGCAGGTAGATAGTAGATACATGCGTCCATTACGCGCTTGCCGTCGAATTCTAGACTTCACCGTGTTTGTGATGAATTTCCAGTCAGATTTCGGTTAGATGGCGGTATGGCGGGTTCGCGGTCGGAGTACATATATCGGTGGTAGCGTTGATTTGAAGGTCCTCGTAGGAGCTGATCCATCGCAAGCAGTCTGTGAGATTGCGGAAGGTCTAGGAGTCAAGAAAACTGCTGTCACAGATGGTTTGAAACGCCTCGGAAAGGTGAAAAAGCTCGAAAAGAGGGTGCCCCACAAGTGTTGAGTGATCTGCAAGACCCCAAGCTCGCTCGGTCCAGTCACCGCGTACGCTGTGCAAATGCACACAACACCCTGACTGTTTGCGACCTCCTAGCGTAGAGATCGCGTCGCACGTTGACATTCAATCGATCTCTTGTATGCCCGCGATGGCTCTCCCAGCAAGCGTGTTGTGGTGCAGTGGATAGTGTCTCGCTTCGTGCGAGAGAGGCCGGGTGTTCGGTTCTCCTGCGTTGTTGCATCGTTGCATTTCAACTAACTCTTTGCATTTTGCGGGCTTTAAAGTCTACACAGTTCTGAGGCGTTTTCTGCGCATTTGTCCCGCCGTATGCGCTTCGCCGATCGAAGAGCGCAGAACCCAGCGGCCAGACTGCTCCTGAGTGACGAAAGGAGTTTCCACACGAGATGGATGAACTCCCTAACCCCCCTCCCCAGACACTTCTCAAAGCCGAAGTCCCCCTTCGCAAGTCAGTTCAATTGGCAGTCGTTTATTCGAAATCGCACCATAATGACTCGAGATTACGTCCATAAGGTAATCGCACACAAAATGCCTTGCACAGGGAAATGAACAGAACGAGTCCAGGTGAACTCCATGCCGATAGCGAATGTAGAACATAGAACTTCACGGGAAAAGCGGTATACACAGCAATGGAACTGAAAGACCGTACACGGACGAGGCGAGGAGGCTAGAACTTCGACGATCTGTAGGGGTCGGGACGGCGGTCGCCCGAGGGCGCCGAGGAGGTGTAGAAGCGGTCCTCGGCCGCGTAGATGACGTTGTTCACGTCGGAGTAGCGTCGCGGCGGCGGCGGGGACGGCGAGGCGTCGACGCGAATCGGGTGCGAGACGACGACCGACTCCGGCGCTCGCTGTGGCGATGACGACGACGCTAAACTGAAGCCGCAATGGATTCAGAAGAGCTCCGCGAGCGCTATAACGCACCTTGATTGTTGCGGCCGGTGGCCGCCTTCCGTTGACCGCGTTGTCGTAGGCCGAACCAGCCGAGGAACCAGACGCCGGCGATGCAGACGCACGGAATGCAGCAGCAGAGCAGCAGCATCGAGATGCCGACGATAATGCCCAGAATGCGTCCCGCGTACCAGAAGTCGCCGTCACTGAAAACCAGGGATATCTGTGGAGGATCTGGTCAATTGAGCCTCGTAGCCGCCTTCGTTTACCGGAGCCAGACATGTCGCATAGACGCAGGCACAGCAGGAGTGTGGGAACACGCCGCTGCTCCTACCATAACCGCGGCAGCCAATCAGGCAGCAGCCCAGCCGCGCAAGTAGGGCATACCATTGTCGGTCGCGATTACGGTAGTAGCAACGGCGTGCTGGTTGTCGCACCCCTGCGGCATATATTCGCGACATGTACCCTTAGGGCCCGTCTATACTTCGACGCCGAGCGACGCGATGACATGTATAGTGGCCACATTGATCGATCACGTCGCTCGATCGATTTGGCCACTACACATGCATCGCGTCGCGCCTCGCGCGCACTCTAATGTCCCCTTAGGGCCCGTCTATACTTCGACGCCGAGCGACCCGACGCCACTCATTGTGGCCACATTGATCAAGCGACGCGATCGATCAATTTGGCCTCATTGCGTAGCCATCGCGTCGCGTCGCGCGGCATGAAGTATAAACGGGCCGTAAAGGCTTAATGCCCCAGTTGGAGCCGAGTTGAACTACTTTCTGTTTATACTCGATTCATCGTGTCATAACGAGAACTGTCACTATTGATTAGTCCGCGTGCCCAATCGATATTGGTATTGGTTCTCACTATGACGCGCTGCGCGGCGAATGGAGTATAAACGGGATCATGTACTTCTGCAAGGGGTGGAATTCGATTTTTTTTTCAACAGAAAAATTCAAGGCAACAAACACATTTTCTCTTGTACTTGAATTAAGCAGCACTTATACTATCAATCGAACAAAAATCGCATACAAGTTCATAGTGCGATCTTTTTTTGATATCTACACCAAAAATTGCTGTGTTTTTTCGCACTTTGGAATATACTTGAACACTTATCTTTTTCTTCGAAAAAAAAATTTCTTCAGAAAATCTTATTGTGTGGCACGGATGAAATATAAATTTTCGAAGAAGTCTGCCAGTAATGTTTTAATTTGAATTTAAATTTGTTTTAACCTGCTCAAAGAATGTCTAGTGAACTTCGGAAGACAGCCATTTTTGAAAGGCGTAGATTTTTTTTTGATTTCAAGGGGTTGAATTTGATGTGGAAATTCTTTATTTCGATCGTGACTCCGCCCCTTTCTTGAATTTGCCCAAGTCTCCCCAGGTGCTGCCTCATAAGCCTCACTTCCTTCAAGAGAGCTCTATTTTACCATGATATCAAATTTAAATCTTACGGTGATTTTTACTAAAAATTTCCCCTCATATACTATTAGTCCGATAGCAGAAATTTTGTAGATGGATCTCCGCTTCTATACAAAATCCCATTGTTTTTAACCCCTATTTCTGCCGCTAATTCGTTAGAATCTAAATGTACAGATCTGATTTGAGGGCAGAAAAACGCCTCCAAACTAGTAGATTCAGAAATAGTTGCCTTAACTCCTCACGCCCCATGAGGTGATATGGAGGACTAGCCTTCCAGTTGTGAGTTTACCCACTAAAACCACCCCCAACCACGCTCTACCCAGAATGGTATGTAGTACCCACACGCCGTAGCCGTAGTCGTAGCCGTATCCATAACTGCGCTTCGCTCTGCTGCCCTCCTCCGCAGCGAGAACTGAAGCCAACGACGCCGCCGAGAGCAGAATCAGAAGCAGCGATCGCATTCTGAAATGGCAGCGATTGATAAGGGGAACACGGCGCCGATCCGAGCGAGAAGTGGTTGTGGTTCGTCGCGCTCGTTCATATTTGGCGCGAAGTCAGACCTGAAAAAGGATGAGGCAAACACTTGGAGGATCGATCGGTTACGGTTGAAAGGAAGGCAGGGGAAAGGAACGCAAACAGGCGAAATGGTCTTGTTGGGGGCCATCGCGGATTACTCATCGACGGCAGTTGTGTTCCGCTGGTGAACCGCTGCAGGGCACCAGAGAAGGGCGCGAGGTAGCTGCGTCAGCCAACGGAAGGGAAGGAAGTCCGACTCTCCTCAACTGCTTTACGGTGGAAGTCGAGGACGGTGCAAAGTCAGGGGAAGGGAGTCCATCTTGTATCTCATCCATTTCTGGCATCTTTACCGTAGCCGGACCAAAGATAGGTAAAAGGATAAAGGACGGCGTTACTCGATCCCTGTTGGGATGCGCCACGCATTCTACTTCTACGGGATGTCGTGGAGGCGATCTGAACGCGTACTTGGCCATACAATGACTTGCGGTGGCCAGCCGATGAACAAGTCAGCGCTTCATCCTTCCCAGACAAGTCTAGTACCAATTCACCGACCCCGGAGGGATGGAAGGCTTGGTTGGCCTGGGCGGGAAATCCGAACCAGGAACCTGGTATCGGGTGCACGCGGCAGTCGCGCCTCCTCCGACTGCGCTACACGCGCCCTAAAGATAGGTGCCCGAGTTTAGTGTGATCAACAAGTGCTCCCGAGTGCATCAAGATAAGCTTCTGAAGATTCTCTCGGCTCTGAGCGGCAATTCGCAAGCTTTGTGAAGGAACAGACTCTACAAATACAATCAGTGAGCGAAACTAAGGAAGGAAACTGTCTCAGGCGAATGTCTGAACAGCAAAAACGAATAGCACGGCGAGAATCTCCACCCTTCAGATAGCAGTAAGGTGCGTTTCGTTTTTGCAAAGTCCTTGAACCCAGCTAGCTAGGGGCCCTGAAAGTTCGGCACTGGATTGCACAGTCAGCACCTAACACGTACACGCGTGTTACACGTGGAGATGATGAGCGAAGTCAAAGCAGGCAGCTCGGTGGCTCAGTGGGGAGTGACGGCGATTCATAGACGGAAGGCAAGGTGTTCCATTCGCCTTGCCAAATTTTTGCATTTTTCAAAGGTCGTTCCTTGTATGGTGTTAATCACGTTCCCAACTTTTCATGGTTGTATATTCCACTATCGGCTCCCACAAGTGTGTTCAGTGGGAGCTCTTTATCAGCTATCATCTCCTCTCCCTCCCCACCCACTCAAATCAAATTTTGGTTCAAGGAAAACTTGGTATCACATTCTTCGAAATTTTTTTAGTTTACCTGTTCAGGTTTCTAGTAAGTGTGACGATTTTAATTTAAGAGAAAAATAATAAATTAAAATTTGATTTAAAGCACAGCAGAGTAAACATATAGCTTATTAAAAGATCAAATTTTGCCATGCACTCAAGATGTTCGCCGCAGCTTCTATTTGATTGATAGTGTAAATGGCACTTACATGACCATCAAAGTAGTGATACATGTGTTCTTTACAGTTGTTTTTCTTGTACCGTTAACACTTGTCATTATTTATTCATGTAAACAGAAATTCTGCTATCAATCGAATAAACATCGCGACGTCTTCGAGGGAGACACGGCGCAATCTTCTTTTTGATGCAAAACTGGCCGTCTTCTGCGCTTTGAAGCAAGCTTTAAACCATTATTTTTTCCTTAAAAAATTAGAACTTTATAAAATTCCAAACAATGTGCTTACTTACTGGCTGCTTACATACTAAAATTAGAGCTTCTAAGAATGTTGTACTAAAATTTTCCTCGGACAAAAAACAATTCGAACCTTTTGCAGAGTCCCTTGTTCAAGGTGAAAGGAGCTCATTTTAATTTGGAACAGTTCGCTTTGATTTCAAAAGTCTTAGGGTAGCTTAGAAGATTTGAAAAGAGTCCGAAGACTCGAGGTTCATACTCGAGCGCTGTCGCTCTCGTCGCTGTTCACACTTCGCGCCGGCGACGAGAGCGACAGTAGCTGCTGGGCGACGAACGAAGTGTGGTGTACGTGATTACACCATGGCACACTAGTTTTCGAAGGAAACGATTACCACCCTGCCGTCTGTGTTGACTGATAGACTGACTGCCAAGTAAAAGGCGTTATGGTGCAATTACGTACACCACACTACGTCCGTCGCCCCAGTCGCTTCCATCGCCTGTTCATACTTGCCGCTCGCTGCCTTCGCTGTCGGCGCCCTAAGTTCAGCTGATGTGAAGCTCTGTCAAGTCGCTCGGTATTTCGTGCTCTTCATCTGAAATCCTGCAGCCACCTTTTAGGCAACATGGGCCGAAAGGAAGGCAAAACCGAAAGCGGAGCAAATGAGGATGCGACTCTGCGCCCCAATTTTCTGGGCTCTTCTCAAACGTGAGTTCATCCTTCGTTTGGTGGCTTTTGATGCAATTTTCCATGAGATGGAAAAAATGCTTAGAACTAATGCGTTTTATTTTATGAAAACTAAGGGATACGAATGCGTTGACCAAAGTACTCAGATCCACGCGTTTTTTACGGCAAAGCATTTCGAAGATGTGCTCGTGTATGCTGGTCGCTTATTTTATTCTACTATCACGCCGTTCCCCAGTGCTGAAGTCTGCCTCATCTGGGAGCTTTTTTCACTAACCTCACCCCGTTTATACTTCCAACGATGAGCGACGCGACGACATGTAAAGTGGCCGAATTGATCGATGGCGTCGCACGATCAGTGTGGTCACTATACGTGGCGTCGCGTCGCTCCTCGTCCAAGTATAAACGAGTCCTTAGGCCTTCGTCAAACCATCGCTTACCCCGAGCGATGGCTAATGATATGCTCCCATATCGATCTGGAGGCGCGATGGGATCGATATGGGAGCATATCATTAGCCGTCGCTCGGGATGAGCGGTGGTATAACAAAGCCTAAAGGCCCCCACAGAGTTTTGCGGCAACGCCGTCGCCCTATGCTTAACCATAGGGCAGAGAAACAGAGCTCGCCGCCGGCGGCGCCCCTGCCCTATCCTTAACCATAGCGGCGAGCGGGCCCCGTTTATACTTCGACGCCGAGCGATGAGACGCCACGAATGGTGGCTAAATTGATCGATCGCGCCGCTCAATCAATATGGCTACTATACCTGGCGTCGCGTCGCTCGACGTCGAAGTATAAACGGACCTTTAGGGCATGCGACGTGCGACGCGATTTAATGACAAGCGTCCATATCGATTCATCGCGTCGCGCGATCGATATGGGAGCTTACCATAACATCGCGTCGCGCGTCGTGTGGGCACCAAACGATCTATAAACGCTCCCTTATGGATTGTATAGGGTGACTCATAAACAATGAAACAAAAAACTGTTCCATACAAAAACCGTAAGAGTGGACCAAATTTGCTCCAATTTACAGCAAATTTGGTCATGTGTTGTAGATTATCGTGGAGCAATATCATTCATAAGGCTCCACTTATTCTTTTATTTCTTCTACGGGCTATGATAAAATCCTCCAGATTGTTGGCGAATGGGTGGAAGTGCAGGCCGCACTTCTTGAGAAGTTTTACTCCTAATTTGCTCCGAATGAGATCTTGGACTCTACTTATTTCTAAGCTGTGTAGAGCAGAACTTATTCTCTAAGAAACTAAATAAAAGAATATCAGAGATCTAAAGTTGGAGAAATTTCTTTCGCAGATTCGACGTTGCCCAGATGGACGGAAAACTGCTACGACGACCTTTTCTTTTAGTTAGAACCGTCACGGTACGGAAAGTGAAATAGCTCAGTCAGTTCCATAAAAGGCAATGCTATATTTTCTGCCTATTGGACAAAGGTTTTACTTTTTTTATTTTTTTTATCCCGACAACGGGTGAGTGCAGGTGTGTACTTGCTGGGAAGATATCGTGGATGTTCTGTTCGATCAAACGGCACCGGTGGTATAAGCCCTGGTTTGTAGTTGCGCCGATGCGTGGCACGGCACCACGATCGCCATAGATATCGATTTTTCGCGCCGCCGATCGATATATGTATGTTCCGACTGGGATACCGCGCCGCGCAACGGCGCAACTATAAACTAGGGGCCGGATTCTTCAACGACTAACCCATGGGTATAGACGGTAGAGATACCCACGATGAAGCCTGCGTCTCTGACTCTTGCCTTATCTCTAGCATCGCTGCTCGGAAAGCAGAAGGTGCGGGTTCGAGTCCGGTCTGGCGCGAGGGTTTTGCTCGTAATTAGACATCCATCTAACAACAAAGGTTTTATTGATTTACATTTTGCTTTTAATTTTTGCTCTTTTTTCTTTATTTTACTCTTTTACATGAAAATCTAGGGCACGCGAACCAGAGGAAAATAGGCGCGTGAGAACTCAACTAACGATAAGCTCTTAATCCGGTTAACCACTTTGAAAGGGATCAATATTTCCATTTCGATTTCTCGATCGATTCCTTTGATGCAATCCTCACAAGAGGATTTTTTCACACTCATTCGACTACTATACCTTAGATTGAAACAGCTTCAATTGACTAAGCGCTTCTATTTTGAAATATCATGTTTAGAGACTATGGGCAATATTCATTGCGAAAGAGAAAATGAAATAAGGAATTTGAAGGCCGACAATGAATTAGGATGTTGCCTCGTTATCCACCTGCATAATGGTTTCCAGTATTTTGTCAACGTAACGGCTCCTAGTTCTTATCGAGATTAGCATTACGCTTTTGCCAGAAAATGTTAGCACTAGACGGCCCTGTATCCCCAATCTCCAACGCAAGAAATAGAAATTTTTCTGGCTAAAAATTAAATATTTAATAATGAACCAACCTACATTTTTCTAACAAGGAGAGCCTCCAAAGTGGCGGTGAGCTTTTGCGATGCAATTTTTACAGGATGTAGGGTCCCGTGTGTGGAGTTCAAAACCGTTGTTACTTTTTTTTCGGATTGCTCTTCCGTTGTTGAAAAAAGGCGTATGGAAACGTGAGCGCGAAATTCTTGACGTCCTGTTGCCGCTCAACCGAATGTGGTCGGCTGGCGCAGTGGATAGTGATAGCGCCTCCAAGTAGGTTTACCGGTTCGATCCCCGGTGTCGCCATAATTTTTGCACACATCGGATCGTTATTATTATGTGCTCACGTGACTACAGAAGTCAATTTGTACACGATTAGTACTTTTGAGAAGTAAATGTAGCCCTTTTCTGGTTTCATTTGAGTTAGCTCTCAATGGAACGTATTCCCACTGTATCATATCAACGGCGATACTGTAAACGTATACAAACACATACACTTCGCGGGATAGGTCATGAATTTGGCTTGATACCGGTAAATACTTAACACTTACCAAAAGCATTAATGGTGTACAAATTAACTTCTGTGATCGCGCAAGCACACAATAATAACGACCCGATATATGCAAAAACTATGGCGACACCGGGGAGTCGAACTGTAAACCCACCCGTTGCTGCCGGGAGGCGACATCGCTATCCACTGCGTCAGTCGACCACATTCTGTTGGGTGGCAGCCGGGCTTGATGAACTTCGCGTTCGCGTTTCCACACGTATTTTTTCACCACAGAAGAGCATTCCGAAAAAAAGTAACTATGGTTTTAGACTCCCCACACACGACCCTACATCCTGTAAAAATTGCTTCGCAAAAGCTCACCGCCACTCTGGAGGCTCTCCTTGTAAGAACTTGCGGATGCGAAAGGGACTGCCGAGTAGCGCTTCGCCAAAGATGTGAACTGAGGGCTTAAACTGGTATGGATTACGGTCTCTGCTTGAATTGTGTATCTTAGAAACGTCTATTTCACTCGTCTGTCTGAATTATTCCTTAAATCATTTGTGAAAGATCATTAGGCAAAACGTATAGTGGCAGTAAAGGGCATGCTGTGCGCTAATGCTTAAAATTGGAGCTCGACAGAGTTGTTACAGTGGAGCGCAGCTTTCAGGAAACCTGACAACCTTAAGACTTGAAAAATGTTTCCTTGGTATGAATACCCAGGTGATGAAGCTGGCGAACCAAGATTAGTATAGATCCTTTATTCCAGCTAACGTTTTGGCGTAACCACCTTCGACACCTCAAACTTGGGTAATTAAACCAAAAAACAAAAAACAGCAAACCAAACTAAACCGAACGGTTTAATTACCCAAGTTTGAGGCTCTTAAGAAGGCGGTTACGACGAAACGTTAGCTGGAATAAAGGATCTATACTAATCTTGGTTCGCCAGCTGCATCACTTGGGTATTCATATCGATCAATATCATGCCAAGATTCAACGACAGTCGAACATGGAATGTTTCTTTACTTGTTTACGAGAAACGAAAGCTCTCCACGAGCCGCAGACCGATACAATCAGTAGAAACATAGTGATTTCACCTATGTGTAGTGCTTCCGCCACGTTATCAATGCACGTAACATCAAATTTCTATGGACCTAGACTAACTAGTGTCCTTTTAGTGTTAGTTTTAATAGAGAGAATCCATGGACGAAACATTAAACAGTTTTTGGTATTTTGGCACATGTCGTGAAGGCGCACAGCAGTGGAGCGGGAACGCGCCGTTGCTCCTTCCGTAACCGCAGCGGCAGCCAATCACGGCACCGATCGGACAGATCTACTCTGTGCCTGTGCGGCTGTGCCATGGTCGTGCCACCGAGCGCGATTACATTTTTCATATAACCACCGCATATTTGTTTTTAAGTAATATAAG
This sequence comes from Heligmosomoides polygyrus bakeri, assembly GCA_947359475.1. Classification (NCBI taxonomy): domain Eukaryota; kingdom Metazoa; phylum Nematoda; class Chromadorea; order Rhabditida; family Heligmosomidae; genus Heligmosomoides; species Heligmosomoides polygyrus. Next base: position 100,857,592 of record OX375869.1, read on the forward strand.
TGGAGAATGTAAGTTTTAAAGCGAATAATAATGATGTGGACATAAATTATCGAGCTCGAAGCATTATAAAGTACTGTCAAGTGAAATTGAACACTTTACAATTAAATTCGACATCTTTCCATGTAAGCGTGACCCTCCCGACATAAACATGAACATCTTCCAAATCAAAACAAGCATTTTCCAGATTGAATTCACTCTCCAATATCACCTGTCACCTGTCGCCTGTCGTCCCGTTGATCATCGAATTGCTCGAGCGGGTGCCAGCAGCGTCTCCATTCGTTCCTGTCGCGTGCCAGAGTGGTCCAATGGATCCTCCTCGCTCGAGGGACACGAAGAGCGTCATATCGGTCGTTCAGGGCTTTAACGAAGAAGTCCGACCAACGCGTTGGTGGGCGTCCTGGTGTTCTTTTGACATCCCGCGGAATCCAGTCGGTGATGGCTCTCGTCCAGCGGGTGTCTGCGAATCGCATTACGTGGCCGGCCCACCTAATTTTCGACGACTTGGCCCTCGCGACAGCGTCTCTGATCTTCGAAAGTCGGCGAAGCTCGGAACTCCGGAGGCCTTCTCTCACTTGCGTGAGTCGTGTCACTCCGAGCATCGTCCTCTCGATTCCACGCTGCGCGACGCTGATCGCGTGCTCATCCTGCTTTCGTATAGCCCAGGTCTCTGAAGCGTATGTTAGGGCAGGAAGAACAGTGGAGTCGAATAGGTGGGCACGGAGTCGGACGTTCTTCGTCTCCTTCGCGACTTCTTCGACGCTCTTGAAAGCTCCCCAAGCCGCTCGTTTCCTCCTGCTCAGCTCTGGTGCTAGGTCGTTGGCCATGTTGACTTCGCGACCCAGATACACATAGCTGGAGCATTCGGAGATGTTCGTTCCGTTGAGCGAGAATGGAGCATCAGAAACCCATCCGTTCCTCATGAACATCGTCTTCGTAAGATTCAGCTGCAGTCCAACGTTCCCACATACACGATCGAAGTCGGCCAGCATTCGCTCCGCATGACTGGTGCTCGGTGTTATCAGCACGATGTCATCAGCGAAGCGAAGATGATGTAGTTGCGGGCCGTCGACCTTCACTCCCATGTCTTCCCATTCTAGTTCGCGCATGACATTTTCGAGAGTGGCGCTGAAAAGCTTCGGGGATATGATATCCCCTTGCCGAACCCCTCTCTTCATGTCCATGACGACGTCGTTGTAGAATGGTGACATCTTGGTCGTGAATCCACTGTACAGCTCTCGAAGGACTCTGATGTACTGAGTAGGAACGCTCTGAGTGAGCAGGGCTTCGATGACCGCTTCAGTTTCGACAGAGTCGAATGCCTTCTTCAGGTCGAAGAACGTAAGGCGCAGCGGCAGCTTGTACTCTCGCGACACTTCGATGAGCTTCGTAATGGTGTGTATCGATCGTGCTGAATCCTCTCCGAAATCCTGCTTGTTCGCATGGCTGTCCTTCGTCCAGCGTTCGGCCGATCCTGTTCAGGATAACTCGAGTGAACAGCTTGTAGACTACGGACAGCAGGCAGATCGGGCGATAGTTGCCAATGTCGTGCACGTCTCCCTTCTTGTACAGCAAGACGGTCCTGCTGGTCTTCCACTGAGATGGAACCTTGCACTCCGACAGGTAACGTGTGAAGAGCCGCGCCAGGGTGTTGATGAGCGCTGGCGGGAGGTTCTTCAGGTGTTCGGGTCTGATCCTGTCGGGACCGGGTGCTGTACGTTTCTTCACCGACGAGATGGCGTGTCGGATCTCGGAAGGGAGAACAGAGGGGACGACGTATCCATCCTGCGGAAGATGGCATGGGGGCAGGTGGACGTGGCTATCGAAGAGATCGGAGTAGAAATCGTGGATAACCTTCTCCATGGTCCTTCTGGAAGAGGTGACGGTTCCGTCGGGACGTCGAAGAGCCGTCATCTTGGTCTTGAAGTTGGCGAAGTCTCGGCGGGCATTGCGTATGCTCAACCCTGCCTCTGCAGCTTCAGCCAACACTTCCTCTTGACTCTTCAATAAAGCAGGAATAATTTTTTATTTAGGGGAAATGTAGTATGAGTTTGAACTTTTTTAGTCCGCCTACCCAATAAGTGAACACACTTTGAAATTATATAAAAATTATTTTTAAGAAAAAATAACGAATTAAATTTTGCCTTAAACCACAGGAAAGCAGAAATTATAAATTGAAATAGAGGATTGAGCCATGCACTCGTCTAGATCTTCGCGCTTTTATTCGATTGATAGCAGAAGTTCTGTTTGCGTGAAATAACACCAATAAAACGGTACAATAAGGAGCTAGAAGCTATAAAAACACATGTATCCTCAAACTCTCGTTTCAAGTAAGCAGCATCGACACTGTCAATCGCGTGAAAATCGCGACGACCTAGTCGAGTGAGTGGTGCGACCTTTTCCTTCAATGCACTATGTCATTGCTCTGCCATTGTACACTTTGAAACAAAAATTGATTCGGTACATTTCGCAAACGCGTACAGCAGAGGTGCGGGAACGCGCCGCGCCGTTGCTCCTACCGTAACCGCGGCAGCCAATCACGAGAGTACTCAAAACGCCTCTATGACTGTGCAGCTTAGCCCTGGCGCTGCCGTGGCCGTTCCCACATCCTTCAGAAATAAAAATTTTTATAAAATTTCAAACAGTACTTTTATTTGCTGGGGCAGACAGATTAAAAAGAATTCCAAACAAATGTGTAATTAATCTTACTTTAAACAAAAATTGTTCTAAATTCTTCGGAAAGTCTCTAGCTTAATCTGGAAAATGTTCGTTTTGATTTGGAAAGGGTTCAGTTTGATTTCAAAGCCTTCAAATTTTTTAGAGCGTCTAATTAGGTTTGAAAAGTGTCCATTTGGTTAAAAAATGTCCTATTTGACGTGAAAATGACAGATCTTACTACTTGTGTCTTATTCTGAGGCACAAAGAAGAAGAGAAAGGAACGACTCAATGAGTAGACGTGGATGAATCCTCCCCCCCCCCAAACTATGACTAGTCGTGCCGACCGCCTCGCAGGTGTGTATGCGGAACCAGGATCGGAGAGGAAATGCGGTGAGGAGGGGCGAGAAGGTGTGCCATGCACAGTCTCGTCTTCTCCTCGTCGCTTTTATTGCGGTAAACACGACTTGAGCGTGTACGCTGACGACGATGATTCAGGCATTTCATTCACGCGGAAAAATCGTCTACAGGACGACCCGCCGGAGAAGCGTCTGAAAAGACTCCGAACACTATCTGAGTGGTTTTTTGTCTCCCGCGTTCTATAGCAGCCTAGAACTGCTGCAACAAAGGCTCAGGCAGTCGGGTAAAAGCTCACTAGGGAAGGATACCAGGTGACCATGTCACTTTGAGATGAGATCTATATCGCTGGACGCGGCTTCAAACGCTGATTCCAAATATATGTTCCTTTTCTGATAAACGCTTCCGAGAATGGAGTTGTAGACCGTTTTTGGTTTGGCTGCACGCACGCAGAGCGGGCCAATCACAGAAGGGCAGGTCCAAGTAGGCTAGAAACAGCAGCAGCTGCAGAGCAGTGGTGGCGCAGCGGATAAAAGGGCGGCGCAGTGAGACGGATTAGTTTGGGGTTCGACTCCCCGGTGATGCGGGATTTTTGCACTTCTTAAGAATAATCCACGACAATCAAAAAAAGCGCTCTATGTAGAATCGCAACTAAAAAAGGTCGCCAGAAAGGAAACCTGATTCATGATACTACTGTGCTTTCACAACTCAAAGATGAAAGTTCCTCCGCACAAACACAGTCCAGAACGATTAATTAAAGCGCGGACCACTCAGTAAGGTGGAATGATTGCGGTGGGTTACTGTAGGTATTGGTGAACATGGGTAAGTGACCCCTTCTCACGTATATCTACCGTAATCCACCGTAATCTGCCGAAAATTCGAAAACGAACTCCATGTAAAAGTATTGGTACAAGGAAGCATCAGGAATGGAGGGACCAGCAAGGAAAGCGGTAGGACCACGCGCTCCAAGTTAGAAGATCTTCCGCCGATGTCGCTCAAAGGCGTTCCGATTCAGAAGACGTGTCATCGACGTCCCGAAACGGGCGCCCATAGACCTATTGATTTTATGAACCGCTAAAATGTGTCAATTTTGGGCAAATTTTGATCAATCTGTCGATAAAATCGATTTCGCTTAAATGGACAGACTTTGATGGTATAGTTTTGTCAGTATGTTGTGACACATCGCTCATCGTTTTAAAAAATCAATTTTCGGCGAAAATATGGTCTGGAGAAGTAAAACGGTTGCAACCAAGGTTTACACTTTCGGGGTTTACGAGCGAAGTCCTACACCAGACATTTGGCGCCCGGTAGGCAGCTGAACGTCCGTGAAGACTGTACAGTACAACGACGTGCGGTGTAAGAGGGCCAGGTGCGGCTTCTGGGTACACGGCGCAGTCACAGGCTTGGACTGCTGAGTCGGTCGGAAGACTGGGCGGCGGCGGCGAGCCGTCGGCCATGTATGGCGAGCATTTTCATCGGCCGCTTGTTGGCGGCGCCGGCCGGCGGTAGTCCGGTTGGTAGCGATCGGTTTTGCGATTCGAGTGCACTTGACGACGTCGAGCAACAGTCGCGCTCTCCGGCCATGGCCAGCTCCACCGTACCGGAATTGAACCAGGAAAATCAGCGACTCGCTGAGGATACAATCGCTCAGCTCTCCACGTTAAATTGGGCACTTTCCGAATTGGTCAGGACGCTCTAGCGCGCTAGGAGCGCTTGACGCTTTGCAATCAAGCTGAACACCTTCCTTCTCGAGCTCCTTCTGCGCTACGCTAAAGGCACTCCGATGCAGCCTCTCAAGCATGATGTCGCCAAAATCGAAGGGAGGGGTCGTACTCTTGTGGTTGTGGCAGAAGATTCTCTCGTTTTTTTTTCAGGTTTTTAGGCGATGTTTGTATCTCTTAATGAGTTCTTTTTCTTTCAGATGTAGCTACGGCAATGTGGAGACTCACGCGCACCTTTGTTTTCTGAAATTAGGAACATGAAATCGATTATTAGAAAGCTGTTGGTGCTGAATGTTCTATAGTTATAAATAAAGATTTTCTGCCGGCAGATTTCGAGTCAACGAGACTTTTTTATGCCTCGGACAATCTCTCTTGATTAATCCGAAAACAGCTCGCAAAAGTTTCCATTTTTACTGTAGAACAATCAGTATTCAGAACATTAATCAACGTTCCGAATACAAATAATTTAACCAGTCAAAAGCATGTATTCTTCTGTGAACGAGTCTTCACAGTATCGATGCAACATCTGGAAAGAAGAACCTATTAAAGGTGCAAAATTACAGAGTACCTAGTAGTCATCTGGAAGTTAACTAGAAGTCTTCTGGAAGTCACCCGCTGGGCACCTAGAAACCACCTGGAAGTCACCCGGTGGTCACGTGGAATTCACCTAATAATCACCCGCTTACCACCTCGAAGTCACTTGGAGTTCACCCGGAAATGGTCTGAAAGTCACCCGGCGTCCACCAATAACCTGGCGGTCACCTAGAAGTCACCCGGTTGCCGCCTAGAAGTCACCTGGGAGTCACCTGGAAGTGGCCTGGAAGTCACCCGGTGGTCACCTATAACATGGCAGTCACCTAGAAGTCACCCGGTGGTCACCTGGAATTCACCTGGGAGTCACCCGGTGACCACCTAGAAGTCACCTGGAAGTCACCTATGAATCACTCGCTTACCACCTCGAAGTCACTTGGAGTTCACCTGGAAATGGTCTGAAAGTCACCCGGCGTCCACCTTTAACCTGATAGTCGCCTAGAAGTCACCCGGCTGCTACCTAGAAGCCACCTGGAAGTCACCCGGTGACCACCTAGAAGTCACCTGGAAGTCACCTATGAATCACTCGCTTACCACCTCGAAGTCACTTCGAGTTCACCTGGAAATGGTCTGAAAGTCACCCGGCGTCCACCTTTAACCTGACAGTCGCCTAGAAGTCACCCGGTGACCACCTCGAAGTCACCTGGGAGTCACCTAGAAGTGGCCTGGAAGTCACCCGGTGGTCACCTATAACATGGCAGTCATCTAGAAGTCACCCGGTTGCCGCCTAGAAGTTACCTGGGAGTCACCTAGAAGTCACCTGTGGGCGCCCAGAATATGGTAGTGTCCTAGAAGTCACCCGGTGACCACCTCGAAGTCACCTGGAAGTCATCTAGAAGTGACCTGGAAGTCACCCGGTGGTCACCTATAACATGGCAGTCACCCAGAAGTCACCCGGCTGCCACCTAGAAGCCACCTGGTAGTCACCCGGTGGTCACGTGGGAGTCACCTAGGAATCACCCGGTTGCCACCTAGAAGTCACCTGCAAATCACCTAGGAATCACCCGCTTACCACCTCGAAGTCACTTGGAGTTCACCCTGAAATGGTCTGAAAGTCACCCGGCGTCCACCTATAGCCTGGCGGTCACCTAGAAGTCACCCCGTTGCCGCCTAGAAGTCACCTGGGAGTCACCTAGAAGTGGCCTGGAAGTCACCCTGTGGGCACCTAGAGGTCACCCGGTTGCCACCTAGAAGTGGCCTGGAAGTCACCCTGTGGGCACCTAGAGATCACCCGGTTGCCACCTAGAAGTGGCCTGGAAGTCACCCGGTGAGCGCCCAGAACCTGGTAGTATCCAAGAAGTCACCCGGTTGTCACCTAGAACCCATCCTGGAGTCACCTGAAGGTCACCCGGTGGTGACATACAACACATAGTAGTCACATAGAAATCTCCCGGTTACCGCCTAGAAGTCACATGGGAGTCACCTAGAAGTGACCTGGAAGTCACCCGGTGGTCACCTATAACCTGGTGGTCACCTGGAATTCACCAGGTCCCAGGTGCCCACCGGATGGCCTGGAAGCCATCCGGCGGGCACCTGGGACCTGGCAATCTCCTAGAAGTCACCCGGTTGCTACCTAGGAGTTTCCTATAGGTCTCACAGAAGGCACCTAGAGGTCACCCGGTGGTCACTTGTTGATCACCTATATGTCTCCTAGAAGTCTCCTAGCATTCGAGGTGCTGAGGGAGTTCCCCAGGGGTAGAGCTCCCAGGGATGGAGCTCCACAGAGCTCGGCGGCAACGTATGGCTGCACAGCCGGAGTTTCGGGGAGCTTGGGGGAGAAGGGTTGAAGTAGAGAGCAGATTTGGCGACACGGGGTGGTCCGTCAACAGGCTGCTTATATACCCGAGAGAGTAGGTCGGCATGGGCCAGAGGCCGGGTGCGGCGGGGCGCCTGCACCTCAGGGGGTCTTTGCGCGGAGGTCGTCGCCCTGAGGCCAGTTGACCCGGAGACAGCCGGCGGCATACGCTACTTTCTTCTTGTGCACATTTCGGCCCGAAATTCTGTTTTCACTCTTCTCGTCCCTTGCTTGCCTATGAGATTTCACCTTGTTGTACATCGACACGGCAGTCTCGAGGCGCTGCACAGGGAAGGGGCGAAAAGGGTCTCAGCCTCAGTGCTGTTGTTCGACCCATCGACTGCCATCCCCACCTTTTGACCTAGTGTTTATCGACCACAGGCCGCACAGATGGTCTGCCCTCATCTGTCCTTCCCAATGGGTAGAGCTCTCCACTTTCTCTGCCCTCCTTGCTCTCTTGGATGCTACATTGTCGCAGAATTCCTGATCGAAAACAGTCCTCATCTGCAAATCCTACAGCTCGGAAGGGTGGTTTACTCTGTAGGTTCTCTTTTCAACTGTACCAGCGGTACCAGATAATCAAATTCCCAAAAGCGGTCATCATCGTCTCCACAGATGGCTTCGAGTGGATTTCTTTTTGCTATTGCCTTTGCCCTTGAGAGGAAATCAGTGTCTCAGACGTTCGTTGATTCTTTTTTCCGTTTCTTCACGCCTTCTCCACTTTGCTCTATTGAACTGATGCGTTCACGCCTTTTCAGTAAGTGGATTTGTCATCATTCCCTCAAAGAGGTTAACTTCTCGCCGGCTGACAGCCTTCTTTGAAGCCAGATGATCATCTGTCTGGAACCCTTCTCTATTTTGTGCTCGGCCGAAATAACCGCTCAGAAAGAACGCTGACTGTCTGATTGAGGACTGCGCTGGCCTGTAGACAGGATGTGAAGCCCGAACCCCATGAGAGAAGAGGTCACCTCTGTGACTCATGGTTTATGCGGGCGTCTTCTCCTTTTCGTCAGTTGGGACTTTGACGAGCAGCCAGCTGAGTCTAGCAAGAGAGGGATCAGTCGCCGCATCGCGTTCTCGGTCCCCACTTTCCAGTGTTCTCCCTCGCCCGGTAAACCTATGTATACGCTCATATCCGTGCACCTGTGCGTGTTCCGCTGAATCGCGTCGTCTTCTATTCTAATGTGCGGGTACTGGCCATCAATTCGGCTGACGACAATTCTTGTGGGCACATCTGTTCGACATCCGTTTACTGATGTCGTTTTAAATGCATTTACGAAGGAATCTGTGCTGTAACTGACTAAAAGCCTCCGATACGTGCCAGTTTCCACATGGTCATCTCCAGCAATCGGTCGGTGCTCAGTTTCGTGACAGTGCGCCTTACATTGAATGAATCCTTCGGAAGCAAGTTCATCTGCCTTTGCACGTAATATTCTTCTTTGTCATAGAGTAATGCATTCTTGTTCCGAAGAATCAGGAGGGATACTGTATTAGAAATCGCTGTAGGAAAATAGGAGCCATACTATTAGGTTGTAACGAAATAAATGGCACTGAACCACTGTAAATTTAAGCAGTTAATATCTCGGTTTGTGGGCAAGTTTATTAATCGAAATAAAAACCTTCTGATTCTACACATCTTTGCCAACGTGACACAAGCTTTTTTATGTCAGTAGCATAAAAATCAGAAGTTCTGGAATTGACGACATCTTCGAAGGCACTTTCGGCATCCTGTTGGTACTTGAATATTTTCCCTACCAAGAAGTCGCCAAGATGCTTGAAGAAATGGTAGTCTGTTGGGGAGAGGTCGGGAGAAAACGGAGGATGTGGTAGAGTTTCAATGCTCAGCTCATTCAAATTCTGCAACGTCATTCGTGCTACATGGGGGCGAGCATTGTCGTGCAGAAGGAGAACTCGCCTTCGGTTTACCAAGGCCGGCCGGATATCCTTCAACTTTTTCATCATTTCTTCAATTTCAATGCAGTACTTCTCTGCCGTGATGGATTCACCGGGAGGGAGGAAGCCGTGGTGAATAATTCCCAGCGAACACCACCATACTGTCACCATTACTTTCTTTTGGTGCAATTCAGGCTTCGCAAAAACCTTGGGGCTCTCATCGCTGTCCACCCACTGTGCCGATCGTCGCCTGTTGTCGTACATTATCCATTTCTCGTCACAGGTTACGATGCGATCAAGGAATGGGTCCGTTTCGTTCCGTAGAAGCAGTGCGGACGAGATCTCATATCGTCGGTTTCTTTGCTCCTCAGACAGCTCGTGAGGCAGCCATCTTTCCAGCTTTTTGCTCTTTCCAATTCCCTTCAGATGCCGGGCAGCTGTGTTGTGACTGACGTCAAGAACCTTCGCTATCTCCCTGGTACCTTTGTGTGGATTCTCCTCTACCACATCTGTCAGCTTGTCCTCATCAACATCTCTATGCCTCCCACGACCTTCATGTTCTTCCAAGCTCTCATCTCCATTCCGGAACTTCTGATACCAACGATACGCCGTCCGAATTGTGGAACATCCTCGACCGAATGCGGCGTTGATCTTCTCGTCCGCCTCCTTAGCTGTAGTGCCCAGCTTGAATTCATACAAGTAAATACCTCGGATTACCCTTTTGTCCATCTGCAAAAAAGTCAATAAAACTCTAAAGTTTTCCCACTTTTACATAGAAAATTTGGTACTCACCGGTAGAGCAAAGTTTGCGCTTCTAAATGATATGCCACATGTTACGGTTTGTTCTTGGTCAAACGCGTAAAGACGCGCCAAAAAATGGCGCAAGCCAGTGCCACTTAATTCGTTACAACCTAATAAGATCGACTGAAGAGAATGGATGACGTCTTTCAAAAAAAAAATAGCCGTGAGTCCACCTAATAAATTAATTCTGGAACCTCTTCCGGTACATGTCGCGAAGACACACCCTGGAGGTGCGGGAACGTGCCGCCGTTGCTCCTACCGTAACCGCAGCAGGCAATAAGGCATCGGCTCAGCCGCACAAGTAGAGCACATGATTGGTCATCGCGATTACGGTAAGGGTAACGGCGCGTTCCCGAACCTCCGCGGTGCGCCTTCGCGCCGTTACCGATTTTTTTCTCGAGGAGGGGAAAATTGCCCTCAAAATTGCAGAGATCTTGACTGCAGTGCTTTGTTAAGGGACCGAAGGAGTATCTACCACTTAATTTCTCGAGCTTAGACAGACGCTCTTCTGATCCTCGAAGGCCCAAAGATTCTCTGACTTCAGTAGCGTGCATCACAAAGTTGGCAAGCTGTCGGCAGACATTTTTTGGCAGCGATGTTCGTTGCTAGATTTCTCCTCTAGATGCTTGCTTAGATCGAGAAATAGCTGTGTAAAAGGTCTGGTTCGGCTCCTCGTCCACTGGAGCGGCCCTACCTCTGCATTATTCTGTCAAAGTGCTGCAGTTTGATTCTGCTGAAATATCGGGCTTTTTGTAGATTTTCTACGTTGGGTGATTTGATTCGGCTCCATGGAAATGAATTCGTTTTCAACAGTTCACCTACCTCATTGACTTCGTTTACTTTTTTTACCCTACCTTTTTTTGGGTTTTTACCCCTTTCCCACCTCAATTCCATCTACAAGCAAACTATCTTACAGTATCTGGTCCAGCAATGGTATCGCAGCGGGTTTAGAATCGTTATTAATATCGAAATTCAATCGGAGTGAGCCGACTTTTGTATTTCAGGATTTCTTTTCTAGCTTAGACTTTGTATTTCGGTAGCAAAATCGCTGGCTCAAGCGAGATTCTGCGCCTACAGAAATTTAAGGGAGTTTGACCACATTTTGAATACTCGTCAGGAAGTCTTGGGTCTGTCTATCTTTTAATTTTTTGTTTTGATTTCAAGAAACGACTTTTACGTGTGCAATGAGTGCTTTCAGTTGTATAAACAGGGTGGCTCCTAATTATTTGCTCGTAATTTTTACTAATAACTTCAATAAAAAACAACAGTTATACAATCTGATACAACTTCTATAGATAGCAATGCCTAACAATCATTCACTCGAGAAGATGTTCGAAACGAGCTCCTTTTGCAGCAATACAGACCTTCAGTCTCTTCTCCACCGACTTCACTGTAAGCCGCAGGAAGGTGACGTCGATATCGTCCCACGCCTTCTGAAATGGCTTTGAGAGCGTTCAGACTTTGGTGACTCTTCGAGGAGACCTTCTGCTGTAAGCAGCCCTACACAGCGAAATCCATCGGATTCAGATCAGGCGAGTTAGGTGGCCAGAAGGCTTTCGTCCAGTAGCCAGGGAAGTGACTCTCGCAGAATGCCAGTGTGGATCTCGCTGAATGAGCAGGTGCCCAGTCCTGTTGGACCACGACAACATCTTCAGCAACCCAGGGGAGAAGAACATCGCGTAGGACGTTTTGTTGGTAGACTTCAGCGTTGATTTTCACTGAACGGTCGACGAAAACCAGAGGTGTCTTCTTGTCCAGGGCAATGCCAGCCCATACCATTACAGATTTCGGAAAAAGAGTCCTGTTGAGAACACGGCGTTGAGAAGACGCTGATTCTGTGAGTTGTGTGCCCCTTCAGTGGAAAAATCTTCTCGTCCGTCCAGATGACGTTTGACAAGCGGCCCTGCTGGATCTCCTTCAGCAACAACATGGATTCTTCCAATCTAATCTGCATGGCAGCCTCCGTAGGGGCTTGTCCGGGATAAAGACGACAATTGCGAAGCCCAAGATCCTGTTTGACGACCTTCTGTATTGTTCTGCGGGAAATCCCAAGGTCTACGGCCATCCGATTCATGCCAACTCCACTGTTCGGGTCGATCCTCTTTTTGATGACCTTTCGAAGGCGGAGAGTATTCACAGTACGCGGTCTGCCAGATCTCTTCCTCGGTTCGACCGTTCCTTCCTCTCTGAACTGTCTCACAATGTGTTGGACTGTTGTGGCAGAAATCTGAAGTCGTCGAGCGATCCTGCTGCAGAATGTCCGTCATCGGCGAGATGAGCGATGGTGGAACGATGTGGTGAAGCTTTCGTTGTCGAGGGTATTGAGTGTATCACCTTGCTTCGTTTTCGTACGTACTTCCCCCATTCTAGAAAAATCCTAGTAAATGGTCTTCTGCCATTTTTAAAAATACATTAGCGGTTTGAATTTCGCGCAAGTGATTAGGAGCCACCCTGTAGTTGTTTTTGATTGAGTTCGTTGATTTTTTATTCTAACACTCTATTTTTACACGTGGCCTCGGTCCACGTCGTAAATAAATAAATATTTTTATTTGTTTTTTATTTTATTTTTAAGGTGTAGTAGCACGACATTGCCGAATATCTTCACGACATTGTCCATGAGGTCGACAACTAGTAGTTCAAAAATAAATTATTAAATTCTGGAACACCCCTAAACCACTGACACATTGGGTTGTTCGATAATTGCTGTCGTTTTTTTCTCCTAGATGGCGTGAACTGTATATCTTTATGTAGTGGTGATGCGCGGCTAATATTTTTTACTATTTTTAAGGTCGGACTTCAGACGACTATCTTCATTCAAAAACTCAACTGAGTGGCACCAGTTGTTCGCTTCCCAAAAACCAAGGCGCTTTCGAGCGTGAAATTCTTCAAATTGGCGGCAGATGGCAAAGAGTCATCCAACGGAATGATCAGAGAAATCTTTGAACAATGTTTATTGAAAAAGTAAATAAATTCACTTTGAAAAATACAAAAATACATTAGTTGTGGAACACCCAATATTTTATTGTGGGTATAGTATTCTCTTATTGGGTCATTTTAGTCTTTTTATAGAAGCTTTTACAAAATTTTTTTGCATAATTAATGTGTCCTGACCCTCGTGTAGACTTAAAATCGCCTTCGTCGCTGGACGCCACTTTTTGGCGCCAACGCCACCTACACATATGAATTAGAGAGGCTCCTATGGAGATCCAACATTTTACACCTTGTAGTCCCTGATGGCAGCAAGGTGGCGGCATGAGAAGAAAAATCCCTCTAAGGTTTGCAGAAGCAGAAACCTCCCCGGATTTCGGACGTCAGAAATCCGCTATGCGGAAATCGCGTGGGAATTTCTCCAGCTATGGTGTAGAACTCCTTTTTCGGAAGCTGTGTAACCAAAAATAACCAAGAACAAAAATTCTTACTCGGCTTGCTCTTCTTAGACTTTGAATCACTATTTAACACTATTTTCGGTTCATGTCGCGAATGTGGGCAGCGCTGGCCAATCATAGCCAACCGATTCACCGATTGAATGCGAGTCAAGCGATTAGGATAACGACGGTACATGTTCTGCTTTTTAAAACGCCCATTCAATACGGCCTAATTGGCTGGCCCATTCCCACCTCGCAGTGCTGCTCATATTCGCGACATGAACCGTATTTTCTAGAATTATATTTCACATTTAATTCACTTGTTTCCCACCACTCATCAAGCGTCTCTAATCGTTTTCATACGCTATTCTTCTTTATTTCACATTTTCGTTTGTCTGATCTTTCTTCTATTTTCAGACTTCTAATTTTTCCTCTCATATAACAAATTTTTTATAGAGAGATCTTAAAAAAATGCTCTTCTTATTCATTTACTGTGGTGCGCTTGAAGATTATGGCGAAACAAACCTCTTATAGCCTTATTGTGTAACTTTATCTTTTTTATTACGTAAAAAATAAAATAAGCAAACCCATTTTTCTTTACTTCTTGAAATTCTACATTTTCTTGTGTTTTATATTCATGCTCCGCTGAACATCTGTGAGTTACATCCATCAGAGGCTCCACTTCCTCACAGTGACGTCTTCTATTAGGGCCTGTTCATACTTCGCGACAAGAGTGACTCGTCGCCCGTGCAAAAATGCATATCGATTAATACCGAGCGCGCGCCGCCGAAAAGTACGTGTATTGGAGCGTCGGCGCTGTCGCTCCAGTCGCTCTTGTCGCTCTTGTCGCTGCTGTCGCGAAGTATGAACAGGCCCTTAGGCCCCGTTTATAGTTCGTCGCAGCGCGACGCGACGCCACGTACAGTGGCCATATTGATTGTGCGACGCGCGATCGATCAATTTTGCCTCATTGCGTGGCCAACGCGTCGCGCCGCGACGAAGTATAAACGGGGCCTTAGAGTGGCGGGACCGCGATTCGTTCCGAGTCTGCATGGAATGCTCAATTTGAATGCTTTTGAATGCCATTTCCACGAAGGCAGATAGGATACAACGAGCCAGACCAGGATCTAGTTTTACTGTGTGTTTGAGAGCAAAACCAACAACAAGGCTGTTTTTTTAATAAAGAGACTGCTACTGCGAATCCGCCAATTTCCTTCAATTTCCCGTCGCTTATTTGCGTGTGCTTCTCCACACCCGGCCAGCTCAGTTCTATTTTGACGAGTGTTGATAGCTCGGCCTCGATATCTCCCCCGCGAAATCGGACAAACAAAGAATTCGCCCATTCTCCTGCCTGAAACGAATGGAGCTTGGACGTTGGATGATTGACACGCATGTTCACTTCAGAGGAGGCTTCCTTCCCTCTGCGAACAGCAGCCCGCAGTCGGTGATTGTTGAGCGCACCTTTCTTGTGGATCGAATTCGTCGGGCAGATGTGGTCAGAAGTCCTTCTGAGCCGACCGATAAGAAGGGCCGCTGTTAATTTTCCTCGAAGTAGCGGACGCTCAGAAGGAAATTACGCCATCTACGTCTGATGACGTAGCGCGTGGAGTAATGAGGTTTTGTGGCGCTGTCGCTGACAGGTGAAAGCCTCCATTGATATTTCTTCATTCGACGTTATGTACTGGTTGTAGCAACGATTCTTCTGGAATTTTCATTTCTCACAAAGAGCTCTGATCGTGACAAACTCGAGGAAAAAATTCAAAGGGACTCAAGGAATTTGCTCTTCTGCAAAAATGATCAACTTCTGCCCAGATGGCCGCTGTTAGTTTTTTCCTCTTTGTAGAGTTCCTCGAACTGAGTCTGTTGAAGCAGGTAAAGAACGGATTTCACCAGAAGAAATCGAGCGCCCAGATCGTCCCTGAAGAAACGGCGCTCAGCTCTGAATAATCCAGGTAACATGTGCCTTGTTGAGCAAAGCTCAAAACGACGACCGTCGTCTTTCCGACTCTTCCTTATTCCCACTCATTTACAGATGTTCCCGTATCTTTAAGAAAATTTGTGCACATTTTTATTTAATGACGGGGAAACGATAAAAGACGGCGTTGGTCAATTCATGCTTGGGATGCGCCATGCATTCGTCTTCCCCATCACGTGCACAAGGCCTATTCAATGATGTTCGGGGCCCAGACCTTCCCGGAGTCGCTAGTGTACTGTGTATGGAGTAAGCTAGTTTGTCGATGGTTCAATTTACGTCCTTCGGTGTACACATACACCAGTCGTTCGACACACTTTACCTCAAACTTGGGTAATTAAACCAAAACTGTATTTTTCACAAATGCAATATACAATAGAGCATGTTGATAACATTCCACAAGAGAAAAAGAGTCATGAGAAGAGCGCCATGTGGATTTTTCCATATGACTCTCATATAAGGAGTTTTTTGTTTGCATAGCGGCACAGTCTGACAAAGCTATAAGAGAAATTCATTTACAACATCCCATGAAATCGTCCCGAGAAAGTGGCGATATGGAGGTCGTTTCAGTTTTTTGACAGATGTGCAGTTGGATTCTAGAAGCGTTGAAAGGGTGTTCATTTTGATTTAAAAAATGCTCAATAGTAATAGTAATAGTTTATTACGACCATTTAAGATGGACGTGAGATACAAACTGACAAGATCGCGTAGATCCCCTCAAATAACCTAGGCCTCATTCTTCATGAGTTATTTTGTTTCTTTGATTATTTCTCTTGTTTCTTCACGCACTTCAGTTGTTTGACACAGTTTACCTCAAACTTGGGTAATTAAACCAAAACTTATTTTCACAAATACAATCCCCAATACCGCATGCTAATAGCATCCTATAAGGAAATGAAGAATAGAAAAAAGGAACATGTGAAGAGCGTCATGTGAATTTTCCCATATGACTCTTTTATAAGGAGTCTTTTGTTTGCATAGCGGCACAACCTGATAAAACTGTTAAAGAAATTCTTTTACAGTATCCCGCGAAATCGTCCTATGATCGCGAGAAAGTCGCGATATGGAGGTCATTTCAATTTTTCGAAAGATGTTCAGTTGGATTTTAAAAGCGCTGAATCAGTGTTCATTTTGATTTAAAAATGCGCAATTCGACGAGAAAATCGCGTAGATTCTCTAAAATAACTTGGGCTTCACCATCCATGGGTTATTGTGTTTCCTTCACTATTTCATTTCTTTCTTCGTACACTTTTCGGTCTTCGACACACTTTACCTCAAACTTGGGTAATTAAACCAAACTGTATTTTTCACAAATGCAATACACAATAGAATATGTTAATAACATCCTAGAAGAGAATGAAGAATAGAAAAAAAAGAACATGTGAAGAGCGCCATGTGAGTTTTCTCATATGACTCTTTTATAAGGAATTTTTTGTTTGCATAGCGGCACAATCTGATAAAGCTGTTAGAGAAACTCCTTTACAGTATTGCAATAAATCGTCCTATGATCGCGAGAAAGTCGCGATATGGCACCTTCATGGGTTATTTTGTTTCGTTGACTATTTCGTTTGTTTGTTCATACACTTTTATCTATCATCACTCATTCAACTTCCATTTGTATCTTCCTCCATTATTCTACATCTCAAAGGTCTGTAGGTGGATCCCTCGTCTGAAATCGAAACTCTCATTCGCCTTCGCTTTTAGTGTCGTCTATTTCTAGCACTTTCTAATGCTTCAAAGTGCGGCATTCAAGTGCTTGCCGTTACTCCGGGCGAGGTAAAAACTCACTCGAACACATTTCGAGCTCAATCAGCCGCGCGAACGTGTACTTTCGCCTTTCCCGTTCTGTCTCCGTTTTGAATACGTGATGCTTAGATGCGCCCATAAATTCTGGCTTGCTCGAAAAGTCTCCTGCCGCTTCTGCGAATTTTCTCAATTTTTCCGTTCTCAATACCTTCGAAACAAATGAACATACCTTCGAAGTCGCATTCCCGCATTTTTTCGAAAACAAATTTTCGATGAAAGTTCAGAAATGCTTCTGACTCATTCCAGTCTGTCGACTCAAACGTGACTTGCGCCGTTTAAAATCGAACAAAAGCTGAAAGACCTGACAAATTTGAAAAAAGCCGCTTGAGACCTGAAGAAAATAATCTGAATCAGGTCTGTCAAGACCCTCAGCCCTCAGTTCCAGACCGATATCAGCGGCCGGCTCATCCCGACATACGGATGGTCCCACGAGGTGTGGATGCTGCGCTCGACCAAACGGCACCGGTAGTGTAATGGCGTAGAACACTCCCGCTCGATGAGCAGAATGTACGGGTTCGAGTTCCGCCTGGCACTAGAGTTTTGATCCCAAGAAAACGTAATTGTGAGAGCTCGTAACCTCAACACCACCCACTTGAGGCTTAAAGAAAGTAATTTAAAAAGGACAACTTTCATTTCAATTCCGATGACCTGCAACAGTCGAGTCTCGCTTGACTACACCTTCTGGAGAACCGGGACTTGCTCAGTTATCTCTTAAAATTCTTACAGAAGTTTTTGCGATGCAATTTTTACACGATGTAGGGTCCCGTGTGGGAAGTCGAAAACCATAGTTACTTTATTCGGAATGCTCTTCTGTGGTCGAAAATAAGCGTGTGGACGCGTGGGCGCGAAGTTCATGTCGCCCTGCTGCCACCCGGCCCAATGTGGTTGGTTAGCGTAATGGTAGTGTTGTAGCTTCATAGGAGCATGGTCATGGGTTCGATTCCCCCTTATAATGCTGTTTTCGCACTTTACGATTTATCGTCGATGGGACCCTTTATCCCCATTTCCAACATATTTTTGAACAAAAACACGGCAGCGAATGTCATTTACGTTCATCGAGCTCTTTGAAAGTGGAAAGGTGAGAATTTTTGACTTCTAGGTTAGGCAAGTAAACAACTGGTGCCAGATTCGTGATCAGCGCCCCAAATAACCTCCAGGCACAGTGTTTGTGGGAGGGGCATTGGGCATTCGACCTCATCCCCTCACCACGATCTTTTTGTCCAAAAATGCGTTGGAAGTGTGGATAAAGGGTCCCACTGACGATAAATCGCAAAATGCAAAAATACCAGTACAAGGGGGAATCGAACCCAAGATCACTCTCCTGTGAAGCTACAATACTACCACTACGCTAGCCGACCACATTGGGCTCAGTGGCAGCAGGGCGTCATCAGCTTCGCACTCACGCGTCCACACGCTTTTTTTCGACCACAGAAGAGCATTCCGAATAAAGTAACTATGGTTTAGGACTACCCATACGGGACCCTACATCCGGTGAAAATTGCATCGCAGAAGCTCACCGTCACTGCTGGAGGCTCTCCTTGTTAGGCGTGAACTAAGCAACTTCTTTTTAAAGCTTTTCTTATGTGACGGTCGAGTTGTTATCAAATCGGTGGGAAAAATATCACTTTCAAACCAGCCTCTTTCTCTCAATCGTCGGATTCTTTCGTTTTTTTTCTCAAACGGAAGTCTTCAGCTAAGGTAGTCATGTGTTCCACGAAATTTTGGAAATCCCTCACCATTCCGTTGTGCTGTGCTTTGTGCTTTGTGCTGCACTACAAGGCAACGCTTCTGGGGTGTATTGGTTGGGTTACTGCGCTCCCCTCCACCGACAGGGTGGAAACTCCAGGGAGAGACCAGTTCTGACACAGGTACGGTAGCCGAGTCACAGTATCCTGGGGCCGGATTCATCGACATTTAAACCCGTGGGTATGCGGGGTGTAAGGGGTAGAGATAGGATAAGAGTCAGGTAGATATAAGGCAAGAGTCAGAGACGCAGGCTCCATCGTGGGTATCTCTACCCCCTATACCCACGGGATAGTCGTTGATGAATCCGGCTCCTGGAGTCCATTCTGCGCGCACGTGAGCACTTTTCCCTCTAAGAATCCCTTAATTCTATTTACTGATGCATCCGCTAAATATCGAATAATTAAATTCTTGAGTTTTTACCCTTAAAAGGAAAATATTTTTCGAATTTTAAATTTTTTGAGGTATTTCAGGTCAGCATTATTGAGAAAATCAGAAAAAATAGTAAAAAAAAATAATAGAGAAGAAAAGCAAAAACTTCAGTTTTCTACATAGTTGTGTCTTGATTCATGTTTGTTCCTTGTTCTTATTATAGCATTCTTGACATAATGACTATAGTTTCTTCCTTTTTTGGGATAGAACGTTGATTTTTTTTACATTGTGACACCCCCATGAGTGCACGAAGTAAATAAATGCGTAAATACATAAATATCTCCCCTTGTTATCAAGGTACAGTGTTGTGTTTGTCTTCACATAGAGTAGGGAACTTGTTTCTGTTCTGACGTGTTCTATTTTTTACTTTTTGATTTTGTCTGCGGTTGTTGTTTCCCAATTCTTCGAACAGACCTTGAATTTATAAACGAGATGACGTTCTAGTGTTCATTCGCACTCGTTTTGTCGAAGTGCTCGATCTGGGCGAGACAATTCATGAAGACTAACCGTAAGACTTCTTCAAAAGAAGCTTCTTGCAGGTGTCAAAAATTTACTCCCACAGAGCGCTCACTACTCCTGCACAAGGTTTGATAGAAAAGGCATGTAGTTTCTCAGAATGATGTGGCTTCTTCGGACCTAATGCCCAATATTCTCGATGGCTCCTCAATGGATTAGTTGGCAGATGAAAATAGACAACAATAGTCCTCTGGACTGACAGATTTCGTCAGAGTCACATGGAATGTGACGCTTTGATGCCTTCCAATCTCCACCCCCCCCCCCCCCTCTTCTCTTCATTACATACAATTCCGAGTGGCTTCTGACTAGCTGACTAATTTTCCACGAAAGTACTAGTTCATTTCCTTGCGACATAAATTTATGACAACAATCTTATAGACTGGCTGCTTTGATCTGGATGACTCTCATTGTTCTACATAACTGGGAAGATATTCAGTGCGGTCTCAGAAGTGTCGATCTTGCTTTAGAAAGGGTGCAATTGGGTTTGAAAAGTGTTGTGTTTTTGATGAGAATGGTGTATCGTAGACAGCTTGGGAGCAGCTTTCGATCCAGTGAAGTTTCGGCAACTCGCTGAATTCCAGAAGTCGCTTTTCCCGGTTCGATAACTAGTGCAGGTGTTGCAAAAATGAAGTGCGTTTGAACTTCAGCTACTTGAGCGCCCTGCTGTTCGAAGCTGCTCCAGCATCTCTGGTGTTCGCTTCTGAATAAGCGTGTCACCATGCTCGACCTCTTCTCAGTGCGTCGCTCTTTCAGACAGTTTTTTTCCGTTTTTCATCGAAATTCTGCATCTGCCCTCTTTGGCGCGAACACTTTGGACGGTCCGAGGCCGTGTCTTCTTATTTTCGAACGTCGACATTTTTGGCTGCGCGTTGTCGCGGATTAAAAACCGGTCACCGCCTGGAGAACATCATCACCTACTCGAACTAATCCCAGGCGACCATTTCCATGTGTTTCTGCTCCACATCGAGAATCACCGTCGGCATTTCCAGAGTGAAGTGCACGAAAACAAGAAATGAAGAAGCGGCGCCGCAGAACGAACATTGGTTGGGAGGAGTCGGCTCCCACGGCGCCAACTTCTTCAGCGTCTATTGTGGTGCTTGAATCTGTGCTTTGATTCTCGTCGACTCCTTCGTTTTGGGAAGTACATGCTAGACTGAATGGCTCCCATTGCCTTTGGATCATTTTGGCATCTGTCAGGGTGAACCACTAAAAAATGACCATATGCTCTAGATAATAGTAGTACATGTGTTCATTAGTGGTTTGACTCTATTAAGGAGAAAAGTAAATTTAAAACAAATTCAAAATTTTCAAAATTGTGACGGGAAAGTTTTTGAAAAATCTGAAATTTTTGGCTGAAAATTCTCCAAGATTGCTGAAAACACTATAAAATGGAACCGAAAACCTCCACTTTCCGTGAGAGGTCTAATTTAGTGTTTATGCTCCGAAAAAATTCTCGAAATCGCCGCCTCCAGATCTAGAGGTCCAGTTGTTACGAGAGGTCGTAAGCCACCCAAAACCAGGCCCTGATTGGTTGCTGCGGTTACGGTAGGAGCAACGACGGCACGTTCCCGTACCTACGCGATGCGTCTTCGCGACATGTACCGGAAGAGGTTCCACAATTTACTAATTTGACCATAGACGTTCCCGGATGTTTTTTTGCATCATCGTCATCCATTGTCTCCAGTCTGTCTTAGTATTGACTACCTGTCTTTCCTACAGCAATTTTCAGTACAGTATTCCTCTCGAATCTTCGGAACAAGACCGACATTGCCGTAGAATGAGGACAGTTAATGAGACAGGGGTTTTGGAGTCGTCAACGATCCAGCTTCCATTCCCAGTGGCGGCTGTCCCCATGAACTCCGTCTGCTATGAGCGCAGGAAGATGAAATGACGAATTCTGGCTCGCTTCTGCACTCTGAGCGAAAGTATTCGTCATTTTCGACTAAAAAATTTAGAGCAGCACAAGGAAACTGGCTTGCTATGCCGCATGGACTTTCCATCCTCTCCATGACTGCAGGTTCTTATGGCCTTTCGGCTTAATTGCCCGATAATCTAACGTGTGATCGGCCGCATGTCGCGTAATTTTTCGCTTCGACAGTTTTCCCATTGCCTCCAGCGCCCGAATTAGTTGGATTCTAATTAGGCGCATCGACCTCGATTCATCAACCGCGGAATCCTCGTCCTTCAAGTCATCAACGACGGCGAGGCGAAGATTTCTTGCTTGGAAAATCTCTTCTGGTTGTCATCTGAAGGTCGCTAGAAGGTCCTCGTTGTCTTCATGGGGTTTTGCTAGAAGGGCATATGTTTTGAAACGTGTGTGTGTGGAACTTCCTAATAAAGGAGTACTTTCCCCTTACTATTTTTTATTGGAAATCAGGCCGTTTCAAAACGTTTGGATGCGAAGTCAATTCAGAGATTTTCACTAGACTAAGCTGCTGCTTAAGGAAGAGTAGTAGTGGTCGTCGCACATTTTAGCGAGTACGGTAGCTAAACGGGGTTAGTTGGAATAAATTTCTTATAATAGAATATTCAGGTGTATGTCGCGAATGCGGGCAGCATTTTGTCGGATCGGAACGCCCCATCCAATCAGAACGCATTGAGTGGGCGTGCCATTCAGAGAGGGTGTCTACAGATCGGCTGGCATATGTTCGGTATGTGCTCTGCTTGGTTATGATTGGCTGGGGCGCTCCCACCTGCCAATGCTGCTCACATTCGCGACATGAACCGAATATTCGAGACACTGCAGGGTGGCCCATAACTAATATAACAAAAACTTACTTGTACTTACTACTTACTTTACTTACTTACCTAAACTTACTTACTTGTATGAAAACGGTAAGGATGGACCAGATATGATACAATTCAAATAGTCATTTATACATGAATTCTAGATCATGGTGGAGTAGTTTTATTCATAAGTGGCCGTTTTTGAACTGATAAAAGCCTTCGGCCTGAAAGTAAACTTTGCACGTCTTAGCGAAATTTATTCATTTATTTTCGACTTATAAAATGCACAAAGTTGTGCGCGCAAAATAGTAACTTAAACAAGAACACAACAGATTAGATAACATGTGGGGTTAAAGAAAAAATTTAAAAGAGAACAGAAAATTATTAGGCCGAACGGTATGTGTGGCTATCCCTGAGACGGAATGATTTGGGAAAAAAACTTATTTATACATACCTCGAGACGGAGATTAATTTTGCGACAGCCTAATAGGACCTTTTTTGTCCTTATTTCTTTATTACCTTGAGATGGCGAAGGTAGTATTTATTATGCCGATCTTGTTTTGGCAAAGGTTCAATACTACTTACCAGCCTTTTAGGATTTCAAACAAAACATGGATTATTTACTATGCATCTGTACAGCATAATAGATTTTTTTAGGCTGAAGAATTTCAGCCATTCTAGGGCAAATTGTGATAAGATTAGTACAGTTTAAAGTATAAAGATAAGGGACGGCGTTACTCAATCCCTTTTGGGATGCGCCACGCATTCTACTTCTACGGGATGTCGTGGAGGCGACATGAATGCGTATTTGGCCATACAATGACTTGCGGTGGCCAGCCGATGAACAAGTCAGCGCTTTATCCCTCCCAGACAAGTCTGGTACCAATTCACCGACCCCGGAGGGATGGAAGGCTTGGTTGGCCTGCGCGGGAAATCCGAACCAGGAACCTGGTATCGGGTGCACGCGACAGCCGGCGCCTCCTCTGACTGTGCTACACGCGCCCTTAGTACAATTTACAGCCTTATAAAATAAGACCTTTGTTAGGGCCACTTAAAACTAGGATGTATCCTAATCGGTGAGGGCATGTAGTGATTTACATCTTCAATCTCTTGCATAAACATCGACGAGAATTTCGGCTGCCGTTCCTTGGTACGAGGGCTTCCTTCGAATCTAAGGGATATGGATGTGTGGCATGAGCAGCTACAGCTCTGGTAGATGCAAGGAGTGCAGCACTGAAGATAAGCTGCATATCAGTCAGTATGTGACGAGTTGAAAATTCTCCCTTTAGAGCACCTTTGGTAAATATTCGCCAAAATGGGCCGGCGGCCGGTTAATCCGCCATTTGCGCCGCTTTGCCCCTAAAACTGATTATATACAACGAATTGCACATTTTTAGATCAAAAAAACATGATCTATCCAATGGCAGAAAATTTTTTACAAGGTTTTAAAATTTTCTAGTCGAGATGATCTAAATTATTAATAGTACCTGATCCACATTCACTTTTTAATCTCGCCTAAATATGCACCCTGGCACGACTGGGTCTGCCCAGCAGAATTTTAAAAATCTTAAACAGTGTCGAAAATGTATTTCATGCAAGCTTTAGGTTTAACCTCATCACGGCGATCGATTCGATATCAGATTTGCCTAGTTTGGCTCCATGTTCAGCATTCTATGCACTCACAACTGCCGATTCTTCCATTTTCGTTAATTATTTACCACCGTGCCACTTTTGTTCTGGGGCTGATTTTTGCTTGAATTCTCGAACATGAAAAGTGGATTACAGTTATAGGTTTAAGTTTACCTTGGTTAAAATTAAGATAGTAATCAGCCACCAAATTAGCACTATTAGGCTATTAGGCTTCCTAAGAGGCACGTCCAGCAAAGGCTACTTCAAGCGTGTAGGTCTGTGTCTCCACGAGGTGGATCAGTAGGAAGGCTGGATATGTGGTCATACAATATGCAGCAATGCTGCCCCACAAACGGAGGTGGCAGCTTCACTGCTTCAAAAAGGCTATTTCCTTGTAGTCCGACTCAGGAGCGAATGTGGGTCAGGTCAAGACAACTACGGGCTCGCTTAACAGGCTGCGCCAAAATAGAGGGTTGAAGTATGGAGTTTTCCTGTGCAACGCATCAACAGCAGCACTACGACAGTGGCGCCAATCGTTTCGCCACATCTTTTTGTACCGGTCAGTTTCCTCCGAGTTCAATTTGGAGCCGTCAACCGTGTTCTGCATAATGTCGAACCAAAGAGTCGCAATCTTGGAACTCCATCGTCGAGGGCTGCGTCAGAGTGACATCGTTCGTTTGCTCGATGTCGCCCAAACGGCTGCTTCCAAAGCAATAGTTCGGTACAAGGAGCTGGGTCATGAAGGTGACCGTCCACGCCGAGGAGTAGGCGCACCGTCATCACGTCCCGAATACGGAAAATCATCAAGAAGCGGGTTGACCGAAATCCGAAGACTTCCATGAGGAAAATCGCTCGAGACATCGGTGTCAACTCCTCTTCAGTGCGTCGTACACCCAAAGACGAACTACAGGGTGAGCAAAAATTACCCGCACAAATATAACATAGTATAACTTCAACAAAAATGCGGATTTGACAACGAAACTTAACGCATAGCTTCTTTATTCTCTTACTAATAAGACGATATCAAAGTCATTCGAAGTAGCTGCCTTTCTTATGAACATACGTCCTCAGACGAGTAACGGACGCATAGGACGTGGCACGGAGGTAGTCTTCGCCCATTTCGTTCCATGCTTCAGTTAGGGAAGCTTTCGGAGAAGCCAAATTTACCTCTCGTGAGAGCAAACCTTGCTCTCACTAACTTACCAGACAGGGAAATCGAGAGGATTCTAATCCGATGAATTCGGGAGTTCACCACTGCTGCGTTGTCCTCGCCTTGCATGCAGGCGCATAGTCCTGCTTGAAGCACCATCAGTCATTACCGAAGTGTGCATTGGCCCAGGGCTTCAACACGTCCTCCAAAAGTGTTTTCTGGTACTTGTCCTTGTTCGTTTTGACGCCGGATTCGACAAAAATTAATGGGAACTTGCCGCTTGAAGTAATCGCACCCCAAACCATAACTGAAGCCGGATTTGCCGTTCTACCGAGCAGTTTCCCGTCGCGGATAGGAGCTCCAACATTGTGTGATAGAATGCGATCATTTTGACGATTCAACGTATGTTCAGGGTGGGGACTCTCTCACCAGAAAAAAAGATCGCGTGGTGCGTGCCATTCGCGAACCGCTTCAGCAAGTTCTGTCATCTTCGTAGTCGTTGAGCTTTCACTCTCTCAGTTAGCATATGAACACGTTGAGTACGGTATGGATACATCTTATGCTTCTTCCTGACGATGGTTCTGACACCGCTTGCAGAAATACTGAGTTCTTGTGCCATTTTTCGCATCGCACGGCGAGGATTACGACGAATCCGCTGGCGAACCTTTTTTACCGTTTCCGGAGTGATAGCAGTCAATTTCCTACCTCGTCTAGTCCTGTCTGATAAAGTCCCAAGCTCCTTGTATCGTTTTATGGCATCATACACCGTTCGTCGAAGAACACTGAGAACATTGGCGATAAAAACAACGCTGCGACCAGAAAGGTGTAGGCTGATGATGGCCGATCGTCTCGGATTTCGCTTTGCCATTACCACTCTGTAAGCATTCATGAGCACAAACTTGGAATGCATTTGCGTATGGTATAAGTGTATAGCGTATTCCAATATGGAGCTCAGAATCCAGCTCTGCTAGTAGTTGTGGACAGCGTCGTACCCTGTGCGAGTAATTTTTGCGCACCCTGTAGGTTTGAAGCCCTATAGGACCCAGAAAGTCCAGCTTCTAACAGACAAGAACAAGCGCGAACGGCTCTTTCGATGCCACCAACTAAGGATGCGGGCTGCAGGTCAAGGATGAGAACGGATACTCTTCACAGATGAAAAGCTGTTCACCGTGGAGAAGACGTACAACCGTCAAAATAACAGCATCTGGCCCGCAAAGGGTCCGGACACCTCTCCATCGTTGAACACTGCTAAAATCCACAATCGGTCATGGTATGGGGTGGAATCTGAGCCAGTGGCAGAACACCTTTGTACTTCGTGGACCGAGGAGTGAAAATTGACCAAGATGCATACCGGCGAAGCACTCTTGAGGCTGTGGTTCTTCCTTGGGCTCCACAGCACTTCAGCAACACGCATTGGACGGTTCATCAGGACTCTGCGCCAGCGCATAGTGCAAAGAACACGCAGGATGGTGCACGGCCAACTTCTCCTACTTTATAGCATCTGAAAAATGTCCCCCAAACTCTCCAGACCTGAACCCGATGAACTACAGCGTGTGGTCGGTTTTGGAGTCCAGAGCCTGTCCGAAACGTCACCGGAGTCTGTAGTCCTTGAAGCAATCGTTGCGTCGAGAGTGGGGCCGTTTGTCTCCTGATGACCTGCGGCCCATAGCAGGAAACTTCGCGAAACGTTTGGCACCCTGCATTCGCGCCAAGGGAGGCCACTTCAAAACCGATCGGACATGATGCTGTTGTATGTGCATGTTGTTGTTATTTGTTGCCCGTAGAACAGAAACAGCAGTACGGCTCAACAAATGGCGCCAAAATGATTCGTCACCTTCTGAGGTGCAACTGTGTTCCTGAATGACTTCGTCGTTCGAGGAGTGGGCGAATTCCGTCGTAATGCCGCTGCTGTTCTACTGCCTTCGAAGAGCGTTGCTGCTAACTAGCACTCGCCGTTCACGCGTGGGCTAAACAGCGGAAGAGTCACGTCTTCTTTGATTAAATCTTCGCTGGTCGCTCCATAAAGGCTTAACGAAGTGTGGAAGTGCGCCTCATTCTTCAAATCTGCTTGCCTGTGCTCCATCTGTAGCCGTTTTCAATAGAAATACGGTTCAACGATGTGTTCCATGAGAAAGCATTTCACTTAGGGACAATTCGGTTTGGGGCGCCCGATGTAACCCGATTTCATGCCTAAAGGCCTGTATCTCCACAGAGCCTATTCACCTGCAGGGCCTGTTCATACTGCACTAGCGCAGTGTGTACGCAGATCGATTGATGCCGAGAGATCGCGAGGCACAAATCGATACGGATGATTTGCGCGGGCGATCAGTTGCTCGTGTCGCTCCCGCCGCGAGGTGTGAACAGGCTCGTATCGCCGGTCGCCCCGTAGATCATTGAGCAGACGCCAGCAGCAGCGTCTCCAATCGTCCCTGTCGCGTGCCAGAGTGCTCCAATGGATCCTCTTCGCTCGAAGAGCACGAAGGCGTCACGTCGTTTGTTCAAAGCTCTACAGAGAAATGATCATCTTCCTTCTTGTATTTTTAAAGAACGGCCTTCGCTTTGGCTTACTCGTGTATTTAGTGTGGATCATAGGAAAAAAATTAAACAAAGCACGCCATGCGATCGACCAGCTCGCTGCAATCTTTGCTCGATTAATAGCAAAAATTCTGTTTGCATGGAGTGGAGTAACACAGATGTTTACACGGTACACCAAAAATAATTATAAAAACACACATTTCCTAACGTTATGGGTCTAAGTAAGTGAAGTTTATACTTGCACAATTCAATAAAGATTGCGAAGAGCAAGCCGAACGAGTGCATGGCGTGTTCTCTTCTCTTCTTCTCTAGTTTTCTGTGCCTTAAAACGAATTTTATCTTAAGCGTTTTTGAAAAATAAAAATTGTGCAAAGTGCCAAACAGTGCCTTTACCTATCAGGCTTGATGAATCTTATCAAATATATTAGGTTGTAACGAAATAAATGGCACTGAACCACTGTAAATTTAAACAGTTAATATCTCGGCTTGTAGGCAAGTTTACTAATCGAAATAAAAACAAGCTTTTTTATGTCAGTAGCATAAAAATCAGAAGTTCTGGAATTGACGAAATCTTCGAAGGCACTTTCGGCATCCTGTTGGTATTTGAATATTTTCCCTACCAAGAAGTCGCCAAGAAGAGATGGTCGTCTGTTGGGGAGAGGTCGGGAGAAAACGGAGGATGTGGTAGAGTTTCAGTGCTCAGCTCATTCAAATTCTGCAACGTCATTCGTGCTACATGGGGGCGAGCATTGTCGTGCAGAAGGAGAGCTCGCCTTCGGTTTACCAAGGCCGGCCGGATATCCTTCAACTTTTTCATCATTTCTTCAATTTCAATGCAGTACTTCTCTGCCGTGATGGATTCACCGGGAGGGAGGAAGCTGTGGTGAATAATTCCCAGCGAACACCACCATACTGTCACCATTACTTTCTTTTGGTGCAATTCCGGCTTCGCAAAGACCTTGGGGCTCTCATCGCTGTCCACCCACTGTGCCGATGGTCGCCTGTTGTCGTACATTATCCATTTCTCGTCGCAGGTTACGATGCGATCAAGGAATGGGTCCGTTTCGTTCCGTAGAAGCAGTGCGGACGAGATCTCATATCGTCGGTTTCTTTGCTCCTCAGACAGCTCGTGAGGCACCCACCTTTCCAGCTTTTTGGTCTTTCCAATTTCCTTCAGATGCCGGGCAGCTGAGTTGTGCCAAGAACCTTCGCTATCTCCCTGGTACCTTTGCGTGGATCCTCCTCTACCACATCTCTCAGCTTGTCCTCATCAACATCACTATGCCTCCCACGACCTTCATGTCCTTCCAAGCTCTCATCTCCATTCCGGAACTTCCGATACCAACGATACGCCGTCCGAACTGTGGAACATCCTTGACCGAATGCGGCGTTGATCTTCTCGTCCGCCTCCTTAGCTGTAGTGCCCAGCTTGAATTCGTACAAGTAAATGCCTCGGATTACCCTTTTGTCCATCTGCAAAAAGTCAATAAAACTCTAAAGTTTTCCCACTTTTACATAGAAAATTTGGTACTTTCCGGTAGAGCAAAGTTTGCGCTTCTAAATGATATGCCACATGTTACGGTTTGTTCTTGATCAAACGCGTAAAGACGCGCCAAAAAATGGCGCGAGCCAGTGCCATTTAATTCGTTACAACCTAATATTTCAAATAAAGTCATATTGATTTTCGCTCAACAATATTTTCTTATTTTAATTAAACATAAACATTATTCTAGCGACCTCGGAATGTCTATTTTATTGTGGAAGGAAAGAGCTCACGTTTTTATTTGTAAGAAGTATTATTTAAATTAAAAAAAATGCCAGGCTTTCCAAGGAGAGTCCAATTTTATTTATTTATTTATTTATTCACCTCTCCACAACTGAATTTTATCTCTTGAATTGATCTCTCCTGCTATTCGCGTCCGAGATGGAGCTCAAAAACGGAGCGCATCCCTACTGCGACTTCTTGCGCCTCAATGCCTGTGGCAATTTGATTTGAAAAGTGTCCACTTTGGTCTGGAAGGTGTCCAATTTGACGTGAAAAGGATCAAATAATCAATTTTGCAGGTGGCTACCCTCTGTCATGAAAGATATTCGTGCTTGATGCAACGTCAATACCACCAGATGCATAATGTCCGTCTGAGATCCGTTGACGAGGCATTTTTTCACGGTCGTTTGGGTTGGTGCCGACAAAGGATGCCGACGGGTTACCTTCACCATTTGACTACGAATACCTGAAGAGCCTCCGACGAAGAAGATGCAAGAAGTGAAGTGAGATGGAGCTCAAGCATCGAGCTCCGGCTGAATCCGGAGCCCTGAAGATGACGCATGAACAGCTGTGCTCACCTCTCCACTGCTGAGTTCCATCTCCTCAAGTGGTGTGTCTCCTACAGCTCGTGCCCGAGATGGAGCTCAAAAACGCTACCTTCTGCGTCTTCTAGCGCCTCACCACTAGAAGCCCACACCTTTTTGTTTGCGAAATTATTTGCTCCGAATATTGCTGGTTAATCTGTACTGCTCTTTAAAATTTTGCATTTTAGGTCGTTGGTTTAAATTGGGCACGATATCTGATATCTAGCAGTACTAGACTGGCTCAACATTTATTTATTTATTTGTTTATTTATGCGCCAAAGGGCGCGCTAACACATCAAAAAACAGTTGGACCTCATCAGCTAATAACACCGCAAGAAGAAGTAGAAAAATCAAAATCGACGAAAGCTAGATATACTACATAAAGTATGACTAGTTGTCTTATGATATGCCTATAACATGACTTATGATGTTTAAGCTCTATTTTTGCAGAAATAATGGCAGTTTTTTAGCAACTACTTCCAATTACTATTAGGTTGTAACGAAATAAATGGCACTGAACCACCGTAAATTTAAACAGTTAATATCTCGGCTTGTAGGCAAGTTTATTTTTACCACCATACTGTCACCATTACTTTCTTTTGGTGCAAATCCGGCTTCGCAAAAACCTTGGTGCTCTCATCGCTGTCCACCCACTGTGCCGATCGTCGCCTGTTGTCGTACATTATCCATTTCTCGTCACAGGTTACGATGCGATCAAGGGATGGGTCCGTTTCGTTCCGTAGAAGCAGTGCGGGCGAGATCTCATATCGTCGGTTTCTTTGCTCCTCAGACAGCTCGTGAGGCACCCATCTTTCCAGCTTTTTGGTCTCTCCAATTTCCTTCAGATGCCGGGCAGCTGTGTTGTGACTGACGTCAAGAACCTTCGCTATCTCCCTGGTACCCTTGTGTGGATCCTCCTCTACCACATCTGTCAGCTTGTCCTCATCAACATCTCTATGCCTCCCACGACCTTCATGTCCTTCCAAGCTCTCATCTCCATTCCGGAACTTCCGATACCAATGATACGCCGTCCGAATTGTGGAACATCCTTGACCGAATGCGGCGTTGATCTTCTCGTCCGCCTCCTTAGCTGTAGTGCCCAGCTTGAATTCATACAAGTAAATGCCTCGGATTACCCTTTTGTCCATCTGCAAAAAGTCAATAAAACTCTAAAGTTTTCCCACTTTTACGTAGAAAATTTGGCACTCTCCGGTAGATCAAAGTGTGCGCTTCTAAATGATATGCCACATGTTACGGTTTGTTCTTGATCAAACGCGTAAAGACGCGCCAAAAAATGCGCGAGCCAGTGCCATTTAATTCGTTACGACCTAATATAATTCGCTCCAAAGAAAAGCTTTTCGACCAAAATAACCAGCAAAATAACACATTTCCTCCAATAGAATTTTGCTTACAATAGATATTTCACCAGCGTAATGTTCTGGAATTCTTACTTTTCCGCTCTTGTCCAAATTCCTTTCGTATTGCCACCGACTATGAAAGTCAAAGGACGTTGTTACTCAATCCTTTTTGGAGTGCACCTTCTACGGGATGTCGTGGAGGCGGTTCTGAATGCGTATTTGGACATACAATGACTTGCGGTGGCCAGCCGATGAACAAGTCAGAGCTCTCTCCTTCCCAGACAAGTCTGGTACCAATTCACCGACCCCGGAGGGATGGAAGGCTTGGTTGGCCTGGGCGGAAAATCCGAACCAGGAACCTGGTATCGGGTGCGCGCGACAGTCGGCGCCTCCTCCGACTGCACTACACGCGCCCACCGACTATACTCCTTCCATTTTCAGTAGTTTTAGTAATGTTGCAAAAATGGTTGCTGATAACTGCTGCTATGGACACATTGACTTGTCCTGCACGAAGCTCTTATATTCCACGTGTTAGTTCCTAAAAGATCTCACAGATCATTTCGCCCCTACTGCAGGCCACAGGGAACGGTTATTCAGTTTGGTTTGGCTTCCGTTTGAAGACAGTTGTGGAACGGAACCGTACTACTTCTTCCGTCTGATTTGCCCTCTTAGGTTTTGTATTTTCCTCAAAACGTTGTCAACTCTTGTTTTTCTCTCTTCCGGCGGCGAAGAAATCGTTGAATGCCTTTCTTGCATCGTCTTGATTTCGGAAGCATTTCTCGCACAGGACGATATCGAGGTACTTGAAAATCAGCAGTCTAAAGGAGAAAGGTCTGACGCGTATGGATATATGGTCGAGAGTTCCATATCCCAACCAAATCACTTTTTTGTCACCAATGAAGCATGGCGTCGGGCGTTACATGGAATAGGATGATTCCGTTAATCCATGCCGGATAAATTCGATGCAATTTTTGAAGCATTTTGTCGATTTTGTTACAGTACTTCTCTACCTTGATGGTTTCGCCAGGAGCCAGGAAGCTGTGGTGGATGAGACCGGCTACTGACCACCAAACAGTCACAGGGACCTTTCTTTGGTTCAACGCCGGCTATGGGCATGCCTCGGAGCTCTGTCGTGGTCCATCGTTCACCTGAACGTCGTTGCTCGACGTAGGGTGTCCAACGTCCTTCACACGTCATAATGCGTTCCAGAATGGGATCAATTTTGTTGCGCAAAAGAAGAGGCGAACACACTTCGAGACGACGAGATTGTTGATGTTCGGTCAACTCCTGCGGCACCCACGTATCGAGGTGTTCCAGTGCTCTTCAAATGCCGTACCTGTTGCTTGGTCAAGGTCTAGATCTTCAGCGATTTCTGTTGTGGATGTTCTTGGGTAGCACACTCTACCATTGCCTTCAACTCCGAGTGCCCACCGCATCCCTTCCGGTCTTCGACTAAAGTCTTCAGCTCGGAATTTCTCGAACCATCTACGCGTGGCACGTTCAGTTGTGGTGTCCTTCTCTATGCGTTGGTTGATGACGTTTCGAATTGCGGCACTGTGGCCTATTTATTTGTTTTATTTGAACTCGTGAAGCAAAAAGACGCGAATTCCCCATCTTGACAGCATCGTGTCAAGCGATCAGAAAACACAGAAGAAATGGCAATAGAGAAGGGGGAATAACTTCATACGATAGCGCGAATGGTGTGTTTTCTAAGTATGTATGACGTGACTACATCCCTTTAGGTTTTTGTTTATCTGTCAATGCTGAAACATAGCAAGTACGAAAGCTGCCTTTATTTTTATGCCAACATGATATTATGATATACAGGATGCGCATTAATTATGGGCCTGAAACAGTTTAAGTGCCATCACTTGTATCACCTGTGTCCCGTTGATCATAGACTTGCTCGAGCGGGCCCAGCAGCGTCTCCATTCGTCCCTCTCGCGTGCCAGAGTGCTCCAATGGATCCTCCTCGCTCGAATGGCACGAAGAGCGTCATATCGGTCGTTCAGGGCTTTCACGAAGAAGTCCGACCAACGCGTTGGTGGGCGTCCCGGTGTTCTCTTGACATCCCGCGGAGTCCAGTCGGTGACGGCTCTCGTCCAGCGGGGTCTGCGAAGCGCATTAAGTGGCCGGTCCACCTAATTTTCGACAGCTTGGCCCACGCGACAGCGTCTCTGATCTTCGAACGTTGGAGAAGCTCGGAACTCCGGAGGCCTTCTCTCACTTGCATGAGTCGTGTCAATCCGAGCATCGTCCTCTCGATTCCAGGCTGCGCGACGCTGATCGCGTGTTCATCCTGCTTTCGCATAGCCCAGGTCTCTGAAGCGTATGTTAGGGCAGGAAGAACAGTGGAGTCGAATAGGTGGGCACGGAGTCGGACGTTCTTCGTTTTCTTCGCGACTTCTTCGACGCTCTTGAAAGCTCCCCAAGCCGCTCTTTTCCTCCTGCTCAGCTCCGGCGCTAGGTCGTTGGCCATATTGACTTCGCGACCCAGATAGACGTAGCTGGAGCATTCGGAGATGTTCGTTCCGTTGAGCGAGAATGGGGCATCAGAAACTCGTGCGTTCCTTATGAACATCGTCTTCGTAAGATTCAGCTGCAGTCCAACGTTCCCACATACACGATCGAAGTCGGCCAGCATTCGCTCCGCCTGGCTGATGTTCGGTGTTATGAGCACGATGTCGTCAGCGAAGCGAAGATGATGTAGTTGCCGTGCCATAGTAACACGAATTATTCAAAACGAAGAAAAACACTTCGATCATTTCACAAGGACCCTAACAATCAAAAATTACAATCTTCATTCGAAGTTCCCTCCTCTTGCGCGTATGCAGCTTCTCAGGCGAGTCACAAAGGCGTCGCAGGTGACACGCAGATAGTCCTCATCGAGATTACTTCACGCTTTCCTAAGTGCAGCTTTGAACGAACCCAGGTTATAGCATCTTGTGGCTGAGATCTTATGCTCTAAAACTGACCAGACCAAACAGTCAAGTGGGATCAGATCTAATGAATTTGATGGTCATTCTTCGTGGGCGATGAAATATGCAAACACCACTGCTGGAGGCCACTCGACTTGTCTGCAGGAGCTAAGTCTTGCTGAATGCACCATGGCTTGTCTTCGAAGTGAGAAATGGACCACGGCTTCAAAACTCAAGGACCGATTTCAAGTGTATTTACTTATTGATCTTCACTCCAGCATCGACGAACACCAGTGGCGTCTTTCCGTCTGAGGTTATCGCACTCCACACCATAACAGAGCTCGGATGTGGAGCTTTTCCGTTGACTTTTCCTCTAGAAATGGTCTGCTTCTCATCTGCTTTGAGGATCCGATTGTTTTGTAGATTCAGAATAGGCTCTGTTGTAAAAATTTTCTCGTCACTGAAAACGATGCTCCGGTAGTGTCATCTGCGAAACTCCAGACGTCTCCTGCATCTCTTCAGCCGCACGTTCTTCATTTGGGGCGATAGGAAATGCCTGTCGTCGGTAAGGGCGAAGCGCTAGCTTCCCTCGGACAATGTTCCTCAAAGGTAGCACTGGTTCTTTCTCTTTGGCCATCTTCCTCATCGATCTTCAGGATTCCCCCGAATTTTCTCACGAATCCCTTTTGTGGTATCAGAAGTGGCCACAGAAACATTTCTACCTGGTGCTTTCCTGTCCGATGTACTTTCAACCTCCTCGAGCTGTTCAATCGTCTTTCGGACCAGTCGCTGGAAAACGGATGGAAGATGAGCAATTTTCTTCCACTCGTGACCATCCTGGTGCAGACCGGTGATGGCGGCGCGCTTCGGATGAGCTTTAACCATAGTACAAAATGCGAAGAACGTAATAATGCTTTCCTGGTAGCATAATATAAGCAAAACACAAAATAATACCACTTGAATTTCCAGAAAAAAAAATGTCGCTCGCCATTCAAATCCGCAAATTTTTGCCGAGACCCATAATTAATGCACATCCTGTAGATTGAAGGTTTATCCGTGACATTCCATAGAACTAGAAGGTGAGGCGCAATCAGTGACGCAGACATTTACTCCTTCATCCTTCAATCGACTTGTCGGTGTTTCTCCCTTGAAGAACGCCCTTCATCGGAAGCAACTGATGTCCTTCCGAAGTACACACGTCTCCACAGCTGATCAGTAGAGCACTTCGCAGCCGCACTACCCATCAAGCCAAGGCCTTGACAATTTCAGCCTCTCGGACAGACGTAATTGGACAATGTTTGACAGTGCCGTGCGGTGTAGTAGGCATCGCTATTCAGCTGGGAGAAGGCTAGGGTCAGAATGACCGACAGAAACCACCCTGGGTTCTGGACAAGAGCTGCAACTACTCTTCTTCCGCTCTTCACCGACATTCACTTGAAACCGAACAACGCAAACTAGAGCTAAAATAGCTGATGTGGGTGTCTATCTGACCTCCTGGGGTTATGGCTGATGCCGACCAAGGTAGACATGATGTTTCTCCCAATCGCTTTACGGTGGGGAAAATTTCGAGCTTTTTTCATGCCTTGAAGAAAACGATTTAGTCGAAGCGCTGGCCGTAAAGAGTGATTTCATAACAATCTTGGTAAGCACAGAAAAATAAGAATAAATAAAAAAATAAGTGAAAAATGCCCAGGCTTTAAGAACGTCAGACTAGGAGGTTGCTAAAAAATAGCTTTCCCGGGGCTCCTCGGAAAGGAAAGGATCGAACAGATCTATAACAACAATATAGCTGTGTTAAAAGAGCCGTCGAAGAAGCCAGACCTTCTTTTGAGCGGCAACATCTCAAACTTGGGTAATTAAACCAAGTCTTTTAGTGCACGTCACAGAGATCGACTAAAACAAGAGTTTCTTCCTTCTGGTACGCCATGTTTTCTCGGTTTAGAACAATATTTGATGACGGTTCGGTCGTTTAAACATCGTCATAGACCCAAAGGTCAACCGATCGTGCCGTGTGTTTTCTTGGTCAAACCCAATGAGACAGATTCGCTCCAGTTTGTACAGCAGCTTCGATTGTTTGAGGATGTTACTGATGCCCCGTGTTGCTCTAGTGCTCTTGTACTTTCTGAATCATTAAGTCTTTCCTGACTCTGTTTTGGCGAATAATTACGGCGGAAGTCCCAAACGTCTTCGTTGCGCTCCTAAAAGACTGTCGGAGTCGATTTCCAAAGCTGAAGAAGAGCTTGCACTTGACCTATGAGGTTGATTTCTGCAATTTTGAGACAAAATTAGATATTTGTCGAATCAAATTAGACGCTTCAAACTTTCAAACCCTATTGGACACCCGTTTCAGCAAGCTTGACACGTTTGAAATCGATCTGAACACCTTCTAAATAAACTCGGGCGTTTTCCAGATTCAACCAAACATCCTACCAGAGGGTTAATATAGATAATATACAATATTTTGCTCTAGAAATTTATAGCTATCGATCGAAATCTATCAATTGATTGATTACCTTATCGATTTCTTTGGGCTTTGTAGAGGCACTCGCACATGCATGTACATACAGGGACGGTAAAATATTTACGGACACCTATTTCTGCAGGGTTTTTCGGTCGTAACTTTGGAATCTAGAAGTCAAGAGAAAAAGTGTGTAGGTTTTAGAATCCTCGGAAAGTTCTCTACAACAAGCAACTAAATGTTACCTTGATGACGCTGAATTTACAGAGAAATTCGAGTAAAAGGAAAATGGTCATGAGGTATTGGATTGGAAACACCTCCTCAAAATCACATAGTATTACAATAGATTATCAGAACACATTTGTTATCGAAGATCTGATTAGTACTTGGTTGGATAGCCTTTGTTCTTGATCACAGCTAGACATCGGTTCCGCATTGAGTCGACTTCATGCACCACTCCACTGGGATAGCATTCCACGCTTCCTTGATGACTGTTTCCAGTTCATCCAGATTCTTCGGTCTCTAGCGCTTGAACACCTTGTTCACGTCGCTCCAAAGGTGTTCTATAGGTTGGAATCGGGAGGTTGGGCAGGCCACTTCAAAACGTTGATACTTTTCGCCTAAGCCATTGCTTGACCTTTTGGCTGATTTGCTTTGGGCCGTTGTCGTGCTGGAAAATGAAGCCTCTTCCCCTCTCCTTCCTTGCGAGCGTACGGATTCATCACATTTTCCAGAATGTCCGTATACAGGTGTTGGTCTATAGTTTCGAGCACTCGGCCCTGGCCTGCGCCTGCTCATTGCCGTCCATGCCGAACCTTCTCCGCCTTTGACGGTGCGTTGCGTGCAGTTGGAATTGAATTGCTCACCGGCAATTCCGTCGACCAACATAGCATATTCCGTCAGATCCGAGCCTGTTGAACTTCGATTCGTCTGAAAATAGCACCTTTTCCCAATCTTCGGCCTCCCACTCCAGATGTCTCTTGCGTGCTATTCGATTCCACGACGAGACCAACAGCTTTCGTCGAGCCACACGTCCTCTCAATCCTCTCAAATTCAGCAAAACGATTTCGAATCGGAAGTCTTATGGTTCCGCTTACTGTTATTTCTTTGTGGACATCAACATCTGCTTTGAAACGATTTTTCAATGAAAGGAGATGAATATCACGATCCTGCCTGGTTGTCGACTTACGCGTTCGTTGCTTTCTCTTCCTTCCATGCTCTCTTCCATTCGCCTGCACATCCTTGTACGCTTGAGAAACAGTAGATCTCGACAAATTGAGCTTTCTTCCGATGTCGGCCTAGGACCATTTAAGCCTCGAAGAAGCACAACTTGAGCCCGCTGGGCTGCGGTTAGCCACTTGTCTTTCGTCATCTTCAGGAGGGCTGCTTGGAGTTAAGAATGACAATAATCGATAAACACTATGCAAAGCTGTCTTTCCCGCGCAAATTATCGATCAACTATCGATCAATCGACGCAAATTATCGATCAATTATCAGCGTTGATCATTATGATCTACTGTAATACAGTGTGATTTTGAGGCGTTTCCCATCCATAACCTCATGAGCATCTTCCTTTCATTCGAAGTTCACTGTAAATTTAACGTTGCCAAGACAACGTTTAGTTGCTCGTGGTAGAGAATTTTTAGAGAATTCTAAAAAAAATTACACACTTTTTCTCTTGATTCCTTGTTTCCAAAGTTACGACCGAAAAATGCCGCAGATGTAGGTGTCCGTAAATATTTTGCCGCCACTGTATATCGGAATCGTAATAACTCTAGCACGACACTTAAACGTGACCATAAGAATTGAGGCTATCGATCGATATTAGGCGATCGATACGATCGATATTAGTCAGTGACTGGTTTCGGTTGTAAATGTTGCAAAAGGGATCCTCGTTTTTATGTGTTTGAATGAAATATGGATTCTACCAGATTTTCAGCGGTCTTCTGGCCGCCAAACATCTGGTTGGGGTTTCGTCCCCATACCATTAAATACAACGCGTATAGGGTTTTTTTTCTCATTGCGCTCTTATATTCACTACAGAAAAAGCTGCTCTCGCTTACCATATAGAACTCAGCGTACAGTACGATTGAACATCGAGATTTGCTCACATTCCTTTTTTATATGTAGTAGGATGTAGAGTTTGCGGCACGTTTTCTGAATTACCATCCACGTCGGACGACGTCTACGTCATACCTTCTGAATGTTCACGCACTTTTTACGACGTCTGTGGCACATGTTATAAATCTGGACGAATGTTGCACAACGTCTGTGACACTTCTTCTGAATCTGGACCAACCTTTTTTCGCGGCGTCTGTGACACGTCTCCTGAATCCCCAGGCACGTTGAAAAACGTTTGCGGCACTTTCGAATCCAGATGCACGTTGTGCAACGTCGGCAACACGTCTTCTGAATCGGGAAGGTAAGCTTAACACAACTTCTGGAGCACCCGCTACGAATCCGAACGCACGTTGCACGGCCACTCCCCCAACCCCCTTATTGGTCCTGCAGACGGACAGACCGACAGAGGAGAGGTCGCGCCATGCATTGGTCCAGCTCGCTGCGATTTTAATTTGATTGACAGCGTAACGCATTGCTTATTCCATGCGTTTCCTGTTGTGTTTATGGCAGAGACAATGAACTGTTGATTACATGCCGTTGGTGTGGTAGAGTTTACCCCCGGTTAGGTAGTCGCCAAGATTAATGGTGGTGGTTGCTGGCAGACTCCCTGTCGTCAACAATTCGTCTCGGAATTACTTTTAAAACCCAGCACGCAGCACGACAAGATTGCGTGTTGTTTACCAACGCCAGACGGACGGCCGAACATGGCAGAAATGAAGACTGCAAAGACAACGGACTGGAATCCGCGCCAGCCACTCGTCGGTCGCCACGAAGCCCCCTAGACCAGGCTCTCCTTCGAGCCGTTGAAAGGCTTTTTCCGGACTCTCATTCCCGTTTATCACGGACGACCATTGCCAGCTGCATGCATAGGGGATTAGCTGCACTTCTGGACAGCGGAGTGACGTCGATTGTATTAGTCGCTGCTGGCGAGCATGAGGCCGAGAGGCCGCTATTTTCACTCATTGCCCCCGCAACGAGGGCTCTTAAGACGGCAGACCAAGTAGCGTCTCATCTTCCGATCGCCGCACTACGGTAGAATACGGTAGCCGGCATCTCAGTCACTTTGCTTCTAACTTCGAACGACTTCGATGTTCTATTCGATCAGACAGCGCCGGCGGTGTAGTGGCGTAGAGCATTCCCGCTATGTCCGTAGGGTGTACGGGTTCGAGTACCGTCTGACGCTAGAGTTTTGATTGCAATAAACCATCCTTGTAACTGTTGATGTACTCAATACTAGCAATTTGAGGCTTGAAGAAAATAAACTCAATCCATATTAAATATTTCATATGTAAATGAGTAAATAAATAAATAGATATTCAGTCGTACCAGCCCTGAAACTCCCTGATATGGAGTTGAGATAGCTGGGCAGTGCCTACATAGATGCTCCTTGAAGTATTGATTTTGTCTCACCAGGATACTATCTCAACGGTAGGTCGGAACGGCGCAAGAGTTGTATATGGGCAGGGCCGCCTCTTCCTGGGAAGTAATAAACTGCAGGTATCTCGACCCCAATACAACTCTGCGCAGAGTTAGGGGCGACGGAAGCCGCGTGTTGGCGCCCTGTTGATTCACGTGCTCCACAGCTGACGGGCGCGCGCGGGATAAGGGCTCGCATCGCGGTTGCACCGCAGTGCACAGGTGGCGTAGTAGGGAAGCGTTCGGGCTCGTGAGCGAGGGTCTGGGGTTTGGATCCCGCTGACTTCGTTTATTTTGCACTTTTGCAAAATCCATGTTTATCATATAGTAATCCAGCTAGGGGTACTAGAGTGTGTTATAGAGCATGTTTACATATAACATGTGCTTCAAACTACAGATTAGCTAAAATATTCACTTTTGTGTGGCACTTGTTTGAAGCATATTTTGTGTGACCGTAGTTATGTAACGATAGATATTTTGTGCACTAGTTAAAGTTCCGACTCCACCAACAAGACTTCGGTCAAAAAAAAAAAAATTCCGCTGAAGCTTTGTCTAGGAGGTCATTTGGGGTGCTGATCACGAATCTGACATCCGTCTTCCACGATTCGGTCGGAGACAACCCATACCGTTAACAAGGATGGTCTAGGCAGGGTCACTGATTTCGCTGAAACTTCGTCTAGGGAGGGGAGTTATTTGGGGTGCTGCTCATGAATCTCACATCTGTTTTTCACGGTTCTGTCTCTACCTGCCGTCACCGGCAGAAACTTCAAGAATGTAATCCTAGTGTCCTGTATCTATATTATCCAGCCGAATCGTGAAGAACAGATATCAGATTCGTG
This sequence comes from Heligmosomoides polygyrus bakeri, assembly GCA_947359475.1. Classification (NCBI taxonomy): domain Eukaryota; kingdom Metazoa; phylum Nematoda; class Chromadorea; order Rhabditida; family Heligmosomidae; genus Heligmosomoides; species Heligmosomoides polygyrus. The sequence continues at coordinate 100,898,736 of OX375869.1, forward strand.
ATCAGCACCCCAAATAACCCCCCCCCCCCCCCTAGACAAAGTGTCAGGGAAATCGGTGACCCTTCCTAGACCACCCTTGTTTACGGTATGGGTGGTATGTTATATGAAAACATGCTCTATAACACAATATAGTACCCCTAGGTGGATCACCTATATGATAAACATGGATTTTGCAAAAGTGCAAAACAAACTTAATCCGCGGGATCCAAACCCTCGACCATCGCTCACGAGCCCGAGGACTTCCCTACTACGCCACCTGTGCGCTGCGCTGAGTCGCGATACGAGCCCTCATCCCGCGCGCGCCCGTCAGCTGTGGAGCACGTGAATCAACAGGGCGCCAACACGCGGCTTCCATCGCCCCTAACTCTGCGCAGAGTTGTATTGGGGTCGAGATACCTGCAGTTTGTTACTTCCCAGGAAGAGGCGGTCCTGCCCATATAGAACTCTTGCGCCGTTCCGACCTACCGTTGAGATAGTATCCTGGTCAGAGATCAATTAGTAACCCTATTCAATCGAAATAATAGGTAAAGATGGATATGCGACAATACTCCACTAAAAATTAATTTATTTAAATAACTTATAATATATTACATTGAATTGTTCATATTTGTGAATAATAGATTATTTGATATTTAATAATTTTTATTTATGAAACTCTTAAATATTTTATAAAATATAGAGTTAATTAGTTTAGAATAACTCAACGTGGGTGAAGCTTAGACTATCGATCGATGGAGATGCCGACGTAATGTTGGAGCAGGCGAGTGCATGGCGCAATCTTCACTGAAGCCTTTTCGGTACATGTTGCGAAGGTGGACAGAATGGGGTGTCATGATTACATCGGCCAATCAGAGCGCGGCAAATTGCCATGCCATTCATAAATGGCATCCACAGTCGGTGCCCTGATTGGCTGGAGTGTGTTCGCTCGCTGCTGGCGTGCTCCCGCCTCCCAATGCTGCTCATCTTCGCGACATGTCGCAGCCTTTTCTTCATTTCGCTGCAATATAAATAAAAAGGATAAAGGACGGCGTTACTCAATCCCTTCTGGGATGCGCCAGCGCATTCTACTTCTACGGGATGTCGTGGAGGCGACATGAATGCGTATTTGGCCATACAATGACTTGCGGTGGCTAGCCGATGAACAAGTCAGCGCTCTATCCTTCCCAGACAAGTCTGGTACCAATTGACCGACCCCGGAGGGATGGAAGGCTTGGTTGGCCTGGGCGGGAAATCCGAACCAGGAACCTGGTATCGGGTGCACGCGACAGTCGCGCCTCCTCCGACTGCGCTACACGCGCCCGTACGCTGCAATATACCCTTGCAAAATTTTCGGGGCTATTTGCAGTTACTACAGGGTGCGCCAAAATTATGGCGACAGCACACTCGCGAACAATTTGTCCTCCTATTTGGAGTGTCTGCTTCTTCTGTGCTTTCGATGTTTTTACTGCGTCATTTTTTTGTGATTATCTCAACCAAGCATAAAAATAAATTGTTTTTCAGGATGGTGAAACGTCCCTGCCACCGTGCTTCGACCACTGAGCTTTACCGTCAAGACATCTAGGCACGCGACATTCACCGCCGTTTTGGAGTTCATCGAAGTGTCATATACAGAACGATCAGACGCTACGAGGAACTGGGAACCGAGGGTGATAGGTCCGAACGAAGGAGACACGTATCTGCCACAACTACGGACAACATCAGAAGGGTACGTGAAGGAGTTCGCAGAAATTCGGCGCGCCCGGTCCGCCCGTATGTCGCGAAAAATGGATATGAAACAGACGTCACCGAGAAGAATCTTCCATAAGCTGGGTCTTAAGGCCTACAAGAGGGCCATATGCCAAAAATTGACGCAGTCAGGAAAAATAGGAGAAAGGAGCAATCGAAACAGCTGTTCAGAAGATTTGGAGACCAACGACACCGCTTGATTCTTTTCACGGATGAAAAGTAGTTCACAGTTGAAGAAGTGGTCAACAAGCAAAATGACCGTGTTTTCGCTGTCTCGAACCCACATGTGACTGTGTGCCGCTCTTCACGCCCTGTATCTGTCATGGTTTTTGCTGGTGTAACGGCCGACGGAAAGACGCCGCTGTGTTCCTCAACACGTACAACCGTTCGTTCCTCAAGGAGTGAAAGTGAACAGTCAAAACTATATGGACCTTCTGAATTGTTACCCTGGACTACTGCTCACTTTGGAAGCCGCTCCTCGACCTTCCAGCAGAATGGAGCTGAAGCTCACAGGGTAAGAATGGTGGACTGGTGTAAGGACTATCTCTCGGACTTCATCAGCTTCCACGACTGGCCAGCCAACTCTCCGGATTTGAACCTGATGGATTGCACCGTCTGGTCAGTTCTGGAAGCCAAATCCTGCAGGAAACCTCACCACTCTGTGTATTCTTTGAAGGAGGCTCTTCAGAAAGCGTGGGTTGAGCTCGACTCACATACTTGCGTGCCGCCGTCGACGTCTCCCCGAAGCGCCTCAAAGCCTGTATCGACGCGGATGGAGATATTTTTGAACCTCAATGCAGTGTATAGGTCACAATAGACTAATAAACATTATCGGGTACATGTCGCGTAGGTGAGCAGCATTGGTAGGTGGGAACGCCTACAGCAATTAGACCGCATTGAATAGGCGTGCCATTCAGAGGGAGCATGTACATTTGGTACTCTGATGGTCTGGCATGTGTTCTGTGCTCTGTTTGGTTATCATTGGCTGGTGCGCTCCCACCTACCAATGCTGCTCACCTACACGACATGTACCCATCATCGCAACGTTGTTTTCTCGAAAATGCTGCATTTTCGCTTTCGGCGATTTGAATACGTTGTCGCTATAATTTTGGCGCACCCTGTAGAAGAGCAATTCTATGATTCAGACGGCTAGTACAGATTTTTACACATATCGCATACCCTTCGCTGCTCGTTCATGCTCCCTCAGAACCATTTTTTTAAAATTATTCATTCAACGTTCTTGAAATTAGATTATATAATATTTAACTATTTTACTTTATGAAACACTTAAATAATTTATAAAATATGGATTTAAATAATTTGGCGTAACCACCTGGGTAAAGTTTACACCATCGATCAGAAACAACGACGTAATGTTGGAGTAGGCTAGTGCATGGCGCAGTCCTCACTGAACCCTTTTAGTGCATGTCGCGAAGATGGGCGGTATGGGTGTCTGGAACGCATGAAATTGGCGCACGCCATTCATAAAGGGCTTGTTTGGTCGGTACCCTGATTGGCTGAGGGTGTTCGCTCGCCGCTCTGCCAGGTTATGATTGGCTGGCGCGCTTCCGCCTCCCAATGCTGCCCATCTTCGCGACATGTCGCCGCCTTCTCTTCATGGCGCTGCAATATACCATCGTAGAATTTTCGTAGCTATGTTTAGTAGTCACTAGAACGGCTTATTTGAATTGCAACGATGAGTACATATTTCTGCATGCCACGCATTCCCGTTTCTGGCACATTAATTGCTCGTTCGTGCTCAGCGGTAGCGATTTTTTAAAAAATTACACATTCAACCACTGTCTTCGGATGACAGGAGAAGCGTTGAGACGTGAAAATCGTCATCATCCTGGCTATAGTTATCTTTTGCTGGTTTGGGACGTCTTTACAATTTTTTGAGCAGAAGAAACGTTTATTCGGAAAGCTACTCAAAAAATAAAGATCTAGTGAACTCAAGAGAATTTAGATTTGCCAATATTTTTCTTTTCATTCCGTTTTTTTGCAGCTAAGTTAAAAATGCAAAAATTTTCAGTGAATTTCACTTCAGAAAGAGGCATTAGATCGTGGAGCATCTAGACCCTTCCCAGCTTGCGTAATTCTTTCCTTCTGGTCGCTTAAGCTAATAATTATGCGTGATGATAATAGGTTAACGGCGTATCGATTCGTCTAGCCGGCAGCGTTTGCTACTTGCACGAATTCTAGAACAATCCTCCACGCCTTGCTTTCTGAATCCCGACCTTATCGAGCGAAGGAACGGCGGGCTTCTTCAGAAGCCACCCGATCACTCTTTGAAGAGAATGCACGTCATTGCTTAGGACGTCACTGGATTTCGACGATAGCTATGCCGACGATCTAACCATTTTTAGTAGAAATATTCAAGGATACTCCCCTCGTAATTAGTGAGAAGCGATTCAAATCAGTTTCTTAAGGCCTCTAGTGGCCGGTATCGAGGCTGTAAGCTGTCATAACGATCTTTTGTTGCGATCAAGACTTCTAGCGCCAGGCGGGACTCGAACCCGCACCTCTCTCTGACCGGGCGGGATTAGGAGAAGCAGCCTTCTTGGATCTATCCTAATCGGAGGGAGGCATTCATGTAGTGATTTGCATCTCCAATAACCTGTTTGGATTTCTACGAGACCTTTCGCTGATCTCTCATTATTTGAGGGTTTTTATTTGGTGTCACAGGATGACGTGCGCAATTGACACTTTACGCTTGCCCCTCCCAACTAGGATAGACCCGCCTTTTCAATTGTCGAGGAGATCTGTTGAGCAGTGACCATGCCATTTCCGTGTTCCGGTCTGAGACCAGCGGAGCACAGAGGGTCGGAAATCGGAATTCGGAAGCTGTAGATCCGCAATTCTATCGCTGACGGGGGCGGGGCGCAATCTCCGGCTCCCGCGGTGTCCGCCCTTCAACACCGTGGCGGCACGCGTCCGTATGAATGTTTCATTTGCCGGACGCGCCTGCAATTACTCGGCCATATTGGTTTTCGTATTGGTTTTGATCTGGTTACGTCCTATGTGGACCAGCCGACACTTCGGGACCACTCCCCTCTACAGACTTGTCTAGACGGCAAGTTGAACTTCTCCCGTTTATTGAGTAGCAATCCTTGACTTTCATAGCCAATCATCGATATTTTTCCTGCTTATTTTCTTTTCTCTTTTGTTTTTTAGCTATTGGATATTTTAAACATGAGTTTCAACTTCTTAAAAACAAATGTTGTGAGAAAAAACCTGCACAGGGCGCTTTCTTGCCTGGCTAAAAAATGTTCCAAGTTGCAGTCCTCGCCTTTTAGCTTTCTTCCTCTCTTTGCTAGTGTGCCTGATTTTTTTAGCTTGTTTTATATTTCTTCATGCTTTTCTGTTGATGATTTTTAATTCTTGATATTTAGAGCACTATCCTATGCCTTAAATAAATAAATTAAGTAAATAAATCTGCTCACTAGTGTTACTGAAGCTGTTAGGAGACGAAAGTATGAGGTTGTAAGCGAATATCTTGCCGTTTTTAGCTTCTAACTTCATGACCTCGATGTTCAAATACGGCGCCGGTGGTGATGTAACGGCGTTTTGAGATGCCCGCCCGGTCAACAGGAGGTGCGAGTTCGAGTCCCGCCTGGCGCTAAAGTTTTGATCATAGCGAAACATGGTTATAACAGCTTACAAACTCAGTTAAAGATGTGTTATTTGAAGTTACTTTATTTTATTTATTTTCATTTAAAAACGAGAAATATTAATACACTTATAAAATTATTTATTCAGACTCTAAATAAAAATAAACATGAACGAGTAATAACAAAGTAACGTCTACTAAATGTAACCAAAACAGCACAGCCAGTGACATAATTCAGGAAAAAGAGTGAAATAAAAAAATAAGAGGAGAAGAAGTAAAGAAAAGAGTAAAGTATGTGGTAAAGGTAGGTGGTAGAATTTTATTCACCCGAGCTGGGTAAATTTTTAGCGGATTCTCGTGCATTCTTCTCAGATTTTCATCATAATCGTTTTTATTCTAGCGTATTGTGCACGTCTATTTGATAAATAAATAAATAATGTTGCGCTCTAGTTCACTAGCCTGTTCATTAGATTCTACTGTTAGTTACTCCATGTGCAGATTATCAAATAAAAGTAATTGTTTCAATGTCATCTGAAAACTGGAAAAGTCTATTTCTTTCGCTAATTGTTTCAATGTCATCTGAAAACTGGAAAAGTCTATTTCTTTCGCAAATCCTTATCTATATTAGCTAAAGTTTTATTTATAGATTTAAATTTTATTTTTGTCAGCAAAAATTTTATTTATAAATTTTAGTTTTCAAATTTTATTTATATTAGCAAAATTTTTTTTATAAATTCAATTTTTATTTACATTAGCAAAAATTATTTTATTTATAAATTTAAAATTTATTTATATTGGCAAAATTTTATTTAGGAATTTAAATTTTATTTATATTAGATAATTTTATTTATATTAGCCACGGATCTCCCTCGATCCACGGATCTCCCTCGATAGAGAGCCTTCGGGCTCTCTTGTTAAGAGGGATCTCGGGCCGCTTGTCGCAGGGCCACGTGGCGCGTCCCCGGGTGGTGGATAGGGGAATTAAACGCGAACCAAATGCGACCGTGTACTGCCCAGAGACGCAGGTGGGATGCAGGGGATGGACTCCTTGCTACTGCTGTGTCGGGTCGATGCGTTCCTTGTGCGTGGGAGCGGCATGTTCGTGCACAGTGTGCGTGGATGTGTCCGTGACTGTGCGGATTGTAACTGTGTCGGCTCGGCCAAAAGCTTGCACTCGGTAGACTGGGAGTACATGTAAGGCGATTCGAGGCCGCCTTAAGTCTCGCCCCGTCCCTTCGGGCAGTCTGGCTGGCTGCCCGGAGTACCCCGCCCGCACGACAGAGCCTGACTAGCTACCCGTGTTGTATTCCAGTCAAACACAGCAGCACTAAAGGGCCTCATTCCCCTGACCCCGAAAGAGCCCCCATTTCTGCAGCGATGGGAAGGACGAGTACGGAGAGGCTGCTAAAATCTCAGGGCCTAACCAGGCTGCGCAAACTGAGAAGGACTAGGATGACGATCTGTACTTACAACGCCCGCACGCTTGCGTCGGAAGCATCCGTCGAGGACCTGATGATGCAAGCCAGGAAGATCAAGTACGACGTCATCGGACTGACCGAGACGAGAAGGCACCACCCCCTACACGCCGCCTACGACTCCGGAGAAGAACTGTTCCTCGGAACATGCGACAGCAGGGGAGTAGGCGGCGTTGGTGTCCTCGTCAACACGCACTTGGCCATGAACATCGATTCGTACGAGTCTCTGACAAGCCGAATCGGACGTCTGCGACTGAAGCGATGTGGCTCCGTGCCAGCCTTGACTGTGTTCGTCGCGTATGCCCCAACATCCGACTACGACGACGAAGACGTCGAGGCCTTCTACGTGGAGCTGGAGAAGTTCTATAAGGAAGATCACACCTTCTACAAGGTGATCGTCGGCGACTTCAATGCCAAGATCGGCCCACGAAGGTCGCTGGAAGAACTTCACATCGGAACCCACGGTTTGGAGTGGAACGAGCAAGGTGAAAGGCTGTCTGAGTTTATCATGTCGACCAAGACCATCCATGGAAACTCGCAGTTCCAGAAGCCTCCCTCCCTACGATGGACCTGGGAATCCCCCGGTGGCCAGTTCCACAACGAGATCGACCACATCATCTTCAATCGCAAGTATTGCCTGACCGATGTCTCCGTTGTCCCCAAGTTCTACACGGGATCGGACCACCGCCTCCTTCGCGCGAGGTTCCGCTTTTCGCGTCAAGGAGAGAAGGCCGCGAAGTTCAAGAAGAGGAGTCCCAGAACGACCATCAACTGGGATCTCTACACCTCTCTTGTCGGCCTTTGGGAAGATGCCGTCATGGACAACGTCGACGAGGAATACGATCGCTTCGTGCACCATCTCCACGATAGTGCTAAGGGAGCCGAGAGCTTGAAGACCACCAAGAGACGCCTGTCTCCGGAAACTCTCGAGCTGATACGCCAACGTGGAGCAGCACGAGCGTCAGGCAACTATCAACTGACGTCCGAGCTTGCAAAGCTATGCAGAGCGGCGATAAAGGAAGATCTGAAGGAGAGAAGGGCGGAAGTGTTGGCTGAAGCAGCAGAGGCAGGGCTGAGCATCCGCAATGCCCGCCGGAACTTCGCCAACTTCAAGACCAAGATGACCGCTCTCCGACGTCCTGACGGAACCGTCACCTCTTCCAGAAGGACCATGGAGAAAGTCATCCACGACTTCTACTCCGATCTCTTCGATAGCCACGTCCACCTGCCCCTACGCCATCTTCCGCAGGATGGATACGTCATCCCCTCTGTTCTCCCTTCCGAGATCCGACACGCCATCTCGTCGGTGAAGAAACGTACAGCACCCGGTCCTGACAGGATCAGAGCTGAACACCTGAAAAACCTCCCGCCAGCGCTCATCAACACCTTGGCGCGGCTCTTCACACGCTACCTGTCCGAATGCAAGGTTCCATCTCAGTGGAAGACCAGCAAGACCGTCTTGCTGTACAAGAAGGGAGACGTGCACGACATTGGCAACTATCGCCCGATCTGCCTGCTGTCCGTAGTCTACAAGCTGTTCACTCGAGTCATCCTGAATAGGATTAGTAGAACGCTGGACGAAGGACAGCCATGCGAACAAGCAGGATTTCGGAGAGGATTCAGCACGATCGACCACATACACACCATTACGAAGCTCATCGAAGTGTCGCGAGAGTACAAGCTGCCGCTGTGCCTTACGTTCATTGACCTGAAGAAGGCATTCGACTCCGTCGAGACTGAAGCGGTCATGGAAGCCCTGCTCACCCAGGGCGTTCCTACTCAGTACATCAGAGTCCTTCGAGAGCTGTACAGTGGATTCACGACCAAGATCTCACCATTCTACAACGACGTCGTCATTGACGTGAAGAGAGGGGTTCGTCAAGGGGATACCATATCCCCGAAGCTCTTCAGCGCCACCCTCGAAAACGTCATGCGCGAACTAGAATGGGAAGACATGGGAGTGAAGGTCGACGGCCGGCAACCACACCATCTTCGCTTCGCTGACGACATCGTGCTCATAACACCGAGCATCACTCAGGCGGAGCGAATGCTGGCCGACTTCGATCGTGTATGTGGAAGCGTTGGACTGCAGCTGAATCTTACGAAGACGATGTTCATGAAGAACGGATGGGTTTCTGATGCCCCATTCTCGCTCAACGGAACGAACATCTCCGAATGCTCCAGCTATGTGTATCTGGGTCGCGAAGTCAACATGGCCAACGACCTAGCACCAGAGCTGAGCAGGAGGAAACGAGCGGCTTGGGGAGCTTTCAAGAGCGTCGAAGAAGTCGTGAAGAAAACGAAGAACGTCCGACTCCGTGCCTACCTATTCGACTCCACTGTTCTTCCTGCCCTAACATACGCCTCAGAGACCTGGGCTATACGAAAGCAGGATGAACACGCGATCAGCGTCGCGCAGCGTGGAATCGAGAGGACGATGCTCGGAGTGACACGACTCACGCAAGTGAGAGAAGGCCTCCGGAGTTCCGAGCTTCGCCGACGTTCGAAGATCAGAGACGCTGTCGCATGGGCCAAGTCGTCGAAAATTAGGTGGGCCGGCCACGTAATGCGATTCGCAGACACCCGCTGCGCAAAAATTTTAATTATACATTTAAATTTTATTGTTATTAAATTGAATTACTTTATAAATTTTATAATTAATTGTATAAATTTTGTTGTTACAGGATGTTTTGTTGCGATCAAAACTCTTGCGCCAGGCGAGACTCGAACCCGCATCTTCTGCTTTCCGGGCAGCGATGTTCGCCTTACACCACCGGCGCTGTTTGACCACACGTAACATCCGCGATATCCTCCAGGTCTGTTGTTGGATGTTACGTGTGGTCAAACAGCGCCGGTGGTGTAAGGCGAACATCGCTGCCCGGAAAGCAGAAGATGCGGGTTCGAGTCCCGCCTGGCGCAAGAGTTTTGATCGCAACAAAACATCCTGTAACAACATATAGCCTCTCTATCAGCCGCTCCGGGCTTAAGCAAATGTGTTAAAGCATTGTATAAATTTTATTTTTGAAATTAAGATTTATTTATAATAGCAAAAATTTTATTTGTAAATTTAAATTTTCAAATTTTATTTTTATTAGCAATTTTTTTTAGAAATTCAATTTTCATTTAGATCAACAAAAATTATTTTATTTGTAAATTTAAAATTTATTTATATTGGCAAAATTTTATTTAGGAATTTTATTTATATTAGCAAAAATTTTATTTACAATGTTAAGTTTTATTTATATTAGCAAAAATTTTATTCAACAACTTAAATTTTATTTATATTAGCAAAAATTTTATTTAACAATTTAAATTTTATTTATATGTATTAGCAAAAATTTTAATTATACATTTAAATTTTATTGTTAATAAATTGAATTACTTTATAAATTTTATAATTAATTGTATACATTTTATTTATAAAATTAAGATTTATTTATAATAGCGGGAATTTTATTTATAAATTTAAGTTTTATTTATATTGGCAAAACTTTATTCATAAATTTAAATTTTATTTATATTAGCAAAAATTTTATTCATGAATTTGCATTTTGTTTCTATTAGCAAAAATTTTATTTATAAATTCAAATTGTATTTATATTAGCAAAATTTTAGTTTATTTCTCCTACTATTTTTTTATTTATTTAACTATTTATTTACTTTCTTATTTAGCTCATACACTCTTTAAGGTGTATGCACAAAAGAAAGAAAGGTGTCCTGACCCAAGCGCTATTGTTCATGATCCGATCTGCATAATAAACAACTTTTATTTCGAAAAAATGTACGCTCTTGTCCCACAAAAAATCCAGAGATTGTCCCTGGCCCCGCCCTTTATCGACACAGCAGGTCGTAGAGTTCGGTCTGAGTGAACTTCCTTCTTTTTTTCTGTGCAAGGAGGCATCTCAGCAGAGTAACTTTGTTAGGCCCCGTTTATACTTCGACGCCGAGCAACGCGACACCACGTATAATGGCCGTATTGATTGAGCGACGCGATTGATCAATTTGGCTACTTTACATGCCGTCGCGTCGCTCGGTGTCGGAAGTATAAACGGGGCCTCACCTCAAGCCTTAAGCTAAACTAAGGAAACACCCACCGCTTAGGCCTCGCTTCTACCTACTGCTCAGCACGATCGTCAAGTCAATTCTGAACTGTTATTTTGATGCTATTTGTCTCTATTTCAAAGTATCTCATGACAGCGCTTGGCTGCTGATTTTTAAACAGTTGCTGCCTGACCCGCCGTCTTAATGCTGATCTAATTCCGACTTGACGTTTCTGAGGTTCAAGCCATGCAGCTCCATGACACGAAAATTGGGCTTTTATCCGCGACATTATACGGCCTAGGTTATACTTCGGCGACGCTCTTGTCGGCGACGTCGGCGACAGTGTTGAGCGGGTGTTACACTGTCGCCAACGTTGCCGACAACAGCGTCGCCGAAGTATAAGGCCTATCTTAAGCCTTTTCTACATTTGAAGCCGCAATCTGAAACTTCTAATCGGTTTGAGCTCGGCGATGTTTTCGCTCCAGAAAAGATGAATTATGAATGACGGTGTCCAGTGATAACTCCGCGTTGCATGTCTCTTTACTCTACCCCTCGCTCCGTTTTTAGATCGGCGGAGCAGTGGCTTGACGTCGAATAATGGTATCATTAAGACGAACCTGAAAAACTGCTGACAGTCGCGTATTATTGAGTTACAGTGTCCTTGTTAGGGACTGAACGGCTGTGAACACCTCGGGGAAGGAGTAGCTGATTAAACCATACGACACTGTACCGTCACTTCTGAATAGCACTGCACGAAGAGCAACATCGTCAAGAATACACAGCAGCAGCTAAGATGCTCGTCAGGGTACGAGGATGAGGTTGAAGGCTGCTCCATAGGCGGTCAAAGCCTGTTTCGTTGTATAAAGTCAGTCGATCTGTCGCCATTTTTTGCCAGAAGCCATCATTTGCTTGTGTTATGTACAATTCGCTGCACTTTAAGGGTTATTTTGAGATTCAATTTTTTCGCTACCGTCTACAAGGTTTGCTAATGCAAATGTGTTCGTCTGATTCAGTTTTGGCTATCAGACTCTGGCTCAGAATCCTCAAGTGGCCTCCGGAAAATTTTGGCGGCAAATTTGAGCGAATAGTTAGCGAATGTAGGGGCTACTGTTTGTATTAATGCTGGCAATAACTGTTAGGCCTATGTTATACTTCGGCGACGCTGTTGTCGGCGACGTCGGCGACAGTGTTAGGCCCCGTTTATACTTTGTCGCGGCGCGACGCGATGGCCACGTATAGTGGCAATATTGATTGTGAGACGCGATCGATCAATTTGGCCTCATTGCGTGGCCATCGCGTCGCACCGCGTCGAAGTATAAACGGGGCCTTACGCGGTCTGCTACGCAGTGCGTGGCAGCCCGCGCAACACAGCGTCGCCGACGCATCGCCGAAGTATAACATGGGCCTTAGCTTTGCAAGCCGTAATTCCCACTCACCCTGACTGAACTATGTGCTTGTCGTCACCTGAGGCCGGATTCATCAACGACTTACAGAGACTTGACGGAGAAATTACAGCCGAAATTCCTGAGAAAATGCGAATTAACGCGGTTTATCAGCAGGCGATATGGTGAAATGTTGGCGTTATTTACCAGGTATTATCAGGAATTTGTTAACAGGAATTTCGGCTGTCATTTCTCCGTTAACTCTCTGTAAGTCGTTGATGAATCTGGCCTGTAAATGAGATCAACGATCATTCTTCGTCGGCGATCATCGAACAGAAATTCCTTGCCTGCCAGGGTTACAACTGTGGAAAAAGTAGAACATCCTGCACGAGCTCAACACTTTTTCAGGTGTTATTGCAATGAATAGCGTAGTCCTTCGTTGCTCTTCCCACATATTGGGTTGGTCGGAAAGTCTTGAGTCGTTCTATGTTTTCCTTTTTTCACCAATGGTAGATCACCTACTTCATTTCCCAGAGCTGGGGAAGCTGAGAGCGAAAGAAATCACTGAACGCGGTTGCAGCGTCTTCGATTTTGGTGGATTTTTCGGTACATGTCGTGAAGTCGCACCGCGCGGTGCAGGAGTGTCGCCATGGCTCCTACCGTAATCGCGGCAGCCAATCATATGCCACCATGTATCCAAGAATGATCTACAACCATGGTAGATCACGGCTAGTGGGCAAGAATAGGAAGTGTTGGAACTTTCACGAACTCTGCTCAAGTCTTAAGCTCGAAGTATGTCGTAGGATAATGGGAATCCATCTGAAGGGTCTTGGCTTTGCATGGAAATTTGGAGCTTGGATTCCACACGCCCGGTCAGACGCTCAGAAAGGTCAACAGCTCTCCATCGCTGCTTCTCTTCTGTCCAGATACGAGAGAAAATCGTTTCTGCCGCGGATTGTGACGGGCGATGAGCCCTGGATTCTGTATGCCAACTTCTGAAGAAAAAGGCAATGGGCACAAAGAGGAGAGAACCCTAAGCCTGATCTCAAGCCTAATCTTTACGAAAGAAAGATTCTCTCGAGTGCTTGGTGGGATATCAGAGGAGTGATTTACTGGGAAACTCTCAGAAGTGGAGAGGCATTTACTGCTGCCACACGGTGGCCAACTCCACAAAGTCGTCGCAGCTCTCCAAGAAGAGAGGCCTGAGAAGTCAGAGGTGATGATCCTGCATGACAATGCAAAACCACAAGACTCACAAGAGAAAGGAGCTGGTTGGGAGGTAATGCCACATCCACCGTGGAGACCTCAAAAATTGGATTCAGCAATGGTTCTACTCTAGAACTGCAGTGTTTTACGCGAGAGGTTTTAGAACCCAGTTCTTGGAAAAGTGTAGTGGAACGAAATGGAGATTATCTCAATTGATTTGACTTTGTAGTTGCGAAGTAATAAATCTTTGAAAAAATGAAAAGACTTTTTTCCAACCTACATAATACAAGTTGAACAATATACATCAGTACTTAGTGGCTTCAAAACGGAGTTCAAGGCTTTGCGTATGATTGACGGAGAGGTGTGCTCTCAATTGTAATCTCCATTTTGTTCCACTACACTTTTTCAAAGACACATACACTACATAGGTTCCTTTCCCAGAAGAATGGACCCCAGTGAAGTGCTACATAGCTCTCTATCAACGGCGCTTTTGTTCTGACCACCGTGAGCGCGTTCTCTCTCCTCCATTCCCTCTATCTGAAGTCAGCACAGCTCTACGACGTCTTCCGAGTGCTCCTTTTTCGTGTTCTTCGTTTCACTTTTTGAAACAGCAATCACGCTCTTATTTAATAGCTAGGCGAAATAGCAAAACGAATCTGTCTCAGAGGACGGCTCGTTCCTTTCTGGCCTAGAACGCATTTTCCAACGAGAATGCGTTCTAGGCCAGAAAGGAAAGTCGTGGCGATGATGGAGATACAGGCTGTGCCTCATCTCGGATGCCATCAATCATTAATACCACGTAATCAGCTAAGTGGTCTCCGCGCACGAGAAGTCTGACAGCCATTGTTAGGATGAGATTTACGTCCTTTATGGGGTTGGTGTGCGGGTTTGCTCCTACCTCTGGCTGGTCGTCAGCGACGTTGACTCCTTTTCGGGCAGCACCTGCTCGCCGCCTTCTCGCCGCCGAGAACGTTTTACTGCTCGGATGTTTACCGGAGTTCTAATCGAGGCATGTGATTCGGTGGGCCGGAGGCCGGACAACCGAAGCGCATGAATCGAGCGCTCTCAGCTGTTCAGCTTCGACGACGCTCCTGCTTTTCATCGTTTTTGGCTCAGTGGTTGTGGCAGCGGATCGATCTGTCGTCGTCTTCAGAGGTTTTGAGAAAAGTGCGAATTTGCCTGTCATGTCTTCATCGGTCGCGTCTGCCCTCGTCTCTCATTTTCGTACAATAATTTCGTACCTTTCCTTTCTTTTACTTTGAATTCAATGGTTTTGCAACGCTCTAATAAAGGATAAGGATAAAGGACGGCGTTGCTCAACCTCTTTTGGGAGTAGCCTCGTATTCTACTTCTACGGGATATAGTGGAGGCGATTTGAATGCGTATCTGACCATATAATGACTTACGGTGGCCAGCCGATGAACAAGTCAGCGCTCTATCCTTCCCAGACAAGTCTGGTACCAATTCACCGACCTCAGAGGGATGGAAGGCTTGGTTGGCCTGGGCGGGAAATCCGAACCAGGAACCTGGTATCGGGTGCACGCGACAGTCGGCGCCTCCTCCGATTGCGCTACACGCACCCAACGCTCTAATAAGTCCATATCTTTTTTGCACTTCAGGACGACTTGTCAGAGCAGCATAATGTCAGCTGTCTGCTTTCCCCTTTTCCTTGCTAAATTGCTATTGTTTATATCACAGTTGATTGTCAGAAATAATTTTTGATTTTTTTGTTTTTCTTTATTTTTTGTTTTGTTGTTTTTAAATGTATGGGAGAGAGAGATATCGTATTTCTAAATATAAAAAGCATTTGTCACAAAGCATAGAAGAAATTTCAGATAATGTCGGTCTGATCGACAGCAGAAAAAGGCTGTGTCCAGCCACTTCTTCTAACGAATATCGGTATACGATTTTCACGTCAAATTGGACACTCGACTCCAAGCAAGCTTAACGCTTCTCAAATAATCAGAGCGAAAATTTTCTAAATTTAAAACGGGCTCCTTCCCTATTAACCTACATACCGTCCAAAAAATGTTAAGTTCTCCTGTTTTTGATGGTGTTAAAGTTTGTTTTAAAGAGCAGCAAGAGGTCGTCTTTAGCGCCAAAATAACAAAGTTGAGCCATGCCTACGTCCGACACTCCAAGACCGATCATTATTATTTTATTTATTTGTTTATTTTATTTTTGTCGCAATTTTTATCCTACTGGCAGCAAAATTCCTTTAAGGTACACCTTTGAGCAATATAAAAAAAACAATTTCAACCATACGGCCAGTTTTTTGTGCCAAAAGAAAAGATTTTGTGCCATTTTTTGTTGGATTGATAGCAAAACTCCTGTTTGCAAGGAGCTCTACACCCGTAAGCGATATAACAAATTCATTTGCAAAGACGCACATATATCTTCACTTTCTTATTTTATGTAAGCAGCACTTCACTATCAAGGAAATAAGATTCGCAATGTGCTTTTCAAGTGCATGGCGCGATCCCGTCTTTTAATGTACGAAATGACTGCCACTTTCTTGCGTTTTAAAGCAGAATTTATTTAATGATTTTTCGTCGGAAACAAAAATTTCATAAAATTATTAAATCTGGCAGCAGAACTAAAAATTTCCAAGAAAGTCATACGAATTTTTTTCTTGGACAAAAAATTGTTCTAACCAACTTATTGAGTCTGTAGTTTAATGTGTACGAAGCTCATTTCGATTCGCATAACCACCAGGACTTGGAAAGAGTCCAGAATCTGTCCTAATCGGTAGGGGCAACACGAAGGTGACAGCTAAGTCGAGCACCGCTCGACACGGCACCACAATCCCTGAGTAACCACCAGCGTATCATGTGGAGTAGCTCTGGGACAAATTCAAAAGAATGGAAGGTCGAGCCAAACATACCATGCCCCCCCTCCTCCGACTAGGACAGATCCTTTGTCAGTCTGGCGGGAAAATGGTACATATCGTTTAGTCGCTTTAGTCGCTTCTCTTTCAATGTAACGAATTCCAATTCATACTTCATATGGCGCTGCTGTCAACATCGAAGGCGGACATTCTGCGTTGAGTTCAGTCTTCCTCAATTAACGTCCGCTCCTCTTCGCTTAGCCCATTTTCGTCTACACTTCGGCCGAAAATATTTTCGCATTCTCCACTGTTTGGCGCGTCATTGGTGGCCCATTTCGCACAGTACAACGGCGGCTCTATAGCGCTTCCGAACGGACTTAATTGAGTTTGGATTGTCGGTGATTCAGAGGCTTCCGAAGCTGTATCGATCCACAGGATTTTTCCCTATTCATCGCCTCGGTCCCAGATGAGCCGTTCTCAAATTGAACACCATCTCCTTTCACAGTAGCTCACTCGGTTCGTTGTGAAACTCACTGTTCTGTCTCATAGGTTACCCCATTGCTGTCGCGTCAAACCATTCTTACATGGAGCTTTGGTTATTCTCGTGAGCCCATATACTTTAAGATTTTTTCGTTATTTTTTAAAGAAACCAAGCTTTTATGTTTAACGCTTAAATGCTACAGTGACTATAGTTTCGGCTAAAAATCAAGCGACGTGAAACTTCAACACTTTGAAGACATTTCATTGTAGTCGCCGGGGAAAACACGCATTCTATGATAACAGGAATCCTGACGACAAGTCGTCCCCATTGAAAGATTGCGCGCCCCATTTCGACCGCCGCC
This sequence comes from Heligmosomoides polygyrus bakeri, assembly GCA_947359475.1. Classification (NCBI taxonomy): domain Eukaryota; kingdom Metazoa; phylum Nematoda; class Chromadorea; order Rhabditida; family Heligmosomidae; genus Heligmosomoides; species Heligmosomoides polygyrus. The sequence continues at coordinate 100,915,844 of OX375869.1, forward strand.
CGCGTCTCTGGGCTCTCCTCGTCCCCCGGGCTATTCCTCGGCGCCTCCTGATTTTGAGGGATTTCGCCCTTATCATCGCGTCCAGCCCCGTTCTTAGGCTTACAGGCAGTGTAGCGGCTGTGCGCGTCCGGGGGCGGTTGGCCTGAGGGGGATGTTTCATTCTGCGCGTGGTTTGTGTCGTGGTCTCTCCCTCCGAACTCCTTGCGCGATCTGTTTGGGTTTAATTACCCAAGTTTGAGGTGGTCTCCAACGCGTTCGGTCCCTTTCATCTCTACTTCTTACCGCGTGGCAGTGCTTATTCTGTTGGTTGCAGTCACTTCAAATCCTGTCCTAACCCGAATCTGCCCTTTTAGTTATTTATTGTACGATCGTCAAATCTGAGCGAGACTTTTTGTTCTTTTAAGGTTTTCTATCTATACTTAAAAGTGCCTTGTGTGCAAGTGTGGCCACTGTTGTTTTTAGACAATTGTTTTCTGACTTTGCACCAAAATTTCGATTTATTTCCGACTTTGCATTTCCGAGATTCAACCGGTAATGCTCCATAACGGAAAATTGGGGCTTTTCTGCCATCTCGGAAAATGGCCTATATTCTGCAGTCTTTGGAAGTCATCTTATGTATTTCGTAAGTAGTAAAACTGCATGCTTTTCTCTGTCCAAGGATCTCAAAAGTTTCTTTGAAATCGTGGACTAGAAAACTGAAATAATGGCTGGGACATTCAGGGCACTGTGAAGGTGAGAACTTTCCCTACACCTCAGTGTCGAGGTTTCCAGATGAGTGGACATGGAGAGTGTCTTCTGATAGCATTACTTGACCGTATCAGAATTATAGGTGCACTTAAAGACCGGATAAAATCAAGGACAGTACACAAGGCGCTAGGGCAATAATCATCACGAGGAATGCTTGAAGAAGAAAGGTGTATCGGGAAAGCAGTCAGTAATAGCGCAGCTTTGTCCGTATGGTGGTGCCATTATCAGTCCTGCACGCTAGCTGTTCATTTACGATAATACTGAAATTTCAGTCAGACCTTCTTGTTGACTTTGGCAGAAAACCATCGAATAGCCGCGTTTTGAAGGTCGTGTTACCTATGCAATATTTGGCCGGCAACAAAAACCTGAAAACGACCACATTTTGACAAATGGTTTCGTCGTCTGCAACCCGTCGATGTGAATCTTTTTGCCATTGTCTAACGAGGACCGAATTCATCAACGATACAAGCCAAAGATACGGGTAGAGGGAAGAAACATGCTCAGTAACATGCTCTGTGGCATTGATCTCATGCTTTAAGGATCGTCTTGAGTGCACGCGATACGGTGTGGTAGTAAGCGTATATATCGATTCATCGCGTCGTGCGATCGATGGCTGATTCGAAGCTTTGTCCGAGGCCACTCTCGGCGAAGACAAACGACCAGTGAACCTCCATTGACCGCTTCCTCGCCTTTTATAGGCGAGGGGTTACGATAGCGCGCGAAAATGGCGCGTGAAAGTATGCGCGGTTCAGTGCGGGACGCAGAAATACAAAACTCAAAAAGTCACAACTCGATCAATACTTGACTATACTCATCGATCATTACTTAACAGGGAGCGTCGTCGCTTACTCACGTGGATTTTCTTACCTTCACCACGAGACTGTTGAATCTGGCCCCAATAGTATCCGTGTGTTACTAGAACTTCGACGCAGTCTTTTTCTCTCGATGGACAGCTACAGTAACGGCAAAATGTTAGGTTGTAACGAATTAAATGGCACTGGCTCGCGCCATTTTTTGGCGCGTCTTTACGCGTTTGATCAAGAACAAACCGTAATATGTGGCATATCATTTAGAAGCGCAAACTTTGCTCTACCGGTGAGTACCAAATTTTCTATGTAAAAGTGGGAAAACTTTAGAGTTTTATTGACTTTTTGCAGATGGACAAAAGCGTAATCCGAGGCATTTACTTGTATGAATTCAAGCTGGGCACTACAGCTAAGGAGGCGGACGAGAAGATCAACGCCGCATTCGGTCAAGGATGTTCCACATGTCGGACGGCGTATCGTTGGTATCAGAAGTTCCGGAATGGAGATGAGAGCTTGGAAGAACACGAAGGTCGTGGGAGGCAGAGTGATGTTGATGAGGACCAGCTGAGAGATGTGGTAGAGGAGGATCCACACAAGGGTACCAGGGAGATAGCGAAGGTTCTTGACGTCAGTCACAACACAGCTGCCCGGCATCTGAAGGAAATTGGAAAGACCAAAAAGCTGGAAAGATGGGTGTCTCATGAGCTGTCTGAGGAGCAAAGAAACCGACGATATGAGATCTCGTCCGCACTGCTTCTACGGAACGAAACGGACCCATTCCTTGATCGCATCGTAACCTGTGACGAGAAATGGATAACGTACGACAACAGGCGACGATCGGCACAGTGGGTGGACAGCGATGAGAGCCCCAAGGTTTTTGCGAAGCCGGAATTGCAACAAAAGAAAGTAATGGTGACAGTATGGTGGTGTTGGGAATTATTCACCACAGCTTCCTCCCTCCCGGTGAATCCATCACGGCAGAGAAGTACTGCATTGAAATTGAAGAAATGACGAAAAAGTTGAAGGATATCCGGCCGGCCTTGGTAAACCGAAGGAGAGTTCTCCTTCTGCACGACAATGCTCGCCCCCATGTAGCACGAATGACGTTGCAGAAATTGAATGAGCTGAGCATCGAAACTCTACCACATCCTCCGTTTTCTCCCGACCTCTCCCCAACAGACTACCGCTTCTTCAAGCATCTTGGCGACTTCTTGGTAGGGAAAGTATTCAAATACCAACAGGATGCCGAAAGTGCCTCCGAAGATTTCGTCAATTCCAGAACTTCTGATTTTTATGCTACTGACATAAAAAAGCTTGTGTCACGTTGGCAAAGATGTGTAGAATCAGATGGTTTTATTTCGATTAATAAACTTGCCTACAAGCCGAGATATTAACTGTTCAAATTTACAGTGGTTCAGTGTCATTTATTTCGTTACAACCTAATAGTTACCGACACCTACCTCTGCAGGATTCTTCGATCGTAACTTTGGAACCAGCGACTGCAGAGAAACCTGAGTAGGTTTTAGAATCATCTGAAAATTCTCTACAAAACACATCTAAATGTTGTCTTGGCGTGTCTAAATTCAAAGAGAAATTCGAGTGGATGGAAAATGCTCATGAGGTAATGCGTTAAAAGCACCTCTTCAAAATCACAGTGTATTACAGTAGACCATAATGATCAATGCTAAAATCGATAATTTGCGTGAAACAAACAGCTTTACATAGTCTCCAACTCCGAGCAGCCCTCCTGAAGATGGCGAAAGGCAAGTGGCTAACAGCAGCCCAGCGGGCTCAAGCTGTGCATCTCCGAGACTTGAAATGGTCCTACGCCGACATCGCAAGAAAGCTCAAGTTGCCGAGATCTATTGTTTTTCAAGCGTTATTAATTTCAGTGTTGATCATTACTATCTACTGTAATACATTGTGATTTTGAAGAGGTGTTTCCAATGCATCACCTCATGACCATTTTCATTCCACTTGAATTTCTCTTTGAATTTAGACACGCCAAGACAACATCTTTGTTTTCTAGAGAATTTTCAGGGGATCCTAAAAACCTATTCACTTTTTCTCTGAACTCCTTGTTTCCGAAGTTACGATCGAAAAACACCGGAGAGGTAGGTGTTCGTAAATATTTTGCCGCCACCGGTTGTTAACGCGTTTGGTGAAGCGGATTTCCGTGAGGACCAAAGCAAACATCCAGTTTGTCTACGTAACCAGGCTATTGTGAGTGCAAGTAGACGGTCGAATCCGATATGTCAAGGTTCTCGGCCATTTCTCGAGTTGTCGTACGCCGGTTGGTTTCGGTTGACGCCTTTATCCTGTCGTCATCAGTAGTGATTGTACATCCTGAATGTGATGCATCTTGCGCATTAAAATTTCCAGAGCGAAAGCGAGCAAACCAACGCTGACACTAGCTTTCATTAAGGCCTCTGTTATACTCCCGCGGGAGCATCCGTGGAACGTCCGCGGACCAATGGTGCACGGCGGAGGCGGGCGTGGCGAGGCGCGGCGATTGGCCAGGTGAGGAGTCTCGGCGCGATTCCCGCCCTTCCGCGGATGCTCCCGCGGGAGTATAAGTCAGGCCTAAGGCAGTCCTCATCATAAACATTACATAATTTGTTCCGAGCTTGCCCAGCATTTTTACCCTTTCGGAACTAAAGCAACAAGATATGCCAATGATGCTCTCTTTGAGTGTCCATTTTTAACTTAATTTTTTACCAACTTGTTTTTACTAACGAGGTTTAGTTTTTGATAGAATCCATTGCCATGTTTCCCATAGTTTCCTCCGAGCTGAGAGATGCCGTTTTGCACATGGAGGTTGAGAACCCGAAAAGAAAGATTATGGGGCAACTAGATATAATGGGCTTCGAAAAATTCAGTTTTCCGAGGGCATTATCGCTTTTCTACCCTTCAACAACGCCAGCCGGCTTTGGAGCCATACTTATCGGATATGAGTCTCTCGAAGACAAAAATCGGAGGCTTTTAAACCTGTGGAATGCACGAGTCGCAGTTTGCCGACGGCTGCTACTGCATTTCTTTGAGCCATATCCACGTGCGCAAATGTAGGTCGATTTCTCCGTAATCTACTAGGTTCATTATCACTCTCTGGGCTATTAGACCGATTTTTTTGTGGGAATATCAGTGACGCCTTCTTATTTTCTTTGGTTTTTGTTGAGAGACGCACGGTGACAGGCATATTGTTTAGCTGACTCATCCCCCAGCTTGTCTTCATGTTCATTATTCATTTGTTTATCCTTTAATCGGATGTTGTTTTGGGAACATATAAATATATAGGTGTATACGTATACTAGCCGCTCTTCACGCCCTGCTTCGGTCATGGTTTTTGTTGGTGTAAGAGCCGACGGAAAGACGCCGCTATTCCTCAAGAAGTGAAAGTGAACAGTCAGAACTATTTGGACCTTCTGAAGGATGAGCCGTTACCCTGGGCTAGTGTTAACTTAGGAAACCGCTCCTGGACCTTCCAACAGAATGTAGTTCTAGCTCATAGAGCAAGAATGGTGAGAACTGGTGCAGGAGCAACTTCCCGGACTTCATCAACCAGCTAACTCTCCGGATTTGAATCCGATGGATTATACCGTGCGGTCATTTCTAGAAGCCAATGCCCGCGGGAAACTCCACAACTCCGTGGATTCTTTGAAGGAAGCATTCCAGAAGGCGTGGGGTGAGCTCGATGTGCCATACTTATGTGTCGCCGTCGATGCCTTCCGAAAGCGCCACAAATCCTGCACCGACGCCGATGGAGATATCTTCGCATCTCAATGTTATGTATAATTTAACTAGAATAATAAACATTTATAGACTAACAGCATAGTTTCTCGAAAGTTCTGCATTTTTGCTTTCGGTGATTTGAATACGTTGTCGCCATAATTTTGGCGCATTCTGGATATACAATAGTCTGTAGTGCATACTAGCAGTGTATAGCGAATATAGTTACAGTAGCACGAAGTATAGAATAGAGGACAGTGTGCAAAGGACCAGCTAGACGATTGAAGAACTGTAAAATACTTGGTAAAAGTGAATAAAAATATGAAAGGGAAAACAGTCCATGAAAACAATTTTCCACATCGTCACAGTTGTCTGAAAGAGATCGTAGGATGGTGCTTCCCACTGTCTTTTCCGGGAGAAAATGTTGTAATACTTCTGGTGCTATGTAAAAATAGTAAGCTAGTCCGTCCCCTGCATGGTCTGAAACTTTAGTATTTACTTGACCTCAGTCTCGTTTCATTTTTGAGAATCTTGAAGGCAAGAACTAAATCTATGACAGTAAGCTAGACACGTCATAACTACTGACTGCATCATACCTTCTTCTTCTAGTGTTTTCCTATTTACTTCGTGTCTGAATTGCTCATCGTATTTCTGATTTGATTCTGTGATTTCTGTTTGATTTGATTTCTGTGTCGTTTTTAAGCGTCGCCGTAACCACCTTTTTGTTGTAAAATTGTTCATTTTTTCTCACTTTTTTCTTTCTAGACTAGTAATTTAGTCACATGGCTTATTTCTGTTTGGGTTTTTGTTTTACACATGTGGCACGTTCCTGAGACGTATTTAAATGAATAAATAAATAACCTTCTTCGTGTAGCATGAATAAAGAACGAATGCCATGCTGCATATGTCTGCAGTCAAAAACTCTTCATCCGGAACTTCATTGATCTACACAACTGGTGTTTTCAGATCTGGAATGTTTGGAGTAGATAGCAGATCTATTTCTTTAAGTCTCTTCCTAAATGTTGAAACGTTAGGAGCCTCTTTAGCACTGTGAGGGGTTAGTTGAAACCATCTCACCGAGTTTAGCAGCCGATTTCCGTGTTTACTATGAACATTTCTTCCTTGGTAACTTTTCTTCGGAACGGTTTTTAATCCCATTACTTCCTCTTGGAGTCTTTCCTGCTAGCCACAATGCGTTTTGCGTGACTACTACTAATTTTATATGGAGGATTAAGCACGCCGTTTTCAGCCGAACAACTTCTCCATTCTTGGATGGACGCCTCCAATTTCACCGCGGAAGACTTTGCTCGTTGGCTGCGTGCCGGTCGTATGGACGTGCTCGAAAATAATGGTTCGTTGTTGGCTATTCTGTGGTGAGACGAAACGGCAGGAATCATATTTGAACCATTTTCAGTTTGGGACTGGGAGGGCACGGCTCGAGGCTTCGGCATATCGTACGTGACGCTCGGAACGCTGGCGATAGCACTGAATTCAGTATTCCTCTACTCACTTCTGGCGAGGAGACGCAAGGCCTTCTCACACGCCTTCTACATTATGATACTCGACTTCACCATTATTGACACTCTCAAAGGTATTTAATTCTGTCGTCTTGTTGCTGTAAAGACTAGAAGTACACAACCTTTAGAATGTTTAAAAGATACAGGAAATCGCCATCTTTTTGCTTTTCAATGAAACGGTTTTCACATAACACCATAATATTACTCATACTTACTCACCCATGGATAGCTCCCAGAAGAATACTGCCGACGCGGCCCGGCGAAGCAGGTCATTAAGAAGATGGCCATCGTCCGATGCTAAAACACATGCTACAAACGAACAGGAAGGAAAGGAAATGATGGACCGGCTTTACTGGACCCTCACTACCCCCCTCCTGCCTGACCGAAAACGATCAGAATCAGAAATACGAATTTGGTTCAACTTGCGCGCCGCGGCAGAGAGAAACAGGTGTAATAATTTTCAGAGCTACGACCAACTGACTCATGCAATTAAAAAAGCAAAAAGAATATATAAAGAGACATGTTCCTGCAAAGCAGGAAATGCTGAAGAAGGTGCTAATGAGAAACCAACATAATGAACACAAGACTAAGATTCTGAAAAATGTGAAGAGGTTACCGTCTTCAGCAGCGAGTTCCGACACATTGTTGACTGAATTCTAGTAATATTCCAATACAACTGAATTATTTCACCGTTTAGCGAAAGCTGTTATGCTTCTCTATAGGGAAATATGAATGTTGAGATTTTCACTAATGTCATAATCTCTCAAGTAACTCATGTAGGAAGGCAGGTGATTTATTCCACCATGACGACTTGTGTGAATAATATTGCTACCTCTTAATCGGTGGTCGCTGGTTTAGTGGTAGAATGCTCCCCTACCGCATGGGCTACCGGGATTTGATTCCCGGCCGATGCATCAAAATATTGCACTTTCTTTGATACTAGACGGCCGCTCGCCTTACTTTATATTGCCACGCGGATATTGTAGCTGTCTTAAGAAGACAATATTATTAAGATTTATTAGGTTCGCAACTGTGAAACTTCGTTTTTTACGAGTTTAAAGAAAATTAATTTCCAAAATGTTTTCAACTAATCAACTGATCATCATTAATAAAAATAACATTATTCCAACTTATAGGCAGCTTATGCATTCCATCGTAGAAATTGGGATTTTTCGAGACGACATCAAGCCATTTTCGAACGTCTTCATGTTTGATGAAGTCTTCTCCGCTATCCATGAGCTATCGATCTGAACAAGTCATAGTCAGATGGGTAAATGTCTGGACTTTGGGCGGCTGGGCTAAACTTCCCACCTTATTTCTTCTTTTACGAACATTCCAACATGAGGCGGACATTGTCCTGGAGCAATATTTGGCAGTTATGTCTAGTGAACCAATCTCGTCGTCTCCTGGCTACTTCTTGACTCAGGTTGATTAGCTGTTTCTTGTAACGGGTAGCTGTCGCTTTTTTACTAGGCTGGAGGAGCCTGTAATACAGAATTCCTTTTTGATCCCAATGTTGCGATCGGTGGCCCCGCTGGCTGAGGTGTTGCTCGTTGCCTTTGCGACTCCGTGTCGCTCCACGGGCACCGGGGGGTTCCCAGATCTTACCTAACCCCACGGGACTCCCCACGTATTGCCACAGTCGCACGTATTGCCCAAACGTATTGATAGAACTCCAGCTCCCGGGCTGGCCTCTTCACTTGGCCTCGAGCCACCCGACTTCTCAGCTCCCGCTCCGTCTTAGGGGACGACCCGAACCCAGGGGAACCCACAAGACGACGATATATGCACACACAATACACATACGTATGACCACTGTCCTTGATACGAAGGGACTCACCCGGCTCCTCCACACGTACACAGTATACGGCATGAGATTCGTTTACACTTCGCATCCAGTAGGCATCCGACAATCCAGTGAAGAGAGTAGAGAATAGCTAGGCGTCCTCCGTGGCCGTCGTGGTTCTGACTCCTGAGGCCGCGGGTGTGAGCATGATGCTCACTAGACCCCGCGGCCCTCTCCTGGCGCTCCCGTCCGTATTGTCAGTCGTGAATAGTGCAGGGGCGAGGCCCATCCGAAAGAAGCGCACAGGCGAGAGGTCGGCAGACCTCGTCGCGGGAGCACGAGACGTCGAATGCGGCCGCGCGCCCGTCGAGAGGAGGCGGCGCTCGCCGATCGATGGTGCTACGTCACCAATCTTCCCGTGCGCCTAGGCCGATCGAGGGTGCCTCATCGGTAAGCTACCGTGGGAACAGCGCGCCCGGGCCGGACACGGACCGAGGAGCGATCGCGGTCGCGACAGGCGTTGACCAATCCTTTTGAGGAATGCGCCACGCATTCTACTTCTACGGCATATCGTGGGATCAATCTGAATGCGTATTCAGCCTTTTCAAGAAACTCGCAATCAGCAAGTTACTCTCTCATTCTTTCTGGGCATGTCTGTTTCCTATCGCCGACGCCGGAGAGATGCAGAGTTCCAGTTTATCATTGCAAGAGAAGAAAACTGTTTTGTGGAAAATGATGGCTTGACGAGCGAGAGGAGTGAGTGCATAATAATGCAGTTCTATTTACAGGCGTTTCTTCCATATTGTTCGCTATCAAGCTGCTCAAAACAGACCTGAATTCCGATCAGTCGCTGATATCGATTCGAATCGATCAATACAGTGGCGTGCTGCTACGGTAAATTGCTTGTGTCATAGGTTCTCACTCGTAAAAGTTCACGAACTGGTCGTTTTCAGGTTTTCGAATCTTGCCACAATACTCAATCTTCTGAGCATTACGCTGAACGAATTCGTGTTTATTTGTTACCCACTACGCTACTCGACATTAATAACAAGGTGGTTCTACCTATTTCTGCAACTGTTTTCCGCCAAGTTATAGATTTCACACGGAGCTATAAAATCTATCAATATCGATCGTCTGTGACGCACGATCGATAAAGGTAGACTACATGACGTCGCGCTGTCAGGCGTCAGAAGTATAAATCCGCCATTAGATAGTGAGAAGAAGATACTCCAAAATGCTAGAGTTTTGCGATTCTGTGTTCGTAAATATCATTCTTTACTTTTTGAAAACAATTGTAGCAAGTCATAACAACTATTTAACTAAATAAATAAATAAATAAATAGACCATTTGAACTTTTAAAATTTAAATTGAATTGAAAAATCTGAACTGTAAACTATTTGACTTCTCACGTTAAACTGGACAATCTTCTAAACAAACTTGATGCTTCTGAAATCAAAGTAAACGTCTTCAAAATCAAAACGAGCTTCTTACAGGATAAACTACAGACTCTATAAGTTGGCTAGAATAATTTTTTGTTCAACTAAATTTTATTGAGACTTTATTTGAAATTTCAATCTAATTTCCTGTCTAATAAGTGAGCAAGTTTTTGAAATTTTATGCGATCCTCATTTTTATCCTTATTTAAATAATGGTATAAAACTCCTTATTTTAATAGTGCTCTAATGCTTATTTTAAAGAGCAGAAAGGCTGTCACTCTTTGGTGCCAAAAAGAGATTGCTCCATGTCCTCTTCCAAGACGTCGCGATTTTTATTTGATCGATAGCTGAATTTTTGTCTGCATGTATTTTTGCCCCTGTAAACGATGAAACAAAATCAATTCTAAAGAGCATAGAAATCCTCACTTCAATACTTTGCCTAAGCAGCATTTACACTATCAGTAAAATAAAAATCGCGAGGCGTTTTCGAGCGCATGGCGCGTGATCTCGTTGTTTAACACACTAAACGATTGCCACCTCGTAGCGCTTTGAAGAAAAATTTAGTTTATTATTTTCTTAAAATAAAAATAAAAATAAAAATACAGATTTCATTTATCCGACAGCTCAACTTTTAAGAAAAAAATCAAAGAAAGTTATATCACATTTTCCTTGAACAAAAAATTATTCTAACCACCTTCGAGAGTTTGTAGTTTTATTATAGTGACAAGGTTGAAGCCATGTCTAGCCACGCCCTCACTTTCCAGAAAACGGGTTGTTCTGGTGATCGCCTGCATCTGGATCATTTCCTCGACGATGACGTTTGCCAATATGGTTGCCGGTATTCAGAATCGCAGTCTTTGGATTGACGACGAATGTACCATGGATGGTATGTTTTGAGGTTTTTAAAAGCGTTTTCAGAGGAGTACTTTATTACCCTGTTTTACCGTAATTGTTTCCTAACATTACTCCTAAATTATGATTTAATTCTGGATTTGCGCTTTCTAGATCCTGGTCATAAAGCTCCATGACATGAAAATCGGGTTATTCTGTTGTCTCGGAGAGTGGCCTAAGCTCCTTTGTTTTTTTACAGTCGTTTTACATATCAGTATGCATTTAAAACCACATGTTTTTCTATGTAATTGTATCAAAAACTCCTTTGAATTCGCAGAGTGGACGATCGAAGCAAGGCGAGAATTCTCAAGGCACTAATAGCGAGAACTTCAACCTCTACAACCTAGCACTAATAGTAGTTGGCCACGAGTGATTGTCACTTAACGGTCGCTCCCTCCCGACTAGGACAGATCCCTGACACATATCCTTTATTCACCCTATCACAAATTTCAGCGAACACGACTGCGTCGTGCGTGCACCGTCTGCAGTCGTCGAGCTCGGCGCACTTCATCTACCACCTCGGACTCGTCGTCTTCTGCGTCCTTTGCCTTGCCATCACCGCCTATTCCTACAGCATCCTTCTTCGGTGAGTTCCACTCACGTCATCTACCTGACCTTCAGTGTGGCTGTAGACGCTTCAGCACGCACTTTTCCAGGGTCGTCTCCGGCGTCGTTAAGGCTGAAATGAAGCAAAACGCCGAGCTCGAGCATCTTAAGGAACAAACCGACGATGGTGAGCCTGAATCGAAACCTTAGATCTTGTAGAGTTGAATTCGCTTGACGCGACGGAGAGGATACCGGTATAGCTTTGCGTCAACAACGGGGCAATGTTTGAAAACGATATACAGATTCCATCACTGGCTACTAGGATCTTAAAAGCATTTTGGATGGTCAGCTCCCCTTTATTTCAGCTACTTTGAACTGCTATCCACGCATTCCATAATGACTTCGAACGTGCTGTGCACCTTGAGAGTCCTTTATTTCACAATAAAAAGCATTTCTTTCACTTGATCTGCCAGCTGGTTGTGTCGACAAATAGTGCTGTTCTATTTTTACAGCAAATTTACTCGTGTTGGTGTCTGCTCGTTTGACGTTGGCTCGCGATTAAATTGAATTCTTTATCGTTTCGCCAAAAATGGCAAAAATCTGCAATAATACGGTAGGAGCTCTCTACGTCGAGAAAAATCATAGAGATCATCCTCGAAATGAAGAATCACCAGTGTTCATACTTCGCGACAAGAGCGACAAAGCGACAAGAGCGAAAAGAGCGACAAGAGCGACAAGAGCGACTGGGCGACGGACATAGTGTGGTGTACGTGAATAATTGCGTACTCCACACTCCGTCCGCGACGAATGTAGTGTGAAATGCGTAATTATTTACGTACACCACACTACATCCGTCGCCCCAGTCGCTCCAGTCGCTCTTGTCGCTCTTATCGCCAAATATGAAAAGGCCCTGAGTTAGGCATTGTTTATACTTACTACTTTATGCTTATACTTTACACTTTCTTTACGTTTACCATTTTTACAATTTTTCCGCTTGGAACGACATCATGATCGGCACAGGTATCGTTCTTTTTTGCGCCACAGGCAGCGACACCATAGGTCCCGTTTATACTTCCATCGCCGTGCGACGCAACTGCCATGTATAGAGGCCTAAAGGTGCGAGCACACTCGGCAGCAGCGGCGGCCAATGCTTCAGCATAGGGACTCGATTTCAGCCAAATGCCAAGTGTGCCTGTGCCTTAAGGCCCCGTTTATACCTTCTACGCCGAGCGACGCGACGGCATGTATAGTGAACAAATTGATCGATCGCGTCGCCCGATCAATGTGACCACAATACGTGGCGTCGCGTCGCTTGGCGTCAAAGTATAAACAGGGCTCAAAGCATATGTTATACTTTGGCGACGTCGGTAGCAATGTTGAGGAGGTACTGCGCAATGCGTAGCAGCCTGCGCAACACTGTTGCCGACGTCGCCGACAACAACGTCGCCGAAGTATAGCATAGGCCTAAAGGCCGCCACAGACTTTTGCGGCGCCGCTCGGCGGCGCCGCTGCCCTATGCTTAACCATAGGGCAGAGACGCAGAGCTCGCCTCCAGCGGCGCCGCCAGCGGCACCGGCGGCACCGGCGGCGTCGCTGGCGGAAATGACTTGAATCATTCCACCCGGCTGCGCCGCTCCAGCGTCTGTCTGCGCTCTGCGCTCTGCCCTTTCGCGGCGGGATCCAGAGCGGAGACGGTCGATGCGGGCGCGCGATCGTCATCGGGGCGCGTTATTGTTAAGCACCAGTCGGTCCCCACTAGAAACAGTACAGTACCTCGCCGTCACCGCTCTCACTGATGATGAGTCAAGCCGCTGAGCGGCGCCGCAGAAGTCTGTGGCGGCCTTAACTGATGATTGCGTCGCTCAGCGTCGACGCCACGCTTCCGGAGTGAATCGCGTCAACCCGCGACCAGTCGCCCAGCTCAGCGTTGAATGACGTCGCCTTCAAAATCCACCGCGATGCCATCGACTGCGGTGGATTGGGGAACGCGTGAACGTGTCGCCGGTTGTCGACGTACTCATCGTCGTTCTACACAGCGCGACTCGATAGGACGTATCGCTTCGTTCGAATCGCGTCGCAAGGCGATGGAAGTATAAACGGAGCCTTATATATACATTGCATCGATTCGGATGCCGTCGGAGTATAAACGTTGCGTAAAACGCAGCACCAATTCAACGAAAATCTCAAGCGAGTGATCTTACAGCTCTTATTGACTGCAAGAGCTCGATTTCAAGGCAACAGATGTAATGCTGCTGATATATCCTGGTATTTTGCGTCTGATTTCAGGCGGGCGACGGCTGGACAATAAGCACGTGATGAAGCGCCATAAGTACGTGGTGGTCATCGGCACCGTGATCGGCGTCTACTCGGCCTACCTGACTGCTTATGCCACCATACAAGTGCTGCAGCTCGTCAACATCAGCGAGTGAGTTTCAGACTTCCCGCGGCTCACCTCTTCGATGGAATGACTCGCCCTAAATTTCGAAGTGGGGTATTTTAGCCATGATGTAGGTTCCATGTGAGGCCTTAGGGAGCGGGGAAATCGTCGATTCTATTGGTGTGATGGTCAGCTGTTCGGTGACGGACGGAGATTAGCAACCGTACCCTAGCCCAATGATTGCAAGAAAGTCCTTGTAAATAAAGGATGCCTCAAAACGGTGAAGGCACTTTCAAATGGCCTCCACCGTTACCTTGAAGTATGGTGCGTAGAGCATTCCAAAAGAGGTTGATTGACATCGTCCTGTTTCCTCTTCGGATTGTTTTCTCACAGGCTCGACAAACGTCTCACCATTTCGTTTGATTTTTCCGTCAGTCGCCCTTTCGTTTCGATCGCAGCCAGTTTTCACCGTCCGCGCACTCTTCTTTTTTTAATCCGTGCAGATGAATTTCTACTTCACTATCTCATCCAAATAATTTTTAACTCAAATTGGATATTTCTCAGAGCAATCTGGTCACTTCTTAAACTAAAGTGAACATCTTCCGACTCAAACCGAGCTTTCTTGGAAAATTCGTATTTCATTTTGTAGGATTGTTATTTTTTCGAAAAAATAATGGATCAAAGCCTATCTTTTCTAAAGTGCAAAAAAGCTGCAATTTTCCGTATATTAAATGAGGAGAGTGCGCCGTATATTCACCTAGCACGCCGTAATTTTTATATGATTGACAGTGCTTGTCGAATTGTTGCTTACTTGAAACAGCGAGGTGAAGATTTTTATATACAATTGTCTTTATTGTACCGTGAACTGATGTGTTAGTCAAAATTTTGTCGGTGCGGAGCACTGCCAACCAAATGAAAATTTTGACGTGTCTGAGCGAGCGCATGGCGCGATATCTTTTTGCAATACCCACAAAAATTGCTTTTTGGCTATTTAAAATAATTTTTATGCGCTTCTTTTTAAGATAAAATATTTGTAAAGCTTCAAAGACTGTGTTCACCTTTTTGGAGTCGGTGATTTATAAGATTTTTGAGAGAAAATATTCCTAATTTTTCCTAAAACAATTTTTTAGACCTGCTCAGGTAGTATCTGCTTTAATCAAGAAAACACATGTTTTAAATTGAAAAAAAATCCGTTTAATTCCAGAAGTCCAGATTTCTTTAGAAAGTGCCCAAATTGCATCGAAAAAGTGCCCAATTTCACTTAAACATTGAACAGTAATGCAGCTGCTACAGTAAGTAACTCATACTGGCAATGAAAAGAGTTAAATTCTTTTCGAAAGTACACACATCTCCGTCTTTTCATAATAAAGTCTTAGCTTAGCTTAGTCTTCCTGCATAGTTCATGTCGTGAAAGTGGGCAGCATTGGAAGGTGGAATAACGTCACCCAATCATAACCAAACATAGCAGCGCCCATACGCACGCAGCCAATCAGGGGCCAGATTTATTAACCGCTTATCGGTCGGTAGTGGTGAAAAGTACCGCCAACCTTACGCTGATGAATCTCATATCAGGAAGTTTGGCGATATTTTTTACCGTTACCGGGCGGTAAGCGATTGATGAATACGCCTCCATTATACCGACTGAAGGCAACTTCTCTGAAGGCACGCCCACTCGATGCGGTCTGATTAGCTGGCGCGTCCCCTCGTACCCAATGCTGCCCACATTCGCGACATGAACAGCTCTTTGCTAACTCTGAGGCTGCTGTTTCAGAAATCTGAGCGGACTTCGTCGCCGGGATATCGTCTACATGAAGTATGTCTGCTATTTGTGTATTTCACTTCACTCGTTGCTGCAACCACTGTGCTACCTTCGGATGAAGGAGTTTAGGATGTTGATAAGAAGGTACGCGTGGCGTTTATTCACTTATTATTCTTATTATATTCTTTTCACGCTCGGACACACAGAAATTGCACATGAACAACACCTGGTACGAAATGCCTAGAATTTGCATGACACATCAGACGACACGGTTTGCAGGACGCTGTGTGGTCGAACGACGCACGAGCAGTCGACGACCGATCATCAGTACTACACGACGAACACGACGAAGGAGGCCGTCGGGAAGCAGTTCGTCTGATCTCGCACCAACAAGCTTCAAACTGTCAATAAACTCTGATTCAACGGCCTTCCTCTACATCTGCCCCATGCGCTCCCAGGGATCGAACTCGGCGCCGCGTCTCGGGCCGGCGGAGTTGGCGAGACCGAACGCCTTCTTCTTCGTCCGCAGCTGCACCAGCTTCCCCTTGCTCGGCTTGCGTAGTAGCTCGCCTGAATGAATGAGTCAGCAGAGCGCTCGGATACGGGAGGGAGGAGCATGAGGCATCGGTTCGGTGTCAACCAGGCGGCGGACAAGTAGACGGGGTACATGTCGCGAACATGGGCAGCATGAGAAGATGGAAGCGTCCTAGCGAATCAGATCGCATCAAACTGGCGTGCCATTTATGAAGGCTTCTACGGCTAGTACAATGATTGGCGGACATCTGTTCGGCTGGTGCTCTGCTTGGTTGTGATTGGCTGGCGCGCCACCACCTCCTAATGCTGCCCATTCTCGCGACATTAACCGAAGACGGACCTGTATGGACGCTGGCCGAGCGAGTCAGGGTGACCAGCTTCGCCTTCGGTTTCAGCTGAACTTGAACGCGACGGCCAGTTTTCCAGTCGTCCTGGAAAATCACAGAATCGGGTCTCAGCAGTGTTTCAAACAAATGACTAAGAGCATCGTCACCTTAGGCACGTCTATCGTGGACACAGCCGGGTTCTTCGCTATCAGCTCCACCTGAAAATCACCCTATCGCTAGAATGTCTAAGCTATACCTACTTGAAGATCTAGAATACGACATGCATCTACTTTTCATGGCTCGACTTATATGATAACAATAATAACTAATCCACTACGGCCGTTTGAATGTCCCGCGAGCCTGCTACAGTATCCACAAACCTGCACATCACTTAAGCCGTTGTCATCAGAGCTCGTTTGAGCGCGCCAACCTACAGACACCTCTAGGATGGATTACGCATCGATTGAATGTCCACGTGGACGTCGACGCGATCCACCACGCAACAGCAGCACCCCACGCTACAGTATCCCCATACCTGCACATCAACCCCTAATTCGAACGGCAGTAGGGGATTAGTAATAAGTAAGACCGACTTATATCAATTTCGCTTTAATTATGACACTTTTCTAATCAAATTGGGCATTCTTCTAAGCAAGGTTGACGATTTTGAAATCATATTGAACATCTTCCATATCAAAACAAGCGTTTCCTATATAAAGTGAACTCTCCAACGCAGTCCAACTAAATTTCAGCACGGATTTGCTTGAAATTTTCAAATTTAAATGTCCATTAGGAGTTTGAATTTTTATAAAGGTCTAGTTTTCTAACGAAAAACAATGAATTCGATTCAGTTTTAAAGCTCTGTAATGTGCGCTTTTGAAATCGGTAAAGTCTAGTAGGAACTTGCTCGGTTGATTTAGTAAATAGGAGAGGCCAATGGGTCATTTTGACACAGAAAAGGGTTCACTCCTAACAGCTCATGTAAACTGAGGATCTACGGCAAGGAATGAAGACGTAAGGCCCCGTTTATACTTCCGACGCCGAGCGACGCGATGGCATGTGAAGTGGCCAAATTGATCGACCGCGTCGCTCAATCGATATGGCCACTATACATGGCGTCGCGTCGCTCGGTGTCGAAGTATAAACGGGGCCTAAGGCGTAGTTTATGCCATTTTCAAAAAAAAAAAATCGTCAAAATGAGCACTTTGCAGGTCAAGTTGGCACTTCTCCAGACAAGTTTGACGGTTTTGAAATCGGACTGCACAACATCTTCCAAATGAAATCCAGCCATTTCCGGATTAAATTAGGGGCTCTCCGATAAAGTCAGAATACTTTCTTTTCCAAGAACATTTAGTATAACATTCTTTATAATTCTTTAGCTGACCTGCCTCAAGAATTAGATAGACTGCTTGAAATTTTATAAAATTTTCATTTTTCAAGGAAAAATAGAATGACGACACTCGAAAGGAAGATGCTGTACAACATCTGCTTCAGTAGGAATGAGACAGTGACCGCAGCACATGCGGCTTCTGCGATTGGGAAGACATTCCGAAGCTGCTCCGCACTGCGAACCCGTCGATGTCGACCGTCGACGTTGATCTCGCCGTAGATCACGGGCAGGTCATCGAGCCGGTCGATGGAAGCCCTGAGGAAAAGGACGCCGAGCTTGGCGATCGATGGTCGACAGTTGGTGCGTCGTCGTCCAGTCGGTCTTCCCTGTTGGTTCTGCTTCTTCCCGAAGCTTCTCGACCAGGAGCGTCACCTGAAGTCCCAGCTGTGACCGTCAGAAGTGTTCAGAAGCAGTGGCTTCGTCCGTCCTGAGGAACGCTTCCCGTTGACCTAGTCGCGTAGGTAGTCCAGATGAGAAACGACTTCTTGTCCTCGCTGAAAGCTGAATGCTCCTCAGCTCGTCGCCGAATTCACCTTCATCCAACACCAGAGCTTTCTGTTTCTTTCTCGAATTCCCAGAAGCGCATGCATCTGGACGTTGTCCCTCTTGCGTCATCCATTTAATAGCCCATCGTCAAATTGTCCTTGGCAATTTCCATTCATGCACTCCCCGCCCCCTATTGTTCCTGAGCCGCTTTCGATCTGCATCCGATATCATCGACATCCTTTCTTCATGACTACTACTCTCTGTGAAACTTGAACTGCATCCATATTCGTTGTCGGTTGCTCGATTTGTTCTCAAAATTCTAGCTTCCATCTTTAAGTGATCAAGGATGACATCGTGAACCCCTATTTTTACGTCAAAATTGCTTCAAAAGTCGAGAACATAGTAGCTGTTCTTGTCTGAAACTTTATCTCATCGATTTAACACAGAGTGAACGATGCTTTATTGTATCGTTCACTCTGTGTTAAATCAAACTGCATGTCTAAGGTCCTGTTCATAGTCTACGACGGCAGTGAAACTATGAACGGGCCTTAGGCGTCTCGAAGGAGGGGAGAGACACATTGTTAAGGTAGTCCTTTAGCGTAGTTTATTTTGTGTTGGAGGAAATTTTAAAAGAAAATTACGCAGGACTGGTGTATTCTACCATGGTGGTGAACTGAGCTGCGCCAGGTCTTCAGACATTCAGAAGATATTTGGGCGGTATTTACACTTTCAATGAGGAACGACGTGATAGAAAGGTGGCCGAGCTGATCGATCGCGTCGCTTGATCAGTTTGGCGGCCACCGCGCAAACGATCGATATTGCTGGCTTTCATGTCGCGGCGCCGCTCCTTGACGAAAGTATAAATCCCTTCTAAGGCATAATTTATATTCTTCTATCAGCCGCGCATCACTGGTCCGGATTTTTCGGGCCGCATCGTGTTTACACTTCGTCGCTGTAAAACATTTGATTTGGCGAATTTTTGGGATACTGTACCGCGACGCAGAATGAATGGGTAGCGCGATGGCCAACGATCAGAGCATGAAGACCGAATCTATCCTAATGGGCCAGAAGTAACGCTAGACAGGGATCCGTTCCATCTCGCCTGGACACACTACACTGTAGGGGTGTGGCAGAGCACCTACTGTAATCGTACAGCGCGGCATCGGCACAGCGGCAGGTTGCCGCGATTATGCTACGAGCCACGGCGCGTTCCCGCACCCCCTCTCACCACTGCTGTGTATCCAAGTGACGTGTTCAAGGGGCCGAAAGAATGACTGGTAACCCTGGTACATATTCCGAAAACGCACTGCCGGATACGGGAGGGAACGCGCCGTCGATCCTACCAGTAGGAGCAACGTCGCGTTCCCGTACCCCCGCTACACGTTCCCGCATCCCCGCGGTGCGTGTTACCGTCATATACCGTAAGCTCACTCTATTTTTTAGTCCGATCGAGCGCGGCACCGCTGTGATTAAGCAGAGAAAGCTTAATAAAGCCTGTTTGTAAAGGTGTAGAGACTGCTGCTCATCTGTCATCTAACCATGAATTAGGTCCAAACCTCCGCAGCTAAGGCAATCTTGAATGGGCTCACGGCGATAAAATCGGCCACTCGGCAGTCTCCCTTTCGTTGTGTCTAAGGAAACTTGGGTGGATTCCACACGTTTTGCCATCGAGGAATATAAAGAGGGCTGAATGATAGCTAACGAACGTCTCGTACCTCCTCCTGAGCCTTCAGTTCAGAGAGTAATTGCTCCAGATGTCGCTCAGCATCATCAGAAAGCTCCTCATTTTCCGGGCGCTTGACAACTTTGACCGTAGCAGACTTCTAAACAACAGAACAGACCTTATAACTATGTGAAACGCATTAATTTGCTGCTACATTAATTGTGGAGTGGATATACCTGTTCGTTTTTCTTGGGTTTAAGCAGAGTGGAGCCCTCGTGCTGAGGTGCCCGACGTCCCAGTGATATCTTGTGACGGAGCATTAGTTTGGCTGTGTTGGTCGGTCTAGACGTCGAGGTGAACGGCGATGGAGGGGTCTTCAAGTCGCTGTCGAAGTCCATCGGAAGCGCCGCTGCTTTTCTGGACTCTTCTATGTCGGAGTCCAAGACCTGAACAACAGCTCCTTTCATGCTTAGCCTTTGTTCAAATGCCAATAGCGATTTTAGCACCTTATCGTTCTAAATCTGCCGTTTTAATCGAATCAATCTATCTTTACATTCTTTCTAAAATCTTATATACTCTGGCCATTCAAATAGAAAGAACTTTTCAGAGCCACAGCGGGATTTTTAGCTTTGGAAGTGCCGAGCTCCGCAGCGGCTGACGTAGGTTCAACCAAAACTTTCAGCAGTTTTTGGTGCTTTGATTGTTCTATACATGTCGCTTAGAGGTTTCCGTCGAATGTGGGAACCTGTAGCGGGGGTGCGGGAACACGCGCTGCTGCTTGCGGCAGCCAATCATGTGCCCTGCCGCCTGTCCGGCTGAGGCGGTACATGATTGGCTGCCGTGGTTACGGTAGGAGCAACGGCGCGTGCCTGCACCCTCGCGACGTGTACCGGCTACTTGTATCTTTAAAACTACTTGCTTTCGTCTGCATAATGGAACCAAGGACGCATGGTAGAGCAGTCGTAAGCGGCGCAGGCTGTCGCATGCACACGATTCCAGGTTCTTGGTTCGAGTTTTGCGCCCAGGCCAGCCAACGTTTCCACCTTTTCGGGTCAATGAGTTGGTCACAGAGTCGTCTGAGAAGGATAAAATACTCACTTGCTTATTCAAGGGTAAATATTCGTTTAATTTAAATTAAATTAAATTAATAAATCGCCTCCATTACGTTCCATAAAGTATAGTGCGCAGTGCAATCCATAAAGGGATTGACTAATGCCGACTTTCACTTTTATCCTAACCGAAACCAAAACAGCCCATTCCTTCGTAGATAAAAGACTTAAATCTGAAATCTTTCAAGGTCTGGGGTTCAAAGTTAGGCTAAACAAGCTTATCGGCTAGAAATAATGGCAGGAAAAAATTCCCTTAGAAGCAGTGAACGCGACGAACGAACCTTTTCGATATCGGTTTTCGGTTCGGGAAGCGGAATTGCTGCCTCGCCAATGACAAATGTGTTGTTTGCTCGAGCTAGTGCTGAACCTGAAATTTGTTTCAATTTTTCACAACAGTTTTAGCATCGTTAGTAAGCAGCCACAGTGTTTAACAGGGACAGATTCAGGTTTCTTCCAACGATCCTTACAGTATCCTTAGCTTCGAAGTAGAAGCGAGGCTTAACCGAAACAGTTACCAAACGCTCTCCTAGGTTTTCGATTTCTCCAAGATCGCTACGGCCCCCTAAATAGCATTTAGCCACCTCGGAAATCGTCGCCGATCGGCTTGATGCGGTCGAGGTAGACGATTCCCGATGGCGGCAGATCTCTCACCTTCCCGAAGCCTCTGAAATGAAGACATCGGTTGCCTCTATGCGTATCTCATCAAGAAAAAGAAGCCGGTGACTGACTTTGTGCCCCTCTGAATCGGAAACATCTCCTTTGGGTGAAGTTTCGGATTCACCGGATGCACGTAGACGAACGATTCAGCGGCTATTAACGGGAAGAGAATAAACAGCTGCAGCATCCTGAAAGACGGGATGAATTGTATCAGGCTGTCGCAAAATTAAGCGCCGAAACGGACCGCTCACTTCAAACTGCTACCGCTCAGCTTAAACACAACTTTATTAGTTGATGTAAAAACCACCAAAAACCTAATTTTTTGCCGACAAACAGAACATGAACCTAGTCCTTTCCAGTAAAAACTGAGATTACAGGAATTAGCGAAATCAAGGAGGGCGCACTCAACATTGGCCAAATTAGCGAATCGTTTCCAACGCAATTGAATATTAAGAGCTCGGAAGAAGTGATAGCCAGTGGGCGAAAAGTCGTGAGAATACGGTGGGTGAGGGAGAACTCCGATACCGAAATGGGTTAATTTTCGCCGAGTGATTTGTGAGGTGTGTGACCCTGCGTTGTCCTGCAACAGGAGCGGCCCTCCTCTGTTTACCACTTGCGGCCACAATTTTTGCAACTTCTCAAGCATGTGGTCTAAGCCACAGCAGTAAGACTCTGCTGTGACTACCTGACCAGGTTGCCAAAGGCTGTAATGAATTACACCTTCATGACACCCCACCACAAAGTGAGCATAATTTTTCTATGATGAAGGTCGGGTTTAGGAAAGGATGTTGTAGGAGCATCCCCATCTACCCAAACAAATCTCGCTTCCTATTATCGAAAAGAACCTATTTTTATCTTCAGCTGTAATACGGCTCATAAAAGGCTCATTTTAAAGCGAACTGGGAGGTTGGAGCCAGTGTCGAAACGTGCCAGACGCTGCTCATCGGTCATCTCGTGAGGCAGCCACTTCGACATCTTCTTCACGCTGCCGATTCTCGCCAAATGTCTCGCTACCGTATTGTGAGGTACGCCAAGGTCCTCTGTTCACGTACGTGTATTCGTCTCTGGATTTGGTTTGATGGCTTTTCTCTCAAGCGACGACTGCGCTCACGATCCGCTTTTCGTAGAGATCAAAATCGCCAGAAGCGAATTTTTCGAGGCAGGGTCTCGCCGTTCGTTCGCAAGGAGAGTCTGTCCCAAAAGCGGGCTGACAAGGAAAGGTTCCCAACTCATAATGAGGTTTTGCGATGCTATTTTGGCAGGGTGTAGGGCCCTGAGAGCGGAGTCCAGAACCACAGTCAGTTTCTGCTGAACACTTTTTTAAACACCTGAAAAAGAGGTGTAAAGGCGTGTGCGCAACACTTATCAGCCTCTACGACACCATACGAGGCGTGCTTCGGTGGCGCAGTCGGTAGGAGTGCCGCCTCATAGGAGCACACCGGCGGGCTTTTCAGTTCGAGTTCGAGTGCTTTCAATATTTTTGCACGTATTAGTTTGCTGTTACTACGCTTTCTCATGATCACAAGAGGCAATTTTAGACTATCAATGCTTACAACAAACCAAGGCTGTCTTGTGCCTTCATATGTGCTAGTTTTTCAACTATTCATATCTGCACCATATCATCTTTCTGGGAATAAAAATTGTATAATATTTTATTCCAGTTACCTACTTTCAATATACCATCTCGGATGCACCTAAGGCCTCGTGCATACTTCCCGTCGCCGCGATCGAATCGCGTCGATGACTTTTGCAGGGCGACGCGAAAGAATTTGAATTTCTCTGTGCTCGTCGTATCGCCCATCGCTCTGCAAGGGAGCGCGACGGCGATCCGTCCAGGACCAACGCTAAACACCGCGCGCGGCGCGAAGAAGTATGCCATGCCCGCGATGGGGGCGGGAAGCCATCGCGCATGCCGACCGCCGCTGTTGCGGCGGCCGCGGCGAAGTTTTCTTGGACTGTTCTTCCGCGTGCGGCGGAATGGCCATGAACTGAGCGCCGCGATGGCATCGCGGCGATGGAAGTATGCCCCCGGCCTAACATATTCCGGATGGAAAGAAATACACGTCCAGGCGAGAACGACATTTTTAGTGCACTTATGTACCGATGGCCCGAGTTCATAATATTCAACCGTAAGATAAGCGAGGTTATATGGTACGCCTTGCGACAACACAACGTACCTGAGGAACTTATAGAGTGGGTGCGGATGCTCTACTCTTGTCCAAAGAGTAGAGTGCAAGCTGCAGCTGGAACTTCAATGGAGTTTCCCATCTCTGTTGGGGTGCACCAAGGTTCTGCGCTTTCTCCACTCCTCTTTGTTGTCGTAATGGATGCCATTACGCGAGATCTTCAGAGGCCTGTCCCGTGGACATTGCTCTATGCTGATGACGTAATGCTCGCTAGCGAAGATAAAGATGATCTCGAGCGGCAGGTGCAAGCTTGGTGCGACCGCCTGGCGATGTTCGGACTCAAATTGAACGTCAAAAAGACCGAGTACCTAACGACTGACGTAAACGAGTCCGGCTCCATTAAGATTAACGGTATTGAGCTTGCACGCACTTCGGTGTTTAAATACCTCGGATCAGCAATAGCGTCTGACGGCGGTCTGATGGTTGAAGTGAACTCACGCGTGAGTGCAGCTTGGTCCAAGTGGCGTTCGCTGACTGGTGTGCTCTGCGATAGGAAGATACCAGAGCACCTGAAGTCAAAGATCTACAGAACAGTCATCCGGCCAGTAGCGATGTACGGCGCTGAGTGTTGGCCTGCGACCAAGGAAGTTGAAACGCGCCTCAGCGTCATGGAGACGAAGATGCTGCGCTGGACTGCTGGAGTCACGCGCATGGACCGCATCCGAAACGAAGCTATTCGGCAGAAGTTCGGTGTAGCGCCGATAGCGATCAAGATGCGCGAAGCTCGCTTACGATGGTACGGCCACGTTCTGCATGGAAAGGAAGACAGCGTCCGCAAGGTAGGCCTTGAGTTGAAAGTGTCAGGAAAGCGGCCTAGAGGACGCCCGAAGCAGCGTTGGTCGGATACGTTACACATGGACATGAAAGTAACTGGTGTCCACCCCGATCAAGCGCATGACCGGGAAAGGTGGCGTCATGACACCAGAAGAGCGGACCCCGCGACAAAGCGGGACAAACGCTGAAGAAGAAGAAGAAGAAGATGGTGACGGTGCAGATATGAATAGTTGAAAAACTAGCACATACATATGAAAGCGCAAATAAACAGCCTTGGTTTGTTGAAGCATTGGCGGTCTAAAATTGCCTCTTGTGATCATGAGAAAGCGTAGCAACAGCAAACTAATACGTGTAAAAATATTAAAAGCACTCGAACTCGAACTGAAAAGCCCGCCGGTGTGCTCCTATGAGGCGGCAGTGTTACCGGCTGCGCCACCGAGGCACATCTCGTTGGGTGTCGTAGGGGTTGATAATAGGTGCGCGCACGCCTTCAGGCCTTCTTTTCAGGCCTTTGGAGAAGCGTTCAACAAAAACTGACTTTGGTTCTGGACTCCACTCACAAGGCCCTACATCCTGCCAAAATAGCATCGCAAAACCTCACCATGAGTTGGAAACCCTTCCTTGTGAGGTTACGGGTTGCCTCTGCTGCAGAATGTCCGAATTTAAATTCGTGAGGCATGATGACTCGATAGTCGCGTGGGTTCTTGATTTTACGGAGCCCTGGAAAACGTTTGCCAGGAAAATTAGAGTGACATCCACGTGTTTTCTGAAAAATCAGGAAAAAAACCTATCGAACGCTGCATGCGACCTTCTCTGAGACGAAATGATTAAGGGTAAAAAACTTATTTATTTACACATACCTCGAAACGGAGATTAATTTTGCGACAGCCTAATAGATAACTATTCGGCCGCTGTTCTGTCCTTGTACGGGAGGTGTTTATGCCGATAACCTTTGAAAGAAGAACGAAAACTACAGGGATAGACGTCGGTGTAGGTAAACCAACGCTGCTTCTGTTAAAAATCACCCTAGCAAAGCTGAACTGTGCGCTGTGAATGAGCCTTCGCTTTTATACAGCAGAGCAGCTATAAAACGTCGGTAGTTTTCTGCTTCCACAGTCTTTCACGGCATCCCGAAAGGGTCTCACACTTCTTGCTACTGATAGGATGGACGTGATTGATAGCACAGTTGGAAGAGGCGCCGATTGTCGCGTGCACTCCGATACAAGGTTCTTGGTTCGAGTCTCCCGCCCACGCCAGCCAAGCCTTCCATCCCTCCGAGTTCGCTGAATGGGCGCCAGAATTGTCTGAGAAGGAAAACCCACGGAATTGCTTCAACCAGTTAGCCGCCACAGGTTATTGTATGTTCCAAACACACGTTCAAATCGACTCTGCGACACCTCGTAGAAGTAGAACGCATGGTGCATCCCAAGACGGATCGAGTAACGTCGTTTTCTTTACCTTTTTTTTATCTTTTAGATCATTTTTAGAGACTTAAGCGCAAATGTTACATAAAAATAAATATAAATAAACAAAGGACGGTGTTATTTAAACTCTTTCGGGATGCGCCATGTACTCTACTTCTAGTGGATATCGCGGAGTCAAAGGACAAAGATGCAATCAAGTCGTCTTCAGGATATCATGTATAAGTATTAGGGTGGTAAAAAAATTCTTCAGATGTTTTTGAAAAACTGGTCAACTTCCCCTTATTGATCTGTGCCTATGATCTGCATACAGCATCGCTCTTCTCTTATGGTTTTCGGGCGGAATAAACGGAAAAAGTCGCAGTTCTCGTCGTTTTTCCATACATACCTCCCTTCAAAGTGGCCTATTCAAACAACAAATGCTTACCATCCGAATCGAATCTGAGGTCTATGCAATGATGTCGGTGTAATCCAGCAGTTTTAGAAATATTAAGTTTTGATAACCTGTAAACCTTATAGCGGCGACCTCCTCCAATCTCTCGAGATAATTGCACTGACAGGGTCCGGGCTTTATTGATCTCAATTTTTTCTAAATCCGCTGTATCATTGGATAGATCGGTCACATTGGATTCGGTTGGTAATTTTCGGTTTTTCAATCAATAGGTTCCTTGAAAAGGTTTATGGTAAAATGGCGAAAGGGACAGTTTCCGCCTCAAAAACCAAAAGGCAGAAGCGGTGTTGTGACACGTGACACTTGTAGGCCATTCTCAAAACTTCTCTGCGATAGGCACGTTGCCATCCATAACTTTAGTCGCGTTGTCAATTTCACAAGAACGCCATCTAGCCATCATATTCTATGAATGCCGTTGAGGAACTGAAGCGTTCGAAGCATCAACAGCGCTCTGGAAGAAGGAATCACATCCATCAACACCAACGTCAGCAGCTGGTTCTGAGGACGACGCTTCTGAGGACAGTTCGAAGGCAAATCTCAGTAGGGGCTTTCACAGTGGAAGACAGCGCCATTCTCCATGTTTTCAAGCCGGATCCGAAGGTTAGCTTTTGAGTTTCTTCAGAATCTGTTAGAATAGTCAGGTGGTGTTAGCCTCTAGGGCATTAGTTCGCAGAGCATCCGAAGCATAGGAAAGGCTTTTCTGAACCAAGCACCCCAGCGAAAATACCGGACAGGAGGAGCGACAGTGCCACTGGGGTCAGACTTATCAGCTGGCGAATGGGGCGCATGCACTGAACAGAGCGAATTTAGGCCGGCAAAGAGGATTCAGCAGAGTGTCAGCGGTGTGAAGGATGGCGGCACGGTGTGTGAGGACACAGTCGGGGCTGCATATCGCCACAACAGACCAGTGAGCCGACAAAGGAGATCTCCCAGTGACCGACGACCGCGGATCTCCAGGTGGGGGGGGGGGGGGGGGGGGGGGGGAGAACGGGTATTCGCCCGCTTGACGCCGGATCCGGTTGAGAGGAACGCTTTGTTCCACACCCAAATCATTTGTCACACATTAACCTCCTGTTCGATTCGAAAGAAACAACGCAAATTCGATTCGTCGAAACGACACCTGACGTCTGGCACGAAAATCCGCGTAGAACGAAGTGTTCACCGTCAGTTTTTCTTGTAAAGCAGCTTGTGAAGTATTGTTGTGCTCTCCAATTTTTTTAGAATGCTCGAATGGTTTCTAGTGCTTCGAATTAGTTTGAAAACTGTAGTTTTTCTGAAAATTCGAAGTTGAATACATTCAAAAACGTGAATTCATTCAGATTTTTATTCAAATTCGAGTTTGACCATTTGAATTTGAATGAAAATTATTTGAATACCTAATCGAATAGGTCATTCGAGCACAACTTGATGAACTTGATGATGAAATTTTCATCTTTTTTCTTTTCATTTTCTTCTTTGACGCTTATTTCTTCAGTTTTCTAATAATCTAATTTTCTTCATAGTATGGAATTATAGCGTACCACAAAACCAGCTGAAAGTTATGCTATCATATCCGCATAGATATTCAGTTTTTACGTCAAATTCGACACTTTTCAAAACGGACTGGACACTTTTCTAAAGTAAAAAGAGCTCGTTTCACACTGAACTAGAGGTTTTCCAAAAAGGCTCAAATCATCTGTTGTTCAAGTGGAATTTTAGTATGACTTTCATGACGTTTTTGGCACATGTCGGAAGGATGGGCAGCATTGGGAAGTAGAACGCACCAGCCAATCAACAGACCGCATCAGATTAGTGCCATTCAGAGGCTTGAGACGGACAGTGCTCTGATTGGCTGACGTTCGTTCAGCTGGTGCTCTGCTCAGTTATGATTGGCTGGCGCTACCGCCACCACCATCCAAAGCTGTCCGTCTTGGCGACATAAACAAAAAATCGTTTAAAGCCTATTTTAAAAAGCAGAAAGGCGGCAGTGTTTTAGGCGAGATTGAGCCATGCCCTCGTCCAAGGTGTCGCGACTTTTGTTCGATTGATAACAAGATTTCTGTTTGCGGCGAGTTGCACACCTGTAAAAAAACATTTGTAAAGAATACTAACATCCCCAATTTGATGCATCATGTCAGCGGCATTTACACTATCAATCAAATAGAAATTGCGACGAGCTTTTCGAATGCATGGCGCTATCTCGTCTTTTATTGAATCAAATGATCACCAACTATTTAATCTATTATTTTTTCTCACAAATAAAAATTCTATAAAACTATTACACTCATTCAAGCAGCTGAACTGAACATTTTCAAAGAAAGTTTTAGGATGAGTAGCACGACTGAATTTGTTTTTAATGACTTAAAAAAAGCTATGCACAATCCGACTCCTTCTCTTTGCTATCAAAAGTGCAGGGTCTAGAGGTCTAGGTCTAGATTAAATCCTAGGTCCCGTAGAGCTGAAATTCACCAAGGTGACAGACCGTTCTGTTGATTTGCTCTCCAAGGTGAAGAATTTGGGATTTTCGGCTTGGTAGTGGAGGTCTCCACCTTGCTTACCGATCCACAATCGCATTATTCGCAGATTTAGGAGCAACATGGTCCTCCATATCGATATTTTTTACATTTATATACAATCGGCAAATGCTTTGCAGAAAACGCCTCACTGGTCAATCAAAGAGAGAATCTCAGATGTGAAAGCACACCTGCTTGAGCTGAGGCGTTGGTGACCGAAGGTGGTTCGGGAAATTATTCCTTGATTCTAGCATGAAAAGATCTATTAGTTAGGAAGTTTTTGTCCAATTAGTTATTCTAGGATGGACAGTTACACTCTCGAGCCGGAAGATACGCTTGTTCACTGAAGAGATTGGCCAGTTTCTGACCTGTTCCGCTCTGCATTCCTCGCTCTTTTCACTGTCGACATACCAGCTATCCCCGATCCGGTATTGGGTGCGCTTTCGCCTGTGTTCTTCGCACCGCGTTGTTGTGATTTATTCGCCTTTTAAACTACAGTACCGCCGCTAAACATTCAACCAAACGACGTTTGCGACGCAAAAACGCGTTTTTTGCGTCGCATCATGATAACTTTGTTCAAAGTAAAGCCTTTCTCACCAAAATTTACAAGCGCTCCTAGCATCATCCTACCTACCAATGGGCATGCAAACGCCATTAAAAAGTGGATGGAAGCCTGAAAACCAGTGCCGCAATTAAGGAGGGTCCTAATTATTGTGACCCGACCCAACACCGTCGCCGAGTCTCGCTTAATTATGTCCCTAGGCGCAAATAGTGCTGCCCAGTTGAATTTTAAAATTCTTAAACCTAATTAAAATTTATTTTCCTGCTGTTTGTGACCTTCTCCTGGCTGCGACAATTCATTTGATACCCAATTTGGCAGGAAAATATGCACGAGTCTGCAGCTGCTTCAACCGATTTTGTTTATTTCAACGGAAACATCCTCAGTCTAAACCTGTTATTGTAGCTTGCAATCTACTCATCTTTAAGGAGGGAAAATGGCATAGAAAATTGACGTTTCGAGTTCATTTTGGGCATTTGCGTGCTGGCTGCGATTCATCAAAACTGCAAGTGAACCTTCGTGAATAACACCCTCTGTCGCCGAGTTTGGCTGCGAATATCCATGTCTAAGGAAGGAGTTAGTCCAAAAATACGTCTGCACTTACCATACACAATGTAGAGGCTCCAAGTATGAAATATCGAGAAACCAGGTGATCAGATGGCAGAATTTCAGCTGGTTAAAGTGAAGACTTCTTTCAAAAGTGCGACTGAGCTTCTACAGTGTTTCATGGTCAGTCTTTGCAGAATGAATGCTGGGAAGCCCAGCATTCATATTAAGTATTTTTTCGCTCAAAATTTTCAACCAGTCCAGATGCCAATATTTTGACGTACCAGATCAAGCGTCGATGTAGAGGTCTTCTTCGACCATAATTGCACTGACCTGACATGCCCTACAGAGATATTGCACTCGGTTGCATGACCAACGAATCCCTCACTTTTCTTTCTCGTAATTACGGTCCTGTTCGACTTTATGCAGCTCACCAATATCGATCCATGCTGCCAAATCTCGATAAGTTTTTTGGTTTTTCGGATTGCGTAGATCACGCAGATTCTATATGTCTCAAAATTGTGTGCCTAGCCGCAACGTAAAATATGCATTTATCATTTTCACGTGGAGTTCTTGGAAAAGGGACACTTTTCCATTTAAATAGAAATTAAACATCTTCCAAATTGAAGCGAGCTTTTTACAGGTTAAAATACGAACACTTCAAGAAGGGTAGAATAATTTTTTGTCCAAGAACAATTTGGTATAACTTTCTTGAATTTTTTAATAGTTAACCTGCCCGAACGAATGTAATAATTTTACACAAGCTTTGTTTCTTTTGAAAAAATAATCAAATAACTTTTGTCTTAAAGCGCAACAAGGTAGGATTCATTTAGTGCATCAAAGACCAGATTGCGCCCTGCACTTGAAAAGCTCGCCGCGAATTTTATTTGATTTATAATGTGAATGCTGCTTACATGAGGTATCAAAAGGAGAATATGTGTTTTTACAATTTTCTTTGTTATGTTGTTTACAGGCGTAAAACTCTATGCAAACAGCAATTTTGCTATCAATCGAATAAAAGCCGCGATGTCTTGGACAATTGCATGGCGCAATCTCTTTTGGCGCTAAAAACTGCCGCGGTTCTACGTTTTAGAACAGGATATAAACCATTATTTTCTACAAAAAAATGAGAATTTTATAAAACTTCAAACGAAGTGTTCATTTTTGAGTAAGTGAATGAAAGCATGAAAGAAATCGTACTGAAATTTTCAGCCAACAATTTCATGTTATTAGGTTGTCCGGAAAGTTATCAGCGTTTTGCGTTGCTATCTTTCATTCGTCTATTATCAAGTAAAAATTCACTAAAAAAACTTGTATTGCGCATTAATGTTACTTTCTGCACAGAATTTTTCCCTTTATCTGACTAAAAAAATATGTTTCAACATTGTTTTGTATTTCTGTTCTTGAAGGGCTTATTGGAGTATGTCAAATGAGCAATTCCGAGCGATATCTTATTACAACTTCAAATTGGGAGAATCCGCAGCCGAGAAGCTTGACATATCGATCAAGTGTGGGGCATAATAGTGCTGGAGAAGGCACTGTGTGCCAGTGCTTCAGTAAAATCCGGACTGGAGATTTCAGCCTCGAAGATGATACTGTAGCGGTCGATCAAGGGCAATCCTGGACGACGAGTTGAAAGAATTGGTGGAAGCCAAACCATCCTAAACAGTTCGCGAAATCGCGAAAGAGCTAGACGTCAGTAGAGCTGCAGTTGCAGATGCTTTGAAACGCCTTGGAAAGTGATAAAGCTGAAAACGTGGGTGCCCCAAGAGTTGAGTGAGCGGCAAAAATTGTCACGTTTCGAGATTTGTTCTTCTCACCTTTTACGCAACAAAACGGACCCCTTTTTGGATGGAGTCATCACTTGTGATGAAAAGTGGATTCCGTATGATAACAGTAAACGTTCCGGGCAGTGGTTGCACGCCGTCGAACCCCCTAGGCATTTTCCGAAGGCGAACCTCCACCAAAAGAGGTAATGGTCCCTGTGTGGTGGTCAGCGGCTGGTGTGATCCATTACAACTTTTCATTACAGGCCAAACGATCAAAGCAAAGTCCTGTTGTAAGGAGACCGACGAAATGCACCGAAAATCGAGTCAACTTCAGTTAGCAATGACCAGCAGAAAAGGCCCGATTCTTTTGCACGATAGCGCCCGCCACACGTTTCGCAAATCACCACACGAACATTAAACGAACTAAGGGTTGAAGTTCTGCCTCACCCGTCATATTCTCCAGACCTCTCACCAATCGACTACCACCTTTCCAAACACTTTCAGAACTTTTCGCTGGTAAAACCTTCACCAGTCAACACCAAGCCAAAACAGCTTTCGTGAATTTTATCGAATCTCGACCACCTAATTCTTTCGTTGATGGAATAAGACGACTGGTTTCCCGTTGGCAAAAGTGTGCTGACTGAAGCGGTGTTTATTTCGACTAAATCCGATAGAATTTTAGAAAGTTATGTTAGTTCAAAGTGGAGCACTCAAAACAGTGAGAACTTTCCGGACAACCTAATATGATGTACGCAATTCGGAAAACATAAAAACTCATCGAGATTTGGCAGCATGGATCGATATTGGTGAGTTGCATAAAGTCGAACAGGCCCGTAATTACAAGAAAGAAAAGTGAGGGATTCGTTGGTCATGCAGCCGAGTGCAATATCTCTGTAGGGCATGTCAGGTCAGTGCAATTATGGTCGAAGAAGACCTCTACATCGACGCTCGATCTGGTGCGTCAAAATATTGGCATCTGGACTGGTTGAAAATTTTGAGCGAAAAAATACTTAATATGAATGCTGGGCTTCCCAACGTTCATTCTGCAAAGACTGTGCATGAAACGCTGTAGAAGCTCAGTCGCACTTTTGAAAAAAGTCTTCACTTTAACCAGCTGAAATTCGGCCATATGATTTCCCGGCTTCTCGATATTTGATACCTGGAGTCCCTACATTGCGTACGGTTAGCCAACATATTTTTGGACTAACTCATTTGCTTAGGACGTAGATATTCGCAGCCAAAATCGGCGACAGGGAGTGCTCTTTACCAAGGTTCACTTGCAGTTTGACGAATTGCAACCAGCACACAAATGCCCAAAGTGAAATCGAAGCGTAAATTTTTTATGTCATTTTTCTTCCTTAAAGATGAGTAGATTGCAAGCTACAATAACAGGTTTAGACTGAGGATGTTTCCGTTGAAATGAACAAAATCGGTTGAAGCAGCTGCAGACTCATGCATATTTTCCTGCCAAATTTGGTATCAAATGAATTGTCGCAGCCAGGAGAAAGTCACAAACAGCAGGAAAATAAATTTTAATTAGGTTTAAGAGTTTTAAAATTCAACTGGGCGGCACTATTTGCGCCTGGGGACATAATTAAGCGAGACTCGGCGACGGTGTTGGGTCGGGTCACAGTAATTAGGACCCTCCTTAATTGCGGCACTGGTTTTCAGGCTTCCATCCACTTTTTAATGGCGGTTACATGCCCATTGGTAGGCAGGATAATGCTAGGAGCGCTTGTAAATTTTGGTGAGAAAGGCTTTACTTTGAACAAAGTTATCATGATGCGACGCAAAAAACGCGTTTTTGCGTCGCAAACGTCGTTTGGTTGAATGTTTAGCGGCGGTACTGTAGCTGCATAGAATTGAGAGTTTTTATGTGGAACTCCTTGTGCATGGAAGGGTCGGCATCGTCTGTAACTGGGGTTCATGTTGATCAGTGAACTTCTTCTCTTGATACCGCTGGATTTAGACACCCTAAGAGTCAGAACATGTGCCCCATCAGAAGGAAAAACGCCTCCAGTCTTTAAGTTACAGCACTAATCGTCTCGGTTGATCCGGCTATTCTTACAATTAGACACGACCTAGAGCGCTTCTAAAACCAACATCTGACTTTCCTGTTCCTGGATCGACGAAGGTGCCTGCAGGGCTGGCTTTGCATGCGAGACATCGACATACTAATCTTGCACTGAAACCGATGTTATCTGTCCTAAGGCCATCCCAGGGCTCGGCCCCGACATTGATGTGCCTTTTCGTGCCCCCCCCCCTCACCCATATAACATTCACTTTGCCTTGCCTGAAATAAGGCCGACAGTGCGGTGTGACATGCATGCCAGTTATGCTGCAAGTTGAACACGTTTCTAGGCAAGCGTGAAGCTTTTGAAGTCTACATCTTCCAGATCAAAACGAGCTTCTTCAACATCAAACCTCAAATCTTTTGAAAAAATTAGAATACATTTTGTCCACGCACAGCACAAACCGATACAATTACAGAATAAAAATGTACAATGCAAAATCCTTTTTGAAATTTTTGAATTCACCTGTCTAAAAAAGTAAACACAATGTTTAAAATTTATAAAAATTCGGATCTACCCAAACGGAGGGAGGGGCATGTAGTGATTTGCGTCTCCATTGCCTTGTCTAAGTCTCTACCGAGAGCTTCAGCTGCTGTACCATGATGCGAGGGCTTTCATTTAAGTGCAGGGGACGTGGTTGTGTCGCATGGAATGACATACGAAACTGACACTTTACGGTTGCCCCCTCCCGACCAGGATAGACACAAAATTCTTATCATTCAAGGACATTAATGGTAAAAATTTATTTTAAAGCGCAGGAAGGCAGACATTTTCTGTGGGTAAAGAAATGAGGCGAACTATGTAGACGAGTGTATGGCTCAATATCTTCTTTCAACGCAATAAAAACATTTTTATTTTCCTCACTTTAAGACAAACTTTAGGCCATTGTTTTCTTTAAAATATAAAAATTCTAGAAAACTTCAAAGAGTGTCTATTTATTGGGGTAGTTAAATTTAAAATTTTCCGAGAAAGTAGTGGTGAATTTTCCTTGGACGAAGAGTTATTTTAAACTTGACGGAGAGTCTCTAGTTTAATTTGGTAAACGCTTGTTTTGACCTATAAGAGATTCTTCTTTTTCTTCTTCTTCTTCTTCTTCTTCTTCTTCTTCTTCTTCTTCTTCTTCTTCTTCTCCTTCTTCAGCGTTTATCCCGCATCGTAGCGGGGTCCGCTATTCTGGTGTCATGACGCCACCTTCCCCGACCCAGCGCTAGATCAGGGTGGACACCAGCCGCTTTCAAGTCCGTATGTAACGTATCAACCCAGCGCTCCTTCGGGCGCCCTTTAGGCCGCTTTCCTATTACCTCGAAGTTGAGGCCTATCTTGCGGACGCTATCTTCCTTTCCACGCAGAACGTGGCCGTACCATCGTAAGCGAGCTTCGCGCATCTTGTCCGCTATCGGCGCGACACCGAACTTCTGCCGAATGACATCGTTTCGAATGCGATCCCAGGCGCGTAACTCCTGCCGCCCAGCGCAGCATCTTCGTTTCCATGACGCTGAGGCGCGTTTCAACTTCCCTGGTCGCTGGCCAACACTCAGCTCCGTACATCGCTACCGGCCGGATGACTGCTCTGTAGATCTTCGACTTCAAGCGCTCCGGTATCTTCCTATCACAGAGCACGCCAGTCAACGAGCGCGATTTGGACCAAGCTGCACTCACGCGTGAATTCACTTCAACCATCAGTTTGCCGTCAGACGCGACTGCTGATCCCAGGTACTTAAAGATCGAGGTGCGTGGGAGCTCGATGCCGTTGACCTTGATGGAGGGAGGTGGACTCAGTAACGTCCGTCGTTAGATATTCGGTCTTCTTCACGTTTAATCTGAGTCCAAACCGCTCCAAGCGATCACACCAAGCTTGCACCTCTCGCTCGAGTTCATCTTTATCTTCGCTTGCGAGCAATACGTCATCGGCATAAAGCAACGTCCAAGGGACGGGCTTCTGAAGATCTCGTGTGATGGCATCCATGACGACAACAAAGAGGAGTGGGGAAAG
Organism: Heligmosomoides polygyrus bakeri; assembly: GCA_947359475.1. Lineage (NCBI taxonomy): Eukaryota > Metazoa > Nematoda > Chromadorea > Rhabditida > Heligmosomidae > Heligmosomoides > Heligmosomoides polygyrus. The sequence goes on from OX375869.1 coordinate 100,951,864, forward strand.
CGCAGAACCCTGGTGTACCCCGACTGAGATGGGAAACTCCATCGAGGTTCCAGCTGCAGCTTGAACTCGACTCTTTGGACAAGAGTAGAGAACTCGCACCCACTCTATGAGCTCTTCGGGAACTCCATGATGTCGCAAGGCGTACCATATCACTTCACGCGGCACGCGGTCAAAGGCCTTTTCCAAGTCGAGGAAGGCGATATGCACGGGCTTCTGCTTCTCGCGGTGCTTCTCTAACAGGAGGCGGGCGGCGTGTATGGCATTAATGGTGCCAGTCAGCCACGCGAATTGGACGGTAGCTGGAGCAGTCTGCAGGACTGCCCTTCTTCTTCCAAATCGGAATCATCGTGCTTTGGCGCCAACGCTCAGGCACCTTCTTCTCCGCCACAACCTGATTAAAGAACTTCGCCAACCACTCAGCAGGGTACCAAAACTTCGACTTCCACAGTTCTGCTGCCACGTCGTCAGACCCAGTCGCTTTGCCTGGCTTCATCTTCTTCAAAGCCGCTTCAATCTCCTCCACGGTGATCTTCTGAACGGAGCCGTGGGTTGGAGCCGTTGAAGGGATGGCTGGATGAGGAAATTCTACCGTAGAGATTTCCTCAAAGTAGTCGCGCCATCGCTTCAATGCCTTCTTGCGGCCCGTAAGAAGACGGCCGTTTTCATCACTGATGCCAAAGAACTTCCCAATATCCTCGGTCTGCCGATGGCGAAACTTTTCAAGTCGGTACAGATACCGCTCACCATCGCGCGACTCGAGCTTCTCGTTGACATTTGACCTATAAGAGACTCATTTTAATTTTCAGCAGGGTCAATATTGCATAGGAGTGACCAATGTGAAATTACGTAAACAATGAAAATATATTAAATAAAATGATATTTTCTACATGTCGCAAACACGCACCGCAGGGTTGTGGAAAGGCGCCGTTGCTCCTACCGTAACCGCGACAGCCAATCAGGCAGGCACCTGTACAGCCGTACAGGCACGGTATATAATTGGCTGCCGGGATTACCGTAGGAGCAAATGCGTATTTCCGCGTTCCCTGTTGTGCTTTTTCTCGACATCTACCTAATTCTTTGTGTAATAGAAATTTTTAATGTAATAACAAGGTTTCTCCTGGTGCTTTTGTGCAGCTTTTATAATCTCATATTTCCTTATTGTCTTATTATTAGACTGGATTATTTACTCAATAATTTGAAGGGTCAAGCGCTAAGTGATGCTCAACAAAAGGTCTTTCAATTATTTCAATTCGACTTCTCCAACTTTTGAAACTACGAGCTGATGAGCACGATATTTCGTCCCTGAAAAAGGCGAGCATCCTGTGCCGAATACCAGTCTGAACATTTCGACATTTTCAACAAAAAAGACTAGAATTTCCAGGACAGTCATGCTGTGAAGCACTTGTGAGACGCTCATGGATTCTGATACTAGATTGACATCGCCTACCCTCTGACTAACCCATCATCTAAACTCGTGTCTCTCTGGGGTTGTTGTTCTGTTCGCTTCCGGGTTCGTTATGATGTGGAGCTATTTGTGCTGGAAATTTCGTCAATGCCCGAAAAAACCGTACCATTATAGCACACTGGGACGCCTGATAAGCAGTCGGCGGTGATGAGGAGAACGGTTCCACTGCCTGTCCGGCGTCGGTGATAAGGTGTCGAGTCATAAAAACACGCATGTCGCTCAGTATTCGTGCGCATTCGAGGAATTTTTTTCATCACCTTCAGAGTGGTGCTGTTTCGGAAATCGCTGAGATCTTCACTGGATGCGATTCAGAGTGAAGCTTTAAACACACTACACCACCGGTCACTGCTAATCGACTGCTTCATACGCTTTCTTTAGTTTTGAATTGATTCAAGTGTAGTAAATACCATTTTGGCGCGAAATTGGACACTCTTCTAAAGGAACTTGATGTTTTTTGCGATCAAAATTCTAGTACCAGGCGGGACTCGAACCCATACCTCCAGCTGATCGGCCGGGAACGTTTTACGCCATTACAGCACCGGCACTGCTCGATCGAACGCCACATCAAGATCTTGCGTGACCGATCAGCACTCACCCATATATCGGGATGAGCCTGACCGACAAACAGCACCGCTGGTGTAATGGCGTAAAGCACCAGCTAATCGCTTAGGACGTACAGGGTTAGTGCTAAGCTGGCGTTGTCAAGTCTGAAGCCTTTAAATAGCAGTGACTCAAAACTTCCTGCATGGCGACCCGCCTGCTTACATTTGAGAGACTGCATCGCATCTTGCATGGTGGTAACCTTTGATTTAGGCTATCAATACTGCTGTGCCAAACGAGGTTAGGTGGATCAGTTTTATTGAGCGGCCTAACGTTTCGACCTGTTCGTCGTCTTAGAGGCCTAAAAGTGGTTCAAGACTTTCGATTTGTTACTTACCCGACCAAGCGCCTTACCCCCCTCCCTTTTCCACATCGTCCTAGGTGCCAAAACGAAAAACCCAATGCATGAAAAATAAACTCACCCGCTGATCCACCGTTCACGCGGAGCGACGTCGCTACCGCGGTTGTTAGTTGCCGAATGAGACATACTGTGTCACCCCGATCTGGCTATACTAAGTACACCAGAGTCATTCATAAGGACACGCATGTCACCACCGGTCGTTCTATAGTTCGCAATGCGGAATGAATGGTAAGAAGTCACTAGTGACCGAGGGACACTCATTTCGGCTGTTAAGCGTTGGATTTCTTGCGAAAATCCAGAACGCTTCCAGCGCTTTTCCAGACGAGATGTCAGTCTCATACGTTAGAATCGTGCACTTCACGTCAAAGTCCGCTCCCCTATGCTCCTCCACTCTGTGCTTGCCCAGTGGACTAGTCAAAATACCGCGCCTTTTACCTGCCAAGTGTTCTTTCAAGCGAACAGCCAGCACCCTCCCAGTTTCCCCGATGTATATTTGATTGCAAGTCCCACATTCAAGTTGATACACTGCACCAGCTTTGGCGCAATCTTCCAACTTATTGTAGGGACATACAACACAGTTTTCTGATATACACTCCCTATCGTAGAGCCTATTTCGGACTAGCTGCTTCTTGATGTTGTCATTCGGGATGTTTACAAGCACAACATCATCTTCTAGCTGAGCCCGAACTATGCTCCGCTGTATGGCAGAAGTGATATTATCAGAAATAAAAGGAAGACAAAGGGGTATACGATCTCGGCGTGGTATATTACGTTGCACAGTGCGGACTCTTTGGTGGTGTTGTGGTACCACGTAGCCATTTTGGCAAGCGATCTTTGAGGCTAGCCTCAATGACTCTTGTCGCTCTTCCGAGCCTGTGCATACATCACGTGCAGTTTTGAACATGTTCCTTACAACTGCGCGTTTAACAGCTGTAGGATGTGCGGAAGATGCATGGACCAAAATGTTCCTAGAACTTTCTTTGCGGTACCACTTCACCCTGACGATGCCACCCGATATTTTGATTTGCGTATTCAAATAAGGCAGCCAACCGTTCTTAGGAGTTTCCCTCGTAACCTTAATGTGTTGCGATTGATGATTGAAACACTCATCCATTTCGGACTGTGTTGCTGTTACAATAAAACAATCATCAATGTATCTGCAATACATCAAGGGAAGACGTTCTAGAACTGGTTGCTCTATTTTGCTCATAAAGCAAACGGCAAGAACTGGAGCAAGTCGTTGGCCCATGGCTAAACCTCGCATTTGTGAAAAATATCTACCTGACCATTTGAAAATATTACAACCTAAGCACTTCTGACGTTTGAGACCGACATTTCGTCTAGGAAAGCGTTGGAAGCATTCTGGATTTCCGCAAGGAACCCAGCACTGAATAGTCGAAATGAGTGTCCCTCGATTACTAGTGACTTCTTGCCATTCCTCTCGCATTGTGAGCTATAGAACGACCGGTGGTGACATGAGTGTCCTTACGAATGACACTGGTATACTCAGTATAATCAGAGCGAATGACACAGTATGTCTCAGTCGCCACTCGACTACTAACGGCAGCGGTAGCGACGGTGGATCAGCGGGTGAGTTTATTTTTCATGCATTGGGCTTTTCGTTTTGGCACCTAGGACGATGTGGAAAAGGGGGGCGGGGGGGGGGGGGGGTAAGGCGCTTGGTCGGGTAAGTAACAAATCGAAAGTCTTGAACCACTTTTAGGCCTCTGAAGACGACGAACAGGTCGAAACGTTAGGCCGCTCAATAAAACTGATCCACCTAACCTCGTTTGGCACAGCAGTATTGATAGCCTAAATCAAAGGTTACCACCATGCAAGATGCAAGGTGTCTTTTAAAAAATGTATACACTGTTTGAAAGGTGATAAATTTGCTCGCTGCAAAGATACTAAAGAAGTTAAGAGCTCATATGAAAGCATAAGAAAATAGAGAATTTTCGACATGTAAGCAGTATGGATCGCGCCTTGCTCTCGTCTGGCATCTTACACTCGATTGATTTTGTTTTACTTGAAAACTTGTTATAATTCCTTCAAAACTCGGTCATACCAATTGATTTGTGTTTTTTTAAGTTTAAAATTTTAAAAAATGCAGGGTGTCTTTAAAAAATTCACTTACTGTTTGAAAGGTTCTAACGTTGCTGCTATTGAAGCTTTTAAAGATGTTTAAAATTCATATGAAAGCACAGAGTATCGAGGTTTCTGCGACGTGTAAATAGTCAAGATCGCGCCATGCCCCGCCTGTAACCTTAAATTTCCGACTCGATTGATGGTGCACTGGCTGAATGCTTGTTATAATCCTGTTACTATTTGGCCTGATTAACCTGTGCTGTGCTTCATTTAACGTTTAGAACTTGAAACTCACGGTAAGGCACGTGACATGCGAGTTTATTGATTGCACGATTTAAATGTGAGCAAGAGCCCCATTTTCCAAGACGGATTCTGTGGACTGATGAAGCAACATTCAAACTGAATGGAGAGGCTAGTGGGCATAACTAAGGCTACTCTAAGATGGTAAACGTTAAAAGAACCCACAGCACAGGTTAACCAGGCCAAATAGCAACAAGGCTGTAACAAGCATTAAGCCAGTGCAAGATCAATCGAGTCGGAAATTCAAGGTTCCAGGCGCGGGCATGGCGCAGTCTTAACTATTCACACGTCGCAGAAATCTCTATGCCCTGTACTTTCATATGGATCTTAACGGGTCTTATATAGGTCTCATATGGGTTCAAAAGCTTCACTAGCAGCAACGTTTGAAGCTTTCATACAGTGAATTTTTTAGGACACCTTGTACATTTTGCTGGTATTAGTGTGTGTTTTTTATTTTTAAACTTTAAACAAAGCAAAAATCAATTGATACGGCCGTTTTTTGAAGAAATTATAACAAGTATTCAAACGAAACACAATCAATCAAGTGTAAGATGCCAGAATCAAGACGAGTGCATGGCGCATTCCATGCCGCTTATATGTTGAAAATTTTCTAATTTTTTATGCTTTTATATGAGCTCTTATTTTTTTACTATCTTTGCTGCGAGCAAAGTTACCATCTTTCAACCAGTGTTTACATTTCTTTGAGACGCTTCGTATTCAACAAGCCTAGCCGTAGCCGAGCGTTTTTTTAATCAAATTTTCCATTTTCAGGTTACGTCCTACCCTATTAAACAAATACGATGCTTCTAAAATTAAAGTGAACGTTTTCAACTTGAAGCTAGCTTCTTACAGGTCAAACTACAGAAAAATTTGAATAATTATTTTTATGAAATTTTTATTTTTTAAGAAAAAGGTGTCAAATTAAATTTTATTTTTAAGCGCAACAAAACCGCTATAATTAAGTGCATTAAAAGATGAGATGCCGCCATGCACTCGATAAGCTCTTCGCGATTTTTATTTGCTTGACAGTGTAAATGTTACTTACATAAAGGATAAAGGATAAAGGACGGCGTTACTCAATCCCTTCTGGGATGCGCCAGCGCATTCTACTTCTACGGGATGTCGTGGGAGCGACATGAATGCGTATTTGGCCATACAATGACTTGCGGTGGCCAGCCGATGAACAAGTCAGCGCTTTACCCTTCCCAGACAAGTCTGGTACCAATTTACCGACCCCGGAGGGATGGAAGGCTTGGTTGGCCTGGGCGGGAAATCCGAACCAGGAACCTGGTATCGGGTGCACGCGACAGTCGCGCCTCCTCCGACTGCGCTACACGCGCCCGTTACTTACATAAAGTACTAAAGTGAGGGTTCTTCCTTTACGACTGGTTTTATTTTTTACAAACACAATTTCGCCACCAGTCGAATGAAAGTCGCGACGTCTTGGAAGGGGGCATGGCGCAACCTCATGTTTTGGCAATAAAAAGGTCGCCTTCCTACTTTTCAAAACAGGCTTAAAGCCCTCTGTTTCCTAACAATGTTTGTAGCCTGGAGCGGATGATAAGGAGGCTATATGGTCAAAGAGGTGTAATGCCTCTAGAATTGCTGCCTGAAAAGCAGAACGTGAGGGTTCAAGTCCAGCCTGGCGCAAGAGTTTCGATCGCAACAAAATATCCTGTAACAACATAAAGATTAGGACATTATTTTTCCTCAAAAAATAAAAATGGCATAAAATTTTGAACAATGTGTTCACTTATTGGATAGGTGAGTGAGTTAAAACTTCAAAAAATGGTATAGTTTGGTTTTTCCCTGAACAATTTTTTTTAACTTTCTGGATTTTTGTAAAGTTTTAGTTTAAGCTGTAAGAAGCACGTTTCGAATTGGAAGGCGTTCAGTTTGTTTTCAAAAACGTTAGACTTTTTAGAAGTGTCAAATTTTGTGTGAAAACTGGCCCATTTGATTTTAAAAGTGTCCATTTTTAAGGGAATATCGTATGTATCATCGATAGAAGGATTCAGAACACTTCTCGAAAATTTGGTGAAATAGCGTCCAAACCGAGTGACAGGAAACTTTTTGAACAACCCATTAGATGCCGAAGAAACAAGATTTTCTTGTAAACCTGTTTGTGTCCAACTTGATTTTAAACGTGCCCAATTTGATTGGAAAAGTGTTCAATTTTACGTGAAAATGGTATATCTAAAGCTTTTCAGGATGGCCCTCGAAAACTCTACAGTTTACAAAAAAAAATGTGTTGCAAATGAAAGCAAAGGGAGCCATTGACGTTAAGTCACGAAATGCAAAAACACCACCGTCACAGGAATCGAACCCACGACCACCTCCCTGCGAAGCGACAGCACTACCACTGCGCCATCCTGTATAGGCAGCGTGACCAGTGTGCTGATTATGCAGTGCGTCCAACGCTTTATAGCACGCCTGACATGCAGCTCAGAACGCGAACTATGACCGACCGGTACTCGCTTAGGAGGTCCATTCAGCAAACTTGCTCTGCATATTTCTAATCAGCGTTTCAGCCCCTTCCACGACAATGGCCTCTCTGTCCGAAGTTCCATGCGAAGCTGAATGCATTCCATGGTAAGAATAAAAACTCTTTGAGATTTGAGGTCGAAAGAGGAGGCTCGAGTGAGTGGACCATTTAGAGATTGTGCATCTGTCGACAGAAATGACATAGAAAAAGCGGATGTGCCTGCGAAAATTTTTCGAACTTCGTTCTACGCCGATGTTTGGGCAATCATTTCCCTACTCTGTGTCCTACCAGCCTCATCTCGAAGTTGACCATGCGCATTCACAAAACGATCTCGAACTAATGGCCGAGGAGACGAAATCTCCTTCCTCGCCCCCTGCAATTTGAGATTTCACAGCAAAACGGCATAATTGTCAGCTAATGATGGATCCTCTATTGCCTGGTAACCTCATATAAACACAGATGAAGGAGGACCCTTTTTCACCTGCTGCCGAAATGACTCAACACTTTGAGAGTCTCGGTATGAGAAATGAATCACTGAAACTCTAAACAATTGCGAATGATATTTTGAGGTGCATGAACAGTTGTTCAGGATATTTTCCTTCGTTTTTTTGAAAAGCTCACGTCCAAATTCTTGGCATGGCAGTTGTGTCCCTCTGTTGGAAATTTTTTTTCGATTTTTCTTTTCAAAGTGCGGTAGAAAATTAAGCCAGCCTTTGACTGTTTTAGGCCACTCAAAACTGTTCTGCCGATTCTGACGACAAATTTAAATTCGAACCAGATGTCCACGAAAAGAAAAACATGTAAAATTCTTCTGGAAGTCTTTATTTAGAGTTCTCATGGGAGCACGAGAATCAACCGGAAACGCTTTGTTCGCAATGAGGTCCATAAGATTTACAGTATGGTACAATTGTGTTTAGCCGTTACGGCGAAATCGCTGGTCCAGAAGCTGTGCTTTCAAACCAAATTGGACTTAAGCAAGCTTGAAAATTTTAAAATCAAACTGAGCATCTTCCGAAGCAAAACAAGCTTCTCCGACGTTAAATTACTCTGAGACGGTTAGAATAACTTTTTGTTCAAAGAAAATTTAGCAGAACTCTCTTTGAATTTTTTTATTTACCTGCTCCAGTAGATAAACATACTGGTAGTAATTTTATTTTATAAAGGTACTTTCTAATAAAAAATGGTTTATAAAGATTTGTTTTGAAGCGCACGATGGCAGAAATCATTTAGTGTACTAAAAGAAGAGATTGCTCCATGCACTCGATTAGATCGTTGCGGTTTTTATTTGAATGATATTTGAATTCCACTCACTTGAAACACATGAGTATGAGGATGGGCGTGTTTCTATAACAGTTCTTGTTGTATCGTTTACATTTACGTTACTCCACGTGAACAGAAGTTTTGCAGACAGTAAAAAGCGTGACGAGTCGAATGCATGGAGCGATCTCTTCCTTTATCACATTAAGTGACTCTTACCTACCTGCGCCATAAAAGGAGATTTAACTCACTATTTATCCCTGCAAAATAAATAAAATTTCTATAAAATTTCAAACAGTGTGTTCGCTTACTAGGGGCAGGTGAACCGAAAAATTTCAAAGTCGTAGTAAATTTTCTTTGAACGAAAAATTGTTTTAGGCCCCGTTTATACTTCGACGCCGAGCGACGCGATGCCACGTACGGCAGCTATATTGATCGATTAATTTGGCCACCTCACATGCCGTCGCGTCGCTCGGCGTCGGAAGTATTAACGGGACCTTAGGCTTCTCAGAAAGCGTCTTGTTTTATCAGAGTAGGGCTCGTTTTGATTTGAAGATGTTCGTTTTGGATTTCAAAACGGTCAAACTTGCCTAGCAGAGTGTCCAGTTTGACTTGAGAAGTGTCCAATTTGAGGTGAAAATGGTATGTATCGTATCCCTTCTGCCGAATCCCCTATTCGCATTGACGAGCGGATGCGAAGATCTTGGCCGCGAATCCGAAGTTCGGCCCTTGAAGCGCTTCTGGAGTACTGCTGGTGAGTGGGAACACCCTGTCCGACTAGGTGTTCGATGACGTCTTCAGTCCCTACGGAGTCGAAAGTCTCCGTCAGTTCGGCGAACGCAAGGCAGCTTGCACCCTCGCGATACTGTGGTGCATTCCTAGCTGAGGGGTGCGGCACAATTGGGGCAATGTTACCCTCTCCTATGCCTCACAACGCTTCCCTTGAAATTCCTATTCTCATTTCCTCGGTTTTCTACTCTTTCTCGGTTAATTAAATAAAATTGTGACGAAAAACAAAATGCTCGCGACCCAGACGGACCATATCGCCGGGTCGCAACCCGTACCAGCCCCGCCTCGCCCTGCCTCTATGTATATTGGCCCCGAGGACAAAGTCCATAGGCAGTAAGATGTCTTGTCTCCTGCTCACGCTCTGCTTCTGTGTGCTCAATGTGCTCACGCTGGCCTCCATCGATGAATTCAAGAGGTGAGTCTGATCGTCGCCCTAGCTGGGGAGCATCTGAACGCTGGATCGTGATGTCAGAGTTCGTTTCTTGTCTTCCAAGTTTCTTCCTAAGTCCCGGCTGAAGCCCCCTCCGCACTTGGTCTCCCCGAACTATTGGGTTGTTCTATAATTATTGTCGTTTTTTTCATATTTTTCAAAGTGAATTTATTTATATTAACAAAAAATCTAATATAATACAAATAAATTCACTTTGAAAAATATGAAAAAACGACAATAATTATCGAACAACCCAATAGTTCCATACATCATCAGCCATCCATTGATGTTTTTTGCTAATATTGACGATACTGTGGGTAGGTGGTAAAATTCCTTTTCTCAAGTTCTTTTTTAAATTTCCACAGCGAAAGCGAGCAAACCAACGCTAGTAAGGCAGTCCATACCATAGGTTTCACATAATTTCTTCACATAAGATCCGCTTGCCCGTATTTTTGCCCTTTCGGAGGTAAAACCATAAAATATGCCGATAATGCCCTCTCTGGTTCTCCATTTTCAACATAATTTTTTACCAAATTGATTCTACTAATGGTGCTCAGTTTTTGATAAAAAAATAGACTAAAGTTCAACATTCAAAAATAGTATGTAATAATGTAAGCCATGATGTGGCCAAGTGCAATGCTTCCCTACTATCCCGAGGACGTCGCGGTTGTGGCTGGAACAAAATCACCAGCAAGTGCTCTTTTTAAGTCGCCTCCATGACATCCCCTAGAAGTAGAGTGCGTGGCGCGTCTCAAATGGGATTGATCAACGCCTATCCTTTTTACAGATGGATACGCGGCTGCTTTTGACCTGATTACCTAAAAAGGACAACCAGATTCTTAAAAAATGGGGGGCGTGGAGAGCAGTGTAATTGTGCTCGAATGACCTATTCGTCGAATAGGTCATTCTAGCGATTCGAATTCGGACGAAAAAATCAAAAAATCAATCAAATCGAATAATGCGATTTTCGAATATACGCGAATTCGAATATTTAGAAAAACCGCAGTTTTCGAATATATTCGAATTCTTATATTCAAAATTTGTGAGCATTCGAAGCCATTCGAATATTCGAAAAATTTCGCGAGCACAACTATAGAGCGTAGTCGGTGAAGGTGCCGGCTGTTGCGTGCAGCCGATACCAGGTTCCTGGTTAGAATCCCCGCCCAGGCCAACCAAGTGTTTCATCTTCGGGGTCGATGAATGGGTACAAGAGTACTCTGGGAAGGATGAAACATTGACTTCTTCATCGGCTACTGGCCACCGCAAGCATAGTATGGCCAAATACGCATTCAAATCGCAGCCACGACATCCCGTAGAAGTAGAATGCGTGGCGCGTTCAGTGGGGATTGGTCAACGCCGTCTTAACTCTATTATGCGAACCTCTGAACGACAGATAACTCCCCAGATGAGTGACGGATGTGTTATCTCGTGGCGTAAAGAGTGACGAGAAACCGCTGAGACGAAGGCGCTTGACCGACCGTGGCCCGAGCGGCGATATCTCCAGCCGAAGATAAGGAAGCGCCAGCCGAGCCGGCACTCTTCGAACTCCTGAACTGTTGACGCTACGGCCTCGATGAGTCGACGACGTGCGCATCAGAAGGCAGCGGCGGCGGCGGCGGCCCAGACGGACCATATCGCCGGCGGGTCACATGTGTGTGTGTGCGGCCCCGCCCCGCCACTATATAATCGCTGAGGGGGCAAGGTCCGTCGTCCGTCGGCAGCGAGATGCTTCGACTCCTGCTAGCGCTCAGCCTCTTCGCGCTCACACTCGCCTCCATCGATGGATTCAGGAGGTGAGTCCGCCCGATCGTTGTCCGAACTGGGGAGCATCCGAACTCGTTCGTGAGGAACTTGTCGGACCGGCGGGCGGAGGAGATCTGGTTGCAGATCTGCGATTGATTTGTCTGCATAGTCGTCGTCTGCTGATCTCAGGGGTCTCGTCTGCCTCCTCGCCCAGTCTTTGGGAGTTCCTGCTTCTCTCCATCATCGTTATTCGCTTCGAAATCACCCGATTTCGTCATCATGTGATCATCACCATTTCGTCGACTCGCATCTGGTGACCGCTCGATGGTGGCAGCTGTCGTATTTTCCGCTCAGACGCCGGAAAGCAGTGGTTGTTTCCCCACAGCTGGCCAGCGGAAGTCTCTGGACGGCGCTGCTCACTCACGTGTCCTAGTTCTTTGTGTTGCATCAGCGAAGAACCCGTTTGAAGTAGCCTTGAACTGAAGTGAACGTGACAGCGACTGACGGCGGTACACGTCCCTGCTGTTGGGAGACCAGGCCATACAGTAGTTTAAGATCAATTGAACACGAGTATGTCTGGTAGGCGCCTTGATGACAGCTGACTCAAAGCCTCTGAAAACGTCTGCTTAGAAGCTCAACTGGGTGAATAGGCAACCTTGTATTAGCCAGTATAGTTAAATTTTAGTTAGCATTTTTGTTTGATTTTACTCATTTTTAGTTAGATTTTTGAGAGTGGGTCCTCCTTCCTAAACTGGAACCTAAACCATTTTGTTTTTGCTCGAAGCGAGGTTTCCACCAGGCAGCAGTTTCTGCGCGTGGTCCTAGTCGTGAATGTGGCCAGCACTGGGGGCGAAGACGCGCCACCCAATCACGACGCATCGAGTAGGCGTGCCATTCAGAGGGGCATGTACGGTTGATATCCTTATTGGCTGGCGTGTGTTCGGCCGGTGCTCCACTTGCTATGATTGGCTGGCGCGAAACATACATTCAAAGATGTCTCGCTAGTCCTCTCGTTGAATTCTTCCTTGTCGAGGTGCTGTTTTTCATGATATCCGCCATCTTCCGGTCTAACAGGAGTCCTTTTTTCCTGGTCTTTCTGACTACTAGCAACGTCACCTCCATTTACGGTAAACATGAAGGGATTCGTGGTGTTTTTTGGAAAATGAGGGTTCAGATATAAGGAGAGGGGCGAGGACCCTGTCACGGTTGAGGTTTCTAGTCCTGACTAGATCTACTGAAGTAGGGACGAGTTCTTCGTGAAATGGACGAGTTTTCCTGCCGTATACAGTCATCGTTGCCGGATCGTGCCAGTCTTAAGGCCTATTCATAGTCGAAAACGCGAGCGACTAAGGGTCTGTTCACACTTCGAGACGATAGCGACTTCAGAGGCGGGAGCGACAGAGCGAAGGATACGTATTGATCATTGCCGAGTCACTGTCCGGGGAAAATCGATATGTATGCTTTGCTTTGTCGCTCCCGTCGCGCTCATGGAAATCGTACAAATCGATTAATGCGGAGCGATCGCCTGGGAAAAATTGATATGTATTCTTTGCTCGGGCGACCAATCGCTCATGTCGCTTCCGTTTCAAACTATGAACAGTCGCTTATCGCTGCACCACAGAATTCCACTGGGTGAGCTTTTAGTCTAGGATGTCAAGGTTACTATCGCTTCTGACCAGAGTAGGGATAGGTCATGGTTATGGTTGGTTAATACGTGAACGAAGAACCTAGGTTAAGTCCACAATTGAATTTATGTTGTTTAAGCAACCACTGTACGGAAAGGGATTGACTTCCTCAGTTATTAAGTTTTTTATCTCTATTTGCTGTCATTTATCCGCTTTCGATTCGGTGAGGGTATGACGCTCGTGTGGTCCCGCAGCGTTTGTATGTATACGGTATGAGTACTCGCCTACTTGGCTAGGTTTAGTCGTGAGTGAAGTTTCCCGCCACAGTTCCGGGTCTTCTGTTGTTGATCACCTTGTCGGCAATCATGCTTTCCAATCTCAGGCACGATCACACTGTTCGACTGCACAAACAAAGAAGTCTTCGCCAGAAAATAGACGAGGCCTTCAACAAATGGAACGATTACAAGGAAGCGTTCGGTGAGCTGAGTTTTTTGATTATGATTTTCATATTTTTTATGTTTTTATTCTGAAAATTGCGTTGCAGACAAGTCTTACGATCCGGAGGAGGAGAATGACTATATGGAGGCTTTCGTGAAGAATGTGATCCATATCGAGGAGCATAATAAGCAGCATCGTTTGGGAATGAAGACGTTTGAGATGGGATTGAATCACATTGCTGATCTGGTGAGTCTGACTGTCTTTTAGGCAGAGTTTATACCTCTTCTCGCCGCGTTATGGAAGCTGTCAATATCGATCGTGTGCGCCACGCAATCGATATGGGTAGATTTCATAGCGCCGCGCCGCCGCCCGACGTCTGAAGTATAAATCCTGCCTTCCCACACTTTACGATTCTCCTGTATGATTAGCAACTGGTATTGCTTATCTGTACTGTTTTTCAGCCATTCTCCCAGTACCGTAAGCTGAATGGATACCGTCAGAAGCGTACCTTCGGCGACTCTATCCGAAAAAATAGCTCCAGATTCCTCGCTCCGTTCAACGTTCAGGTAGAGTTGGCCTTCTGTTCTCCTTCTGTGGGCATTTTAATCTTCATCGCCGGTGATTTAGGTGCCAGAATCTGTTGACTGGCGTGAGCACGACCTCGTCACTCCCGTGAAGAACCAAGGAATGTGCGGTTCGTGCTGGGCGTTCTCCACCACTGGTGCTCTGGAGGGACAACATGCGAGGGCTTCTGGAGAGCTGGTTCGTTCCCAATGAAGGTGGAATTCAGCATAGAAGTGGATAGAAATCGCTTTCAGATCTCTCTGTCCGAGCAAAATCTCGTCGACTGCTCGACGAAGTACGGCAATCACGGATGCAACGGAGGTCTGATGGATTTGGCGTTCGAGTACATCAAGGACAATCACGGAATTGACACCGAAGAGAGCTATCCCTACGTTGGAAGGGTGAGTCTGCTCCCAGGGCCTGTTTAACAAGAATATAAACTACAGGAATACACGCCGACTTACCGTAGTCCAAAATTAGGCGTGCTTTGTATGCTTTGTGCACTCACGACACACCGTATTTTACGGCATATTCACGCAATATATGATGGACTTAATTGTCACGCTGATTATAGGTCTGAAACAGTTCGGAATTGCCCAAATATTCAATGGAAAGGCAGTTTTCTATGAGAAGAGCACCTAATTGTCGGCCTGTGAGGGAACACCCCCACCTATAGAGCTGAAAACCGTCAGTGTTACGCCTAGTTTACACTTGCGCCGCCATCGCGGCACCGCGATCGCCATAGATATCGATTTTTCGCGCCGCCCGGTCGATATTTATTTCGACCACCATACCGCGCCGCGCAGCGGCGCAAGTATAAACTAGGGCTTACAAATACACTCAGAAAGCAACTGAATTTCGCAATCCTGGTCTCGTAACAGCAGTTGCAATGAGCGTTCCGTCTTAACATTTATCGTGAAATACGTTGTGTCGTGAATACACAAAATATCGCATGCCATAGCTCTAGTTTATACTTGCGCGCCACGCAGCGCGGCACCACTATCGCCATACATATTGATTTTTCGCGCTACCCGATCGATATCTATCTCGACCATCGCAGCGGCGCAAGTATAAACTAGGGCTTAGGGCCTGTACATACTTCGCGACAGTAGCGACGAAAGCGCAGCGCGCTGAAATATGAACTGACGACTGAAGCGACTAGAGCGACGAGAGCGACTGGACTGGAGCGACGGTGCCGGCGCCCCAGTATGAACACTTCGGCGGCGCGCGCTCGGTTTTAATCGATATGCAGGTTTTGCACGGGGAACGAGTCGCTCTTGTCGCGAAGTATGAACAGGCCCTAACTTTCGATTACGGTCAGTCTGTGTATTTCCGTAGTTTAGATTCTTGAATGTATTTGTAGAGTTGTGAAAGTGTACATTTTTCGGAGACTAATTATAGTGTTTTAGGATATGAAGTGCCACTTCAAGAAGAAGGACATCGGAGCTGATGACAAAGGCTTTGTGGATCTTCCTGAAGGAGACGAAGAAGCCCTGAAGGTAAGAAGGACGTCGAGTTGGACACAGTTTTATGTCAAATTGGACACGACTTTCAGGTTGCGCTCGCGACGCAGGGTCCGATCTCGATCGCCATCGATGCCGGTCACCGGACGTTCCAGCTGTACAAGAAAGGTGAGCGAGCGGCGGTCAGTCGACGGCTGGCGACCCTGGCGACCCCGGGGTGGTGCCGCTGTCAGCTATCTCGTTGACACTCTCCACCATTAGCGGCTTATATGATCGTTCGGTTGTTTGACCGCCGCGACAAGTACTATCCGGCACCTTATCTTATCAGGCCACCCGCTCCCTGTGGGGTGGAATCGTTCAGTCGTGCTATTCATCTTCCTATTCTGATATGAGGGCATGGAGGGAGGTATACAGCACGAGATTTGAGGTGCTTGTGTGAAAAACCGCAATAAAAACAGAAAAATTCAAAAACAACAGAAAACAGCAATAAAAATTGGTGTCCTATCACAGTAGCTATCAATCGCGATCGCTAGATCGACGAAATGCGATCGAACCTGTACTCGATCAAAGTGATTGTGCAGGTTGAACTAGAAATTCTCCAAGAGGGTTAGAATAATTTTTTGGGCAAACAAAATTTGCTATTGCTTTCTTTGATTTTTTTTTACCTCATCTCCCCAAACGTAATATTCTTTATTTTTAAGCAAAAATAATAAATTTCAATTTGTCTTTAAAAAAGAAATAAGCACAGCAAAGAAACAATCACATAACGCGTTAAAAGATTAGATCGCGCCATGCACTTGAAAACTGTCGCAATTTTATTTGATTGATAGTGTAAATGCTGCCCACGTGGAGTATCCAAATGAGGGTGTGTGTGTGTGTGTGTGTGTTTACCATTGCTTTTGTGGCATTTTCACAAGTGTAAAACTCCATGTAAGCAGAAATTTTGCTATCAATCGAATAAAAATAGCAATGTCTGGAACCAAGGCATGGCGCAGTCTCCTCTTTCGGCACTTAAAATGGCTACTTTCCTGCTCTTTAAGGCAAGCCTTAAACCATTATTTTTCCTCAAAGAATAAGAGTTTTATAGATTTTCAAACAATCTGTTCACTTATTGGGTAGATGAATTAAAAATTCAAAGTTTCTTGAATTGCTTAGTGAGTTCGGATGGATTTCTTAGGTAATTTCATAGATTTGGAGCCAGCTCAAATGAGATCGCGATGGTTTTTGTTCTGGAAATTGGATCTTCCTCTGACCCCCGTTTGGATTCGATTAAGAGCTGGGAGAATATATCCTTCATCAGCACTAATCATGGTCCTTGCAGGTGTCTACTACGACGAGGAGTGCTCGTCAGAAGAACTGGATCATGGTGTCCTCCTGGTCGGGTACGGTACCGATCCCGAAGCAGGAGACTATTGGCTGGTGAAGAACAGGTAAATGACTTAGGACCGCAGTAGACGAGTCAGGGAGAAACCGGTTCGTTTTCAGTTGGGGCCCCACGTGGGGAGAGAAGGGCTACATCCGCATCGCGCGCAATCGCAACAACCACTGCGGAGTCGCCTCGAAGGCCAGCTACCCGCTCGTCTAGAGCCCCGGCAGCAGCTGGCTGAACGGGCCCGAATCCAAACAAATCGCTTCATGTTCATTGCAGAGAGGTGTTGACGTGTGTTCTAACCTCTTTTTATGTATATAGATGTGGCCTTCAAACTTGCCTTGAATAAAGCAGTTGTTCTCGTGTTCCTTGTCGCATTGAGAGTGCGGAATCGGAGGCGGTGGTGTCGGAATCGACATCGTAAATTTCGTGTTCGATGATCACAAGGGATGTGCGGAATTTCTGTTTCCGTGTTAATTCCGGTTTACGATCACTTTGAAGTCTTCCGTTCCGTGTTTCGTACTCCGCCTTTTTTTAGACAGGAAAAGGGAACGGAAAGCTGACTCATGAACCGTGACACTCATGAATTAGCGGCGAATGTTCTGCACTGGCTATCCATCTTTTCATACTGTACCGAAGACAGACGTCCTCGCCAGTCTAGTTTTACATACCGTACTCCTACAGTAAGCAGCGAGCCTAGCCAGGTGCCTAGAGCGGAAAGGATATTCTTCACGACACACTCTATGACAAGGCAGAAGACGCGCCCGTGCAGACGAGGCACAAGCTCACGGAGGACCTGAGTGTTGTCTTGCTGCCGATTTGGCACCATTCCGGGCGGGTCAACTGTCAAGTGCTTCCGACCACTCACAGGTTACTGTCGGAAACACTGGACAGAGTTACCTGCAGCACCTCACACGTGTCCTACAACTATCTGCGAGACGCCCCGATGTGTTTACGAGACACCAGCCGGCACCATTCCGGGCGGGTCAACTGTCAAGTGCTTCCGCCCACTCACAGGTTACTGTCGGAAACACTGGACAGAGTTACCTGCAGCACCTCACACGTGTCCTACAACTATCTGCGAGACGCCCCGATGTGTTTACGAGACACCAGCCGGCACCATTCCGGGCGGGTCAACTGTCAAGTGCTTCCGCCCACTCACAGGTTACTGTCGGAAACACTGGACAGAGTTACCTGCAGCACCTCTCACGTGTCCTACAACTATCTGCGAGACGCCCCGATGTGTTTACGAGACACCAGCCGGCACCATTCCGGGCGGGTCAACTGTCAAGTGCTTCCGACCACTCACAGGTTACTGTCGGAAACACTGGACAGAGTTACCTGCAGCACCTCACACGTGTCCTACAACTATCTGCGAGACGCCCCGATGTGTTTACGAGACACCAGCCGGCACCATTCCGGGCGGGTCAACTGTCAAGTGCTTCCGCCCACTCACAGGTTACTGTCGGAAACACTGGACAGAGTTACCTGCAGCACCTCTCACGTGTCCTACAACTATCTGCGAGACGCCCCGATGTGTTTACGAGACACCAGCCGGCACCATTCCGGGCGGGTCAACTGTCAAGTGCTTCCGACCACTCACAGGTTACTGTCGGAAACACTGGACAGAGTTACCTGCAGCACCTCTCACGTGTCCTACAACTATCTGCGAGACGCCCCGATGTGTTTACGAGACACCAGCCGGCACCATTCCGGGCGGGTCAACTGTCAAGTGCTTCCGACCACTCACAGGTTACTGTCGGAAACACTGGACAGAGTTACCTGCAGCACCTCACACGTGTCCTACAACTATCTGCGAGACGCCCCGATGTGTTTACGAGACACCAGCCGGCACCATTCCGGGCGGGTCAACTGTCAAGTGCTTCCGACCACTCACAGGCTACTGTCGGAAACACTGGACAGAGTTACCTGCAGCACCTCACACGTGTCCTACAACTATCTGCGAGACGCCCCGATGTGTTTACGAGACACCAGCCGGCACCATTCCGGGCGGGTCAACTGTCAAGTGCTTCCGACCACTCACAGGTTACTGTTGGAAACACTGGACAGAGTTACCTGCAGCACCTCACACGTGTCCTACAACTATCTGCGAGACGCCCCGATGTGTTTACGAGACACCAGCCGGCACCATTCCGGGCGGGTCAACTGTCAAGTGCTTCCGACCACTCACAGGCTACTGTCGGAAACACTGGACAGAGTTACCTGCAGCACCTCACACGTGTCCTACAACTATCTGCGAGACGCCCCGATGTGTTTACGAGACACCAGCCGGCACCATTCCGGGCGGGTCAACTGTCAAGTGCTTCCGACCACTCACAGGTTACTGTCGGAAACACTGGACAGAGTTACCTGCAGCACCTCACACGTGTCCTACAACTATCTGCGAGACGCCCCGATGTGTTTACGAGACACCAGCCGGCACCATTCCGGGCGGGTCAACTGTCAAGTGCTTCTGACCACTCACAGGTTACTGTCGGAAACACTGGACAGAGTTACCTGCAGCACCTCTCACGTGTCCTACAACTATCTGCGAGACGCCCCGATGTGTTTACGAGACACCAGCCGGCACTATTCCGGGCGGGTCAACTGTCAAGTGCTTCCGACCACTCACAGGTTACTGTCGGAAACACTGGACAGAGTTACCTGCAGCACCTCTCACGTGTCCTACAACTATCTGCGAGACGCCCCGATGTGTTTACGAGACACCAGCCGGCACCATTCCGGGCGGGTCAACTGTCAAGTGCTTCCGACCACTCACAGGTTACTGTCGGAAACACTGGACAGAGTTACCTGCAGCACCTCACACGTGTCCTACAACTATCTACGAGACGCCCCGATGTGTTTACGAGACACCAGCCGGCACCATTCCGGGCGGGTCAACTGTCAAGTGCTTCCGACCACTCACAGGTTACTGTCGGAAACACTGGACAGAGTTACCTGCAGCACCTCTCACGTGTCCTACAACTATCTGCGAGACGCCCCGATGTGTTTACGAGACACCAGCCGGCACCATTCCGGGCGGGTCAACTGTCAAGTGCTTCCGACCACTCACAGGCTACTGTCGGAAACACTGGACAGAGTTACCTGCAGCACCTCACACGTGTCCTACAACTATCTGCGAGACGCCCCGATGTGTTTACGAGACACCAGCCGGCACTATTCCGGGCGGGTCAACTGTCAAGTGCTTCCGACCACTCACAGGTTACTGTCGGAAACACTGGACAGAGTTACCTGCAGCACCTCTCACGTGTCCTACAACTATCTGCGAGACGCCCCGATGTGTTTACGAGACACCAGCCGGCACTATTCCGGGCGGGTCAACTGTCAAGTGCTTCCGACCACTCACAGGTTACTGTCGGAAACACTGGACAGAGTTACCTGCAGCACCTCTCACGTGTCCTACAACTATCTGCGAGACGCCCCGATGTGTTTACGAGACACCAGCCGGCACCATTCCGGGCGGGTCAACTGTCAAGTGCTTCCGACCACTCACAGGTTACTGTCGGAAACACTGGACAGAGTTACCTGCAGCACCTCACACGTGTCCTACAACTATCTACGAGACGCCCCGATGTGTTTACGAGACACCAGCCGGCACCATTCCGGACGGGTCAACTGTCAAGTGCTTCCGACCACTCACAGGTTACTGTCGGAAACACTGGACAGAGTTACCTGCAGCACCTCTCACGTGTCCTACAACTATCTGCGAGACGCCCCGATGTGTTTACGAGACACCAGCCGGCACCATTCCGGGCGGGTCAACTGTCAAGTGCTTCCGACCACTCACAGGCTACTGTCGGAAACACTGGACAGAGTTACCTGCAGCACCTCACACGTGTCCTGCAACTATCTGCGAGACGCCCCGATGTGTTTACGAGACACCAGCCGGCACCATTCCGGGCGGGTCAACTGTCAAGTGCTTCCGACCACTCACAGGTTACTGTCGGAAACACTGGACAGAGTTACCTGCAGCACCTCTCACGTGTCCTACAACTATCTGCGAGACGCCCCGATGTGTTTACGAGACACCAGCCGGCACCATTCCGGGCGGGTCAACTGTCAAGTGCTTCCGACCACTCACAGGTTACTGTCGGAAACACTGGACAGAGTTACCTGCAGCACCTCTCACGTGTCCTACAACTATCTGCGAGACGCCCCGATGTGTTTACGAGACACCAGCCGGCACCATTCCGGGCGGGTCAACTGTCAAGTGCTTCCGACCACTCACAGGTTACTGTCGGAAACACTGGACAGAGTTACCTGCAGCACCTCACACGTGTCCTACAACTATCTACGAGACGCCCCGATGTGTTTACGAGACACCAGCCGGCACCATTCCAGGCGGGTCAACTGTCAAGTGCTTCCGACCACTCACAGGTTACTGTCGGAAACACTGGACAGAGTTACCTGCAGCACCTCACACGTGTCCTACAACTGTCTGCGAGACGCCCCGATGTGTTTACGAGACACCAGCCGGCACCATTCCGGGCGGGTCAACTGTCAAGTGCTTCCGACCACTCACAGGTTACTGTCGGAAACACTGGACAGAGTTACCTGCAGCACCTCACACGTGTCCTACAACTATCTACGAGACGCCCCGATGTGTTTACGAGACACCAGCCGGCACCATTCCAGGCGGGTCAACTGTCAAGTGCTTCCGACCACTCACAGGTTACTGTCGGAAACACTGGACAGAGTTACCTGCAGCACCTCACACGTGTCCTACAACTATCTGCGAGACGCCCCGATGTGTTTACGAGACACCAGCCGGCACCATTCCAGGCGGGTCAACTGTCAAGTGCTTCCGACCACTCACAGGTTACTGTCGGAAACACTGGACAGAGTTACCTGCAGCACCTCACACGTGTCCTACAACTATCTACGAGACGCCCCGATGTGTTTACGAGACACCAGCCGGCACCATTCCGGGCGGGTCAACTGTCAAGTGCTTCCGACCACTCACAGGTTACTGTCGGAAACACTGGACAGAGTTACCTGCAGCACCTCTCACGTGTCCTACAACTATCTGCGAGACGCCCCGATGTGTTTACGAGACACCAGCCGGCACCATTCCGGGCGGGTCAACTGTCAAGTGCTTCCGACCACTCACAGGTTACTGTCGGAAACACTGGACAGAGTTACCTGCAGCACCTCACACGTGTCCTACAACTATCTACGAGACGCCCCGATGTGTTTACGAGACACCAGCCGGCACCATTCCAGGCGGGTCAACTGTCAAGTGCTTCCGACCACTCACAGGTTACTGTCGGAAACACTGGACAGAGTTACCTGCAGCACCTCACACGTGTCCTACAACTGTCTGCGAGACGCCCCGATGTGTTTACGAGACACCAGCCGGCACCATTCCGGGCGGGTCAACTGTCAAGTGCTTCCGACCACTCACAGGTTACTGTCGGAAACACTGGACAGAGTTACCTGCAGCACCTCACACGTGTCCTACAACTATCTACGAGACGCCCCGATGTGTTTACGAGACACCAGCCGGCACCATTCCAGGCGGGTCAACTGTCAAGTGCTTCCGACCACTCACAGGTTACTGTCGGAAACACTGGACAGAGTTACCTGCAGCACCTCACACGTGTCCTACAACTATCTGCGAGACGCCCCGATGTGTTTACGAGACACCAGCCGGCACCATTCCAGGCGGGTCAACTGTCAAGTGCTTCCGACCACTCACAGGTTACTGTCGGAAACACTGGACAGAGTTACCTGCAGCACCTCACACGTGTCCTACAACTATCTACGAGACGCCCCGATGTGTTTACGAGACACCAGCCGGCACCACTCCAGGCGGGTCAACTGTCAAGTGCTTCCGACCACTCACAGGTTACTGTCGGAAACACTGGACAGAGTTACCTGCAGCACCTCACACGTGTCCTACAACTATCTACGAGACGCCCCGATGTGTTTACGAGACACCAGCCGGCACCATTCCAGGCGGGTCAACTGTCAAGTGCTTCCGACCACTCACAGGTTACTGTCGGAAACACTGGACAGAGTTACCTGCAGCACCTCACACGTGTCCTACAACTATCTGCGAGACGCCCCGATGTGTTTACGAGACACCAGCCGGCACCATTCCAGGCGGGTCAACTGTCAAGTGCTTCCGACCACTCACAGGTTACTGTCGGAAACACTGGACAGAGTTACCTGCAGCACCTCACACGTGTCCTACAACTATCTGCGAGACGCCCCGATGTGTTTACGAGACACCAGCCGGCACCATTCCGGGCGGGTCAACTGTCAAGTGCTTCCGACCACTCACAGGTTACTGTCGGAAACACTGGACAGAGTTACCTGCAGCACCTCACACGTGTCCTACAACTATCTGCGAGACGCCCCGATGTGTTTACGAGACACCAGCCGGCACCATTCCGGGCGGGTCAACTGTCAAGTGCTTCCGACCACTCACAGGTTACTGTCGGAAACACTGGACAGAGTTACCTGCAGCACCTCACACGTGTCCTACAACTATCTGCGAGACGCCCCGATGTGTTTACGAGACACCAGCCGGCACCATTCCGGGCGGGTCAACTGTCAAGTGCTTCCGACCACTCACAGGTTACTGTCGGAAACACTGGACAGAGTTACCTGCAGCACCTCACACGTGTCCTACAACTATCTACGAGACGCCCCGATGTGTTTACGAGACACCAGCCGGCACCATTCCGGGCGGGTCAACTGTCAACTGTCACACTGGACAGAGTTACCTGCAGCACCTCACACGTGTCCTACAACTATCTGCGAGACGCCCCGATGTGTTTACGAGACACCAGCCGGCACCATTCCGGGCGAGTCAACTGTCAAGTGCTTCCGACCACTCACAGGTTACTGTCGGAAACACTGGACAGAGTTACCTGCAGCACCTCTCACGTGTCCTACAACTATCTGCGAGACGCCCCGATGTGTTTACGAGACACCAGCCGGCACCATTCCGGGCGGGTCAACTGTCAAGTGCTTCCGACCACTCACAGGTTACTGTCGGAAACACTGGACAGAGTTACCTGCAGCACCTCACACGTGTCCTACAACTATCTACGAGACGCCCCGATGTGTTTACGAGACACCAGCCGGCACCATTCCGGGCGGGTCAACTGTCAAGTGCTTCCGACCACTCACAGGTTACTGTCGGAAACACTGGACAGAGTTACCTGCAGCACCTCACACGTGTCCTACAACTATCTGCGAGACGCCCCGATGTGTTTACGAGACACCAGCCGGCACCATTCCAGGCGGGTCAACTGTCAAGTGCTTCCGACCACTCACAGGTTACTGTCGGAAACACTGGACAGAGTTACCTGCAGCACCTCACACGTGTCCTACAACTATCTGCGAGACGCCCCGATGTGTTTACGAGACACCAGCCGGCACCATTCCAGGCGGGTCAACTGTCAAGTGCTTCCGACCACTCACAGGTTACTGTCGGAAACACTGGACAGAGTTACCTGCAGCACCTCACACGTGTCCTACAACTATCTGCGAGACGCCCCGATGTGTTTACGAGACACCAGCCGGCACCATTCCGGGCGGGTCAACTGTCAAGTGCTTCCGACCACTCACAGGTTACTGTCGGAAACACTGGACAGAGTTACCTGCAGCACCTCACACGTGTCCTACAACTATCTGCGAGACGCCCCGATGTGTTTACGAGACACCAGCCGGCACCATTCCGGGCGGGTCAACTGTCAAGTGCTTCCGCCCACTCACAGGTTACTGTCGGAAACACTGGACAGAGTTACCTGCAGCACCTCACACGTGTCCTACAACTATCTGCGAGACGCCCCGATGTGTTTACGAGACACCAGCCGGCACCATTCCGGGCGGGTCAACTGTCAAGTGCTTCCGACCACTCACAGGTTACTGTCGGAAACACTGGACAGAGTTACCTGCAGCACCTCACACGTGTCCTACAACTATCTACGAGACGCCCCGATGTGTTTACGAGACACCAGCCGGCACCATTCCGGGCGGGTCAACTGTCAAGTGCTTCCGCCCACTCACAGGTTACTGTCGGAAACACTGGACAGAGTTACCTGCAGCACCTCTCACGTGTCCTACAACTATCTGCGAGACGCCCCGATGTGTTTACGAGACACCAGCCGGCACCATTCCGGGCGGGTCAACTGTCAAGTGCTTCCGCCCACTCACAGGTTACTGTCGGGAACACTGGACAGAGTTACCTGCAGCACCTCTCACGTGTCCTACAACTATCTGCGAGACGCCCCGATGTGTTTACGAGACACCAGCCGGCACCATTCCAGGCGGGTCAACTGTCAAGTGCTTCCGACCACTCACAGGTTACTGTCGGAAACACTGGACAGAGTTACCTGCAGCACCTCACACGTGTCCTACAACTATCTGCGAGACGCCCCGATGTGTTTACGAGACACCAGCCGGCACCATTCCAGGCGGGTCAACTGTCAAGTGCTTCCGACCACTCACAGGTTACTGTCGGAAACACTGGACAGAGTTACCTGCAGCACCTCACACGTGTCCTACAACTATCTGCGAGACGCCCCGATGTGTTTACGAGACACCAGCCGGCACCATTCCGGGCGGGTCAACTGTCAAGTGCTTCCGACCACTCACAGGTTACTGTCGGAAACACTGGACAGAGTTACCTGCAGCACCTCACACGTGTCCTACAACTATCTGCGAGACGCCCCGATGTGTTTACGAGACACCAGCCGGCACCATTCCGGGCGGGTCAACTGTCAAGTGCTTCCGACCTCTCACAGGTTACTGTCGGAAACACTGGACAGAGTTACCTGCAGCACCTCACACGTGTCCTACAACTATCTGCGAGACGCCCCGATGTGTTTACGAGACACCAGCCGGCACCATTCCGGGCGGGTCAACTGTCAAGTGCTTCCGCCCACTCACAGGTTACTGTCGGAAACACTGGACAGAGTTACCTGCAGCACCTCTCACGTGTCCTACAACTATCTGCGAGACGCCCCGATGTGTTTACGAGACACCAGCCGGCACCATTCCGGGCGGGTCAACTGTCAAGTGCTTCCGACCACTCACAGGTTACTGTCGGAAACACTGGACAGAGTTACCTGCAGCACCTCACACGTGTCCTACAACTATCTACGAGACGCCCCGATGTGTTTACGAGACACCAGCCGGCACCATTCCGGGCGGGTCAACTGTCAAGTGCTTCCGACCACTCACAGGTTACTGTCGGAAACACTGGACAGAGTTACCTGCAGCACCTCACACGTGTCCTACAACTATCTGCGAGACGCCCCGATGTGTTTACGAGACACCAGCCGGCACCATTCCAGGCGGGTCAACTGTCAAGTGCTTCCGACCACTCACAGGTTACTGTCGGAAACACTGGACAGAGTTACCTGCAGCACCTCACACGTGTCCTACAACTATCTGCGAGACGCCCCGATGTGTTTACGAGACACCAGCCGGCACCATTCCAGGCGGGTCAACTGTCAAGTGCTTCCGACCACTCACAGGTTACTGTCGGAAACACTGGACAGAGTTACCTGCAGCACCTCACACGTGTCCTACAACTATCTGCGAGACGCCCCGATGTGTTTACGAGACACCAGCCGGCACCATTCCGGGCGGGTCAACTGTCAAGTGCTTCCGACCACTCACAGGTTACTGTCGGAAACACTGGACAGAGTTACCTGCAGCACCTCACACGTGTCCTACAACTATCTGCGAGACGCCCCGATGTGTTTACGAGACACCAGCCGGCACCATTCCGGGCGGGTCAACTGTCAAGTGCTTCCGACCACTCACAGGTTACTGTCGGAAACACTGGACAGAGTTACCTGCAGCACCTCACACGTGTCCTACAACTATCTGCGAGACGCCCCGATGTGTTTACGAGACACCAGCCGACACCATTCCGGGCGGGTCAACTGTCAAGTGCTTCCGACCACTCACAGGTTACTGTCGGAAACACTGGACAGAGTTACCTGCAGCACCTCACACGTGTCCTACAACTATCTGCGAGACGCCCCGATGTGTTTACGAGACACCAGCCGGCACCATTCCGGGCGGGTCAACTGTCAAGTGCTTCCGACCACTCACAGGTTACTGTCGGAAACACTGGACAGAGTTACCTGCAGCACCTCACACGTGTATTACAACTATCTGCGAGACGCCCCGATGTGTTTACGAGACACCAGCCGGCACCATTCCGGGCGGGTCAACTGTCAAGTGCTTCCGACCACTCACAGGTTACTGTCGGAAACACTGGACAGAGTTACCTGCAGCACCTCACACGTGTCCTACAACTATCTGCGAGACGCCCCGATGTGTTTACGAGACACCAGCCGGCACCATTCCGGGCGGGTCAACTGTCAAGTGCTTCCGACCACTCACAGGTTACTGTCGGAAACACTGGACAGAGTTACCTGCAGCACCTCACACGTGTCCTACAACTATCTGCGAGACGCCCCGATGTGTTTACGAGACACCAGCCGGCACCATTCCGGGCGGGTCAACTGTCAAGTGCTTCCGACCACTCACAGGTTACTGTCGGAAACACTGGACAGAGTTACCTGCAGCACCTCACACGTGTCCTACAACTATCTGCGAGACGCCCCGATGTGTTTACGAGACACCAGCCGACACCATTCCGGGCGGGTCAACTGTCAAGTGCTTCCGACCACTCACAGGTTACTGTCGGAAACACTGGACAGAGTTACCTGCAGCACCTCACACGTGTCCTACAACTATCTGCGAGACGCCCCGATGTGTTTACGAGACACCAGCCGGCACCATTCCGGGCGGGTCAACTGTCAAGTGCTTCCGACCACTCACAGGTTACTGTCGGAAACACTGGACAGAGTTACCTGCAGCACCTCACACGTGTCCTACAACTATCTGCGAGACGCCCCGATGTGTTTACGAGACACCAGCCGGCACCATTCCGGGCGAGTCAACTGTCAAGTGCTTCCGACCACTCACAGGTTACTGTCGGAAACACTGGACAGAGTTACCTGCAGCACCTCACACGTGTCCTACAACTATCTACGAGACGCCCCGATGTGTTTACGAGACACCAGCCGACACCATTCCGGGCGGGTCAACTGTCAAGTGCTTCCGACCACTCACAGGTTACTGTCGGAAACACTGGACAGAGTTACCTGCAGCACCTCACACGTGTCCTACAACTATCTGCGAGACGCCCCGATGTGTTTACGAGACACCAGCCGGCACCATTCCGGGCGAGTCAACTGTCAAGTGCTTCCGACCACTCACAGGTTACTGTCGGAAACACTGGACAGAGTTACCTGCAGCACCTCACACGTGTCCTACAACTATCTACGAGACGCCCCGATGTGTTTACGAGACACCAGCCGACACCATTCCGGGCGGGTCAACTGTCAAGTGCTTCCGACCACTCACAGGTTACTGTCGGAAACACTGGACAGAGTTACCTGCAGCACCTCACACGTGTCCTACAACTATCTGCGAGACGCCCCGATGTGTTTACGAGACACCAGCCGGCACCATTCCGGGCGGGTCAACTGTCAAGTGCTTCCGACCACTCACAGGTTACTGTCGGAAACACTGGACAGAGTTACCTGCAGCACCTCACACGTGTATTACAACTATCTGCGAGACGCCCCGATGTGTTTACGAGACACCAGCCGGCACCATTCCGGGCGGGTCAACTGTCAAGTGCTTCCGACCACTCACAGGTTACTGTCGGAAACACTGGACAGAGTTACCTGCAGCACCTCACACGTGTCCTACAACTATCTGCGAGACGCCCCGATGTGTTTACGAGACACCAGCCGACACCATTCCGGGCGGGTCAACTGTCAAGTGCTTCCGACCACTCACAGGTTACTGTCGGAAACACTGGACAGAGTTACCTGCAGCACCTCACACGTGTCCTACAACTATCTACGAGACGCCCCGATGTGTTTACGAGACACCAGCCGGCACCATTCCGGGCGGGTCAACTGTCAAGTGCTTCCGACCACTCACAGGTTACTGTCGGAAACACTGGACAGAGTTACCTGCAGCACCTCACACGTGTCCTACAACTATCTGCGAGACGCCCCGATGTGTTTACGAGACACCAGCCGGCACCATTCCGGGCGGGTCAACTGTCAAGTGCTTCCGACCACTCACAGGTTACTGTCGGAAACACTGGACAGAGTTACCTGCAGCACCTCACACGTGTCCTACAACTATCTGCGAGACGCCCCGATGTGTTTACGAGACACCAGCCGGCACCATTCCGGGCGGGTCAACTGTCAAGTGCTTCCGACCACTCACAGGTTACTGTCGGAAACACTGGACAGAGTTACCTGCAGCACCTCACACGTGTCCTACAACTATCTGCGAGACGCCCCGATGTGTTTACGAGACACCAGCCGGCACCATTCCGGGCGGGTCAACTGTCAAGTGCTTCCGACCACTCACAGGTTACTGTCGAAAACTGTTGCTGTTGTCTGGAATGGTGCCAAATCCGCCGCAAGGCAACTCTCAGGTATGGGTACGTCTTCTTGCAAGTTCTTCGAGGCATCTCATAAGTTCCTGTAGGACATCTTTCAAGTGCTGCAGAGGAACATAGGTGGAAAGATCGTTGTACATTCTGACCCCTATTGCTCGCTATTTTCCCCTGCAGCACTTGGAAAACGTTTCCCTCACTCATTCATAGGAAAAAACGTTGAGATAAGGATGGACTTTGCTCCCGAGAAAGTTTGCAGCATTTCCATTACCTAACCTTCCGTTCAATGAAAAATCTTCATTATCGATCGCTTGATCGATCTCTTTGACTGAGAGGAGTGTCTAGCGGCCACTGTCCTCGCACCTGCTACAAAAACTCGTAGATATCGGTCTAGTCATCGTTGTGTACACATGCCGTGGAAGTCGTACAGCAGCACCTGTTTTTAGTGCACGTCTTACGGAGCCTGGTTGAGGATGCGAAATCGTTTATGCGGAAGTGAATGGAGGTGGAGAGGCAATCAATCGGCGTGAACGACGCCGTCCAGGTTGACGTCGGTGTCGGCGAGAGGAACCTGGTCGACGATCTGCTCCCGAAGTGCCAGACCATACCGAGACGGCAGCGTTCCGAACAGCTGTTTGTGCGCGCTGAGCGCTCGGTCGTAGTAGCCCTTCAACAGCATCGAAATTGTAGAATTCAAAGGAACTCGCGTTCTACATGTTTTGCATC
This sequence comes from Heligmosomoides polygyrus bakeri, assembly GCA_947359475.1. NCBI lineage: Eukaryota > Metazoa > Nematoda > Chromadorea > Rhabditida > Heligmosomidae > Heligmosomoides > Heligmosomoides polygyrus. The sequence continues at coordinate 100,982,045 of OX375869.1, forward strand.
CTCCTTGAGATTCACCATTAAATGACTATTATTTTATGTTTTGTCGATTTTTGAGAACAGCCTAAATTATCACTTAGAAGTAAAATTAGGATACTTTGCGCATCCAAAAGGGGCTGAACAATTCCGATCCTCTTTTTTTAACTCATGCTGTCACATACAAGAGGAACAATCAGTTCTGAATCTGATTGTTCTCCTATTAGGGAAAATCGGCATCTCCTGCTTGTCCACAGAACACTTTCTGGAACAAACAGCTGCAAAACTTTCACACGTTTCTGCGAAGAAGAGCTGGAGAAAGTGCAGTTTTTTCGTTTTCGACGAGAGCATGGCGCAATCTCTTCGACTGACACTAAAAAATGGCTTCCTTGGTGCTCCTCAAAACAAGCTTCAAACATCACTTCTCCTCAAAAAATGAGAACGAAAACAGAAATTTTGCTATCAATCGAACAAAAATCGCGAAGACTTCGACTAGGGCATGGCGCAATCTTGCATTTTGCTATGAAAAAAGTAATTTCGTAGTCAAACGCACCATTCCGTGTCCGAGTCTCGAGCCTGTCGGTGTGAATGCCACACCTGGCATCAGAACCAAGTCCAGAGGTCCTGAAATGGGGACGATTTCGCGAGGCATCTGGGTGGCTTCTCATGTCAAATCGGACGACGCCTCCAGGCAACAAACGTCTTCAGTTGGACGCGAATCTCAAAACTCTTCGGGTTCGTTTCGAACTTCACGATTTCACCCAACATTTCTGAATCCCCAAACTGTTAGCTGGGGCTCACCCGTGTCTCTGTAGTTCTCCCAGCGCATATCATCGTCGGGCTGTCGAATGCCCCAGAATGTCGGTGTCAACTGCGTGAAATCGGCGTATGACGGTACCCGCAGCAGACACATGTGAGGATCTCCTCGAGTGAACTGCAACTCAAAACGTGAAACCCCGGGCCAATGGTTGATGTGAAAGAGAAATGACGTGCAATGACGGATCGAAAGTTTTCGCCATTTTTCTGCCTTGAAAATTCCCGCCCTTCTTGAAGTCGTTCGGCCCTTTACGAAACAGGTTTTTAGTACCAATCGGTGGAGAAAATCACGTAGTTTTAGCCCTCGTTACACCTGCGCCGCACTACATAGATATCGATTCTTCGCGCTGCCCGGTCGATATCCACTCCGACTATGGTGCCGTGACGCGCCGCGGCACAACTATAAACTAGGGCTTCAGCAGCTCTGAATCATATAGGGCGTCTAAAATTTGACAAATTTGACCCTATTTTCGCATCTTAAACCGAAAATGTCAGGCCGGAATCGAACCGGAATTCAGAAGCCACGTTATAGAGGAATATTCTAGAACCTTAGCTGTGAAGTACATACTGACATGAGACACTTTGAACAGGAGATGCAAAACCATGAAATGAAGTCAGTATCTGCTCAGAATGGGTGATCGTCCAAGAAACAGGAAAAGGCAAAGCACAGTCAATGCTTCCGCGATTTGGGCTATTATAATCCCCAGGAAGGCCCCGTTTATACTTGGTCGCGGCGCGACGCGATGGCCACGCAATGGAGCCAAATTGATCGATCGCGTCGCACAATGAATATGGCCACTATACGTGGCGTCGCGTCGAGCCGCGAGGAAGTATAAACGAGGCCTAAGGAAAGAAACCAGAGGTTGCCGCCCCTATCACCTGTCCACCCATTGAACATCAAGTTGTTCGAATGAGCGCCAGCAGCGTCTCCATTCATTCTCTGTCGCGTGGCAGAGTGCTCCAATGGATCCCTCTCGCTCGAGGGACACAAAGAACGTCATATCGGCCGTTCAAGGCTTTGACGAAGATGTTCGATCAACGCGTTGGTGGACGTCCTGGTGTTCTCTTGACATCCCGCGGAATCCAGTCTGTGACGGCTCTCGTCAGCGGGTGTCCACGAAGCGCATTATGTAACTGGCCCACCTAATTTTCGACGAATTGGCCCATGCAACAGCGTCTCTGATTTTCGGAGTAAGAATTAAGGAAACACTCGAAAATCAGAGACGCTCTTGTATGAGCCAAGTTGTCGAAAATTAGGTGGGCCGGTCACGTAATGCGCGTCGCAGACACCCGCCGGACGAGAGCCGTCACTGACTGGATTCCATGGGATCTCAAGAGGTACACCAGGACGCCCATCAGCGCGTAGGTCAGATTTCTTCGTGAAAGCCCTGAACGATCGCTATGACGCTCTTCGTGTCCCTCGAGCGAGGAGGATCCACTGGAGCACTCTGGCACGCAACATGGACGAATGGAGATGCTGCTGACGCCCGCTCGAGCAACTTGCTGACCAATGGGTCGACAGGTGATGGAGGCGAGAGAAGAGGATGTCAAAAATGGATTTCGGAAGTCCATCTCAATCACATCTCAAAAATTCTTTCCAGCGAGTTTCATCGGCAAAAGCATCAGTAATAAAGTGGCCCTACCGTAGTTACAGCGGTTAACTACGAACGAAGCTATTATCATTTGAAATTTTAGGCTGAAAATCGGTCCGAAGGCGGGCGCGTACCTTCGGTATGAAGAGCTGCTTTCCCTGCTTCAGCGACTCCTTGACGATTCGATCGGTCTCCACTTCGCCGGCAGTGTGAGCATAGACCGACACCCGGCGAGCGTTTTGGAACCAACTCGACGAAAGCACCTGAATGTAATCACCGCCTACATCTGTGTAACTCTCCGCAAGTTTTTGTAAAGTGCACAAGCATGTGCGAGAAGTAAATAATAAACAAATAAGCTAAATTTTTGCTCTCAAGGCACTAAAAATCGCGACTATCTGTTTAGTCGAGTGCATGGTGCAACCTCTTCTTTTGATAGACTAAATAATTGCTGAAATTTTAGGAAGTCATTCTAAATTTTTCTTGTACAAGATATTACTCTAACCTTCTCGGAAAGTCTAGTTGCATCTGGAAGTGCTCACTTTGATTTGGAAGGTGTTCAGTTTGATTTCAAAAGGACCAAGCTTGCTTAGAAGAGTTTCAGAATTCGTTTTGAAGTGGAAGGAGCACTACACTACGCTATACTGTCTCAGCTCCCACAACCTCAAGAGCGGTACGAATTCGCCTCGTAAAAGCGGCGATCCTTTCTAACTAGGGAACGGTTTCGAGCTCCCATGGAACTTAACTTCAAGTTGAGACCAGGATCATTAGAAAGAGCTCGGAATGCTGATTACGAATATGGTTGTCGAAATTGCAAAATGAAACTCCTAAGCGAGTTATGGCCTGCCGAAATCGGGGGCCTTACCACAGGCTGGCCGCGCGACACAGCTGGCGCGAGAGTGGTGAGTCATCGGGGAACGACCTGCCAGCTGCGGCGGTGGCGCAGGGGTAGTGCTCCTGCTCGTTAGGTGCGATGTCGTCGGTTCGATTCCCGCTGCTGCCGGCTTTTTTTGCAAATCATAATTTAACGTCGAGATGACCTTTTATACTGAATTATGACACGTGTCAGTTAAATAACCGGGAAGACTACCATACACGTTTGTAGAACTGCTTGAAGGCAAAAAACTGCTATGGTGACATTTTTATTTACTATTTCGCACAAAGATCAACATTTTGGGCTTCCACATCAATCAAAAGTGCAGTAGATCGACGACATTTTGTTCTTCCTCGTCATACATTCTACTCACCTTTTTGCCTCACACATTTTTTTGCTTTGTTCCATGAATGATAAGAAACACCTCTAGTTATTCAATATATGATTTGCACTCTGTGCAAAATAGTAAATAAAAATGCCACCATGGCAGTTTTTTGCGTTCAAGCATTTTTACAAGCGTGTATGGTGGTTTTCCCCGCTATTTAATCAAATACGTGTCATAATTCAGAATAAAAGGTCATCTCGACGATAAATTATGATTTGCAAAAAGGCCGTCAGCAACGGGAACCGAACCGACGACATCGCACCTGACGAGCAGGAGCACTACCCATGCGCCAATGCGCCACCGCGCAGCTGGCACGCGGTTCTTATGGAGCCCGATGACTCACCACACTCTCGCCAGGTGTGTCGCACAGCCAGCCTGTGGTGAGGCCCCCGATTTCGGCAGGCCATAACTCGCTCAAGAGTTTCATTTTGCAATTTTGACACCCATATTCGTAATCAGCATTCCGAGCTCTTTCTAACGATCCTGGTCTCATCTTGAAGTTCCATGGGAGCTCGAAACCGTTCCCTAGTAAGAGGGTTATGAAGCGAAAGGCGTTCTGAGGCATCGCACCTTCTCCACAACGCTGTCGCTCTGACACTTCACCTCCTCCGCCGTCAGTTTAGCCAAGCGGGCAGCGATCGCTTTGCGGAGCTGCTTCTTCTGCGCCGAGATCGGATCCGTCAGCCATGGCCTCGCTGTCGACGTCATCTGGAACCTAACATTACCCGCCAGCACACCTGACGAACAGTGCGGTTGAGGACGCGGTTTGTGGGCAAACGATGTTCGTGAGGAACGAACGAGTTTCTGAGGGCCTACTCCCGCTCAACGTGTCAACATCTCCGAGCGCTCCAGCTACCTGTATCTGGGTCGCGAAGTCAACGCGGCCAACGACCTAGCGGCGGAACTGAGTGGGAGGAAACGAGCAGCTTGGAGAGCTCCCAAGAGCGTCGAAGAATTCGCGAGGAAGACGAAGAACGTCCGACTCCGTTGCCACCTACTCGACTCCACTGAACTTCACGTGAATCCTTACTAGCAGCAAATGCATTTCAAATAGCGCTTATGCTTTTTGGGCATTTTGCCACATGGTGCAGCGCACTGTCAACTTCCCAACGTTAAATGAAGCACAGTGCTGGCTAACGGGTCAATTAGCAACAAGATTGTAACAAGTATTAAGCCCATGCATAATCAATCGAGTCAGAAATGTAGGGTTTCAGACGGGTGCATGGCTCAATCTTGACTACCCTGTATTGTGCCGCAAGTTGTAGTGTAGTTCAAAGATTTGAAGTTTAAACAACCTTTGAAGGCTTTGAACTGCAGTATGCCCACTTTATGAGAAAGTACTACACGAATTCAAGTGAGATATAATCAAACGAGAGTCAAATGCGGGAACTCAGACGAGTGCGTGGCGCAATCTTTAACGCCGTCACAGAGATTTTATTAGGTTGCCGGCATATAAATGTCGTTTTTTGCTCGGAAAGAAAAGGATGACCATACTTTACTACAAGAGGTAATCTCCATTATTATCAACGGCAAGTCGCCAACGTCCTCGCAAAGAATGGACGCCTTTCTTGAACGACTCCGGTGACTGCGACTCGAAGAAGTTGGACACCCAAGTCTCGACTTCGTCAGGGTTCTTGAATTTCTTCTCCACCAAGGCGTGCTGCATCGACCGGAGAAGATGGTGGTCTGATGGCACAATGTCTGGGCTATAATTCGGGTGGGACAGAAGTTCCCAGCCCAACTCCTCAATTTTTGCAGCGCGGTCGAGCGTTGTCATGAAGGAATTTCACAGTTGCTCTTGTTGACGCAGTGCTTGGTCCACGCTGCTCAGTTGTTCCTTCTGAAGGTCTGCCGTAACTGTTTGGCCTGGATCCAGCATCTCAAGATGCACCAGACCTCTTCTGTGCCGCTAAGCACAGACCACGACTTTTTTCCGTGAATGTCAGGCTTCGCCGTTGTCTTCGGAACCTCAGCGGGGCTCAACCATGGCCGTTTTCGTGTGGTATTTTCGTAGTGGATCCACATCTGATCCGACGTCACGATGCAGTCATAGAAACCGCTGTTCTTGGATGAGAATTCCAGCGATGCCCGCTCGTGCTGCCTTGTTCGTGTCGCTGAGCTGATATGGCACCCTTTTTCCATACCGATTTGACTTTCCGATTGCACGCAGACGATCGGCAATGGTAGAAGAATGGTGACAATCGAACCTCTGTGCGGGCTTACGCATAGTTCCTTTAATTCTGGCTATCCACAACTGCAGAACGCCGTAGATGTTCTTCGTCTTCAAGGCTCTCATCACCGTCTCGGAAACGTTGAAACCATAGCTGCCACTGACGCGATGATGGAACTTCGTTACCAAATACTTCAGACAAGATCCGATGGGATTCCGCAGCAGTTCTTCCTTGCTTAAAGTCGTACAGCAAGCAAACCCGTCCTCGCTACTTTTTCTCGATCATCGTTAATCCAAAAAATTCTTCAAGGGTCGACGAATCGGAACGAAACTTTGGCGAAAGATGTCTTCGGAAGCGCTTGGTAGGCTAGATTACGGGAAATTTTGACAAGTATTCATGCGAAAAACGAGTGTAAAACGCAAGACTTCAGATGGGTGCCGCCACCTGTGAGTGGTCGGAAGCAGTTGACAGTTGACCCGCCCGGAATGGTGCCAAATCGGCATCTGAAATATGACCGGTTCCCCGCACACCCCGAGTTCAATCGTTGATGAATCCGGTCTCAGAATGGCAATGAATCGGCCGGCGCATAATCTCTGATCGATGGCTGATAATCAATGACAGGCAGTGAACCGCTGCAGCCGTCGTAGAAGTTCACACAAACAGCGAAGACCGAGAATACTTCATTCGCACAAGTGAAACGAGCGTTCAGAAGCGAATAATTGGAGGAAGCACTTGCGCAACGGTCCCTATGGGAGTGCGGCAACAGAGCGGAGGACAATCGTAGCTGATTATCACTGCGTATCACCATTTACAATCACGTGACATTAATAGCTGCGGAGAGAAGAGACACATCGACAGCGAGCAGGATAGGCACGGATACACACGGTGAGATCAATCGCACCACCCCGATTTCGAGAGCGACGCGAACCGACGCTGAGCGGCGTGATTGGCCGCCGGTTCACGCAACGCCCCGGCCGGGTGGCGTCGACGCTGAGCGACGCGATCAATCAATTTGGCCTCTATACATAGCGTCGCGTCGCGCGGCGATGGAAGTATAAACGGGGCCTTAGACATCTTCTAACGGCTTGTGTCAGCAGACCGTCTACGCACAGGTCGCTCTCAATCCACGTTTCTGCCACTTTCAGTGTAGCGGTAAATGGTGGAACATACAATAAATGTGTGGAAATGATGTGCGAGGATTCTCACAACGCGTGCAAATATCAAGGACGTACGCGGATCACGGATAGATAGCCAAGTCGTGCGCGTACGGCTTCACCCATGAGAAATCACTCGGCAGCGGAGGCACTTCAGAGGAGGCCTTCGGATTCGGCACGTCGAGCAGTCGAAGTCGCAGTTCGATGTTCAACAGACGGTCCGCAGTCGACTTCGCGTCATGGCTGAAAACACCATAGCACTGCTTCGAGGGGGAATTTCACGGCGAAGAGGGACGACGGAGCTCACCTGAGCGACTCGCTTCCAGTGAGATCAGCCAGGCCGTCGAGCCATGTGGTCAGGACTCGCTCGGAGAACGTCGCTCCGCTGACGGAATCGCCGTCGTGCAGTACGACCCGGATACAGCGCATCGTCTGAGCGCCACTCTTCCGTCCCGTAACGTCTTCGCCGCGGTCCACTGACGCTATGTCCTTCACCGCCACTGCAAACATGGTGCTATAGAGAAATCCCCAAGAACCATGTAGCCAGGGGAAAGATCACCACGCTAGGTAATGCGGAAGAATGCCGTCAAGAAGTGCTGCTGCACTGGCGGCAAGTCGCGGCGCAGCACCCAGCACAGTGAAGGGGCGTGGGTCCCACCACGATAGGAGCGAAATGGACGAGATCCTGGTACGGTGCCACAGGACTGTTTGGGCCTGTTCATACATCGCAACAGCAGCGACAAGGGTGACGATTTCGCAGCGCGCGGAAGTGTGAACAGGCGACAGCGGCGATTAGAGCGACAAGAGCGACTGGAGCGACAACGTCGGCGCTCGAGTATGAACACTTTCGGCGGCGCGTGCTCGGTTCTAATCGATATGCATGTTTTGCACGGGCGACCAGTCGCCCTTGTCGCGAAGTACGAACAGGCCCTTTCCGGCCGCACACTTCCTCAAAATTGCTGCTCCCAGTGCTCCCAAAGGCGACTAAACTCTACCTCTGCGGACATTTCCGACGTGCGACACGCCTTCGACAAAGGGATCAGCATCGGTGTCGGTGATCCATAACACATCCGAAGCGTCCAACTTCCAGAAGCAGTACTGATCTGAACCACTAAACGCTATGCTCGTCTTGACGATTCCTACAACGATATCTGCATACCTTCGCCTTTATGTGGGGCCTTTCCTTTGACTTGGCGTCGGAATGTGAACCCCTGCCTCAGAGAATTCTTCCTGTTCGTGCGAATCAATTGCTCGACCGATGGTTTCAGAAGGTTACGCAGCTCGCTGAAAGGGAGAAGTGGTGTTCCTCGACCGCAACGGGAGCGACAACATCAAAGTAGGACACTTCGGAAAAAACATCCTCAGGCTCCACATCTATGGCTCATAGGAATCGAATCGGTTTTAACAACAGGAATCCTATAGGCCCCGTTTATACTTCCGAAGCCGAACGACGCGACTGTATGTAAAGTGGCAAAATTGATCGATCGCGTCGCTCGATCAATACGGCCACTATACGTGGCGTCGCGTCGCTCGGCGTCGAAGTATAAACGGGCCATAAGCAGACCTTCGCTTCTGTGAAACGTCAGCTCTACCCCTCCCCTCACTGAGATCAACATGAACCTGACGACTTCGCTGTTGAGCTGGCTGTTCTCCTTCTCGATCAGCTCTCGTTTCCAGAGCTCCTTCATCTTCCAGTAAGGCAGCGCTGACAGCAGATCTTCCAGCATCGCCAGATTGGCAGGTCTGCTGCTGGCCGCGCGACGTAGCTGCTCTTGAACCACATTTGCCACCTGCAAGCTGCCCGCTGCTCAACGGTTCAACTACACATCGAGTAGGCAGAACGCGTACCTTCTCGTGCTCGTCGTGGGAAGCGTGCATCTCTCGCCAGGTGCGGTGGAAGACCTGAACGGTGACGGCGAACAGAGCGTCGAACGACGAATCGCAGCGGAACAGCAGCTCGACCAGCTTCTCCACACAGTCCTCTCCTGCAAGTCGCTTCACAGTAGAGCTTGCTGCAAGCTCTCGCTGTATTCTCGTAGCTCAGACATACGTCTAACCAGGAAACTATCTCAACGGTAGGTCGGAACGGCCGAAGTGTTGTATATGAGCAGAATCGCCTCTCTCTGGGAAACAAGAAAATGCAAGTATCTCGACCCCAATACAACTCTGTGCAGAGTTAGGGACGACAGAAGTTGGGCCGTTGGCGGCGTTAGCCCTAAGACGGCAGGCGAAGGGCGGGCTCAAGTTGGCTGGAAACAGCGATGACGAGCGAGCGATGGTGGCGCAGTAGGTGGAGAGGCGGTGTAATTCCCACAATCGCTGTTTCCACCCAACTTGAGCTCGCCTTCCTCGTGCAGGCATAGGACTGACGCCGCCAACGGTCCAACTTCTGTTGTCCCTAACTCTGCGCAGAGTTGTATTGGGGTCGAGATAATTGTATTTTGCTGTTTCCCAGAGAGAGGCGATTCTGCCCATATACAACACTTGGGCCATTCTGACCTACCGTTGAGATAGTTTCCTGGTAAGCCCTTCCCTGTCCAAACAGATGTCGTATACGGAACAACCACCGCTTCCGTTTCTTTCCCTTTTTTTCCAAATAAAGCCGGTTTCATCCTAATCGCACTAATAGGAGGGGACCAAACCTGATTCTCGACAACCTTCCTATTCTTACTCCTAACCACTTCAGGTTCAGCGATGAAGCAAATCTAATAATCGAAGGGGACTACCTACCGGCTGGCACAACGCCAAGGAGACTGGTCACAATCGAGATACAGTGAAGCCAGACCGGAATCAGCTGCCATGCGGCCCCACTCACACGCATCGAGTTCTCGGAAACCAGCTGAAACCCGACAGATGATCACGGTGTAGCAGATGTGCGAAACGGAGACCTAGGCTAGAAACGGCCACAAATTTTGCGTACGCCGACCGTTCCAAAAATACACATTCGCGGTTTGAACGCCCAAAAAATTTCAGCGCTTCGGCTACAGTAACCTTCTCCGGCACATTTTACAGGACTGGAAAGCGCAAATCTTCTGCTGTTCGTAGAATTTCCCACATAGTCGTCATGCTTAGATGACATGTAGAGTAAATGCTGACGACAAGTCGTCTCCTTTGACGGATTCCGCTCCCCATTTCGACTGCCGCGCGCGCTCTGGGTCTCCTCCTTCCCCGGGCTATTTCCCTGGGTTTCCTGATTTTCAGGGTCTTCTCAGGAATCAGCGCTTCCGGCCTTATTCATGGGCTTGCGGCCATTCGAGCGGCTGTGCGCGTCCGGGAAGGGTCGTTAGGAGGGGTTTATGTCCTGCGCGTGTGTTTTTGGTCGTTGTTTCTCTCGTCTTACTTCTTGCGCGTACCTTGGGGTTCTTATTGTGCTTATAATGTGTTGTAATCGTCGTTTTCATGTAATCCCTTTTGTATTCATGCATATGTTAGTGTTGTAATCGATTTGTCTTGTGCTCATGTCCTGTTATCTCTCATATATGTAGTTCTTATGTTACTCTATGCATATACGTTTCGTTTGTCTTGTCTAGTGCCTTGCATATTGGGTAATATCATCATAGTCATCTGTTTATCATCGCGTTATTCATGTTATTGCCTTATCTCATCATAGTGCATTGCCATCGATGGTCTTAATGTATTGTTTCGTTCGCGTGCGCTTGTTATTTATATTTATTTCAAATAAAGGTTTAATTACCCAAGTTTGAGGTGACTCCATTGCGCCTGGTCGCATCCATCTCTACTAATTCCGCGTGGCAGCATATTTCTGTTTATTCGGCTGATTGGAATCACTTCAAATGCTGTCTGAATAAAGGTTTGTATCGTATTTTTGAGCGATTTTTTTGCACATGGCCTTGCGAAAACATTGATCACCTAATACTTTTTACCGAAGAAGGGTCTCAGGCGTATGTCTGAGCAACGAACAAGAATACCACAGCAGGAATTTTCATGCTTAAACAGTAGAAAAGTAAGTTCACTTTTTGCAAAGTCCTTGAACCTGCCGAATTAGGCGCCCTGAAGTTTGCTATGGAATCGCACAGTAGCACAAAGCAAAAGCTTCCAATGATCAGGAATATGCAGAACAAGTGCAAAAATTACTGCCCAATGAGTTGAAGACCCGAGCTCGAGCCTTTGGAGCAGTAATTTTGCATAGGAAGCTATTGCGTTGTGCTACTGTGCGATTCCATAGCAAACTTCAGGGCGCCTAATTCGGCGGGTTCAAGCACTTTGCAAAAATTGAACACACTTTTCTACTGCGTCAAGGGTGAAGATTCTTGCTGTGGTACTCATGTTCGTCATTGAAACATACGCATGAGATCCTTCCCCTGTCAGTAAATTTGAATGAACAGTACACGGCTATGACTACACCATCACTCCACCGGAAGACAAGATCTTCAGTTTGCAGTCTCTTGTTTAGGAGACGATATGATCTAATTACAAATTAGAAGTTGATCAATGGTACGTTGGGCCTTCGAAATTTCTATTCTGTATCACCTTCTAGCACTGGAGATGGTCAAAGTAAACTACAAAGACCAACAGCCAGAACTAATGTAAGATCGGCATTTTTCACACATCGAGCTAGTTCTGAGTTTCTAAAGTCTTCTAGAAAAAAGTTTCTCTGGCAGTGACAGGTTTAGCCCAGCTATTTCCAAACACAGCACATCTCTACCAACTTCGTGCAAGTCAGAGTCAACAAGCAGTGCTAGGAGATGCTCCGTCATATATGAAGCTCGAAACTCCAGATGCCTCCTTTCACCTACGTGACACCGAACTGATTGTTACCGTTTTGGAGGAGAAAATTCATGGCTGTTTACAACTTCGACGATGAATCCTCAAGGACCGATATCACTGGTGCTGGATTGGCAAAAGTTCGACGAACTTGACAACAACAACAACAAACAAGTTTTCAGCCGATGACTTCCATTTCGCAGCTTGTTCACGGTGAATGTGGTAGCAGGGAACTTTCCGCTAGTGAGTTCGCTATTCGTAAATGACTAATTCCAGAGGGGTAGATGGGAGAAGGCGAGGACAAGGGCGGAAAAGCGGATGCTTCCACGCCTAAGCCGGCGGCGACAAACGCACCAAAGGAGTCTCCGGACAAGGGGAAGGCGAAGGAGAAAGAGCAGCAGTCGGCCGGTGCCGGACAGCAAGACCAAGAAGCGCCTGTGGTGGCCAAGGCCAGGTACGAACGTTTGCAATTGAGCATTCATAGGGAAAAAATAGGTACTACGCGGGAGTTCGCCCGGGCGGACAATGGGGGAGGGGCGCCAACCAATCAAAGCCCTTGGTCGACCAGCACGCGGCCAGTCCAGGTAGACGTGACTTGTTCCATAGCAAGTGTCGCCTACGACGGGTCTGCACAATCGTCCAATACCACCCACCCAGGGCAAATGCCCGCAGAGTACCGAGAAATTCAAGCACTCTTCAGTGGAAACTTCTGCTACATGCGGCTAGGAGTGTATTCTTCATGTTGAAACCTCGCTGTCTGACCTCGCACGTGCCATTTGGGGCCCAAAGTGTCATTAAGAAAGGGTCTCATCCCTTAAATTTCCCCTAAGCCTTCACACCTTATGTCAGTTACAGGGCTCTCTACGGAAATTCTGGAAGGAAACGGTGAGGCAAAACACCCTATGACCCACCCCCAAACTAGGATTTCGCCTTGTACCGTTCGTAACTGCATAATAGTTTAGTTTCGCGACCTTTCGCCGTTGTCAACTGACACTGACACTGAAAAGTCCACCCCCCCCCCCCCACTAGGAACCTTACGGAAGATTATGCAGTTCAGCACGGTTCTTACTCTGAAAGTTTCTTTCCTTCAAAATGGTTAAGGCTCATGTCGCGAAAGTGCGCAGCATTGAAAGGTCATCAGTCAACCACAGCCGATCACGTCACGCCCTCTCCACACATGCATTCAATGCCGCCTGATTGGCTAGCGTGTTCCCACCCCCCCCCCCAATGCTGCCCACATTCGCGACAAGACCATTACAAGGACATGGTAGCCGAGACTTCAAGCAGAAATGAGGTTCCATCATGTCGAATTTGTCCGGTTAGTACAGAATCACTGCGTAAGCGTATGAAATTTCAGCGAAGCAAAGTCGAGGCAGAGGAATGTTGTCTTCAAAGTGCCAACAGAAAAGAAGCCGATATGGAGTGAGATCAAGATACAGAACCCAAGCAACGACCAGAAAACATTCAAAGTGCGTCTTCAATTTGCTTTGCTTAATATTTCGTCTCAATATCTGATATGGCGGCTGTATCAACTCAGCAACTTCTTACTAAAAGGCTACCTTAGCCCCAGTTTATACTTCTGCCGCTGCGCGGCGCGGCACCATGGTCGGGATAGATATCGACCGGACGGCGCGAAAAATCGATATCTATGGCGATCATGGTGCCGCGCCGCGTGACGGCGCAAGCATAAACTAAGGCTTACTTGCTCTGCAACTTCAAAAGCTGAGAATGCACTCCAGCGCCTCACGGCCAATCTAACGAATATCTGCCGAGAACCTTTACACAAAGATGGGGCGGTAGTCCAACCATAAGGAAAGGCCAATGGGTCACTTTGACACAGAAAAGGTTCACTACTAGCAACCAGCTCATGCAAACTGAGGATGAGCGGGAAGGAAGATCTAAGGCGCAGTTTATACTTGCATCGCCGCGCACCGCCGCACCATAATCGACATACATATCGATTTTTTTCCCAACACAATACCATCGAATACGATAGCCAATGGATAGGTCACACAACAAGTGAACCTAATTAAACTATCGACCAATATCGATCGATTTCTATTACAGTGGTGAAATAACCTGCGCTCTCTCAGGTCAAATGCACCTCAGCAGAACTGTTTCGAGTACAGCCGCCACTCGGCTTCATCAAGCCCAACGACACTTCGCGTATTCGTCTGTGGTTTCAGGTAAGTAGGTAGTACCATTAGGGCCTGTTCATACTTCGCGACAAAAGTGACTCGTCGCCCGTGTAAAACATGCATATCGATTAAAACCGAGGGCAAAATTGTTCATACTGTTCGTGTTCGCGCCGGCGTTGTCGCTTTAGTCGCTCTAGTCGCTAAAGTCGCTGCTGTCGCCTGTTCATACTTCCGCGCGCTGCGCTCTCGTCGCTCTTGTCGCTGCTGTCGCGAAGTATGAACAGGCCCTTATAGTACACAGCGACGGCCGACTTGATGCTATCTCGTCGTCTGCGCCCTCTCTGCTTAGAGGTCGCGCTTGGCGATGGAGCACGGAATCGTTCGGGCGTCCTACTTGCCTGGCCTCCTGACATTTCGTCACTTGTTCCATTGTCACATTGTCTGCCTCGTGGAGCATCACACATCAATTGTTTCTACGTTTTGATTTCTTCAATAGGGTTTTAAGTTAAAAAGTGACCCTACGTGCTTTGGCATGAAGCATTTTACATGAACTGTTTTCACAATTCGACTTCATCGGTGGGGTTTTAGTTAAAAATGACTACTCTTTACGCAATTGAACTTCTCCGGCCGTGTTTTAGTTAGGAAATGACTACTGTTTCCACATCTGAACCTCTTCGGTGAGGTTCTAACTAGGAAATGGCAATGATTTCCACAATTCGACTTCTTCTGTGGGGGGTTTAGTTAGGAAATGACTCTATAACCCACCTTAATGAAGCATTTTGAAACAATACTGATTTGTCACGAATGCGGAAACTGCTCACGGTTTCCATATCTGGAGTCATTTCCTAATCAAACTCCCATAGAAGAAGTCGAATTATGCAAACCATTGCCATTTTCTAAATAGAATCTCACCGAAGAAATGTGGAAACAATAGACATTTCCTAACTAAAGGCCAGGGGGAGAAGTTCAACTGCGTAAAAATAGTCATTTTCTAACCAAAACCCCACCGAAGAAATCGCATTGTGGAGCAGTTCGTGAAAAATGCTTCATTTCAAAACATCTAGGGTCATTTCCTAGCTGAAATCCTTCTGAAGAAGTCAGCAGAAATTGATGTGTGATGCTTCACGAGGAAGGTCATGTCCGACGAAATGTCGGGAGGCAGGGTGAGCAGCAAGTAGCCCAAAAGTTTCCGCGCTCCATCGCCAAGCGCGATCTCTAAGCAAAGAGGGCGCAGACGACGAGACAGCATCAGGTCAGCTGTTGCGCTGTGTACGTACTATGAGGGCCTGTTCATACTTAGCGACAAGAGCGACAAAAGTGACAAAAGCAACAAGAGCAACTGGGGCGGCGGATGTAGTGTGGTGTACGCAAATAATTACGCATTTGACACTACATTCGTCGCGTACGGAGTGTGGAATACGCAATTATTTACGTACGCCACACTACATCCGTCGCCCAGTCGCTCCAGTCGCTCTTGTCGCTCTTGTCGCGAAGTATAAACAGGCCCTAACGTTTCCCACGAGTATGGCCTCTTTCCTTCTTAGAATACAAATGGAACACCGACGGATGGTAAAAAGCACTACTTCGCTATCTATTTCATGAACGCAGAGCCAGGAAAAACTGTGAAGGAACTATGGAGCAAAGACGCGAAGCACGAAGGTTCGCCGAACTTCTACACCAATTGCGTCCCGGCGAAATGAATTCTTATAATTTTCGCGTCAAAATGGGCACATTTCACATCAAATTGGACACCATTCTAAGCGAGCTTCACGCTTTTATTAGGCTGGAAAATAAGTTTCCCTTTTTGTTGAACATCTGTTCGAAAGAGAATAATTTGCTCTATCAGACAGTGCGTTTCGCTCCTTTTTCCAATTTCGATTTTTGTCAATTTTTAGGCCATTAAAGTGGGAAGTGAAAAATAGAACAGTGACCTCCGCAGACAGCTCCTTCTACTTGTTCCACTGACAGAAATCAACATGGAAAATAAACGCAACATACGCTTTGATAGAGCAAAACACCCTCTTCTCAACGACATAAAAACTGTTCAAAAAAAAGATCAACTAAAGAATAGGAGCCGTAGGAAAGAATAATTTATGTCTTCTGAACACTCGACTTCAATGCCCTAAAAACTAGCGAAAATCAAGATGAACGAAAAACCAACAAAATGTCTTGTAGAGCAAAATAATCCCCTTTCGAAAGGTGTGTAAAAAAATTTAAGCGACATTCGGGACAAATTTTTAAAAAACGACGAGTTTGTCGTTGTTGTTATTTGTTTTATGGGATCTATTCTAGTCCGGGGGCCAAATAACTAAAAAGTAGGTAACAAAATGAATTGAGTCTTTCCGAGCGGCTCCTAGAGAACGAGTTGGAACCTAAAAGGAACCAAAAACGAACGAACAGACAAAAAATTTAAAATCGCCGCGGTTCACAACCGTCTCGGCGGGCAAAGAGCGACGGAATGGAGGCATGCCGCGTGCCGACCGCCGGCTGACATGTTATAACCAGGATCTAACATGGTGAATGGGGCGCATGAAGCCGCATGCCGCATGCTGACCGTCGCTTGACATGTTATAACCAGGATCTAACATAGTGAGGAGGGCACACAACTTTGCCTGCTTACAACCGCAACATTTTTGTAACTTTTTCGTTTTTTCTTTGTGACTTTTCTTGTTTAGGTCCACGTTGTTCCGTAGAGGCCGCTCGGTAAATCTCAAGTGCATTTGTTACATATAATACTTTTTAGTTATGTGGCCCCCAGACTAGGATAGATCCGTTTTATGCTTAAAAACTTTTAAAAAACTAACTGAATATCTAACAAATCAAAACCAGCGTCTACCAGACTAACCTCTAGATTATTTGAATTTTTTAAATTTACCAATAAGTTTACGCAATGTTTGAAACATTATGAAATATTCAATCTCAAAGAAAAAATACCGCTTACTGGTTATTCTAAATTGTGCAGAGGCAGCAATTCTTTAGCGTACCAAAAGAGGAGATCGCGCCATGCACTCGTATAGCTCGCTGCGATTTCAATCCGATTGATAGAGTGAACACAGCCTACTTGAAAATGCAAGGTGAGGATACGTGTGTTTTCTATGTTCATGTTGTACTTACCGTTGTCAAGCGTGTAACTCCACGTAAACGGAATTTTTCTAGTAATCGAATAAAAACCGCGAGGTGCTAGACGAGTGCACGGCGCGATCTCTTTTTGGCATCAAAAAATTGCCTCCTTTCTGCACTCTATAATAAGCTTTGAGCTACAATTTCTCATTGAAAGGTAATTTTTTATAAAATTTCAGCTAGTACGTTCACTTATCGGGCCAGGTGAATTTTACATTTTCAAAGAAAGTCATAAGCCAAACTTTCGATAGACAATAAAGTTTCAGACTGTCTTAGAGAGTCTCTAGTTTCGATCTGAAAGACGTTTTAATTTGGAAGATGCCCACTTCAATTCGGAAAGCGTCAGTCTTACTTAGAAGTGTCCAATTTAACGTGAAATTGGTATATATGACCTATAGTTAGCCATCCTCCAAACAGACACCCGAACACTTTCAATTCAGCGAGAAAACTGGGATTTTACAAAGCAACATGATTTCCGTATTTGAAGGTATCTGTCGCATAAACGTAGTATTCGTGAAGAAAGAAGAAGGCGATGAAAAATCCAAACAACCACCAGGAGAAGGAGGTGGTGGTGGCGAAGCAAAAACGTGAAGTGGACCACCGAGAAGACTGGAAAATTGGACAAAAGTCTCCTACAACTTCAACATCGCATTTCGATTCATCCATGTTACATCAGCAAGAAAACTGTTCCAACAAATAAACTTCGATCTCTTATATATGTAGGTCCGCAGCAGAACTACACAGCGAGAACATGAAGCAGAGACGTGAATTGTTTGTGTGTGTGTGTGCGAAAATGCACATACATCATCATAGACGTTGAAAGAATGGTCGATTCACCGCTCTAGAACGTCCTTCTATAAGGCGACTCTGAATTACTTACAATTCGCAAGTCCTCTGAGTACTGGTCCATGTACTTCGTGAACGTGTCGATGGCGAGTTTTCCGAGAGGAGTGCTGAGAAGCTGTTCTGCCCACTCCTTCAGCTGTGCGTCGTCATTCGCCGAAGAACGAACCACATCCCGGCTCTGAATCAAGCGAAACTATTCGCAGTGACATTACTCTCACAGGGAAGGACACCAGATACTTTGAGATGAGATGTACCAGGCTGTCCAATAATTCTTGTCCGAAAATTTCACCATTTTTAATTTTTTTCAACTATATTGAAAAACCAGCCGTCCGTGCGGCCTTTCGGCAGCAGCGACGGCTTTTTGACGGCTTCGCCGTGGCAATAACTTCTCATCATCAATTATAGCTGACACCTTTGTCATGGTTTCTTAAGGAAGAACATCTTAACTACGTCGATTAGGGCAAGCTAGAAAAAAAAGCGAAAAAATAGACGACATCCACAAAAACGCTTACTTTCCCAATATCGATTGATGGCGATGGACAGTTCAAAACGAACTTCAGATTCGTGTTCAGCGACCTCGATTACCCCTAGGGGTAAAGTTTCGTGCCGCTTGAATGACATCCTCAAAAAATCGATAATTTCGATCGATATCGATTGGTCGACTTCAGATTCGTGTTCGGCGACCTCGATTACCCCAGGGCTAAAGTTTCGTGCCGCTTGAACGTCCTCACCAAAAACCCCTCCCGTCGATGATCATCTAAATGCCCAGGCACGGTTGCCGACGTGTTGGCACGTCTACGGCTCGCCATGCAGGGTTGCCAACGTGTTCGGCACGTCTACGGCTCGCCATGCAGGGTTGCCGACGTGTTCGGCACGTCTACGGCTCGCCATGTAGGGTTGCCGGCGTGTTCGGCACGTCTACGGCTCGCCAGGCACGGTTGACCACGTATTGGGTAGGTCTGCGGCATCTCCAGGCACGTCGATGTTCAGCAATCGCTTCCAATACGCAGTGCCCCCACTCCAGTTGTGACGGACGGAAACACGCACACACACACACTGCTCCTTTATATATAGTAGGACAAGTCGAATCAACAATATAATCACCACAGTTATCCACAACAGTGGCTCATCGATTGGGCAGGTCGCCGATGCCCTTCGCCCAGAACTCCGGGGGCTGCGACTCGAAGAAGTCCGCGATGTCGGATTTGAGGTTGTCGTAGTTGGTGAATCTTCTTCCGGCCAAATGGTGCTTCAGCGGGCGGAACAAGTGGTAGTCGGAGGGGGCGAGGTCCGAGGAATACGGCGGATGGGCAACCATCTCCCAGCCGAGCGTCGCCAACTTCTGCTGGGTCTCCTTCGACACGTGGGGGCGCGCGTTGTCGTGCAGCAGGTGGACCGAGGCCCGTCGGGGACGCTTTTCTCGGATGGCGGCGGCTAGTTTCTCGAGCTGATCGGTGTAGATGGAGGCGGTGACCGTCGTGCCTTGAGGGAGCAGCTCGAAGTACAGCATGCCTTTGGCGTCCCACCAGCAGCAGAGCATGATCTTCAGCGGGTGCAGGTCGGCTTTCGGCGTCGTCGGCGGCTCTTCTCCGCGCGGGATCCAGACGGCACGGCGGGCGACGTTGTCGTAAAGGACCCAGCTCTCATCCCCAATGACCAGGTCCTCGAGAAACTCCTTGCGATGCGGACGAAGGAGGAGGGAGTGGCAGACGGCCACGCGGCTCTGCTTGTTGGCGTCCGTCAGACGGTGGGGGATCCAACGGGCCAGAACTTTGTGGTAGCCGAGTAAGTTGAGTCGATTGTGGATGGTGGACTTGCTGCAGCCGAGCGTCGTCGCCAGTTCACGGGTGGTGACTTCCGGCTTCTCCTTGATACAGCGACGGACTTCGTCATCATCCACCGTAGAAGGCCTCCCGCTGTGCTCTCTGTGCTCGAGGCTCGTGTCGCCGCTCTCGAAACGATTGAACCAGCGCCTGACTGTGCGTTGGGACACTGCATCCTCCTTGCACGCTCTGCAGATGTTGGCGACCGCGGTGCCCGTGTCGTTGCCCAGCAGCCACTCGTAGTACACGAACGTACGAATTCGACCTTGGTCCATTTTAGCTTGTACTGGTAGCTAGACGCGGCGACTGCGCCTTATATACCCCTAGCGTGGAACTCTGGAGAACCTTCTAGAAGGTTTTTACACTTGCCTGATATTATAAACTTCTAAGGAAAATTATAGAATTTTGAAAATTTTCGGACAGGAATTATTGGACAGCCTGGTATATCAAAGGGTTGGCTTCGAACGCTGATTCCAAACATGCGTTCAATATCTGCCATTGACATTTGGGAACCAAGTTGTGAACAATGTTACCTGCCGATCACAGGGGGCGAGCTCAGGAAGGATGGAAACAGCGCTGGCTGCCGATCAGTAGTGGCTCAGTGCGTAGAGGAGCGGTGTAGTGAGATGGAGTGGTTTGTGGATCGACTCTCCCGTGACGAGATATTTTTGCACTTCTTAGAAAAGACCCGCCACAATCAACCAAAGCACTCTATGTAAATCTGCTAAGAAAACGATCGCCAGAAAGGACACCTAATTCATAAGTACCACTGTACTCTCACGACTCCGGAGGTGGAAAAGGTTTCTTCGCTTAAGGATGTCCTAGAGAGGTTATTTAAGGAGTTGATCCTTTATATGTAGCCATTTTAAAGTTTTTGATCTATTACGGTAGGTTACTGTATGAAGTGGTCAGCTAGAGGACATATAATCGGCATTTGTGAGCATGGGTGAGTCATCCTTGCCCACCTACGCCCTCCGTATCCCACTATAACCATTCAAATTTTAAAAACGAAACTTACATAAATGATCAGCGCCTTATATAGCCTCTCTGGATATCCTTATCCGAAGAAACCTCTTCCTCCTCTAGAGTCATGAAAGTACAATGGTCCCTATGAATAAGGTTTCCTTTCTGGAGACCTTTCGCGTTGCAATTTTACATAGAGAGCTTTGATTGACTGCTGCGAATCTTTTCTAGAAAATGCAAAGATGTTGCGTCACAGGAGAGTCGAACCACAAACCATTCCGTCTCACCAAGCCGCTTCTCTATCCACTGCGCCACCACCATTGCCTAGCCGCCAGCACTGGTTTCCAAGCTAATTGATCTTGTCCTCTCCTATTTCAGGTTAGATGGTCTACAACTCCGTTCCCAGATGTCTTGACGACAAGTCGTCCCCATTGAAGGATTTCGCGCCCCATTTCGACCGCCGCGCGTGTCTCTGGGCTCTCCTCGTTTCCCGGGCTATTTCTCGATGCCTCCTGATTTTCAGGGATTTCTTCCTATGCAGCGCGTCTAGCCCCGTTCTTGGACTTGCAGGGAGTGTAGCGGCTGTGCGCGTCCGGGGCAGTTGATATGAGGGGGTTCTCCCATTCTGCGCGTGTTTGTGTTGTGGTCTCTCCGTTCTGACTCCTTAGCGCGTGCCTTGTGGTTCATATTTTGTTCATATTGTGTTGTATCACTGTTCTCATGTAATCTTCTGTTGTTCCTTCACGTTTTAGTGTTGTAATTGGTTTAGCCTTGCCATATCCTTAGCGTTGTGCCTTTGCTATTTCACTTAGCCTGTTTTCAGGGTCTCATATGATATCGGTGCTCTCATATTTGATGTCATGTTGTTTCTTATCGTGTTTCGCGTAGTTTTGCTCATATTATTCTATGTTTATCCATGTGGTTACCCCATCTTAGTAGATTGCTTTACCATCGATGCTTTAATGTGGTTTATCGTTATCCGCGCGCGTGCACATTTATGTATATTAAAATAAAGGTTTAATTACCCAAGTTTGAGGTGACTTCATCGCGTTCGGTCGCATCCATCTACTTATCCCGTGTGGCAGTGCTTATTCGTCTGATTGGAGTCACTCTCATATCTGTAGCAGAAACGGAATACATAAATATTTGGGATCAGCGTTCGAAGCCGCATCCAGTGACATATTATACACAAGTGCTCCGTCACGCCTATCGGCGTGCCTCGCACTTGCGCGCTTCGCGCGATGTTGCAGTATCACTAAGCTAAGGACAATCACATCAAGCTTGCTGCTATACTTGTATAGCTTTCTTCCCTACTTAGGAGTACAAAAGGCTCGCAGCACGTACAGTATATAGTATGATAGGGCGATCTATTGGTCCCTCATTACTGTTCTACCCTTAGTGAAACGGTCTTCCATTACTGGTAGTGGTTCCCCTCAATGATCCCGCTTAGCGGATGACGTCTTCGGTACGTCTACCTGAATCCCCAAACACGTTGAAAGACGTCTTTGGCAGTCTTTTGAGGCTCGGGCCAGGGGTGTGCGTTAATTTTTTTACGGTAAATTTTTAACGACCATTTTTTAACGAAAAATATTTGCGTTAAAATCGGTAAGTTCGGTAAATTCGTCAAATAAAATTATCTTGCTGCAGTCAATTTAGCAGTATTTTAGTATGTGAAAAGCCAGATTTCTTTCATTATTGATTTTTCTGAGCCCTCCTACATGGCAATTATAAGACTGTCTTCATCTTCACAACAAATAACGACAGTCCATCTATCATCATCAAAACTGCTGTCGCCTATATTACCTGCGTCCCGTTGATCATCGAGTTGCTCGAGCGGGCGTAAGCAGCGTCTCCATTCGTGCCTGGCGTGCGCTAGAGTGCTCCAATCCTCCTCGCTCGAAGGACACGAAGAGCTTCATAAAGGTCGTTCAAGGCTTTCATGAATAAGTCCGACCAACGCGTTGATGGGCTTCCTGGTGTTCTGTTGACGTCCCGCGGAATCCAGTCGGTGACGGCTCTCATTCAACGTGTCTGCGAAGCGCATGACGTGGCTAGCCCACCTTATTTTCGACGATGCCACAGCGTCTGATCCTTGGACGTCGATGAAGCTCGGAACTCTGGATTCCTTCTCTCATTTGCGTCAGTCGTGTCACTGCGAGCATGTCGTCTCACGCAGCGCAAGGCGGATGGCGTGTTCGTCCTGCTTTCGTATGGCGCCGGTCTCTGAGGCGTATGCTACATACCACAGGAAGGACAGTGGAGTTGAATAGGTGAGCACGGAGCCGGAAGTTTTTCGTCTTCTTCACGACTTCTTCGACGTTCGAAACCTCCCTGAGCTGCTCGCTTCCTCTCACTCAGCTCTGGCACGGTGACAATGGCTATCGATGTCATCATCACCGATTTTCCCTCACACTTCCCTCACACTCCTCCAACACCGGATAGAAGCAAACCGTTACCGGACCCCTTCTGGACAGACAGGACAAACACGTCGCCCTGGACAGAGTCCCCATCCCGTAGAGACTGACAGAAGTTGCACTCCCCTTAGCAGCTTATTATATAGAAAGAAGAAGGATGATGATGACCTTCACCACCTACACGGCTGAAATTTCATACCGCTTGAATGGCATCCACAAAAGATCGACAATATCGATTGACATCGATTGATCAACTTCAGATTCGGGTTCGGCGACCTTGATTACGCCAAGGCTCATATTTTAGACCGCTTGAACAAAATACACGAAAAATCGATAATATCGATCGCTATCGATATCGATTGATCAACTTCAGATTCGATTTCACGTCTACGGCTCGCCATGCACGGTTGCCGACGTGTTCGGTACGTCTACGACTCACCATGCACGGTTGCCGGCGTGTTCGGCATGTCTACTGACTTTCCATGCACGGTCGCCGACGTCTTCGGTACGTCTACGGCTCGCATGCACGGTTGCCGACGTGTTCGGTACGTCTACGGCTCGCCATGCACGGTTGCCGGCGTGTTCGGCATGTCTACTGACTTTCCATGCACGGTTGCTGAGGTGTTCGGTACGTCTACGGCTCGCCATGCACGGTTGCCGGCGTGTTCGGCATGTTTACTGACTCGCCAGGCACGTTGGGCAACGTGTTCGGCTCGTCTACTGAGTCGCCAGGCACGTTGCACAACTACAACCCCCCCCCCCCCACACTTCAGAACCGGATCGCCAGGCAGGCCATCACTGATCCCCCTGGACAGACGCTCCCCCTGTACAGACTCTCCACCCCGTACAGACGCTCCGCCCCGTACAGACGTTAGCGGCTTATTATATTAGGAGGATAATACAGCAGGTCAGACTGTCGAAAAAGTTCGAGCTGAACGAATCATCGAGACATTGTCTCACCCCCCCCCCCATCAGCGATATCACGACATCTCCTCCGCTGTTCACCGGATCGCAGCGTAACTATCGACGAAGCTAATGAAAAGCAAGACACCCAAAAAGCAAGTCGAACTCCTCAAAATAGAAAATGAATCCGTCGAAGACGTCAGAGAGCGCCACCGCGCTTTGATTAGGAGAAAATGAATCCGTCGACAAAGTCAGAGAGCGCCACTGCGCTTCGATTAGGTCCCGCCTAGATTCAAAACACCCGCGTAATCTTAAATTCAAAACGTCAAGTCAATAATTCTTGAGAAAAAGCACTGAAGGGAAGTAGAGTGCAGTGTCTGCACCCTCCTGCTTAGAGATCGCTCACTCCAGAGGTAGAGTAGAGCTACGAAAAAAACTTCGCCCACACTTCGCCTAGGGGGGGGGGGTGGTTAATTAGCGTGCTGATCACGAATCTAACATCCTTCTTTAAAATTTCAGCCGATTATGGTAGGGTACGGTAGGTAACGGTGACTAAGGCTGTCGATGTCATCGTCACCGATTTTCCCCTCACACTTCCCTCGCACTCCTCCAACACCGGATAGAGGCATATCGTTACTGGACCCCTTCTGGACAGACAGGACAAACACGTCGCCCTGGACTGACGCCGCATCCCGTAAAGACTGACAGAAGTTACACTCTCCTTAGCAGCTTATTGTATAGAAAGAAGAAGAATGATGATGACCTCCACCACCTACACGCCTTAAATTTCATACCGCTTGAATGGCATCCACAAAAATCGATATTATCGATCGATATCGATTGATCAACTTCAGATTCGTGTTCAGCGACCTCGATTACCCCCCAAGGCTAAAGTTTCGGACCGCTTGGACGAAATACACGAAAAATCGATATTATCGATCGATATCGATTGATCAACTTCAGATTCGTGTTCAGCGACCTCGATTACCCCCAAGGCTAAAGTTTCGGACCGCTTGAACGAAATACACGAAAAATCGATATTATCGATCGATATCGATTGATCAACTTCAGATTCGTGTTCAGCGACCTCGATTACCCCCAAGGCTAAAGTTTCGGACCGCTTGAACGAAATACACAAAAAATCGATAATATCGATCGATATTGATTGATCAACATCAGATTCGTGTTCAGCGACCTCGATTACCCCCAAGGCTAAAGTTTCGGACCGCTTGGACGAAATACACGAAAAATCGATATTATCGATCGATATCGATTGATCAACTTCAGATTCGTGTTCAGCGACCTCGATTACCCCCAAGGCTAAAGTTTCGGACCGCTTGAACGAAATACACCCCCCCCCTACACCCCCCCTCTCTCTACTCCAACACCGCATCTCCAGGCACGTTTGGCAGCGTGTTCGGCACGTCTACTGACTCGCCAGGCACGTTGGGCAGCGTGTTCGGCACGTCTACTGACTCGCCAGGCACGTTGGGCAACTGCAACCCCCCTCCTCCGACGATTCCCCCTTACAGGACTCCAGCACCGCATCTCCAGGCACGTTTGGCAGCGTGTTCGGCACGTCTACTGACTCGCCAGGCACGTTGGGCAACGTGTTCGGCACGTCTACTGAGTCGCCAGGCACGTTGCACAACTGCAACCCCCCTCCTCCGACGATTCCCCCTTACAGGACTCCAGCACCGCATCTCCAGGCACGTTTGGCAGCGTGTTCGGCACGTCTACTGACTCGCCAGGCACGTTGGGCAACGTGTTCGGCACGTCTACTGACTCGCCAGGCACGTTGGGCAACGTGTTCGGCACGTCTACTGAGTCGCCAGGCACGTTGCACAACTGCAACCCCCCTCCCCCCACGATTCCCCCTCACAGTTCAGCACCCAGATGGCCAGGCAGACCGTCACTGATCCCCCCCTGGACAGACACTCCGCCCCGTACAGACGCTCTCCCCCGTACAGACGCTCTCCCCCGTACAGACGCTCCGCCCCGTACAGACGCTCCGCCCCGTACAGACGTTAGCGGCTTATTATATAGAAGGATCCCATCTCAAAGTCTCATGGCCACCTGGTATCCTTCCTTTGCCAAAAGACTCACCAGCAACGCTTCCACATCACTTTCCGAGACGGAGCCCCCTAACGAATCCGTTCTTGACTCGATGAGTAGCCGCTGCAGAGGAACGAGTTGGCTGAGAAGGGCCGCGTCTCGACTTCTTCCTTCTCGTAGCACACTCCCGCTCACCGCAGTGTGAAACGGCACAGACGCGAGATGCTGGAAAGACTTGACTGATGAGATTCAAGGAACATGACGATAGGAAGACAAAGGAAATCTGGAACAACGCGGCGCGCAGGTGACCACCTTATAAATCCTTCATTTAAATGTGAAAGTGAACATAAGCTCGCATGAATGCAAACAAGGAAAACACTAATTCCACCAAATCCACCAAATAAAACAGTAGCCGAATGCGACTCTAAGT
Source organism: Heligmosomoides polygyrus bakeri (assembly GCA_947359475.1). Taxonomy (NCBI): domain Eukaryota; kingdom Metazoa; phylum Nematoda; class Chromadorea; order Rhabditida; family Heligmosomidae; genus Heligmosomoides; species Heligmosomoides polygyrus. The sequence continues at coordinate 101,008,424 of OX375869.1, forward strand.
CCCCGGTTATACTTCCGAACAACGCGACTGCATGTAAAGTGGCCAAATTGATCGATCGCGTCGCCCAATCAATGTGGCCACCATACGTGGCGTCGTGGCGCTCAGCGTCGAAGTATAAACGGGGCTTAAGGGGCAAAAAGGCTACTTGTTGGTATTTCGACATAGTACCAAAACAGCATGGTGGTTCAAAAGAACATATATGAACATATACATCAAATTGGGCATTTTTTAAACGAAATTAGACACAAATCAAACTGGACACTTCTCAAACCGAAATTGCACTTTGCAAATCAAATTGGACACTCTTTGAGGTAAGTTTAACGGTTTTGAAATTAAACTGCACATCTTCCAAGCCAAAACGACCGTTTTCCACCAGCAGTCATTTAGTGTATTAAAAGAGGAGATCGTGCCATGCACTCGACTAGATCGAAGCGGTTTTCAAGATTTTGATTGATAGTACAAATGTTGCTCACATGCAACGGCGATATTTGTTTCTTACAACTGTTTTAAATGTACCATTTATATCTGTGTTTCTCCACATAAACATATTTGATGAGCTTTACACCTAAAACAAGATTTGTTAGCTGTTTTTTTTTCCTTGAAAATAGAAACTTTGTGAAATTTGATACGATGTGTTCACTTGTTGGGCAAGTAACATCGAAATTTTCAAAGAATGTCATACCAAATCTTCCTCAGACAAAAATCAATCCTTCATATTCATTTCAAAAACGTCAAGCTTGGCTAGAAAAGTGTTCAATTTGTTTTAAAAATGTCCAGTTTCGCTTTAAATGTGTTCAATTTTATTTGGAAAGTGTTCAATTTGGGTTTTAAAAGGATCCAGTTGGACTTGCAAAGTGTCCGTTTTGATTTGAAGCGCCCAATTCAATGTGAAAATCGTATAAATAGGAAAAACGCAACGACGTAAGGTGTGGTTTCCGTCTTCTCTTTTGATCCGGATAGCAAGGGGGTGTAAATTTGCGAGCTTTGTTTGTTATTATGGGTTATTGTATGAATATTTACATTGCACAAAAAATTTGATGGCAGTTACAAACGACACACATACCTCCACAGCAAGTTTAGCACGTAAAAATTTACAAAAAAAAAAACTCGCTTCAGATCATTTTTGCCAAATGTGTTCAATAAAAAAGAAGACAGCAGTCATGATGCCCACCTTCACAATCTGCTCGCGACTTGGCGCATCGCTCTTGTCGTGCAGGGCGTTCATCAGGGATAATGCGGCGAGGGCGACCCTCTCATCGGATTTCTCCAAATGTCGAATCAACGAATGCGGTGGGACTTCGGCCAAAACACGAACTCTAATCGTCTCGCTGAACAAAGGATTTACGCGGCGATGAAGAACAGAGACAAGAACGAGCGACAATTTTCGGATTATCAGCACGTCAGTGGAAAACACCTTTCGCTGTTCAGCAGTTGCTCAATCATCCGCAGGGCCACCAGAACCACATTGGAGTCCTCCTGCTTTGCTCGACCTGAAATAGGCTATCCTGAGAATCCAATAAAACGGGAGAAAGTTGGCGATTTTTCAAACGAAAGAAACAGATCACCTGTGACAAGGGTAGCCAGTTTACAGACAAGAACAGGCGAAGCACTGCTCCATCCGACACCTTCGACTTCCAAATTGAACATCGACCGAAGCGAATTGAGACAAAGACTCAGACAGGACTGACTGCTGAAAGAGTGGGAATTAAGTGGTGGAAGTGAAGAGCTGCTCAAGAGCCGCTAAGAAGCTGAACATGCCTTTCGATCTTCTCGTCGGCAAGGAGGTCATACAGCAGCTGAATGTCGGACGTGGCATAGAAATACGATATGAAGCAAGGGTCCTAAATGCACTGACATTGAAACGGCCATCTACCCCTATCACTGGAACCTGGAAAATTGCGACCGTAAGGATTACCGAAGAGAACGACTCTATTGTGCTCAACGCCCATTCGATGCCATCGAAATCGCTTCGACTCGATAGAGCGGAGTGAACCCGTTGAACGTAGTAGCTCTGGAACACTTGTTCAAAAGGTCGTTTCGAAACAAATGCACGAACTCTTTGGACGATCACACGATGGTCATCCTTCTGCCTACATCTCGAAAATAAAGGGGAAATCCTCCAGTGCGATAACTGGTTTGCCTGCGTCATTAAATCGCGAAAATATTGCGCTGTTCTCTTGACTGAAGGCGTAAATGCCACTTACTTGAAGCTTTTGGTAAGCGATAGAAGGATTTTCCGCGTTTACCTCTACTGCATCTTCACAATTAAGAAATAAGAAATCTTGATGGCCTATACAGTTTAACTACTTTGACTTCGACTTTGAGATGAACCTTAAGCCCAGTTGCCACGTTATCAAAGCTGTTAGTCGAAATAAAGGTTCGGCAAAACTAATCGGAAAATACTGTGCAGTCATTTATTGACTAGCAAGAAGGATTCTGCTGAGGCTGATTCAAGCTGTTCGCCAAGATTGGTAGCAGATAGACTCCGGCTTACGTTTTTGACGCTGTCGCCTTCTTCAGAGCCTGGAAAAGTCGAATAGACATTGGGAAACTATTCGCCCAAACGCCATTTCGTTTTACAGGAACAAAAGCAGCCCACAGGAGCGACAAGTAGCGTTAATCCTTTCTGTGGAAGTCGGGTACGTCCACTAGACACCCCCAGCAGAAGATAGGTTAGCCTGGGTGATCGGGCTCGGCTTAAATCTTCCGGCTGCCCCAGGGCGTCCTTGAGCACGACCGAGCGGGTCAACACTCGCAGAGGTCGACGAAGGGCGGCAACTCCTGAGTCACAGCGATGCACTCGTCCTTGCGGTTGCCTTTTGGACTTCGGGCAGCGATGCAAACGCCTGCTTGCCAAAATGTCGCGCTCGCGTTCCAGTATCGCTAGAGCCACGTCAACCACTGCGCCACCGTGACTCCGGACCCTATGCTGTCCCAAACGAGTTGACTTTTGGACTTAAAAGATCTCCGAAAATCCGTAGTTTCAGCTCCATTGGAACAGGATAGCGTTCGACGTCACGGCTGCGCAGTGGTTGAGGTGGCCGTGACGATCTTGGCACATAAGCGCGTTTTGGATCGCGACCCGAAATTCAAAAATCAGCCGCAAGGACAAGTGCATCATGGCGACGAAGGAGCTCGCCCCCTCGTAGACCTCTGTTCGTGTTGACCCGCGTGGTCCTGCTCAAGGAGATCCTTGGGGCAATAGGAAGATTTAAGCCAGGCCCACTCACCCAGGTTAACCTATCGCCAGCAAGAGGTGACTAGTGGACGTTCCCGACTTCCATTGGAAAGGATAACGTTACTTGTCGCTCTAGAGATGTGCTTTTGGCCCCTTTCTCGCCTTTTATTTCTTCCTGTAAATGAAATGGTGTTGGATGAAGAGCTTCCTAATGTCTCTTCGACTTTTCCGGGCTCTGGAGAAGACAATAGCGCCGAAACATAAGCCGGGAGAAATCTGCTCCTGTCTTGGCGAACAGGTTGAACCAGCCTCGTATCTACAGACTCAACGATGCCAAGATTCATACAAAGTTCGTCCTGGACATAGCAAGTGAGAGTTTTACTATGAATCAATAACATACGTTAAACTAATACAAACGTTCAGCCTATGACCCTGTTCATACTTCGCGACGGCAGCGATAAGAGCGACGACAGCGCCAGGAAAGTATGAACGGGCGACAGCAGCGACGGGAGCGACAGCGCCAGCGCTTGAGTGTGAACAGATTTCGGCGGCGATCGCTCGGTTTTGATCGAATTGCATGTTTTGCAAGGACGCCGAGTCGCTCTCGTCGCGAAGTATGAACAGACCCTAAATCGTTGACATAGCACACTTCTGGTTTCTTGCGCTCTAAAGTAGGCTATAGAGGTTCATGTGAGTGAAAGGGTAAGAATTTAGTAACCATGCAAAGAGCATACATATGACTTTTTCAAGTAAACTCTAAGAAAATTCAAAAAAATCAAGAACAATCTCAACGCCTGCTTACCGGTGCTGCTGTCACAGTCAGCATGAATCCATGGTTGACACGATTCAAATTCGCGGGCGTAAGAAACGCCTTCGGCTCTTCGAATATCAACCCGTACTCCTCACTGGGAGGCAGCTTCAGATCCATCACCACGCGTCTGACAACCTCGTTCACGTCTCCTGACTGAAAATGACTGAAAATCACCTGCGCTCGCCTATACTTCCCAACGAAGGGAGCTGATACTCTCGCCGCACCTCTTTGATGGATAGCGAGGCGACATGTTTGTCAAAATAACTGCACGTACTGGGGTTCCACGGATCTCCCTCGATAGAGAGCCTTCGGGCTCTCTTGTTAAGAGGGATCTCGGGCCGCTTGTCGCAGGGCCACGTGGCGCGTCCCCGGGTGGTGGATAGGGGAATTAAACGCGAACCAAATGCGACCGTGTACTGCCCAGAGACGCAGGTGGGATGCAGGGGATGGACTCCTTGCTCCTGCTGTGTCGGGTCGATGCGTTCCTTGTGCGTGGGAGCGGCATGTTCGTGCACAGTGTGCGTGGATGTGTCCGTGACTGTGCGGATTGTAACTGTGTCGGCTCGGCCAAAAGCTTGCACTCGGTAGACTGGGAGTACATGTAAGGCGATTCGAGGCCGCCTTAAGTCTCGCCCCGTCCCTTCGGGCAGTCTGGCTGGCTGCCCGGAGTACCCCGCCCGCACGACAGAGCCTGACTAGCTACCCGTGTTGTATTCCAGTCAAACACAGCAGCACTAAAGGGCCTCATTCCCCTGACCCCGAAAGAGCCCCCATTTCTGCAGCGATGGGAAGGACGAGTACGTAGAGGCTGCTAAAATCTCAGGGCCTAACCAGGCTGCGCAAACTGAGAAGGACTAGGATGACGATCTGTACTTACAACGCCCGCACGCTTGCGTCGGAAGCATCCGTCGAGGACCTGATGATGCAAGCCAGGAAGATCAAGTACGACGTCATCGGACTGACCGAGACGAGAAGACACCACCCCCTACACGCCGCCTACGACTCCGGAGAAGAACTGTTCCTCGGAACATGCGACAGTAGGGGAGTAGGCGGCGTTGGTGTCCTCGTCAACACGCACTTGGCCATGAACATCGATTCGTACGAGTCTCTGACAAGCCGAATCGGACGTCTGCGACTGAAGCGATGTGGCTCCGTGCCAGCCTTGACTGTGTTCGTCGCGTATGCCCCAACATCCGACTACGACGACGAAGACGTCGAGGCCTTCTACGTGGAGCTGGAGAAGTTCTATAAGGAAGATCACACCTTCTACAAGGTGATCGTCGGCGACTTAACGCCAAGATCGGGCCACGAAGGTCGCCGGAAGAACTTCACATCGGAATCCACGGTTTGGAGTGGAACGAGCAAGGTGAAAGGCTGTCTGAGTTTATCATGTCGACCAAGACCATCCATGGAAACTCGCAGTTCCAGAAGCCTCCCTCCCTACGATGGACCTGGGAATCCCCCGGTGGCCAGTTCCACAACGAGATCGACCACATCATCTTCAATCGCAAGTATTGCCTGACCGATGTCTCCGTTGTCCCCAAGTTCTACACGGGATCGGACCACCGCCTCCTTCGCGCGAGGTTCCGCTTTTCGCGTCAAGGAGAGAAGGCCGCGAAGTTCAAGAAGAGGAGTCCCAGAACGACCATCAACTGGGATCTCTACACCTCTCTTGTCGGCCTTTGGGAAGATGCCGTCATGGACAACGTCGACGAGGAATACGATCGCTTCGTGCACCATCTCCACGATAGTGCTAAGGGAGCCGAGAGCTTGAAGACCACCAAGAGACGCCTGTCTCCGGAAACTCTCGAGCTGATACGCCAACGTGGAGCAGCACGAGCGTCAGGCAACTATCAACTGACGTCCGAGCTTGCAAAGCTATGCAGAGCGGCGATAAAGGAAGATCTGAAGGAGAGAAGGGCGGAAGTGTTGGCTGAAGCAGCAGAGGCAGGGCTGAGCATCCGCAATGCCCGCCGGAACTTCGCCAACTTCAAGACCAAGATGACCGCTCTCCGACGTCCTGACGGAACCGTCACCTCTTCCAGAAGGACCATGGAGAAAGTCATCCACGACTTCTACTCCGATCTCTTCGATAGCCACGTCCACCTGCCCCTACGCCATCTTCCGCAGGATGGATACGTCATCCCCTCTGTTCTCCCTTCCGAGATCCGACACGCCATCTCGTCGGTGAAGAAACGTACAGCACCCGGTCCTGACAGGATCAGAGCTGAACACCTGAAGAACCTCCCGCCAGCGCTCATCAACACCTTGGCGCGGCTCTTCACACGCTACCTGTCCGAATGCAAGGTTCCATCCCAGTGGAAGACCAGCAGGACCGTCTTGCTGTACAAGAAGGGAGACGTGCACGACATTGGCAACTATCGCCCGATCTGCCTGCTGTCCGTAGTCTACAAGCTGTTCACTCGAGTCATCCCGAATAGGATTAGTAGAACGCTGGACGAAGGACAGCCATGCGAACAAGCAGGATTTCGGAGAGGATTCAGCACGATCGACCACATACACACCATTACGAAGCTCATCGAAGTGTCGCGAGAGTACAAGCTGCCGCTGTGCCTTACGTTCATTGACCTGAAGAAGGCATTCGACTCCGTCGAGACTGAAGCGGTTATGGAAGCCCTGCTCACCCAGGGCGTTCCTACTCAGTACATCAGAGTCCTTCGAGAGCTGTACAGTGGATTCACGACCAAGATCTCACCATTCTACAACGACGTCGTCATTGACGTGAAGAGAGGGGTTCGACAAGGGGATACCATATCCCCGAAGCTCTTCAGCGCCACCCTCGAAAACGTCATGCGCGAACTAGAATAGGATGACATGGGAGTGAAGGTCGACGGCCGGCAACTGCACCATCTTCGCTTCGCTGACGACATCGTGCTCATAACACCGAGCATCACTCAGGCGGAGCGAATGCTGGCCGACTTCGATCGTGTATGTGGAAGCGTTGGACTGCAGCTGAATCTTACGAAGACGATGTTCATGAAGAACGGATGGGTTTCTGATGCCCCATTCTCGCTCAACGGAACGAACATCTCCGAATGCTCCAGCTATGTGTATCTGGGTCGCGAAGTCAACATGGCCAACGACCTAGCACCAGAGCTGAGCAGGAGGAAACGAGCGGCTTGGGGAGCTTTCAAGAGCGTCGAAGAAGTCGTGAAGAAAACGAAGGACGTCCGACTCCGTGCCCACCTATTCGACTCCACTGTTCTTCTTGCCCTAACATACGCCTCAGAGACCTGGGCTATACGAAAGCAGGATGAACACGCGATCAGCGTCGCGCAGCGTGGAATCGAGAGGACGATGCTCGGAGTGACACGACTCACGCAAGTGAGAGAAGGCCTCCGGAGTTCCGAGCTTCGCCGACGTTCGAAGATCAGAGACGCTGTCGCATGGGCCAAGTCGTCGAAAATTAGGTGGGCCGGCCACGTAATGCGATTCGCAGACACCCGCTGGACGAGAGCCGTCACAGACTGGATTCCGCGGGATGTCAAAAGAACACCAGGACGCCCACCAACGCGTTGGTCGGACTTCTTCGTGAAAGCCCTGAACGACCGATATGACGCTCTTCGTGTCCCTCGAGCGAGGAGGATCCATTGGACCACTCTGGCACGCGACAGGGACGAATGGAGACGCTGCTGGCGCCCGCTCGAGCAAGTCGATGATCAACGGGACGACAGGTGATACAGGTGATACTGGGGTTGCTTTCTGTTCTCAGCATCAGTTTATTTCGCTTAGCGTGATAGTTTCTTAGGCATTTCTTCTTCGCTTATCACATTTTTCTTGAAGATATTCGTCTTTATAGAGTCTTTTATTTGCAGTGGAAACGAACACAACTTTTGTTTTTCGTTTTGACTTGTATAACGGCCGAAAATATCGGAGAAGACGAAATAGAATTAAAAAAGAAACCAACGAAGAAAACGCTCAACGAAGAATGGCGAAAGATGGACAAAGACTAAGGAAATTTCAATGACAATGAGAACAACCATACCCTACTGACTGGACTAAGGGCTTGTTTATAGTACGTGACGAGGACGACTGAGCCGCCCATGCAAAGCATACGAATCGATTAACAATGAGCGACGGTCCCGAAAAAATCGATACCTATGCTGACCTGTCGCCAGCTGTCGCTCTCGTCGCAGACTATGAACATACCCCAAGCGGAGCGATCCAACATCCATAAAAAAGAACAGATGAGCTTAACGGAGCTCTGATGCTTCGTTCAGAAATAAATAATAGTTCGGCACATGCCGCGGGGATGTACCCCGTGGGTGCGGGAACACATCGTCGCTCCAACCGCAACCGCGACAGCCAATCAGGCACCGGCTCAGCCAATCAGGCAGGGCACATGATTGGCTGCCGAGATTACGGTAGGAGCAACGGTGCATTCCCGCACCCCCGCCGAGCGTTCCCTCACCCACGCGGTGAGCTTAGTGCATCTTTGTGACAATGGTTCGGAAAAAAATGTCAAAAACAACTGAAACGACACACAAACCTTCTTGTCCACAACGATGAATGCCGACATAGGTCCATTAGCCTCGAGCACAACATTCGGATTCCACTGACTGATCTTCTCGTCCACTATCACGGCACCCTGAACACGATTTGGCAGCGAAAAATTCTACTCAATTACGTCACAATTAAAAATTTATAGCTTCACACTTCAAAATGGGAACAACCATGTCGCCCTTCTTTCTAATGAACTCGATAAAATCGCAATGTCTACCCAAAGAAGCCAAATAGTTGCTCCTAGAAGAACTTATCGGATAAGAGACTTCATAGCAAATAGTTCTCTTCAAGTTATTTAGATTTCTGAACCACTCCCAGTTACTAGAAGTGTCTCTGAAGGAGGTGTTCTTTCTCCAATTCCTTTCACTATCTAACCATCACGAATTTCTCAATTTATTGATCAGTAGTCTCCTCTGCAAGGTGTTCGCGGGTGGCATAAAAATACACTAAAATACCATCGAACTGTAGCATCATGTTGCTTTCCAATACGCAGTTCATCGAATATGAACAGATTTCGGCGGTGATCGATCGGTTTTAATCGATTCGCATGAGTTGCACGGGCGACGATCGTCGTGAAGTATGAACAGGTCCCTAAGTCGTCAGCGAGTGATGAAATCACACAGTCCAGAAGGCGTCGGAGAAGATCCGCCTGGACCGTTTGAGCATAACCCATGTAGTTCTGGGATAGAGATCGAGAAGCTGCTAGGAGGATGACTTCGTCGGATCGATATTCTGCTAATCTTACAGCAAACCAATTGTTATACGGTAGAGCATAAACCCTTGCAATTAAGAACCTGACCAAGGGCCCCACTACGTTATGGATGGCCTACATAACAAAGCTGAGACATCGAACGAATGTCTTTGTAACACCTTAAAAATCACTTGGAAGCAGAGCTGCGCTTCTCCATAAATAGAACATTACGTCCATTAGTAGTCACTTTTTCTTCCAACGTCTGACCTCCTCTAGGGATCTGGATACATACCAAGGAAGGGTCTGAAGGGTTTTATGTCTGAACGGCGAAAACACAGCGAAAATTCTCACCCTTCAAACAGCAGAAAAATGAGTTCCATTTCTGCAAAATTCTTGAACCGACCGAGCTAGGGGCATTGACACTTCACTACAGAATCGCACAATTAAGGCAAAACCTTCCAAAGATCGAATATAAGTGAATAAAGTGCAAAAATACAGCCTCACAGGTTCAGGGTCAGGTCACGACTCATTGGACTTCAATATTTTGTATTTTTCCGCATACTCGATGTTTGGAAACAATTGCTTTGTGCGATTCCATAGTGAAGTTTCCGGACTCCTAACAAGGTAGATTCAAGGACTTTGTAAAAAGAGAAAGTACTTTTCGTATGGATGGTTATTCTGGCAATGACCTTCACTTCTGCCGTTCAGGCATTATCCTGAGACCCATCCCTGGTTAAGAAACACAGACCTATTACACAACTGTTGTTCATAGCGATGTCCCGCGCGCTTCCCTCTGTTTTGTTGCGGTTAGTTATTGTAGTTGTTCAAGATATGATGTTTACAATTGTTTTTATAGGCGCATCGTTGGATGCATAAATGAACTCAATTGAAATGAATTGGAGATACACTTGATAGCTACTGTCTTTTTTATCATCACAACTTTGGCGCATACACAAAGAAAATAGTAAAATATACCATTTTCACATCAAATAGGACATTTTTTACGTCTGGACACTCTTCTAGATAAGACTAAAGCTTTTGAAATCAACTGAACATCTTCCAAGCCTAGAACCCCTCCAAAAAGGTTAGAATCCTTTTTTGTTCCAGGAATATTTTAGAATGACTTTCGTCGAAGTTTTGATTCACCTACCCAATACGTGAACTCACTGTTTCAAATTCTATAAAATTCTCATTTCTTAAATACAAATGGTAGTTTAAATCGTATTTGGAAGAGCAGGAAAGCGAACATTTCTTTAATGCCAAAGAAAGAGATTGCGCCATGTCCTCGTCCAATATGTCGCGATTTTTATTCAATTGACAGCAAAATGTCTATCTGTATGTAAAGGAAACACATGCCCCATTTTGGTGTTTAATGCCAGCTGCCTTTGAACTATTAATGAAAAAATCACGACAAGCTTTTTGAGTGCATGGCACGATCTCGCCTTTTAAAGCACCGAACGATTGCTGCCTTGTTGTGCTTTAAAAAAAAAATTGGGATCTATCCTAGTCCGGGGGCCACATAACTAAAAAGTATGTAAAAAAAATCGACTTGGGACTTACCGAGCGACTCCCACAGAGCACGATACAACCTAAACCAGAAAAATTCACGAGCAAACAAAAAACGAAAAAAATAAATGTTTCGCCGCGGTTGTAGGCGGGTGAAGTTCTGTGCCCTCCTCACCATGTTAGATCCTGGTTATAACATGTCAGGCGGCGGTCAGCACTCGCTAGGTGGCGTTATGCGCCCTCGTCACCATGTTATAACCTGGTTCTAACATGTCAAGCGGTGGTCAGCACGCGGCACGACTCCATTGCGTCGCTCTTTGCCCGCCGATACGGTTGTCAAACCGCGGCGATTTTATTTTTTTTTATTTATCCGTTCGTTTTTCCTTTGTTTTAGGTTCTATCGTGCACCGTAGGAGTCGCTCGGTAAGTCCCAAGTCGATTTTTTACTTTTTAGTTATGTGGCCCCCACCGGACTAGGATAGATCCCAATTTTGTCCTCTAGAAGCCGCCCCGTGATAGCTAAATCAATTTGCTACATAATTTTTGGTTATATGCAACCCATTCCCCCACTCGGACTCGGAGATCCAATTCCAAGGAAAGCAATCCCAAACGTAACTTTAACAACGAAAAATTACTCTAAACACATTGAAAAGTCTGTAATTTGACGTGTAAGACACTCGTTTCGATTTGGAGGGCGTTAACTTCGATTTCAGAAGCACCAAGTTTGATCAGAGGTGTCGAGGTTAACGTCAAAAGTGTTAAACCTGAAGTGAAAAATGTATGAAAAAAGCACAACTGCCTCACGCAAAGAAGTGCTACAGCATCTATGTCGATACCTTGACAACATGGTCAGGAAGCTTCGTGTCCACCGGGTTCAACGCCTTCACCGGGGTGTGGAACGATGACATCTGAACCAACAACGGCAATGCGCTAGCCCTTTACACAGCCTCGCTTCAAGGAAAACGACGTGTGACTAAGCACTTGGTAATTTCATCGACACTTTCATCGCAGCACAGGCTTCATTCAATACTTTATTGCCCATCTCTGTCAACGGAAAGAAAAATGCGACGAACTAATCTCAATATACAAACGCATTATTCCACTTGAACAATGGAAAACAGAAATCACATTTGCGCTCCAGAGAGCAAGGGTAGAAGATATTCATAGCGTGTTATAACCGAAGCTAGGATCAGCAGAATGCGAAACGAAACAATTACAGGGACGCATCTCTCACGGCTTCGACAACTATCCAGGAAAATCACTGCAACTAGGCAATCGAGAGCGGCGCTTGCACATCTGAATCGGTGAAACAACGAAGAAGAGCTCCTCGGACGACGACGAGGGAGAGACAGAGAGGGAAGGATAACAGCTTCGCGCGGTAGAAATCGAAAAACGGTGATGAAAACTCAACGCTAGAGAGAATAAGGCGAACGAGGAAACACGCGGTAATCGGGGGGGGGGGGGGGGGGGACAGAGTTCGACATCAGAACACAACCTATGGGGTAATGCAGGTTAATCAATCGGTATTTGTGCAACGGACTCGGATGTTTCGTGACCCAAAATGAAATCTGTGCAATTGAGACAAGATGACGTCCGACACGCGATAACCTCAGGCAACGTAGATAATATTACAAGACAACGCGCATACGGCTACGAGATGAGAGAACGGGTTACTAGAAGAACGAGAGTAGACGGCAGACAGACTGACTGTGCGCGTCTAGCGGTTAAGTATGCATTGACAACCTAAATTTGACAATTTAGGAGAACACAGAACGGTTTCAGGGAGCAATTACGAATACACGCACGTCTCCTCCGTATGTACAACGGCTCACACGCACGGAGAGTATAACAAACAAGTACGATGAGAACAAGCCAAAAGAACGACATGAAGGAAGTGTGTGTACGTGGGGTGGAACCGCAACGAGGTTCGAAGTGAGCTTGCATGGACAACAGACACAGAACGGAAGAAAAAACACGAAAACAAAAAGGAGGGAAAGCAAAAGAAGACCCAAGAGATCACCGACCAAAATACCACGATGTCTCTGCGCTCCTAGCACTGCTCGGCGGCGGCGGCGGCGGCGCCGCTACTTCTGTGCGAGCTGGCCCGGCGTCGGCTGCTTTCTTCTGCGTCGACGGAAGCAACAGCACTTCACCTCGCCCGACTGCTCGTCCTGCCTGTGCAGATCACCACCACGTCCTGCCACCACATCGTCGCCAACCTCGCCGGCGTTCGAGTTTATCACCTGCAAAGCAACCGTCCGTTGTATTCGCCGATCGACGCTATTCCTCAACCAGTACTCCCTGCGTCGCGGTCACGCCTCCTTCGTTTCAGATGCGTCTCAGGGCACATGATGGGCGATAGGGCCTGTTCGTACTTCGCGACAAGAGCGGCTCGTCGCCCGTGCAAAACATGCATATTGATTAAAACCGAGCGCGCGCCGTCGAAAAGTGTTCATACTTGAGCGCCGGCGCTGTCGTTCCAGCCGCATCTGTCTCCTGTTCATACTTTCGCGCGCTGCGCTCTCGTCGCTATTGTCGCTGATGTCGCGAAGTACGAACAGGCCTATAGCACCACAACGCGAATTCGCAGAATTGTTTATAGGAAACTTTGCAGCATAAGGGCCTGTTCATACTTCGCGACTGGAGCGACAGCGCCGGCGCTCGGGTATGAGCACTTTTCGGCGGCGCGCGCTCGGTTTTAGTCGATATGCATGTTTTGCACGGGCGACGAGTCGTTCTTGTCGCGAAGTATGAACAGGCCCTAACATGGCACCAGCTCAGATCGAAAAAGATTTCTATTCGCCACTGGGACGCATTCTTTCCAGCTTTTTGCACGCTGTCTTTCGCTACTCTATTTAGGTTGGCCGGAAAGTTCTGACGGTTTTTGTGCAACCAGTTCTCGTTCGTTTATTACTGAAGCAATATCAGCTTACTTTGCACTTTTATACACCGTCTAAAACGGAATTCCTCCCTCTATCTGACGGCGGAATAACCTGTGTTTCACCCATGCTTATTACAAATTGTTTCTTCGAACGCTTTCTGAAGTATGTCGCAAGAGCAATTAGGAACGGTATTTGAATTCAATTTCTGGGCAAATCAAACCATTTGTGCGGGCCGAATAGTGTAGAGAAAGGACCGTGCAACGGTTGTTCGAGAAATTGGTTCTGGAGACTTCAACCTTGAAGATGCACCCCGAAATAGCTTCAGCAATGCAAGACGACGATGTGATGGCCTTTGAAGGTGGAAGTCAACCCACCGCAAACAGTCCCTGAGATTGCGGGAGGTCTAGGGGTCAGCAAAACTTCTGTTGCAGATGGTTTGACACGCCTAGAAAAGGAGAGGAAGCTCGAAAAGGGAGTGCGCCACGATTTGGGTGATCGCCAGAAATTGTCGCGCTTCGCAATCTGTTCTTTTCTCTTCTCCGGAATTGAAATGACCCGTTTTTGGAGCGAGTCGTCAGAAGTGATGCAAAGTGGGTTCTGTACGACAACCGAAGGCGATCAGGACAGTCGGTTGATGTCGATGAACCTCCCACCCGCTTCACAAAGCCCAAGTCCACGGCCGGCGCGACTCATTACAGCTTTCTGGAACCAGGCCGAACCATCACAGCAGAAACGATTCAAGTCAGTTTCTTTAAGCCTCAAGAGGCTGGTATCGAGGTTGTAAGCTGTCATAACGATGTTGTGTTGCGATCAAAACTTCTAGCGCCAGGCAGGACGCGAGCCCGCACCTCTCTCTAACCTGGCGGGAATGCTCTACTCCATTACACCACCGGCGCCGTTTGATCGATCGCAATATCCACACTTCGTAGGACCGATCAGCGCTCACCCGGGATGAGCCGGCCGCTGTCAAATGGCGCCGGTGGTGTAATGGCGTAGAGCATTCCCGACCGCTTAGAGGGAGGTGCGGATTCGAGTCCCGCCTGACGCTAGAGGTTTTGATCGCAACAAAACATCGTTATGACCTCACGGCAGAGATCTACAGTGACGATGTACCGAAAACTGTGCGAGCTGCAGCCGGTACTGATCATCAGAAGAGAATCCATTCTTCTGCCCGCCCACACATCTTGCAAATCACCATGCGAAAATCAAACGAACTGGGAGTTGAAGTTCTGCCTCAGCCGCCATGCCCATCAGACACTGCGTCAACCGACTACCGCCTTTTCAAGCACTTTCAGAACATCCTCGCTGGTAGAACCTTCGCAAATCAGCACCTCCAAGGAGGTAAGCATCGCAGTATGCTAGGATTGCCCATGCCATAGTCCCTTCGAGCAGCCCGCAGGAGAAATCCCGCTTTGGAGCTCTTTAAAACAAGCAACACAACCTTACTGAAGCTAAGCCATGCATAGCCCTTCCACGATCATTCAACCACTGATCGATTTTTAAGACACCCCGCACAGCACGAAGTAGGAAACAAACACAAAATGCCGAAAAACCTAGAGAAAACCTTCCCACTGATCTAACATTTCGCACTTCGAACGCTGCAGGGCGTTTTTTGGCCGTGTGTCCTAAGTCGTGCTAGGATATTTAGAACAGAAAACACTAGAATAGCGCCGCGACCACGTTGGAGTAATGGTGGAGGAATAGCGACGATCGCATTCGCCACCGCCGTTCAACACAAGCCGACAGGAAAGGCCCTTGGAATTCAACTGAGGAGGAGGAATCAGCAGCATCTCGTAGTAACTCGTAATTCACAACACCTACGCACCACGTCGTGAAAAAATTGCACTACGATTTGCAAATTTGCAATTCGACGGCAGCGATGTTTTGTCGCTAAAAAACCGAACGAATGTCCCGCGGCAAGGAAACGCTTCGAACTCATAGCACTAACAAAACTACTCGACTAGCTTACCTGTGTTGAGCCGAACGGATGCGTGGAGGCATGATTCGGCTTGAGAGCGTCGGCTCGCTCTGAAAGAAAAACATGGATTAGATCGATTTATCTCACTGGGTACTCACTGTAGGCAAACGAACAAATTCATCCCTAATCGTACCAAGTGCTACAGAATGTCACCTTCGACGGGGTGCGCCAAAAATGCGTCCGAAATTGCAGCCCACAACAGCACTGGATACTTAAATGTCTACCTTACTATGGCTTCCCTTCTAACATAGCACGAGACTACCCCAAAGGTAGGTTTGAACAGCGAATAGTGTATATGGACAGAAGCCGTTAACCAGGAGACTATTTCAACAGTAGGTCGGAACGGCCCAAGTGTTGTATATGGGCAGAATCGTCTCTTTCTGGGTAACAACAAAATGCAAAGATCTCGACCCCAGTACAACTCTGCGCAGAGTTAGGGACGCGAAAGTTGGACCATCGACGGCGTTAGCCTTCTGCTTGCTCGCGGAGAGCGGGCTCAAGTTGGCTGGAAACAACGATCACGGGGATTACGCCGCCCCTCCACCCACTGCGCCACCACCGCTTGCTCGTCATCTCTGTTTCCAGACTCTGCCCTCCGCGTGTAATCAAAGGGCTAACGCCGCCAACGGCCCAACTTTCGTCGTTCCCAACTCTGCGCAGAATTGTATTGGGACTGAGATATTTGCATTTTGTTGTTTCCCAGAGAGAGGCGATTCTGCCCATATACAACACTTGGGCCGTTCCGATCTACCGTTGAGATAGTCTCCTGGTAAGTCAGAAATACGAAAATGCAAGCATCTCGACCCGAGTCCTGCTAAGAATAGTTTCAGCCAATTAACAATTTGCAGCAACAGCAACAGCCTCAGATAGGTGTCTCCTCCGTTATCAACCCCCGGCGATCGGTGGACAACCTCACTCCGTTTTGCGTGCTTACAAAAAAGTAAGAATTATTGGATTCAACAGCAATATCGTTCAAATTTGGTCACAGTGATGGAATAGCTCACTGGTTGCGGTCCGCTGTAACTATTAATTGAGTTAGTGAACGAAGGATCCTATCTAAAGATTGTTTGAAAGTCATAAACGGATATTAAGGAATCTTGTAACCCAAAAGATCTATTCCCAGAGCAAAAATACGTTTAGTCATAGCAGAGCCGTCGCAAGAGAAAGTGGAAATCGAAATATGAATGGCCGAGATCAACCGGTTACAGTGCTACAGCTGACATTGGCTTGATCCACTGACTTCTTGATGTTTAGCGATTCGATGGTTATGATGCAATTTATAGCCTAACAACGCTGACACATTATACAGGCTTAAAAATTCGAAGTTAAAAGGAATATCTACCTGAGGTGCAGATTTTGGAAAAAAAAACCCTACCAAAGTGGTCGAGTAGCACTTCACACTCAACAAAAAATGGGAACGAGGCTGTGAAATTCAATGGGATTGCTGTTGAATCAAATAATCGCTACATTACTAGCACACAAAACCTCCCACATCGACGGAAACCTGCCCAATATGTGTGGCGCACCATGTATAACCAACACAGGCCATAGCCTCCGACATAGAGTTCGTTTGGCGCCGTCAACACCTACATCGCCAAGCGTCGAGGTATTAATGGGGTTTTATACATCCTAAGCGCAAGAAGCAGACTGTTAACAACCGACGGTGAATCTCTCCACTTTTGTCGCTGATACAGATTACCGCGTTCTATACCGATATGCTCATGGAACTCTTAAAATTCAAAGAAAGGAGAGATTTTCTAAAATAATCTGAAAAAGAAACAGGCAAGGAAGAAAAACTGACCCCTCTTATTGTCCTTTGTTTCCGAGGTGTGCAACGAGCCAGAAGGAGTTGACTGAAAGCATCGACAATCAGTGCTGGCAAAGAAAACTTGGAAACGGAATTCTGATCTTAAAGCCATTGTTGTTGACGTCTCGATTACTACCCGGGGTGCCTCAAAAAAAATGTGTACACTGTTTGAAAGATAATAACTTTGCTCACAGTAAAGGTACTGAAGAAGTTAAGGACACATATGAAAGCTTTAAAAAATAGAAATTTCCCGAGTATGAGCGGCATGGAATTCGCCATGCACTCGTCTTCAATTGCATTTTACACTCCACTGATTGCTTTGTTTGAATACTTGTTGAAATTTCTTCACAAAGTGGCCGTTTCAATCAATTTGTGCTTCTTTTAAGGTTTAAAACTTAAAAACACACTACTGCCTAAAAAATGCAAAATGAAAAATGCAGTGTATTCTAAAAATGGAGGTATTCTTTGAAGGGCTCTAACATGCTGCAGGTGAATCTTTTGAAGATGTTTGAGACTCATATGAAAGCACAGGGTAACGATATTTCTGTGGCTGTAAATAGTCAAGATTACGCCATGCCCCACCTGAAACCTTGCATTTCAGACTCGATTGATTGCGCATGGGCAAAATGCTTGTTACAATCTTGTTACTACTTGGCCAGATTAAGTTGTGCTGTGCTTCCTTTAGCTTTTAGAACTTGACAGTCACGTGGAGGACACGCGACATGCGAGTCTATTGACTGCGCACTTTAAATGTGAGCAGGAGACCCATTTGGACTGATGAAGCGACATTCAAACTGAATGGAGAGGTTAATCGGCATCATTCCAGCTACTAAGCGACGGAAAACGTTAATAGAAGCACAACACAGGTCAATGTGGCCAAGTAGTATCAAGATTGTTATAAGCATTCAGACCATGCATAATCAATCAAGTCGGAAATGCAGGGTTTCATGCGGGGACATGGCGCAATCTTGGCTATTTGAAGGTCACAGTAATCTCGTTACCCCGTGCTTTCATATGAGTCTCAAACATCTTCAAAAGCTTCACTAGCAGCAATGTTAGAACCCTTCAAAGAATATCTCAATTTTTAGGATACTCTGCATCTTTCATTTTGCATCTTTTAAGCATTAGTATGTTTTTAAGTTTTGAACCTTAAATGAAGCACAAATTGATGGAACCGGCCACTTTGTGAAGAAATTTTAACAAGTACTCAAACAAAACACAATCAATCGAGTGTAAAATGCACAATTTAAGACGAGTGCATTGCGCAATCCACACCGCTCATACGTCAAAAATTTCTATTTTCTTAAGCTTTGGTATGTGTCCTTAACTTCTTCAGTACCTTTACTGTGAGCAAAGTTATCACCTTTCAAACAGTGTAGACATTCTTTGAGACGCCTATTAGATACGAGTAAGATCTACAGGAAAAAGAGCACACACATTTCCATCTCCTATCTTTCCACTCCAAAAGCTTTTTTTTTAGAACAAGCGCTGCTCACAACCGAACCACGAAACAGGCTGCGAGCTCCAGTCTGACTTCGGTTGACTGGAGAACAAACGCACTCGGCAGCCTCTGTGACAGTAAAAACAGCAATGATATGTTACGAGCATACCACGTTGTTCAGCTTCGGCGTCCAGTCGAACTCGTAGTCGTAGCTGGCTCCTAATCGATCCAGGACAGCTTTGAACAAGTTGTAACAGTAGTCGTAGTCCGGCGTCTCGAAGAAGTCGAGCCGCCTCGAGTAGCGAAGATACTGGGCGAACTCCTCTGCAAAAGGAAGCGTAAACCTTTTACTAGCTTCGAAGTCTCAGCTCATGATGCAACTGTTTTCTACCTGGAAATCCCTCGCACAACACCTCCACGGCAGTTTGTCGCTTTGTGTCCCCAATTTTTTGATATCGTTCTTTCAACGTGTCGGCCTGGAATCGAGTGTGACAGTAAGTAAGGAGAAAAAAAGCACGGGCTACGGTTATTATACCTTCAGTCCTTGCCATGGTAAACTACCCCGAAGGAAATACATGAACATATGCCCAAGTGCTTCCAAATCATCCCGCCGAGACTGCTCCTTGCCGAGATGAGTGTTGATTGACATATACCGTGCAGTGCCAGTCAGCGACTTGTGTTCCCGATACGGAATATGTTTACCTGCAAACGGTGAACATTAAGAACACGAGATTCCACGCAGCACTGGGAGGTAACAATTATTGGCTGCATGCCACAAATTTTCCAACTCAAAAATGAAAATTCATAGAAGTAAAGTAATTCAAGGATCGCTCGTAAACTATTAGGTTGGTGCATAAGTTCTCGGACATTTGATCCCTCCTGAATTGAAAGCGCATTTTCCCGCCAAATTTCTCGCCTGTATCAACGCGTAAATGATCGATCGATAGAGAAAGGAAAGGGCTACAAAACTGTCCCTGACATTTACTTCTGCGTTGTTAACGTCAGCTATTATGGCTAAGCAATTCATCCCATCTGAGACGCATATTCGGCACGTCATGTTATTCCTGCATCAATCTGGCCTCAATGCCAACGAATCGTATCGTCGCCTGAAGGATGCTTACAAGAGAGTGCTCCTGCTCGAAGTACTGTGTACCAGTGGTTCTCGAAGTTTGCAGTTGGTGAATTCTCCGTTGAAGACAATGAACGAGAAGGGCGCCCGATGACACTGGATTTGGATGGCCTCCGAAGTAGAGTGGAAGCGGACCGATACCAAACCACTCGCGAACTATCAAGCACTCTTGGTGTTAGTCACTCAACAGTCGTTCGAGGATTGAAGTCGATTGGCGAGGTGCGAAAATTGGGTCGCTGGGTACCTCACGACTTGACACAACATGACATGGATCGCAGAGCCGATGTCGCTCTGTCTCTCCTTACCCTCAGACGTACCCACGGATGGCTGGACAACCTTGTCGCCGGGGATGAGAAGTGAATACTCTACTCTAATTATCACCGGCGTGCACAGTGGGTTGACGCAATGGAGAGGCAGAGGACGTTCCGAAACCCGACCTTCACGTGAAAAAGGTGATGCTATGCATTTGGTGGAGCGTTCTTGGCGTAGAATACTGGGAGCTGCTGGACGAAGGGATAGCAGTGACGGCAGAGGTTTACGTCAACCAACTGAGGAAGTTGAGGGCCCACCTTCAAACCACACGAGGAGAGCAAGGGAAGGTGTATTTCCAACACGACAACGCTAGACCTATTGCTAGAGCGACGGCGGCTGAGTCGGCGGACTACGGATGGACCGTTCTTCCACATCCACCTTACTCACCAGATCACGCTCCTTCTGATTGTCATTCGTTTTCAAGCCTTCAACGCTATTTGGACGGCCGCAATTTAGGAACCGAGAGGATGTCAAGGAGGCGCTGCTCACATTTTTCGAATCACAACCTGCCACGTTTTGGAGAAAAGGCATCCATGACTTGCCAGGACGTTGGCGAAAGACAATTGATGTAAAGGGTGGTTACTTCAAATGATTTGATATTGTTGTTCGCATGTTGTGATAATAAATATTTCATGCCCCAAATGTCCGAGAACTTATGCACCAACCTAATACTAAGGTTAACGCGGAAGGAAACCGTAACGACGCATACCTGTGTCACAATCGATATATTCTTTGGCAAGACCGAAATCGATTATGTGGAGCACATGTTGTTTCCTAGTCGAATACCGCCCTATGAGAAAATTCTC
This sequence comes from Heligmosomoides polygyrus bakeri, assembly GCA_947359475.1. Lineage (NCBI taxonomy): Eukaryota > Metazoa > Nematoda > Chromadorea > Rhabditida > Heligmosomidae > Heligmosomoides > Heligmosomoides polygyrus. Next base: position 101,029,489 of record OX375869.1, read on the forward strand.
CGGTTTCACGTCTCGATAGATCAGATGCTTCGCATGCACATATTCTATCCGTCGAATCTGAAACCAGTGTTTTAAACGAAAAAAATCAAAAAATCGAGCACAATCCATACATACCACTTTCACGTAAAAATCGACGGTTTTTAAAATTAAACTGGAGATTTTCTGACCAAACTGGACACATTTTACCTCAAATTGGACAGTTTTCGAAACAAAAAAGTTTCTCAGTTCACGTCGAGCGGTCATTGAGTGCGGTCGGTGCTACTTATTCTCTGATACCGATTCTTCTCCGTGATATAACGTTCAAGATGGCGTCTCCCTCTCTGGTCGACCCTTCGCTCGAAGCCTCAAGAAGCATGAAGAACGAAGAAGGAGCCGACTTCAGCGCAACACCTTCGGCAGAAATCGCTTCGGCTCTCGAGCAACTACGAGTCGACAAGAAAACGCCGACGTTCTTAAAGAAGTTGGTCAGCCACATTTTCCACGTGCAAGATCATCTTTCTACTCTAGTGGCCAAAAACCTCGAGCTGCATGAGGAGAATTCTCGCCTTCGTGCTGAAAATGCGGCTCTAAAGCAGGCTCTTGCTAATTCTAAGTCGGTTGCTGCCCAATCTTCTGTTCCGCCTTCATCTGTTGAAGATAGTTTCGAAGAAAAGGAACGCCTTCGCTCAATAGTCATCAGTGGCGTATCTGAATCTAACTCTCCTTCATCTGTAACTCGAGCTCTTCATGATGTTGATGCTGTAAAACAAATATTCGATCACCTAGAGATTGAGTGTGTACCACAAGTTGTGTTCAGGCTAGGTAAACCTTTTGAGGGTAGATCGCGTCTATTGAAGGTTGTTTTGCCAAACACATATTATCAGAAGTTATCACTCAGAAGAGCTTCTAGGCTCCGATCCTTTTCCTGCAAAGGGGTGTATATCCGCCCTTCACTTACTAAACAGGAAAGGGATCGGATCAGAGAGAGCAGACTTGCTACAAATAGGCCCGCAATAGACATTAAGCTCACTTCTCAAGCAACCCAATCATCTGCGGTAAACTAACGAGTCTTCCTCGGGTACCTGCAACGAGCCTAAAATGTTTTTATTCTAATATCAGGTCTCTTCAGAAAAATATTTCGTATTTGATGTTTGCTGCAAGACGCTCCAACTATGACCTTATAATGCTTACTGAAACTTGGTTAAGTGATATTAATGACCTTGTACCAATTCTTGGGCAGATGAATTCAACCTATTACTTTGTAAGATGTGACAGAGCTCTAAAAAGGGGTGGTGGTGTTGTTGTACTTATTAAGCGTTCCATAGCATTTGAGGTTGTCTGGTGTGAATCTTATCCCAATGCTTTTGAAATTATCTCCTGTGATCTGAAACTGCTTCAATCCACTGTCAGGACAATTGTGGTCTATAGGACGCCTAGTTGCACCACTAGTGGTACGATACAGCTTATCAAGGCTTTAAGTGATTTAACCGCATTTGAAGGGCAATGCATTATAAACGGCGACTTCAACTTTCCAGATATTGACTGGGTTAAGGTTCCTCTGCATGCCACTTCTTTTACATCACAAATGTTTCTCAATTTTTGCAACTCTAACATGCTTGTACAAAAAGTTCACAAGCCAACTCGCGGTAGTCATACACTTGATCTTGTTCTTTGTAGCGACACTAAGCTAATACGTGATGTACTTGTTTCTGCACCAACTGGGTCAAGTGATCACAACAGCCTCTCTTACAATGTAGAGACTTTCATAAATCCAATATACTTCCGCCTCCGGAGGTCTTTCCACAAAGCCCCGTATGACTTCATTTGCCGCTACCTGTGTTCCTTAGATTGGAGATTTATTTTGGAGACACTTCCTGATATCAACGATAAGTATGAGTTTTTTCTATCAATTTTGCACGCATCAATTCAAGAATTCGTCCCTTTAGAGAGGCAGGTCCTAAATAGAGGCAACATTCCACCGCACCTGTCCAAGCTCTTTGAGATTAAAGAAAAAGCATGGCTGGACTACCAAAAAAATCCATGTCTTCAGGCTAGTGAACGCTTCAGACTTATTAAAACTAAATTTGATCGCCTTATCAAAAAGTACAATAGCTACATCGAACGAAAACTTTTGGACAATCCAAAAAAATGCTCGTTATATAAGTTGTTGAACTCAAGGCTGAAGCAGTCAACTAAGATCCCTACGCTAGTTGATGATGAGGGTAACTCAGCTGTCAGTGATTTTGAAAAAGCCTCCATGCTAGCCGCACATTTTAAAAAATCATACTCCATTGAGGCTGATAATGAAAGCTGGTCTGAGTTAGCCTTTTCCACTCAAAGTGCCTCACCTGATAGCTTTGTTTGGTTTCACAAAGAGGACATTTTCAAGCATCTGAGTAACTTACCGCTATCTTATACCACTACTCCTGATGAAATACCTGCCTACTTCATCAAAAAAGTAGCTGTAGCCTTAGTAGCTCCTCTCGAGCACATTTTCAATTTTAGTTACATGCATAGCGAAATTCCAAATCGATGGAAGCATGCATTTGTCACTCCTATCCCCAAAAAACCACCACATGGCTTAGTATCTAATTATCGTCCTATTAGTATCACATCAGTGTTTTCCAGAATATTTGAGAAAATTCTGAAAATGGCTCTTGTAAACCATATAGAAACACATGAGGTTATACCTAAGAACCAATATGGTTTTAGAGTCGGAAGATCGACTGAGACCTTGATGCTATCTACCTTAGATGATTGGACCAAGTCACTGGATGATAACACTGATGTTGATGTGGTCTTTTTTGATTTCAGCAAGGCTTTTGATAAGGTGCCCTTCAAAGAACTTATTTTCAAGCTTCAAATTTTTGGAATTCATCCCAGAATTGTTAAGTGGGTAAAGAACTTTATCACAAATAGATCCTTCCAAGTAAAGGTGAATGACAAATTTTCGCGCACGTACTCAATAACAAGTGGCGTACCCCAGGGGGGTGTATTGTCACCGATTCTTTTCATCATCTACACTTCCGATTTACCTGTCTTAGTTGAAAGGCGTGGCGTTAAGTGCAAAATGTTTGCAGATGATATAAAAGTATACAAGAATATTACCAGTGAAGAGGATCACCTTGCCCTCCAATGTGCTGTTTCAGATGTTGCCGATTGGTCGGACAGGTGGAAATTACCTATCTCAGCTCAAAAAACTCGGGTTTTTCACCTAGGCAATTCAAATTCGGTTAAACACATTTACAGCCTTGGTGGTTGCAACCTACTCAGTGAAAACAGTCTGCGTGACCTGGGCTTCATCTTAGACAAAAAACTTAGTTTTTCAGAGCATTGCGAAACAATTGCAAAGAAAGCTGAAAGAGTTACTTACAACATTTTTAGAGCATTGTCTACAAATTCAAAAACTCACTTGCTTCTTGCATACAAATCATATGTTCGCCCAATACTGGAGTATGGCACCACTGTGTTCAATCCTCACCTTAAGCGCTGCATACAGAGGCTAGAATCCGTTCAAAATAGCTACACTAGAAAGCTATGGTTACGCTTAAATGGCTACGACTATACCTCCATTCCATCAGCGCCTGATCGTAATAAAATATTCGAGCTGGAATCACTTGCTATTCGTAGGAAGCGAAACGATCTAATTATGATTTTCAAGATGATGACTGGAAAAGTTGCACTTCCACTTACTGATCTTTACACAGTCCATCATTCTACCACTAGGGGTTGTAGATCTAAAATTCACTATTCTACGGCCAAAAGTTGTGTTCGTGCCTCCTTTTTCACTCAAAGGGCCGGTTCTGAATTCTTGATGTTTACCAAAAAACATACTTTGCCATCTTCGATTAACCAATATAAAAAGCTCGTTGGTAGTTATCTTAAGACTCGCTAATTCGCCGTTTCTTGTATTTTTGTGTTTATTACCAATGTGTTGTCTTGCTAGTCTTTATTTCGTCGCGTGTTGTCATACACGTATAAATAAATAAATAAAAATGACCACCCGTCTAAGTAAAACTGAACGCTTTTGAAATCAAACTGAATATCATCCAAAACGAGCTTTTTCTTCACACTGAATTAAAAACTATCCCAGATGCTTAGAAAGTTCAGAGAAAACTTAGTAATTCTTTCTTTGCAGACCAAACTCTTGCGCCAGGCGGGACTCGAACCCGCATCTTCTGCTTTCCGGGCAGCGATGTTCGCCTTACACCACCGGCGCTGTTTGATCGAACAGAACATCCACGATATCTTCCTAACAATCTCGCCTATCAGCACTCACCCGTGGTATCGATATCGTGGATGTCTTGTTCGGTTAAACAGCGCCGGTGGTGTCAGGCGAACTTCGCTGCTCGGAAAGCAGAAGATGTGGGTTCGAGTCCCGCCTGGCGCAACTAAACGTCCTCCTAACAGTCTCTATCTTCTATAACAGCCGCTCTAGGCTTAGGCAAAAATGAAAAACATCTTTCTTTGCAATTTTTAAACTCATCTGTCCTAATAGGTAAACACACTGTTTGAAATTTTATTTTAAATTTATTTTTAGAGGAAAAACTGTGGCTTAAAGTTGGGAAAAGCAGCAATATAGTAGCGTGTTGAAAGAAGAGATCGCGCCATGCATTCATCTAATTCGTTGCGATTTTCTTTGCGTGAATGCTGTTCGCTTGAAACAGCAATTTGAACGTGTGCGTGTATTTTTGTAACGGTCTTGTTAAACGGTTTACACACGTGCTGCTCCACGCAAACAAATAAACATTTCAGCGACGAATCAGACGAGAGCATGATGCGATCTCTTCTTTTAATACAATAAATGATCGCTGCTTTTCAGCACTTGAAAACAATTTGTTTTCAATCATTTCACTTGAAAATAAAAAATTATAAAATTACAGTTTGTTCGCTTATTCGGACACGCGAGTTAGAAAATTTCAAAAACGCTGCACTCGTAGAGCCTATTTTACTGTGAAAAAGCTCGCTTTGGTTGGGAAGATGTTCAGTTTGATTTCAAAAGTGTTAATCTCGCTTAGAAGTGCCCAATTTGGTTCGAGAAATGTCCAAATCAGACGTGAAAATATTCGTCCAATATCATTGTATATTCATCCATAAATAAGCTCAGGGCTGAAGGAACTTTTTTTTATTTAAAAAACCTAAAAATTGGCCCTGGCCTCCAAACCATTCGTTTTCACTGGGCACACAACTTTTGTGAACTCAAACAATTTCCTAGATGTATGCTGATCACTAGAGTTGCTATTTGCAAAATTAAATGCGAAAAACAGTAAATGAAGGGAGGATCTATCCTAGTCCGGGTGGGCCACGTAACTAAAAAGTATTATATGTAACAAATCCACTTGACACTTGCCGAGCGGCTCCTACAGAACAACATAGGACACTAAACAAGAGAAAGTCGCAAAGAAAAAAACGAAACAAATACATTTGTTGCGGTTGTAAGCCGGCAAAGATGGGTGCCCTCCTCACCATGTTGGAGCCTGGTTATAACATGTCAGGCGGCGATCAGCACGCGCCATGCGGCTTCATGCGCCCTATTCGCCATGTTAGATCCTGGTAATAACATGTCAGCCGGCGGTCAGCACGTGGCATGCCTTCATTCCGTCGCTCTTTGCCCGCCGAGACGGTTGAAAACCGCGGCGATTTTTTATTTTTTTTTTGTTTGTTCGTTCGTTTTTGGTTTCTTTTAGGTTCCAACTCGTTCTCTAGGAGCCGCTCGGTAAGTCTCAATTCATTTTGTTACCTACTTCTTCGTTATGTGGCCTCCGCGGAATAGGATAGATCCTGAAGGGATCCTCCTTGAAACTTAAAAAAATTTGTAAAAAAAAGTATTTTTTGACACCTCTGGTACCTTTCGAATTCTCTCCAAAAAGTAAAAGTGATAGAAACCTATAGTGGTTCTTCTATGCTGTATAGTGTGCGCAATTCTCGTAACTTACCAGTTGCATAGCTACCATAGCCACAGTTTTCAACGAAAAATGTCGATCGCACAGATCGAACAGGTCTTCTAAAGAATGCCCAAGCAATTCCATGACCAGCGCATTGTACTTCCCACACGGTCCAAAGTAGTGAACTTGAGGAAGTCCTTCTGAAGAAGAAAAAATGCAGTGAATGCTATTTATCGTCTATCGTCTACAGCACAACATTGAAATGCAATGGAATAGGAAAACGACGACGGGGCGATTACCTGACTGTCCGAGCAGCTTGTAAAATCTGTACTCCAGATGAAGCTGTGGGGCTTTGCTCTTCATCGGCTCCAATTTAATCGCTACATGCTCGTTATTGTAAAGATTCTTTCCGAGACGTAACTCTCCGAAATTTCCACAACCTATTTTCTTGCCAACCTAAAATGAATGAGGGTAAAAATCACTTGAAAGCAAATAAACGAGGAAAAGAGCAGTCAGCGATATTTCCAAATCAAGGAAAAAATCGATAAACTCAAGTCGATAAACTACTGACCTTAAAATTGGGGCCGACCATTAAAACTCCCTGAGAGTTGGTCGTGCTCGCGGAAGCAGAGGCCGATCCAGGCGCCCGATTTGTCATCGCGGCTGGAGCCCAGTGAGAGAGGCCAGAAAGCAGTGCCTGGCGAGGCCGAACTCCACTGCTTGTCGCTCGTCTGAAGCAACGATACCGAATGCGCTACCACTACGACGTAGAGCGCTACACTGAGCAACGTACATGTCGTAAACTCTCACAACAGCTGGTCAGTTCGTGAATATCATTCTCAACTTGAAATCACCACGCTTCTCATGAAGCTGTCCCCACCACGCACAGCGATCCTTCGGGATTTCAAAGTCTCTATAGCGCGTGATATTCTTATCAAAACTGAAGACATTTTGATGAACAAACTCCTCCAAAACCAAGTCTTTTCATGGTCTTCAGCAAGATACGCATCACGATGAGAATAAACACTGACCAGCTGCTGTGAGAGAATCGAACGGCGACTACCAATGCAAAATTCCCACATCAACACAACATCGAAGCAATATGAACGGAAGTGTCACACGCACATACGCAAATGCCGCCCGTTTTGCAATTACCACTGTACGGCACGTGGTACTGGCCGCCGGGAAACAGAGCAAGCAGCACACTTTGCGATTTAGAAAACACTCCGAGAATTTGGCACTACGAAACGAAAGTCCACGCGGTGTGGGAAGAGAAATATTGGATCTATACTAGTCCGGGGGGGGGGCACATAACTAAAAGGTATTATATGTAACAAATCCACTTGAGACTTACCGAGCGGCTCCTACAGAACAACATGAGACCTAGACAAAAAAGTCATGAAGAAAAAAAAACGAAAAAACTACATTTGTTGCGGTTGTAAGCAGGCAAAGTTGTGTGCCCTCCTCAATATGTTAGATCCTGGTTATAACATGTCAGGCGGCGGTCAGCACGCGGCATGCGGCTTCATGCGCCCTCCCCACCATGTTAGATCCTGGTTATAACATGTCAGCCGACGGCCAGCACGCGGCATGCCTCCATTCCGTCGCTCTTTGCCCGCCGAGACGGTTGTAAACCGCGGCGATTTTTTTTCTATGTTTGCTCGTTTTCGGTTTCTTTTAGGTTTCAGCTCGTTCTCTAGGAGCCGCTCGGTAAGTTTCAATTCATTTTATTGCCTACTTTTTAGTTGGGTGCCCCCGGACTAGGATAGATCCGAAATATTCTATTTAATCTAGGAATGACTAAAAAGGTTAAAGATGGTAATAGTCGTAATGCGAGAGCACATTTCCACTGAATATGACTATATTGCTCACGACAAAGTGGCTCTCAGCCCCTAATCGCCGAGTTTACCGCACTCAACCGCCAACTGCCAATGACTCATCCTTCGCCTCGCTAAATGTGTGGGCAGGAAGGCAATTATATACGGATATATGGACAGCACTGACGCCTAATGAAGCTTAAAAAGCAAATTCTTACCAAAACGGGTATGTCTCCAGCCAGTAGGAATCCAATTCGTTCAAAAAAAAAAATCAATAAAGAACGGATCTATACCAATTTCACGTCGAACTGTCCACTTTTTAAATCAAACTGAACACTTTCCAAACTTTTCTAATCGAATTGGACCCGTAAGCAAGTTGGACGCCTTTGGAAAAAAAACTGAACATCTCCCAGTCGAAACCCGCTCCTTCCAGACTAAAACAGAAACTCTCCAAGACCATTGAAAAAATTCTGTGCTCAAGGAAAAACTAGTACAACTTGTTCCGAATTCTTTTAAGACTCACCTTACCCAATAAGTGAACACAACGAAGTTTTATTCGAAAAAATCAAAATTCGTATTAAAACGCAGGTAGGCGGCCATTTTTAATGCCGAAATGGGGTTGCGCCACGCCCTCGCTCAAGACGTAGCGATTTTAATTTGATTGACAGCAAAATTCAGTTTGCATGGAGTAACACAGATGTAAGCAATACATAAAAAGTGTTAAAAATACGTAGAGTAATCTTTGTTTCAAGTAAACAGTATTTACAATATCAACGAGATAAAAATCACGTTGACTTAGTCGAGTGCACAGCGTGGTCTCTTCCCATGATATATTACTGCTGCCTTCCAGTGTCTTGAAACGGATTTTATTAATTGTCCCATAAGTCTTCGCCGTTTTTTTCAACGATTCACTGCGGATTTCGCCGGCGGTCTCCTGCATAGCGCTGCATAGCTTTCGAAAGAGAATGATTTGCTCTATCAGAACATGTATTGCATTTCTTTTTTCGCCCTGAATTTTGTCAATTTTTAGGTCGTTAAAGTGAAAAGTGAAAAAGTGGCCAACTGCGCAGTCGCTTCTGTCCGCTTAGGTTTAGAATTTTTGGCGCAGTTTTTCATAGCATTTGGAAGACAATGTTCTGTGCTACAAGAATATGTGTTGTTCCTACTTGCTCTTTTGTCCTTTATTGATTTTTAGGTCATCAAATTGGGACGTCCGAGGGAGAAGATTTGCTTTCATCGACACCTCCTGCTCTGTGATTGGACTTTTTTGCTTGGTGTTATATGTCGTTCGGAGGAGGATGTCTTGCTCTATAAGAATTTGTGTCGCGTTTATTGGCTCATACTGATTTCTGACGAATATCAACAACTGAACAAGGAGAAGGAGTTGTTGGTGAAGATGATTTTTCTCTTTTTGGAATTTTGTTGATACTCGGCAGAAATCAGCATGAGCCAATAAACGCGACGAAATTCTTATAGAGCAAGACACTCTCTTTCGACCGACATATACCACCGAGCAAAAAAGTCAAAAGTCGTAAAACAGAGCTGGAGCTGTCGGTAAAAATAAAGCTTCTCCTTCGGACGTCCCAATTTGATGGCCTAAAAATCACTAAAGGACAAAAGAGCAAATAGGAACAACATGTATTCTTGTAGCACAGAACATTGTCTTCCAAATGCTATGAAAAACTGCGCAAAAAATTCCAAACCTAAGCGGAGAGAAGCAATTGCCGCAGATGGCCACTTTTCACTTTTTCACTTTAACGACCTAAAAAATGACAAACTTCAGGATGAAAAAAGAAATGCAATACATGCTCTGATAGAGCAAACCATTTTCTTTCGAAAACTGCATAGCGCTATGCAAGAGACCGCCGGCGAAATCCACACTGAATCGTTGAAAAAAAAAAACGGCGGGACCTATGGAACAACCTAATATATTACTGCTGCCTTCCCGTGTCTTGAAACGGATTTTAGTTTATTATTTTTCCTTTATAAAATGAAATTTCTATAAAATTTCATCGTGTGCGCTTATAGGGAAGAGGTGAAATGAATAATTTCAAAAGAAATCACACGAAAATTTACTTGAACAAAAATTATTCTTACCTCCTCGGAAACCCTATTTGAATGCTAAAAAGCTCGTTTTTATTTGAAAGATGCTCAGTTTGCTCTCAAACCTGTACAGTTTGCATAGTAAAAGTGTCCAATTCGATGATAAAATGGCACACGATCACGGAACAGTAGAAAGAAGCCGACGTACAGATATTCCATTGAAGGCAGGACAAGGACCGCATAGAACAGCGCTAGTTTCGTGGGTATACTCGGTGCGTACTCGACGATGTGTGGCCTCACGTCGTGTATATCACCGCTGCGGAAAACGCGAGACCGATGACTGATGCGATTATGGATGGCGGTGACGAGATAGCAACCGAACTACTAAATACCGCGTCGCTGCCGCAGTGGCAACGAAAAAGTTGCGTCGAGCACTGCTCCCCAATTGTTAGCCGGCGATGACGCATTCCAACGCATGAAAGAGTGCTGATCGAGCGATCGACGACGTGGCGAATACAAGCACAGTGCCCATTTCATTGAACAAGGTTTATTCTGACTCTGAGCAGAGCTACTTCCACATAAAAGCCAGAAAACTTCGATTCAGGTCTTACTTGCATAAAGACGAGCATGCACACAGAGACCGTGACTTGAAATACCGAAGTTTCGACAAGTTTCACGCGGAAATGAGCGAATTCTTCATACTGTATACAGGCAATCGTTGTGGGATCATGCGATCGTTACGGCTGCGCCGTACAATGCCCAATCGACCCAGTTTTAGGCCACTATTTGGCAAAATCGATAGTAGTGTGGAACCTGAAGAAACGTTCTGTGCTCTCAAGTTCCAGACTACAATTGATTTCGCTAATTAGTGGCCTAAAACTGGGTCGATTGGATATTGTACAGCGCAGCCGTAACGATCGCATGATCCCGCAACGATCGCCTGTATATAGTGTGAAGAATTCGTTGATTTCCACGAAAAGGTCATCGAAACTTCGGTATTTCAAGTTACAAGTCTCCTATGCATGCACGTCTTTATGCAACCGGGCTCGTCGGAGAGCCCAAAATTTCTGTGCTTTCATGAATCTTTGTGAATTCTCCTTGTATACAAATGCATTGCACATGACAACATGCCTAGAAATTCATGAATTCAAGAATCAAGGTCTTAACTCTAAAAGTGAATAAATTCTCGAGATAATCCTTTCCTTGTAACATCACATTAGCCACTGGAAACACCTAGTTTTTTGTGCCTGAAAAGGAATCCCACTGCCGTTAGAATCTCAAAGAGGATAATCCGCATACGCGCAGAAGAACTATTCGCATAGGAAAAACATAAAGCGGATTGCGTACGTTTCAACGGCCGTTAGTGCACAAGGGCGACATGAAATGGACGTTAAATTGCTGCCTTGCCTCCTTTTTTCTTCAGTTCTTTAAATTAATCCCATATTTACGTCACACTACAAGCTTTGCGGCGGCCACCATTACGCCACTATCCTATCCTTGGAAGACATTATAGACCAGAAACATCATTTTCTTAATGATCAGAGCTTGTTTGTCCCCGCGACGGTAGAATGGAAAACTAAGAAATTCACGGAAAACTTGGCACTACCTCGACAAGTTATGCCGCAAGACGGTCCGGGGGTCGGGACGAGAGCCCATAGATACAACAGATTTCAAATTTATCCGTTTCTGAACGTAGTCACCATTATCGAGGAATACGAAAGGCAAGAAGACGTCATACCGAGGATGAAGACGAAGAACAACACGTCAGTATCATATCACTGTCACCACGCAGTAGTTCACTTCACTAAGAGAGTAGAGTTCAGTTGTGTTCCTACCGCTACGCGGTACAGTTCGGCCAATAAAGTAGTCTACGCTCCACAAGGTGTCTACCGCAGAAGCACAACCCACCACCGCAGTCAAGCACCGTTGCATGGTGCATTGGTACGTTTCGCTCATTTCAAGTAAAGAAACAATATGGTTGGACCGCTCTCGTTGAGGACGAAGAAAGGACTCCTAACTGCGGTGGTGGGTTGTGCTTCTGCGGTAGATACCTTGTGGAGCGTAGACTCCTTTATTGGCCGAACTGTACCGCGTAGCGGTAGGAACACAACTGAACTCTACTTAGTGAAGTGAACTACGCGTGGTGATAGTTATATGATACTGACGTGCTGTTCTTCGTCTTCATCCTCGGTATGACGTCGTCTTGCCTTTCGTATTCCTCTATAACCATGATGATTCGGAGCTGACAAAAAACTTTAATTCACCACTAGGTTAGAGCCCATCACAATACAAGTTGCACTGCGCTACCATAAATAATTTGGGCAGAAACCACGCTAGAGACAGAGGTATTTCCCTTCCTAGTTCACTCTGTGTTTACGATGTCAAATCTACTGCTTCAAGCGTTCTAAATTTATTACGACAGCTCTAAAAGAACACAGTTAAAGAGTGTGAAAACGAATTTCTGCTGGATCCCTGTCATCTTGTCACGACTTCATCGCTCTCCATATCACAGAAACACTACAATTTTCACGCCAAATTGATCACTTGCAAACAAACTTGATGCTTCTGAATTCAAAAAAAATCAAAACCAGAATAATTTTTTTGTTCGAGGAAAATTTTTGAAAGATTTCTTTTAGTTTTCCTACCTAATCAGTGACATTGTTTGAATTTTTACGACATTCTCATTGTTGAGGAAGAAGTAATGGTCTAAAACCTGTTATAAGGTGTAGGAAGGCGGTCATTTTTAGTGACAAAAGAGAATACGCCATGCCCTCGTCCATATACGTCGCGATTTTTATTCGATTGATGGTGAAAAAATTTTGCATCTAATTTCACACCTGTAAAAGATACAACAAAAAACATTGTAAAACACATATCTCCGAACATCGCTGCCCGGAAAGCAGAAGATGCGGGTTCGAGTCCCGCCTGGCGCAAGAGTTTTGATCGCAACAAAACATCCTGTAACAACATATAGCCTCTCTACCAGCCGCTCCAGGCTTAAGCAAATGTGTTCAAGCACATATCTCCACTTTGATGCCTCATCTAAGCAGCAATTACACTATCAATCAAATAAAAGTCGCGAGGAGCTTTTCGAGCGGATGGCGCGATCTCGTCTCTTAATGCATAGAATGATTGATGCTTTGTTGCGCTTTAAAACAAATTTTGTTTTAATTTTATCCCACAAAACATGAATTTTATAAGAACATTTCACTCATTCTGACAGCTGGAATAAAAAATTTCATAGAAAATTATACCAAATTTTCATGAACAAAAAACTATAACCATTTTGGAGAGCTTGTAGTTTATCCTGTAAGAAGCTCGCTTCGATTTTTTTCACCTTGATTTCAGATGCTTGAGGTTTGTTTAGAAGAGTGTCCAATATGCCGCGAAGATGGTAATGCAACGGTTAATTTTTGGATACCTTTGTGCTACCCTGAGATAGGGAGTGAATAGACCGTAACAATACCGCAGCACCCACCTTTGCTTACAGAATAATCCTGCTTAGATCACTCGTCATGATGTCTATAGAAAAACGGTCCCGTGTACTCGAAATGAATGTTTTGACTGGATTCACAGACTGAATAAGGGAAGAAGCACCAGAAGGGCCGATGTTGCTTCCCTGTAAGAACCATAACCGACCAGCCTGCCAATAGCGATAGGCGATTGTCGAACTCGCCCGTGCAGGGCACACATCCTAGTGAAATCCGGTAAGTCAGTCACCTCTTCCAATTCCCGATAACGATAGAACTATATCATAAAAAAAAACCTACTTAGCGGGAGGTTGCCTCGAGTGCATGCAAGAGACTCCGCATGCGGCCCATTACCGAGTACCTGCGCTCAAACTGGTCACACTGTGGACTTTTTTCGATGGAAGCTGAGAATGCACAGCGCAACCTATTCCTTGCACGCGCACGGGGTAACACTTGGCGGAAACCGATCTAAAAACCAAATGACCACTTCGAATCAACACGACTAGTGCGTTACTTTAAAAAAGCTTACAGAAGCACTCCAAACGGTCCAAAGCCGAACGACAACAGCACCACAGCACCTAAGCCAGCTGAACGAAGCGCCTTCAATCTCCTACTAATTCCGACCGAGCGTCGCCAACAACGGCGCCTCGAAGCGGAAAAAGTCCACACCACGGACGAAAGCGGACGTCGAACTTGTGCTCTACCTATCGCGTTCGGACGAGTCGCGCGTGCTGTCGCGTTTCTCCATTCGAAGAAGCAACATTGCGCCCGCCGCCGAATGTCTCTACCGTAACATGCCGTCCTAGAACACCAGCAGCGATGGGTGCGTTCTTACGGGACGAGACAGAAGAGAAGAGAATAGCACTGTGCACTCGAAAATCGCACTGTCGAAAACGCAACACAAAACAAACGAACGACAGACATATAGGTGAAAAGGAAGGGACAGGCGCAAACCTAGCTCATTCAGCGTGAGTGTGAGACTTCACAGAAGGAACTGCGGGAGTGAGTGCAGTGAGGATTGCAGATGAAGGCAGGGAAGACTGACACATACGAAGAAGCACGCATAGTCACCGATAATAAGGACGAGAAGTCATGCAGAAGCCGCTGATAGAAAGAGAGGAAATAACCGGCACACTCACATCTGAGACAGTTGAGGAGCACCTTGAACGATCCCAAAAGCGGTCAGAGTGAGATCACCCGGTGAGAAGAACGCTCGAAACACAGAACGGCAACCAAAAGAGGCAAGGATGTAACGTCTACGCACCAATTCAAGCAATAGTTTCGAAGGAGGTTATTCCTTGATCTGTGACCGCTGTCCGAATTCGCATTAGGGCGCGAAATCTACACGCGCCGTCGCTGAGCGGAACCAAAACGCTGTCCAGCCGCTGGACCTGGCCGTTGACAGTGCTGCTGGCGTTCAGCCTGGTGAAGTAGCAAGGATGGAAAAGTTATAAAAACACATGCTTACATCGCTCCTGCATGTAAGAAATATTTACACTACCAACCATATGGAAATTGCGACGGTCAGGGTGAGTGCATGGCTTCTTCCAATAAACCAAATGAGTTCTGATTCTTGTTCTTTAAAACAAGATTTATTTCATTTTTTCTCGATAAATAAAATTTTACAAAATTCCCAACAATATATTCACTTATTGGGGCGAATGAATTTCAAAATTTCAACAAAAAATCATACTAAATCTTCCTCACACAAGAAATTATCCTGAACGTGTCGGAGAGTCTCTATTTTAACGTGGAGAAAGCTCGATTTGGTCTGAAATATGTCCAGTTTAATTTCAAAAACAACCTTGCTTAGAATGGTATCCAATTTGACGTGGAAATGGTTCAAATGTGCTTTTTCTCTTAGCATTTTTCACGAGTGAACCAATATTGGTATGGAAGCCGAACGGCCTGCACTATAGTGCACATGGAACGACTCCGTCCACGATTTCAAATCAAATTGGACACTTCTCAAACCAAATTGGACACTTTTCACGTCAAATTGGACACTCTTCTAAGCTCGCCTAAGACCTTTGAAATCAAAGAGAACTCTTCCGAATTGAAACAACCTTCACACAGGTTGAACTGCAGACTCAATAAGATATTTATATTTATTTATTTAATAGTTAGAAAAGTTGAAAAAAAGAAAAATAAGATAGTTAGAAAAATTTTCTGTTCAAGGAAAATTTAGAAGAACTTTTTTTCTATTTTAGCTACCCGAATGGGTGTAATAAAGGATAAGGATAAAGGATAAAGGACGGCGTTAGTCAATCCCTTCTGGGATGCGCCAGCGCATTCTACTTCTACGGGATGTCGTGGAGGCGACATGAATGCGTATTTGGCCATACAATGACTTGCGATGCCCAGCCGATGAAGAAGTCAGCGCTTTATCCTTCCCAGACACGTCTGTTACCAATTCACCGACCCCGGAGGGATGGAAGGCTTGGCTGGCCTGGGCGGGAAATCCGAACCAGGAACCTGGTATCGGGTGCACGCGACAGTCAGCGCCTCCTCCGACTGCGCTACACGTGCCCAATGAGTGTAGCGCGGTCGGAGGAGGCGCCGTCTGTCGCGTCCGAATCTGTTGGCAGAAAAAGAGTGTAATAATTTTATAAAAATTTTATTTTTGGAGAAAAATAATTCATTTTTGTTTTGAAGCGCGGCAAAGCAGCAACCATACAGTGCCCTAAAAGACCAGATTGCGCCATGCACTCGAAAGGCTCATTGCGATTTTTGTTTGATTGATAGTGTAAATGCTGTTTACATGGAACAACGAGGTATGTGCGTTCTTAAAACTGTACTTGTTACATTGTCTACAGTTTTTTTTTATTCGAGGAAAATTTCAGCATGATTTCTTTAAACCTTTAATTCATTTGCCCAATAAGTGAACACTTTGTTTGACATTTTATGAAATTCTAATTTTTCGTGTACAAATAACGCTTTATAGCTTGTTTTAATACCTCGCTGTTCCATGTAAACAGCAATTACACTATCAATCAAATAAAAATCGCGACGAGCTTTTCGAGTACATGGCGAGTGGGGGCACTATATGGTTGCTGCATTGCTGCGCTTTAAAAAATTAATTTGTTTTTTTTCTCCAAAAGAAAAACTTTTATAAAATTATTACACGAGCTTAGAAGAGTGTCCAATTGGACGTGAAAAGTGTCCAATTTGGTTAGAAACATGTCCAACTCGACCTGAGAATGGTATACATGAATTAGAGAACAGAACAGAACGTTTTCTGCGAGAACGCGGAGCGAACTCGACAGACCGGGTATGATCCAACCGTAGTGAGTCATCCAACCATTAGAGACGACTACTACATAACCAGCCATTAATTCAGACAGGTCTGTCATGATGGAACTTCCCTTTATTGTGGCCTGACGTTTGGACACAAATTTTCGGCGCCCTCCTAGTTGGTGGTGGTCGCTCTTCAACGATTTCATAAGAACTGAATGTGATCAGTGCTGAAGTATATTGAACGTACTCGTTCCATAGAAAACAATGCACTGACGAAGTCCAAATGAATAATACAGAAAGCGCGAGAATTAATAGCGTTTGTAAGCTACTTCGGGACGTTTGCAAATGACTAGGACGTCAAGTATTAGGTTGTTCCAGAAGCCCCGCCGTTTTTTTTTTTCAACGATTGATTGCGGATTTCGGCCGCTGTCTCTTGCATAGCGCTGTACAGCTTTCGAAGGAGAATGATCTGATCTATCAGAGCATGTATTTCTTTTTTCATCATGAATTTTGTTAATTTATAGGTCGCGAAAGTGAAAGGTGAAAAAGTGGCCAACTGCTCAGTCGCTTCTCTCCGCATAGGTTTGGATTTTTTTGCGCAGTTTTTCATAGCATTTGGAAGACAATGTTCAGTACTACAAGAATACGTGTTGGTCCTAATTGCTCATTTGTCCTTTATTGATTTTTAGGCCATCAAATTGGGACGTCCGAAGGAGGAAAATTATTTTTACCGGCAGTTTCTGCTCTGTGGTTGGACTTTCTCGCTTGGTGTTATATGTCGTTCAAAAGAGGATGCTTCGCTCTATAAGAATTTGTGTTGCGTTTATTGGCTCATGCTGACCTCTGTCGAATATCAACAAAATTCCAAAAAGAGAAAAATCATCTTCACCAACAACTTCTCCTTGTTTAGTTGTTGATATTCGACAGAAATCAGCACGAGCCAATAAAAGCCACACAAATTCCTGTTGAGCAAGATATCCTCTTCCGAACGACATATAACACCAAGCAAAAAAGTCCAACCACAGAGCAGGAGCTATCGATAAAAGCAAATCTCCCTCGGACGTCCCAATTTGATGCCTGAAAATCAATAAAGGACAAATGAGCAAATAGGACCAACCCGTATTCTTGTACAGAACATTGTCTTCCAAATGCTCGAAAGAACTGCGCAAAAAATCCAAACCTAAGCGGACAGAAGCAACTGATGCAGATGGCCACTTTTTCACTTTTCCACTTCAACGACCTAAAAATTGCCAAAATTCAGGATGAAAAAATGCAATAAATGCTCTGATAGAGCAGATCATTCTCTTTCGAAAGCTGTATAGCGCTATGCAAGAGACCGCCGGCAAAATCCGCAATGAATCGTCGAAAAACGGCGGGGACTTATGGGACAACCTGATACGTTGTCTTGCCGGTGTCCAAAACTTTGATTGGTGGTGTTTTGTCCTTTTTTATTCTACTGATGTTATCTGTTTTATCTGCTAGAATATGATCTGTTCTCGTTGAAAATGTAGAGTAGCGAAACCCTCCCTTGCTTCTGACGAAGAGCTCGGGAACTGAACCGAGCAACCAGGGGCCAGATTCATCACGACTTACAGCAACTCAACAGAGAAAATTACAGCCGAAATCCCTGATAGCGCGGCTTATCAAGCGATATGATGAGCGATAAGCTGCGTTATCTGAGGTTTTTGCTGTGAATTGCTGTTAAAGCTATGTAAGTCGTTGATGAATCCGACCCTGGTTGGTGTGGTTTACTTATTTCGATGCGTTGTTGCCCATTTATTGTCTCAAATTTAATTCAAACACTCACTTATTGTCTTAAAGGATTCCCAACATAGCCAAATACAATAAATGGGCAACAACATGTAGACTACACCAACACGGTGGCCCAGATAACTCAGTTTCCGAGTTCCTAGTCGGGAGTGGGAGCCTAAAAAGGACCGTTTTCGGTGCAAGTCTGTAAGGGACGACCCCTGGTGGATTTGCACCGAGAGCAGATCATCTTCCAGCAGCTAAAACAGACAAAATTGATGAAATAAAATAAAAACAGGCCAAAACACCATCAATCAATGTTTTGGACGACTGAACAAGACAATGTACTGCACGTCCTAATCATTTGCAAACGTCGCGACCTGGCTCACAAATACTTTATATTCCGGTGTTTTCCGGGTGATTTACTTTAATTTCGTTAGTGTAGTCGTTTCCTAAGAAATGAATAAGGGATCTATCCTAGTCCGGGGGGCCACATAACTAAAGTGTATGTAAAAAATCGACTTGGGACTTACCGAGCGACTCCTACAGAGCACGATAGAACCTAAACCAGAAAAATTCACGAGCAAAAAAAACGAAAAAATAAATGTTTTCGACGCGGTTGTAAGCGGGTGAAGTTATGTGCCCTCCTCACCATGTTAGATCCTGGTTATAACATGTCAGGCGGCAGTCAGCACGCGCTAGGTGGCTTCATGCGCCCTCCTCACCATGTTATATCCTGGTTCTAACATGTCAAGCGGTGGTCAGCACGCGGCACGACTCCATTGCGTCCCTCTTTGCCCGCCGATACGGTTGGCAAACCGCGACGATTTTATTTTTTGTTTATCAGTTCGTTTTTTTTTTCTTTGTTTTAGGTTCTATCATGCTCTGCAGGAGTCACTCGATAAGCCCCAAGTCGATTTTTTACATACTTTATAATTATGTGGCCCCCCGGACTAGGATAGATCCTAAATAAGTCCAATATATTTCAATACCAAACACATTCAGTTCTTATGAAATCGTTTAAGAGCGACCAACACCAACTAGGGCTGCACAAAATCGCCTTTTCCAAAGTTCTGAAAGTATTTAGAAACGTTAGAACAGGCAGTCGCTTCGTTAGAGACAAAAAGTTCGTCAACTCTGAGAGTTTGCGACGATTTCTGTTATGACTTCAGGCCACAAGAAAAGCAAAGTTCCATCATAACAAACCTGGCTGGCACAAAAGAATTAAATCTGCTTTTACAACACGCCCAGGCTTCACGATCGTTAAGAGCTTCAATTCAGCAACAGAAACAGAAGCGTCATCTGAAGGACATCTACCGATTTAAGCTGAACCAGCTGTCCGAGATGAGTCACATCATTTAATAGCTGAACGAGAGGATCAAGTGCGTTAAGCGTAAGCCTCGAAGACTCCGAGAATCTCGTAGTGTTGCGATAAGCTCTTCAGACGTGGCTGGCCGATAATGCTGCCGATCCGAAAATACCAACGATAAGACTGTCGCCAGCCGCCTCAGAGTAGCAAACGCGAAAGTAGCCCTCAAGGGGTATACGGACAGCCACTCCGGCCGCACCACACAGCGGACAGCCGGTGATTCCCGGCTATCTGGAGGCTTCTAGACGGGGCAGAGACCTCGATGGGCCGGCTAGAGGGATCCACGGCGAGGAGGAAGAGGCGGAGGGCCAGCAGCCGCTGCTTCCTGTCGCCAGCTGTCACTTCTGACGAGCTGATCGCCGGGAGACGGAGCTCTCAGGATTCAGAAGGGCGGCACCGACGTCGCCTGCGATCCAGAAGGGCTGCCGTCGTGATCGCTGTTATGGAGCGGTGACGGCGGGCATCGAGCGCACGCGGCGCAGCACGCGCGCGCCCGC
Organism: Heligmosomoides polygyrus bakeri; assembly: GCA_947359475.1. NCBI lineage: Eukaryota > Metazoa > Nematoda > Chromadorea > Rhabditida > Heligmosomidae > Heligmosomoides > Heligmosomoides polygyrus. The sequence goes on from OX375869.1 coordinate 101,049,535, forward strand.
CCATCCGCTCGGGACCCCCCGCGGGGCCGCCGCCGTCCGACGGGGTCTGCCCTTGCGGACCTCGGGGCTTTGGCCTTGTTCCGTTGAATTCCTTCCGTGGCTGGTAAGGGTGAAGTCACCCGGGCGCATACGCTGCTGTGAGAAGGCCTTCGCCGTGCCTGGAGACGTGTATAACCCCGACCTATCGCCTTGAAACTCGCTTAGTAGGAAGTCTGGGGTTTTAAGGGGATAAGGGCCCGTTCATACTTTGCGACTTGACCGACTCACCCGCCATGCAGAACATGCAAATCGATTAAAACCAAGTGATCGCCGCGAAATCCGTCCATTCTCGAGCGCTGCCGCTCCGGTTGCCTGTTCATACTTCACTCGCGACTATACAGCCAAAGGTAGCGACGAGTTGTCCGCCAAGAATTAGACGAGTTCTCCCGCAGTACTCCGGCGATCGTTGCGGGACCACATGAGCTCTTCTTCTCTGTCTCACCCACCCGGCTGCTGAGCGAGGCAGTCGAAAGAATATTGCTCGCACTGCATTTATAGTGTAAATGGAGAGGTGTCCAATGATCGATAATCCTATCAACAGCAGAAGGCTTAGTGACCACAGCGAAAACTGTGGAAATCAAGGAGCAAATAGTCCGGAAAGAATTGAAGAAAAGGGTTGAGAAACACAAAAGACGCGGACAGCAATGTTCGGAGGGATAACGACGGTCTATTCAACGATACCGTGCATTGGTCTGAACGAGGTAGGCTGTCGCGTGGTCCCGCAGCGATCCCCTCAATACTATGGGCAAACTCGTCCAATTCTTGTGGGACAACTCGTCGCTACATTTGGCAATTTAGTCGCGAGTGCTTAGTAGGGCGTTTGATCTTTAAGGACACTCGCGACTAAGGGCCAGTTCATACTTCGTGGCGAGAGCGACTCGTCCATCATGCAAAACACATGGATCAAAACCAAGCGATCGCAGTGAAGTCCGTCCATACTCGAGCGCTGCCGCTCCCGTCGCCTGTTCACACTTCTCGCAGGTGTCTCGAGCGGCGACGCCGACAGCGCTAGCGTTGGAGCGCGCAAACTGCCGCCGCTGGAGGTCGGAAGAGCTCGAAAATGCACATACGCTCGTTCGATTCAATTTGTGATCCAGAAAGTATCCTCAATGAGTTTCAGCTTGATAGGCAGAGGATGATAGCGTTTATCTAGATGGCGAGCACGCATATCTCTAATATTGTTTTAGAACTTCTTGTCGATTAACGGAAAATTCGCACTGCTTAAGGATTGCTGCGATTCAAACCATTAGCCCTAGTTTATACTTGCGGCGCTACGCGGCGCGGCACCATTGTCGGAATAGATATCGACCGGGCGGCGCGAAAAATCGATATCTACGGCGATCGTTGTGCCGCGCCGCGTGGCGGCGTAAGTGTAAACTGGGGCTTACCGTTCTTATCACTCGTAGATATATAGGGTGAATGATTCAATCGCTAACGCTGTAGTCGACAGAGTCGCCGAAGATAACAAATGCATGAGGGCCTGTTCATACTTCGTGACAGCAGCGACAAGAGCGACGAGAGTGCAGCGCGCGTAAAGGCCTCCACACACTTTTGCGGCAGCGCCGCTCGCCGCTATGGTTAAGGGTAGGGCAGGGCGCTAAGCTCGCTCCGGCGGCCTCTATCCATCGACTGGTCCCTTCAGATATGTCACCAGAGAGGTTTATCTGCGAGTTTTGCAGACTGTAACGGAATCGTAGGTGGTGATTGCAGCCTTAGGGAGGCTATATGTCTTCTAACAGGACGGCGCTTGTTCAGGAAGCACAGAACACTGATCTATCCATCGGCTGGCCCCTTCAGGTAATTACATGGGCCAAGTACACACCCAAATCGCCTCTACATCTCGTAGAAGTAGAGTGCGTGGCGCATTCCACCGAGGAACTAATAGCGCCTATCGTCTTGTCCAGAAGCTACTCTAAGGGCCTGTTCATACTTCGCGACAGCAGCGGCAACAGCGAGGAGAGCGCAGCGCGCGGAAGTTTGAACAAGCGGCAGCAGCGACTGGAGCGACAGCGCCGCCGCTCGACTATGAACACTTTTCGGCGGCGCGCCCTCGGTTTTAATCAATATGCATGCTTTGCACGGTCGACGACTCGCTCTTGTCGCGACGAAGTATGAACAGGCCCTCAGTTATGCCAGAGAATGCATACACTTTTTCATGTCAAATTTGACACTTTTCGAACCACTTTTAATCAACGTTCGTGGTTTCAAAATCAAACTGAACATTTTTCAATGAAAACGAACGTCTTGCAGACTAGAGACCCTGCGAGAAGATCAGCATAATTGCTGTTCATGGAAAATTTAGAGCAACGTTCTCTGAAAATTTTAGAATTCACCTTGCCCAATAGGTGATCACACGCTTTTACTCTTTGAAACTTATGAGGAAAAAAAAACGTATGAAAATCTCAGTTTTAAGGAGAAATAATCATTTATAGCCTATTTTAAAGTGCAAGAAAGTGACATTTTTTATGCTAGAAACATAGGTTGCGCCGTGCACCTGTCCACATCCTGGCGATTTTCCTTTGATTGACTCCTGAAATTTCGTTCGAAAGTGGAGATTCACCCTTGTTATAAGTATAACAAAAGACATTTATAGAAAACACACATATCTTCCTTTTGTTGATTAAAGAAAGATCATTTACACTATCAATCGAATAGAAACGCGACGAGCTGGACGAGTGCATGGCGTGACATATTTTTTAATGCGTTAAAAATGCTGCTTTTCTGCACTTTGAACCATTATTTTTTCGAAAAATGAAAATTTTCACAAATTTCTGACAGTGCACTCACTTGTTGGGGTAGGTTAATTGATTTTTTCTTGAAGCTGTGTCAAACCTGAGCAAAAAAAAAAAATATTCAGACCTTCTTGGAAAGTCTCTAAAAGTAAAAAAAAAAGTTTTTTTTCAAATCTTTGAACAGTTTGTTCATTTACTAAGCAAGTAAATTCAAAGTTTTCGAAAAAAAATCACCAAATTTTCTTTGGAAAAAATGATTTTTACGTTCTCGGAAGGTCTCCAATTTAGTCAGAAAAACCATAATTTGGATTGGAAAACGTTCATTTGAGTTGAAAAGCGTCGGACTTCCCTAGAAAAGTGTCCAGTTTGATTTGAAAAGTTACACTCCTGCATAGAAAGCCTTTCCGAGGTCAGCATCATCCGCATTTCCCTCCATTTTTATTATTCGGCTTACTGGTCCTGCTTAGCAGCTGCTTTTATACTACATCGTTAGACTAATGGACTCGGAATTTATGGGTCTGTAATAACCGGAATTGGTGCACAGACGACGGAGTCGTCAAAGAGGAAGACAAGAAGGGGATGATCGTGAAAACAGAGGGAATAATTCTGCGAAATTATCAAAAATATGAGCAAAAACGAAAAATACGCGACTCTGGCACTGGCTCAACTGCTCAGAGTGAGCAGAGAAGGCCGCTGAATAAAAAGAAACCTCGGCGGAAGTCATCTGTGATACTTCGGATTAGACGAGCGAATCGCTGTTGAGGCGGCTTACTATGGCGGTGGCGGTGGCGGTGGAGACGACGTTATTCGCAAAGAGTCGGAGCTTTCGACTCCCACGGGACGAGTGGGAGGCGGCAGTGAGAAGAAGAATCGACAAGTGAATCGCGCCCCGTCAACATTTCTTCTAATGTCTCATGAAGTTGCCGGCTGTTGCAGGTCCGTCGCCGGCGTGGTTCTTTGGCGGCGCCCAATTCGAAAATTCCGTTAAAACGCACCGCCTTCTTCCTGATTGGCAACAGCGCCCCCCGTCCCTACGTCACTGCTGCTGGTCGAACTCTGGAGGGAGGATGCTGGACGACGGAACCACCGTCACAGGCACCGAAGTGCTCGAGCGGGCGCCTACAACGTCTCATTCGTCCCTGTCGCGTGCCAAACTGCTCCACTGGATCCTCGCCGCTTGGGGCGCACGAGTAGCGTCCCATCGTTTCTTCAGGGCTTCCACGATGAAGTCCAAGTTCGACGAACGCAATGATGGACGTCCTGGCCCTACATGTCGCGAAGGCGCACAGCAAGGGTGCGGGAACGGCAGACCACCTACCGTACGGCCCAGGTGCCGTGATTGGCTGCAGCGATTGCACTAGCCCCAGCCTATGGTTGCTGCGCTACGCGGCGCGGCCCCATAGTCGGAATAGATATCGATTGGGTGGCGCGGAAAATCGATATCTATGACGATAATTGTGTGGCGGCACAAGTATAAACTAGGGCTTATGAACAGCGGCGCGTTCCCGCACCCTCTGTTCTGTGCCTTCGCGACCAGGAATTTCTACCATTCAGAAAATTAATGAGCGAACAAGATCGATTGTTCATTCGTTTGAAAATTTTCGACATCGAATTTATTCGTTCATTCATTTCGTTCGACAAAATTTCTTAAAAGCACAACTATAGTAGACAATGAAACCTGTGAAGAATTGGAGGAGCTGGACTGAGACACGGTTCCCCACTCACCCTACTCCCCTCATATTGCCCCTCCTCCTCCCCTCAAGGCGTTCTTAGCAAAAAAGTCATCAAATTTGAGGGCACTGAAAAGGCGGTCAGCGAATTCTTCGACTGCCAGTCTCCCCAGTTCTGGAAGAAAGGAGTAGATGACCTAGCTGTTAGGCGGCATGCTGCAGTGACTAATGATAGTGGTTATATTGTTGAGTGGATTCCACTGAACGCAGAATAAAAGAATAAAAAATGAATGAAAACGAACACTCCAAGACTTCCTTACCACCCTGATACGAATGTTCTTGCGATTTTTTGATATTTTTCAAATTGTGATAAAATTCGATCAAACTAACCCACTCATCGAAATGTCGCCCATCTTTGTCGATGGCTGTCCTCCATCTTTCCGACGGGGAATGGATGCCGTGGTGACAGAAATCCGAGGGTTTCGATTCGAAAAAGTGACGAAGGTCGGATTCTGGTGCCGCTTGATCATTGTATCGTTTTCCTTCCAGAAAGTGAGCTAGCGATCGGAACAAACGGTAGTTACTTGGGGCAAGGTCTGCTGAACAATGTGGGTGCGGGATCACTTCCCATCCTAATAGCCGGAGCTTTTGGCGGGTCATTTTTGAAGTGTGCGGCTCTGCCTTGTCATGAAGGAAGTAAATCTTGTCGAGTTGCGGGGCGTTCAATTTGAAGCGCGTGGCTGAGTTCTTCTAGCTGGTTGCAGTACACCTGACTGTTAATGGCGGCACCAGAAGGGAGAAGCTGCCAGTACACAACAGCAAGAACGTCCCAGAAAACACTCAGCATCACCTTCCTTGAGTGCGGACCATGAGCGAGTCCAACCAGTCAAAACGGCGATAGTGCTAGGTGTTGTGTACTGGGAGCTTCTCCCTTCTGGTGGCACCGTTAACAGTCAGGTGTACTGCAATCAACTGCAAGAAATCTCCCACGCTCTTCAAATTAAACTCCCGTAACTCGACAAGATTTATTTCTTCCATGGCAATGCAGAACCGCACACTTCTAAAATGACCCGCCAAAAGCTCCGGCTATTAGGATGGGAAGTCATTCCCCACCCACCCTATTCAGCAGACCTTGCCCCAACTGACTACCATTTGCTCCGATCGCTAGCTCACTTTCTGGAAGGAAAACGATACGATGACCGAGGGGCACTCGAGTCCGACCTTCGTCACTTTTTCGAATCGAAACCCCCGGATTTCTATCGCCACGGCATCCATTCCCTGTCGAAACGATGGAGGACAGTCATCGACAAAGATGGGCGACACTTCGATGAGTGAGTTAGTTTGATCAAAATACTAAAAATTTGAAAAATATCAGAAAACCGCGAGAACATGTGAATCACCCTCATATTTGCTGCGTCAGTATTGGAAGCCGTGCCGATGAACCTAATAGAAAACAGCAGTGGTGCACTTGGCGAAGAAGACGAGTGCATTGCGGGTCGGCGGGTGTCGATGTGCACCGTGTGAAGCGAAGGAGAGTCAGAAGTCAGTGTAACACTGAACTGAGTCATCGGGAACCAATGCGGGTCGAAAAAGATGTCGCGTCCGATGCGAGACGGTGTCAGCGAGTGCGCGCGTCTCGAAGCGGGACTCCCCCGAATCGCCTCGCGAACCGAGGGCGGAGGACTGATCGCCGAGGGGTCAGATGGCTGGAGACGGCGGTGCATAAGAAGAGGTCTGGCAGCTCGGTGTGATTGGCGCCAAGTCAGACCGGTTCTTCGATCTCGTGCTGATTTATTTATTGACTTATTTATTTGTGTGTAATTGTGCACACGTTTCTAAAATAGAAGAAACTCAAGGAACCAGCGTGGTGGAGACACAACGTGGTACAAAAAACACGAGAAATCTCAACAAATCAGAGCTCGAAAGCTTGAATAAGTATAATTTTTGCAGGAAAGAAAAAAATTGTCTAAAAGAAAACATGGAATAGTGACGCCAGAATGCAAGCCAGTTCGATGTAGAGCTTCTTTCCTTGCTGAAAAGACCTGTGAAACGGGCCATGGACATTTGACAAGCGTACTCGAAGCGACACAAGTTGACGCACGATTTTAACCACATGACAGAACTACATTATTAGATCATTTCTGAAATTAGCTACCAATTAGTTTGAAAAAGGATGATATTTTTATTGAATATATACAATTTTCACGTCGAACTGAACAATTTTTAAATCAAATTCGACATTTGTCACGTCAAATTTGACCGAATAATCTTTTCTTCAAGGCACATTTGGTATACATTGTTTTCGTTTAAATTGTTTAGTTCACCTGTGCAAAGGAATGCAACGATTTCATTTTTCGAGAAAAATAATAAATTTTGATTTAAAGCGCATAAAGACGACAATCGTTCAGGATGTTAATAGAAGAGATCGCGCTATCCACTCGACTAAATCGTCGCTTTTATTTGATTGATAGCTAAATTCTGTTTACATTAAGTAACAGTAATGTAAACAATACAACAATAGCAGTTATAAAAACACATATATCGTTGGAACGCTGCGTTCAAGCAAGCAGCACTCACATTAAGAATCGGGTAAAAATCGCATCGATGTCGAGTGCATGGCGTAATCTCTTCTTTTAGAGCTAAAATAGCTGTCTTCTTGCACTTTAAAACAGACTTTAAACATTAAGCATTATTTCCATTCGGAAATTTAAAAAATAAAACGGCCAGTTATTGGGCAAATGAATTAAAAATTGAAATTAAAAAAGTCGACATTTTGGATCAGAATTAAAAGGAAGGTTACATCACATTTTTTGAACTCAAAATTATTCTAACCGTGCTGGAGAGTCTCGAGCTTAATTTGAAAGACGCTCGTTTCGATTTGGAAGATGTTCAGTTGGATCTCAACAACGGATGGTCAAGTCGTCGGAATTTCAATCGGGATGAAGAAAAATGAAGAAAAAAGCAATTTTTTGAGCGCTGACAGAAATGGCCAGCCTTACATAAAGTATATAAAGCTAAAAGTATAAACGCGCGAGCGCGCACCATCACAGGGGTGCGAGAAGGCGCCGTTGCTCTCACCGTAACCGCGGCAGCCAATCAGCGAGCACCGGCTCAGCCAGGGCATATGATTCGCTGCCGCGATTACGGTAGGAACAACGGCGCGTTCCCGCACCCCATGCGGTGCGTCTTCGATGCAGTAAAGTTTTCAACGATTTAGTAGAATCATTGTCAGTAATTACGGATAGCAGACGGATAATCACGCCAAAAGATGCAGAAGAATGCAACATCCGTTCCCTTCTGAAGGAAAAAAGAAGAATAGAAGAAAACAACGCTGTAGTGTAACATTGCAGGTGAGGCTGTCGATCAAACGAGCGACGCATTCTCGACATATTCAACAGCCATTTTTTGCTCCAAAACCTCGCAAAAGTGGGGATCAATTCCACGTGACGGCAGCACAGAACGCCTATCCCCCCACACTCGCCTGCTCCGTGTGCTCCGTCAGGAGGGATTTGACTCGCACAGACGTCGTCGTTGCCACTGGCAACACGCAGATTATTCCACTTTACGGGATCTGATCTCCGCCTGGCAATTCATACCTGGTGGCTGGACTTCCCGCCAAGGGTGGCGATCGAATTTTCATCGAAATTTGCGGTTGGCCTTCAGTTTTACAATGAAAATCCCATTCGTCTCGTCATGACAGGGGTTCTACTGCTCTGAGGCCGGATTCATCAACGACTTACAGCCATCTGACGGCGAAAATACAGCCGAAATCCCTGATAGCGCGGCTTATCAACAAGCGATATCATGAGATGTTCCATCGTATCGCTTGATAAGCCGCGCTGTCAGGGATTTGGGCTGTATTTTCTCTGTTAAATTGCTGTAAGTCGTTGATGAATCTGGCCCCAGGGCAACATGACCGTCATCTGATGGACGTAGACGTGAAAGGTATATTAGGCTGGAAACGAAGTCCCCACCGTTATGTAAACATTTTAATCCAAATTTCGCTGAAAGTTTTTTTTTGAATAATGTACCATTTGAAAGAAAATGAATTGCTCTAATAGAAAGCATGTTCCTTTTTTCCCATTTCGATTTTTCTCAAGAAAGAGACAAATAACCTTTACCGTGATGTTACCTTTAGCATAATGATAGAAGAGAAGGAGCTGTTGATAAAGGTCATTTGTCTTTTTTTTAAATTCCGCTAAAAATTGATAAAAATCAAAATGAATAAACAAATGCAACACACGCTTAGATAGAGCAAAACATCGTCTTTCGAAGGGCATAACACAGTAAAAAAACCAACAAAAGAGTAGGAGCCGTTGGTAAAAATAGCTTAAGTCTTCTAGATTCTTCACTTTAATCTGAACTTCGGTGAAAGTTTTTTTTTTGAATAACGCCACCGTTCAGAAGAGAATGACTTGCTCTTCGTACCAGCATATATATTCAGCTTCCTTCCCTTCATACTTTGTTAATTTTTAGGTCATTGTAGTGGAAAATCAAAAAATGACCTTTGTCAAAGGCTCCTTGCGTCTGCTCAGATTTGAAATTTTTGCACAAAGTTGATCATCATTCGAAAGAGGATGATTTTCACCAAATCATCCTCTTTCGAATGATGATCTGCTCTGTAAGAACTTGAATTGGTTTTTTTGTTCACTTCGACTTTCGTTGAATTTTAGGAAATTAAAGTGGGTGTCCAGAAGACATGAATTACACTTTCCAACAGCTCCTATTCTTTGGTAACTTTTTAATCTGAATCTGATGAACTGAAAACTAGAGAAATTCAGAACGACGAAAAAAGAAAACATATATTCGGATAGAACGAATCATTCTCTTTTAAATACATAGGCAAAATAAATAAAAACAATAAAATGACATTGTGCGAAAAAATTGAGCCAAGAGAAGGAACTGTTCGTAAAGGTCATTTTTCTCTTTTTCTTAACATACCGCTAAAAAAAATTAAAATTAAATCTGCATGAACAAATAAATGCAACATATGCTTTGACAGAGCAAAACATGCTCTTTCGAATGGAATAGAACACTGTTTAAAAAAATCAACCAAAGAGTAGGAGTTGCTGTAAAAAAATTTTTATATCTCCTGGACACTCCACTTTAATGTCATGAAAATTGACGAAAATCAAAGTTGACGGAAAAAATCAAGGCGCGCTCTTGTAGAGCAAACAATCCTCTTCCGAATGGTTTATAAACTTCAACAAAAAAAAAACTCAAAAGTGGGCACTAAAAAGGAATTATCGGCGAAGGTTATTCTTATTTTACTCTCCACTTTAAACCTTGAAACACTTAAAAGGTACCATTTTAAACCTCTTTATTCTCCACTTTAAACCTTGACGTTAAAACTGACAAAAATGGAAATCGAAAAAAAGCGAAAAATGGGTTTTCTAATACAGCAATTTATTCTCTTTCAACAGACATATAACATTATCCAAAAAATTTAACCAAAGAGTAGGAGCTGTTGGTAAAAATAATTTATGTCTTCCGGACACTCCACTTTAATGCCTTGAAAATTAGTGACAATCAAAATTAACGAAAAAATCACCACACGCTCTTGGAGAGAAGATGGTGTCAGCGAAAGTCATTTTCCTTTTTTATTCTCCACTTTAAAACTTAAAAAGCTAAAAAAAACCTTTTAAACTCCTTTTTCCACTTCAAACCTTGACGATAAATGGACAAAAACCGAAATCAAAAAAAGCGGAACATGATTTTTAATAGTGCAATTTATTCTCTTTCAAACGACATATAACATTGCCCAAAAAAAATTAAGCAAAGAGTAGAAGCTGTTGGTAAAAATGAATTATGTCTTCCGGACACTCCAATTAAATGGCCGAAAAATTAACGAAAAAACCAATGCACGTTCTTATAAATCCAATCGTGTCCAATAAAATGGTGTTTGACATTGTGCAAAAAACCCAACCGTAAGAAGCGAGGAGCTGTTTTTTTTACTTTCCACATTAATGACCTTAAAATTGATAAAATTTAAAATCGAGAAGAAACTAAACGCATTTTCTGATAGAAAAAATCATTGTTTTTCGAATGAAATGTGACATTAGGCGAAATTCTTCCTGATAAATTCAGGATAAAATGTTTAAAAAACGGTATTTCAATATTTCATGCTGAGCCGCGAGGTGGCGCTGAGCAGCGGAAATACGCATGAAGAAGACGAAGGATCCACTCGTTCGCTCATTCACGACGAACTCGCTGCGTTGGCGGCGGCGGCGGCGGCGGCGGCGGCGGCGGCGGCGGAGAAGCGGTGAATCCGATCTCGCCATCGACGACGCTTGTCTTCACACGCACACGGTGCTGTAAAGCAAACACGACCGGCGCAGATCTCTCGTCGATCCGTCGATCAGGTGCTTGACGAACCGCCGAGTCACTCTTGGAACCACATTTTTAGCCGCCCCCCGGCCCTTTGTGGGTTCTTCGACCCCCTAGGTGTGTTGGTAGCGCTGTTTCCACCATCCTTGATCCACAGGAAGTCTCAAAACCATGCAACTTCTCCCGGGAAAGTGCTTCCGAGTTGAACGCGAGCGGCGCAGTCGGTAGCAGGCGCCGATGCCATGCGCAGGAGTCGATCGATCGATCAGTTGCGGTCGGTTTCTGGGCCGCCCAAGCGCACGGCTTTCGTTTTTAAAGCAAATTGGACACTCTTCTATGCAAGCTTTTGAAATCGCAGTGGACATCTTCCGGATCGAAACGGGCTTTCTCCATATCAAAATAGAGGCTCTCCGAAACGTTTAGAATATTTCTGTCCAAAAATAATTTCGTATAGCTTTCTATGAATTTTTTATTCACTTCTGTAACCAAAACTTCTTCTGTAAAATAACTTTGCCAACCTTAAAAAGCCAACCTTTGCAGCAATCGTTTGTTGAACTTATTTTTTGTCTTTTTTTGTTCAATAAATCTTCTGTTCTGTTTCGTTCTGCCCTAATAAGTGAACACACTGCTTGAAATTTTTACTACTTTTTTTATTTCTTAAGGAAAATAATAAATTTGGGTCCATGCCGTCCAAAAATTTCGAATGCTCGAAGAAATGGTGAGAGGCTGTCGGAGGTGAGGGAGAGAGATAGGAGGGGGTGATGTAGCTTCCAGACCTGATTCTTGTAAGACTACACCTCCTCTAAGGGGCCCCGTGGCAATTTTTTGAAGATCGTCTTGCTCTCGAAGATTATACCTAGTGGATACTTTGGAACCTTGGCTTTCACCACTATCATTAGGAGCATTTGTTGGCTTGACATTGGCCTCAATCTGAGTTTACAAGGCTTTTCGAGATTCCACTCGGAAAAGGGATAAGGTCGACCTTCGTGGAATGCGACGCGTATTCTACAATTTGGCCTACGCAACTGATCTGCGGTGTCCAGAAGATGGACATGTCAGTGCTCTGCCCGTTCCAGACGCGTTTGCTATGAAATCGCGAACCATTTTAAGGGTGAAAAAAGAACATATGTGACGTACTTTCCAGTAGGCGGCGCGGAAGCGAACATCTTGCTGCTGTCCGGCTTCTTCCGCTGTTATTCGTGGCTTCTCTGGAAGGCGATGAGGAGCTGGACCGACAGAAGACGTTGTTGTGTTGTAGAGCCGCTAATTAGGCGCAACATGGGGCCATCGATCGCATCAGGTGCCCCCGGTCCGATCGGCCACGTTCCTCAACACCTCCCTCAACTGTCACCGGCTACCGGTCGGCGAGATTTATTGCCATCGCCCTCGCCGCGGTAGCATACGCACCGAGGGGAGGAACACTCACCACAGCCCGGAAGTGTTTGCCGCAACCAGGAAACAAGGAAAAACGGTACATGTCACGGAAGTGGGCAGCATTGCGGGATAGAAGCGCGCCAGACAATGTCAAGTAGCGAACGAACACACAGCAGCCAATCACGCTACCCTACCGTATACTCGCTTTCTTAATGGCAGGCCTATTTAAGGCGCCCTGATTGGCTGCCGTGTTTCCACTTCCCGATGCTGCCCACATTCGCGACATGAACCTTTTTCGTGAAAAAGGTGATCACTTCGCCTAGCATGCCCAAAGCAGTTCAACGAGGCAAATAGACGTCTGTTTGACATTGTCGCGAAAGACTTAACTTCCCGGGGTTGCTTCCCCCTACCGAGGGTGGTGAACCATCACCCAACCTACTCGTGCTGGGTAAACGCCCGCATAGCTCTCGAAAGTTTTCGTAGCGGGTCGCTACACGACTAGAAGTGGATCCATAGTGCTGACACGTTGGAGAGGTGAACAATGGAAATGCCAGAGCGATGAGCTAACAGTTCAGGGTGCGCAAAAGTGTCGTCAAAATCGTCTCAATTCGTCCCTTTGTAGTCACCTGGAACTTACCTCGAATTTACCTAGATGTCTCCTAGAAGTCACCAGAAAGTCACCTGGATGTCTCCTAGTATTCACCCAGAGACTCACCTAGAAGTTTCCTAGAAGCCACCTGGAAGTCTCTTAGTAGTCACTACGAAGTCACCTAGATGTCTCCTAGAAGTCACCTAGAAGTCTCGTAGTAGTCACACAGAAGTCACCTGAAATTCACCCGGTGATCACTTAGTACCTGACAGTGTCCTAGAAGTCACCTGGAAGTCACCTAGATGTCTCATAGTATTCACCTGGAAATCACCTAGAAGTCATCTAGAAGTTACCTGGAAGTCTCTTAGTAATCAACTCGAAGTCACCCAGATATCTCTTAGTAGTCACTTCGAAGTCACCTAGATGTCTCGTAGTGGTCACACAGAAGTCACCTGAGTGTCGCCCGGTGATACATTAGTGCCTGGCGGTGTACTAGAAGTCACCTGGAAGTCACCTAGATGTCTCATAGTATTCACCTGGAAATCACCTAGAAGTCATCTAGAAGTCAACTGGAAGTCTCTTAGTAGTCACCTCGAGGTCACCTAGATGTCTCCTAGAAGTCATCTAGAAGTCTCGTAGTAGTCACCCAGAAGTCACCTGAAAGTCACCCGGTGATCACTTCGTCCTGGCAGTGTACTAGAAGTCAACTGGAGGTCACCTAGTGTCTTTTAGTATTCACCTGGAAGCTCACCTAGAAGTCACCTAGAAGCAACCTGGAAGTCTCTTAGTAATCAACTCGAAGTCACCCAGATATCTCTTAGTAGTCACTTCGAAGTCACCTAGATGTCTCCTAGAAGTCACCCAGATATCTCCTAGTAGTCACACGGAAGTCACCTGAAAGTCACCCGGTGATCAATTAGTACCTGGAAGTCACCTAGAGGTCACCTAGATTTCTCCTAGAAGTCACCTTGAAATCGCCTAGTAGTACAAGTCGTAATAGTCGTGCCAGAGTAGCCCAATAATTCCCATTCGCGCAAGACAAGCACTAATAGACCAAAAACTAAGGTAACTTCTTTGTAACTCCTTTAAAATGCCAATATGACACCGAATCGGTTGTTTCATCCTTCCCAGACAAGTCTCACCGACCACGAAGGAATGGACGGCTTTGTGGCCCAGATGGAAAACTCGAACCATGAACCTGAAATTGGGTCACGCGAGAGCCGATGACTCTCCCGACAGCGCCACCACGCGATTCAGCATGAAGTATTGCATTGGAAGCTAAGTCTACTTCGTTTTGTATATTTTACCAGCGTCGGTCGCCGGCTCCGCAGGCGTCGGGTATGGCGGGCCACGCTAGGGACGTAGACCAACCGGAATAAATAACTCTTTCGGATGGTGCCTAAGATTTTGAGAAAAACGAGAATTCAAACGTAAGCAGAGAGGAGCCTTCAGAGAAGGTCATTTTTCTTTCTTTGACTTTCGACTTTAACGACCTAAAATGTGCAAAAATCGAAGTAGGAAAAAGCGAAGCATAATTTCTGATGGGACAAATCATTCCCTTTTAAATGGCGCATAAGATTATGGAAAAATACTTTAATCGAAATTCAGAATAAAAGTTTTAAAAAGAGGAAAACTTATGGTTAATTTTCAACCTAATATCTGTATCTAATGTCCAGTGAAAATTCATATGACGGCTGGAAAAGTTGCGGTTCAGTTAGCGCCGGGGGTTTCAATTACATTTGTTTTCGCCGCGGCTGTAAGCAGACAAAGTTATGTGCCCTCCTCACCATGTTAGACCCTGGTTGTAACATGTCAGACGGTGGTAGCACGCGGGAAGACTCCATTGCGTTGCTGTTTGCCTGCCGAGACGGTTGTAAACCGCGACGATTTTTTATTTTTGGTTTTTTCGCTCGTTTTTGGTTTCTTTTAGTAGCTGGAACCTAAAAGAAGCCAAAAACGGCTCGGTAAGTGTCAATTCATTTTGTTATCTACTTTTTAGTTATGTGCCCCCCCGGATTAGGATAGATCCTGATTTTGTTAAGCGAACTTCAACAATGCCCCAAAGAAAAGTGCAAATGAAGGGCAAGACCAACTTGCCTTTTTCCACCAACTTACTTTTCCCGACTTGCTTTTACTAATGACGCTCAGTTTTTAGTAGAAGATGGTCCGAAGTCTTACCTTTAAAATAGTGTATGACGATGTCAATCTCTACAGTTCACGCCATTTACGAGAAAAAACGACACTAATTATCGGCCAATGTATACCAGCCAGTATGTTGCTCTTTGTGACCGAAAAATTCCCCCAATGAAGCAGCCTGTCGTGACGTTCGCCACGCTTCATCACCACTCTTCAAGGGCACACACGCTGGGAGGCGCACTGGTCCCGCCGCGCAGGGGATACGGTCGCGCGCACGCGCCGCGACGCACTATAAACGCCTTCCCGCGCGCACTCGGCAGTCTCCGGCTTCGTCGTCGCACCGAGCGGTCGGTCCGCTCTACGCTCCGCTACTCCATCGTCAGCGCAGTGCCCACTCCACCAGGACTTCGACTCGACCAGCTGCGCAGGACTCCAGGGGCCGGATTCATCAACGACTAACCCTTGGATATAGGGGGT
The DNA here is from genome assembly GCA_947359475.1 of Heligmosomoides polygyrus bakeri. Lineage (NCBI taxonomy): Eukaryota > Metazoa > Nematoda > Chromadorea > Rhabditida > Heligmosomidae > Heligmosomoides > Heligmosomoides polygyrus. The sequence goes on from OX375869.1 coordinate 101,064,879, forward strand.
AGAGCTATCCACGATGAAGCCTGCGTCTCTGACTCTTACCTTATCTCTACGTGACTCTTATCTTATCTCTCCTCTTATACCCCGCATACCCATGGGCTTAATTGTTGATGAATCCGGCCCCAGGACGACCAATGCAGGACGCGCAAAGACGACAAACAGAGGTAGCCGCAGAGACCGACCGAGCCACCGCCTTCGTGAGCGCAAGCTCCAGGGTAGGTGCAAGGGAGGATCTGCGGCTTGCGCTTGGGGCTGACTCGTAGGTAACGTGGCGGGGCTCAGCCTTAACTCGTAGGCAATTGTGTTCCATACTGATCTGCATTGTGTGTATATTGGGTTGCCAAGAGGTATGTTGTCTGATGCGCATTGTCATGTGACTTGAGAATGGGAATAGGTTTATTCTGAGCGCAGTGGTAAATACTGCAGAAGGTCGGCTGGTTCAATTGTGTCACGCGAGTGATGAGAAGATGGGCGAGAGTCGCCGGGGGCCAGCGCAGGTGCTGTCCCGGGAAAGGTCCTAAATAACATCCGTGTCGTGACTTGCGTACGACAAGCCACAGCCGTCAGCCGTCGTGCGCTACCGTATGCCGCCGCCGTGGTCAACGCCTTGACCAACAGGATCGACACGTCAGCCGGCACGTCCACGCGCCTCGGAAGGTTCTGGAACCAGCCAGGGACGCAGAGGACGGGTGCCCCGGCCCTCCGGCAAGTAGTCTTCGTGTGTGCAGTCGCCAGGAGCAGTCGAGTGGACGACCGAGTCCACCTGCCGTCCCCAGGCCAGGGGACGGCCACGTCCTTCGTCGCCGCCTTTAACAATTGGCTCGCCTTAGCCGAACGTTGTCGCCCTGCGGATACCCAGACGCCGTCGCCTTCTTGGTTCGTCTCGTGGTCCATCGTCACCGTCGTCGATGCCGTCGTCTTCGTCACTATCCTGGACCAGGCAGATAACGCGGACCCCCGGGCCCGCTCCTCCACCTCCGACTTGGCATACGCCACGGAGGCGGAGCGGGCCAAGGTCCGCGGGCTTTGGTTTCGGCACCCTTGGTAGGATAGGGGGGCGACCTGCCCTTAACTCGTAGGTGTTCTTAACAGGTTGTTGTGCCTTAAATCATACATGTTCGTATTCATAAAAAATATAATCAACACCGTGTTTGTCAGTGGGAGAAACGGTGCGAGATCCAAACCTCGTCCAATCAACATCTGGTCTAGTGGACCAACGCAGTTTGGGAGCCGCACCCGGCCGGCGGGGGACGCTCCGGCCGGCGGGGTCTGAACTCGATCAATGCAGCCTTAGCATTGCAGCATGGCATACAACCTCGATGAGGCGAATGGTTCCAAGTCCCTTAAAGCGTTATGGCCGTACAGGATCCGCTAGGGCCTCCCTCAAGGTGGGAACCGCGTGGCTCAGGGGCGAGCAAGAGGAAGCGAGCAGCGGATCCGGTATACTTATAGCCGCGGCGTGGGGAGTCCTCGTCCGCTTCCACCGATGCGTCGGCGGAGGAGGCTCCCCGCGTCACGACAATCCGCATTGGTATGAGGTGTGCTAAGTCGGGGCAACAAGGGCCTCACCCTGACGTGGCAGGTAACGTAAGAGCTAGCGCGCATGGGTAAGACCTTGAATCCGGTTGTGCCTCACACGTGGCCTCGGGATGAGGGTTACCACCGGTGCAGCGGACTCACCCGGGGCACGACACAGCCCAACTTTCTTCGAAGACATATATGCTAACCCGTACAGCCTTAATGCGCAATTTCTATCCTGTAATTATTATAAATGCACCTGCGAAATCATCCCAACCGTTCCTGGGGACAAAGACCAACGGTTTCTCAAATCTACAGAAGCTGGGATTTTGGTTATGAAGGAATTACAGCAACACGACGGACGGAACAAGCGAAGATAAGCCGTTAAGGCATCTCAACAGACTGCACTGATTATTTATTTATTTATTTATTTATTCAACACGCTAGATAAGGTAGACATCTGAGACAAACTACGTTCCCTCAGACTTCACAGACTAATTATTTATTTATTACATATTACATACTTTATTATATATGATTCATTATCTAGAATTCGACGCCTAGCCTTGTGTGGAGAAGTAGAAAAACAAAAATTGATTGATTCTACTGAATTTTCAAAGATATGAATATATACAATGAATTTAGAATTGTCTGGAAAGGGTAAAGCACTGATTTGATCCATTGATTGAGCATTGATTTGTCCATCAGCTCGCCACCGCAAGCCACTGCATGGCCAAATACGCATTCAAATCGTCTCCATGACATTCCGTAGAAGTAGAATGCGTGGCGCATCCCAAAAGGGATTGAGTAACGCCGTCCTTTATCCTTATGAATGTATATCCTGATGCCGACTCATCTTACAGAATCCGAGAATCCAAGTTCTCGGATTCTGTAGGATGAGTTGGCCAAGCTCAGCTGTAATGGAACCGATTCAGTCTCAAGCAAAGCTTCCTAGTGAAATTTCTTTGCACTTACTTTCATCGACCTGAAGAAGGCATTCGACTCCGTCGAAAGTGAAGCGGTCATCGACGCCCTGCTCACTCAGGGCGCTCCTGCTCAGTACATCGAAGTACTTCGAGAGCTGTACAGTGGATTCACGACTAAGATCTCTCCATTCTACAGCGACGTCGTCATCGACGTAAAGAGAGGGTTCGGCAGGAGGATACCATATCCCCGAAGCTCTTCAGCGCCACCCTCGAAAACGTCATGCGCGAACTAGAATGGGAAGACATGGGAGTGAAGGTCGACGGCCGGCAACTACATCATCTTCGCTTCGCTGACGACATCGTGCTCATAACACCGAGCATCAGCCAGGCGGAGCGAATGCTGGCCGACTTCGATCGTGTCTGTGGGAACGTTGGACTGCAGCTGAATCTTACGAAGACGATGTTCATGAGGAACGGACAAGTTTCTGATGCCCCATTCTCGCTCAGCGGAACGAACATCTCCGAATGCTCCAGCTACGTGTATCTGAGTCGCGAAGTCAATATGGCCAACGACCTAGCGCCGGAGATGAGCAGGAGGAAACGAGCGGCTTGGGAGGCTTTCAAGAGCGTCGAAGAAGTCGCGAAGAAGACGAAGGACGTCCGACTCCGTGCCCACCTATTCGACTCCACTGTTCTTCCTGCCCTAACATACGCCTCAGAGACCTGGGCTATACGAAAGCAGGATGAACACGCGATCAGCGTCGCGCAGCGTGGAATCGAGAGGACGATGCTCGGAGTGACACGACTCACGCAAGTGAGAGAAGGCCTCCGGAGTTCCGAGCTTCGTCGACTTTCGAAGATCAAAGAGTTCCCATGGGCCAGGTCGTCGAAAATTAGGTGGGCCGGCCACCTAACGCGCTTCGCAGACACCCGCTGGACGAGAGCCGTTGCCGACTGGATTCTGCGCGATGTCAAGAGAACACCGAGATGCGAGATGCGCTGTTTCTCGTCATTTCGTTCATCAGTCGTCACTGTGAGCGGCGGTTCTTCCATTCTCTGTGGCACTTGGAGTACTTTCGATTACTCATTTCGAAATGCGAAGCCAAGGAGCAAAGAAGAGGACTGGATCTGACGACGTGGACGCCGATATGCCCCTGTGGGCTCGTAAGTTAATCGAGCGTTTCGATTCGTATTCGTCTAACCTACAGAGCATATTAACAGCGTCGTTCGATCGATTCTCTTCCATTGTTAGCGAAATTCAGACGACACAAAATAAGATTCTGGCTAAATTATCTGAACTGGAGGCTCAAATTGGCTCTCAAAGTGTCAAACCATCCGTTCAAAAAAGCCTTCTCTATTCAACAATCGTCAAAATAAATGCCGACAAACAGAAAATCGACGAGAAACAGCGCATGATAACGTGGATCGGCATCGATGAGGAGTCAAACGATGAGGCCACACGTCGTTTCGATCGTGAGATACTCAAGGAGGAGGTACTCACATCTGGCAACGACGAACTCATTCGTGAGTTCGAGGCAGGTCGCATTACTGCTCATCGTTATCCACCCGGTAAAGCGCGCAAAAACGGTGCCAGGGGGCGGATTATAAAAGTCACCTTACCCAATCAGACCCTTCGAGATTCACTTCTAGCTCACATGCGTAGTGGAAGGAAGAGCCTCACGCAGCGCTTTGTCCATTCATACGCTCGGAGGGATTACACTCCTGAAGAGCTTGATTTGGATCGAGCACTGCGGAAGGAAGCGGGCGATCTCAACGCTAAGGAAGGGCGGTTGGCGTATATAGTCCGAGACTTCGACATAGTTAAATTGAAGTTTCCGCGCGAGCTCCCGAGGCGTTGGGATGTTAATGTGGTATCTTCTGTTTCTGGGTCAGCCAATAGTAGAGATGCTGTTAGCAGATCAGCTGCTTCCAATGCCTTAAATGACTCGCAAGGGGGCACAGGGGGACTTCAATTCCATGTGTCAACACCCCCACATGCCTAGATAGCGACTTGTACAACCGGTACAGGTCATGTATCTCAACTGCACTTTAACCTTGAGAGAAACTGGACATCTAGTAGCAAATCGGATGGCGCTAGCACTTCATGCACTGTTTTTCTCTTCAACTCACGTTCAATTTGCAACAAACTTGCTGATTTAGAACATCTCTTGTATACCTGTACCCCACATATGGTTTTTATCACTGAGACTTGGTGCAAACTTGAAATTATTCACGATGCAACACTACGTGTACACCCTTCATATCACATTTACAGATGTGATAGGGAGGGTGTCATGTGTGGAGGAGGAGTAATGGCATTATTACTGAATACATTATCTCACCATATGTTTTGTTCGCGTAATTTTTCCCCATACTGTCAATGTCTCGTCTTGAGTATAAATTCTGAGCAGCAGACCATATACTTCATCCTTTTTTACCGGAGCCCGGCTTGCGAAGCATTACGCTTCCATGAGGCCTTGACATATATCTCCTCTATACTCGAGGATAGCCCAAGTTGCATCATCCTGGGAGATATGAACTTCCCTACGATTGATTGGTTTAGTACAGGTGAATCATGCAGATTATATGGATCGGCAAGGGAGTTTTATCATTTTTGCAATGAACACGCACTGACTCAACTTGTTACTATTCCAACTTTAGGTAACAATATCTTGGACGTCGTTTTATCCAACAACCTGGATATTGTTCATGATGTAAATACTATAGCCCCCTTTTCCACTTCAGACCACAGAGCTGTATCATTTCAATTAAGACTTCATGGGGCAGAGCATACGCTGAATGATTCTTACTATGATTTTTTCGCGGCTGATTATTCATTAATTTGTGAAAACCTTCTGAAAATCAACTGGCTTACTATAATGTCCACCTGCAATTCAGCAGATCAATTTTATTCGTTGTATCTTCAGCACTGCTATAACCTGATCGAGAAGTTTGTACCAAAAAAGCAGAGAGCTGTTAAAGAAATTAGTTATCCTTCAAAAATAAGAAAGCTTGCTATCAAAGTTGGAAAATTATTTGATGCGCGATCAAACATAGGAATCCAGAAATATATTCGCTTTTCCCGAAAACTCAAAAGAGCATTAGCTGCTCTGAGCTTAGAGAGAGAAGAGCGGATAGCGCTTTCCAAGAATCCCAGACTTTTCTACAAATTTGTGAACAGCCGTCTTAAGATGAATAACAGTATTGGACCCATATTCAATAATAATGGTGAGCTCTGTGAGTCCGAGTTGGAAAAGGCAAAGGTATTTGCCTCCTTCTTTAGGTCAGTGTACAAAGACCATCCCTATGTGAAGATTGACTGTCCTGCTTTCACCTCTGCAAATCTAGATTTTCTTGATATCAATAGCGACTTGGTTTACAGAACGCTGGTGAGATTGCCGGAGCGAAACTCCACATCACCTGATAAAATTCCATACGTTTTTCTAAAGAAGGCAGCAATGGGGCTTGCTCCAGTATTAACTCTTTTGTTCAACTGGTGCCTACTTCACGGGGAGGTTCCGTCAGTATGGAAGACAAGTTTCGTTAAGCCGATATTTAAGAAAGGAAATAAGACAGATTTTAAAAACTACAGACCTGTCTGCCTAACATCCTCAACCAGCAAAGTATTGGAGAGGATAGTACGCAGTCAGATCTGTAATTATTTACGAGAAAAAAGTCTTATCACAAAATCACAACACGGTTTCCTTGAAAGAAAATCTACGGTTACAGCTCTGATCTCTACTGTTCCCGTTTGGCAAAAGGTGCTAGATTCAAATGAATGGTTTAGAGGGATGTCTTTTGAAGTTCCTCATATCCTTTCTAACCGGGCGCACCCAGACAGTGGTAATCAATGGTGCTGTTTCCGCTACGTATGAAACACCTAGTGGTGTTCCTCAGGGTACATGCTTAGGGCCACTTATGTTTCTACTTTACATCAACGATCTCCCGAAATGTCTTCCTGATGGCGTGCTTTGCTCAATTTACGCAGATGACTCCAAGATATTTTCTTTCAACAACGCGGAAGTCCTTCAACACGGCCTAGATGCTATTCACTCGTGGTCAACAAAATGGATGTTGAATATTTCCTACGAAAAAACGATGATTATGTGCATCGGTAAAACACACCCACATGGTTTATCATTTTGCCTGGGACAAAAAAAGCTGAATACTACAAATTCTGTGCGTGACCTTGGCGTTGTATACTCTGATTCGCTCACATTTGAACAATATATTGATGACATAACAACGACGGCAAATAGGAAGTGCAGTTTTATCCTACGTGCCTTCCAGACCCGTAAGATACCTATTCTGTTCCGACTTTTTACGACATATGTTAGACCTCTACTAGAATACTGTACACCGGTTTGGTCGCCTTCTAAGGTGATGTATATTGAAAGAGTCGAAAAGGTTCAAAGGAGGTTTACGAATCAAATCTTCGGTAGGAATGGTATGTTCAATGTCAGTTATCGAGATAGACTCGCCTTCCTTGGAACCACATCCTTGCGATTAAGGAGAACCATATACGATCAAAGCCTGCTATTCAAAATAGTTTTCGATCTTATAGAAATTGAAAAAAATGAACTTTTTGATTTTTATGAATTTAGCAATAGAACAAGAGGTCATGCCTTGCGGATCTATATTGGAAGAATACGATCTCAACAGTTCTTTGAATCATTTCTAGTGCGTGCAACGAAAACGTGGAACAAATTGCCAAGCGACCTAGTCTCATCATCAACTCCAGCCAGCTTCAGCCGCAGGCTGGAGTCATATCTCAAAGAAAAGGGGTTCTTTTGAATTTCTTAATGGTTACAATTTTTGATCAATACTCAAGGATTACAGGTACGGCTAAAGCATTATATCGCCACCCCACAGCAGCATCGACTTGTAGAATGATTTCAGAAGCACTTCGAGAACCGCGAAGATCATACTAGCTATATTATAAAGTATTAAGGCACCTGATTTTATACACTGTGTTATGTAGATTGTTTTTGTGTTTTCACATTTGGTTTCAAGGATCTGCTTAGACTGAGAAAAGCCCATTCTCCCTCCTTTCTGCTATTCAGTATTTCGAGCGAAAGTTATCCAGTTTTGTTCCTTAATTACTTTTGATACTCCAAAACATCTACTCTTCTCAGTCGTATCATGCAATTTGCTGTATACTGCATGTCAAGTTAGATGGCAAAAACGATAAGGCAAAAAGACATTCTTAAAGCCTTCGTCACTCTACAAATTGCTGCGGTATTATGGTCGACCAGTCTGTAGTTATAGAAGCAACGAAGGCGGTTACTGAAAGAAGGAATACCTCGCCTAAGTTCGAAAGGCTACTTCCTTACGCTTAGGTGTGACCTGCCACGAATGTTGCTCGAAAGTGGTGCGAAATTGATTAATTTCTTACAAACCATGCTATAACTCGGCTGGTTTTTACAAAACCGCTTCATTTTGTGCAACGCTTCTAAGAAATGCTCTCATTTGCCCTCTAACAACTCGTTTAGGTACAGTCAAATTGTGGTTAGACTGGGTATGAATTAGAAAAAATAATACTTTTACTTTCTCAGAAATTTTAAATTGAAATGACCTTAATGGAATCAATGTCTAGAGAGATGATGAGTTTGCAATATGTACACAGTGAGCAATATTGACCAAATGAATTTAATTGGTGGTACACATGAATCTAAATCATGGGCTCTTCCCAGCTAGCAGATTTATTTCGGATATAACCTGCCTTCCTTCTCCTTGTTATATAGCCAATCGTAGAATTGCTATGTTTTCGGTTGATGGTTTTGCTGTTTTGTTATTGGCTTAAATAAAATAGTAATAGTAACACCAGGACGCCCACCAACGCGTTGGTCGGACTTCTTCGTGAAAGCCCTGAACGACCGCTATGACGCTCTTCGTGTCCCTCGAGCGAGGAGGATCCTTGGAGCACTCTGGCACGCGACAAGGAGGGATGGAGACGCTGCCGACGCCCGCTCGAGCAAGTCGATGATCAAAGGGACGACAGGTGACAGGACTCCAGCTGGAACCGTAGGCTGATTCAGCAGATCAGCAGCTTCTTCTACTCCTACTCATTCGTCCAAAAGTTCGAACACAAAGGCAAGCAGGAGCATAACAAATGCACTTTAAAGGAAACTTGAACTTCATCTAGCAGACTCCAAGATTAACGTTCTTGAAACCTGAGCATTTTCTTATCATTAATATTTATAATAATCGAAATAATTTTATAACAAACCTGGTTGGCATAGAGAAAAACGGGTGAAACTCGAACTGTCTTCTATTTCCTGATTAAAAACGCTAACACCTGAACAAGTGGTAATTGAGTGGGAATGCGTGATGTGCGTGGGCAATGTGGCAGAAGATGAATGGACTCGTTATCTCCTATACGCCTTCTTGTCTCCTGAACCACGTCGGATGAGATCTGATGGTGAGGCCATAGTTTACAACCTTTTTGTGCTTAAAATTTTGCGAGACTGCTGGACTGCGCTGACGTTTTTGCGACGTCAGCGCAGTCCAGCAGTCTCGCTGCTGGACTGCGCTGACGTCGCAAAAACAACAGGTTCACCTTCATTAGGCTAGGTCGACAATGTTTGATCCAGAAGTGTACGAATTGAATGCGTCGAACCAAGTTCAGGCCATTGGGAAACACTGTATCACCTGTATCACCTGTCGTCCCGTTGATCATCGACTTCCTCGAGCGGGCGCCAGCAGCGTCTCCATTCGTCCCTGTCGCGTGCCAGAGTGCTCCAATGGATCCTACTCGCTCGAGGGACACGAGGAGCGTCATATCGGTCGTTCAGGGCTTTCACGAAGAAGTCCGACCAACGCGTTGGTTGGCGTCCTGGTGTTCTCTTGACATCCCGCGGAATCCAGTCGGTGACGGCTCTCATCCAGCGGGTGTCTGCGAAGCGCATTACGTGGCCGGCCCACCTAATTTTCGACAACTTGGCTCACGCGACAGCGTCTCTGATCTTCGAACGTCGGCGAAGCTCGGAACTCCGGAGGCCTTCTCTCACTTGCGTGAGTCGTGTCACTCCGAGCATCGTCCTCTCGATTCCACGCTGCGCGACGCTGATCGCGTGTTCATCCTGCTTTCGTATAGCCCAGGTCTCTGAGGCGTATGTTAGGGCAGGAAGAACAGTGGAGTCGAATAGGTGGGCACGGAGTCGGACGTCCTTCGTCTTCTTCGCGACTTCTTCGACGCTCTTGAAAGCCTCCCAAGCCGCTCGTTTCCTCCTGCTCATCTCCGGCGCTAGGTCGTTGGCCATATTGACTTCGCGACTCAGATACACGTAGCTGGAGCATTCGGAGATGTTCGTTCCGTTGAGCGAGAATGGGGCATCAGAAACTTGTCCGTTCCTCATGAACATCGTCTTCGTAAGAAACAAACAATCAGTCGAAATGTCAGGTCTAGAGCAAACGTAGCCACCTATCAAACTCGTTGGCACAAAATTATCAAACTCTCAGTGAACATCTCATGTCGAGGTCTCAGTATCGCAACTGTGTTTATAGTTTTTCTTCAAAGAATACCCGAAGCTAGAAGGTAAGAAAAACCTTGAGAAAAAGAAAGAACTGTGGGGACTCGAGCCAAACATCAGACCGAATGCAGTTTTACCAGCCACACCACAATGCACCAGGTAGGGCGGAATTTTTATCCGAATTAAGTGACAGGTAAAAGATCGTTTATTGCTGAAGAGAGATGTCGTTCCATAGGAGCTAAAAGTTCACGAGCCAGAGCGATGATGCGTATGGAGTCACAGACCGATGCAGGTGGGGTGTACCGGATAGTTGAACACCTGAAACATAGGCTTGACCTGAGCCTTCCTAAATCTGATCAACTCCATGTTCTTTCACACTAAAACCTCGGCACTGGTGTTGACGACGTCTATAATTTACTTTTCTACCACTAGGTTGTTAGGTGGAAATTTTGATCATTGGCCTGACGTTTCGTCTCGTCTCGTCGTCTTCAAAGGCCTATAACCGGTTCGCAGCCTTGTCTTGGAAACTTACCCGACCAAGCACCCTACCCACGCTAGCTTTTCCGACACAAGCCCGGAAACACAATGCTAGAAACCTGAAAGGCGAAGGTGAACTCACATGATGCTTTATCGCCGGTGAAGCATTGTGAGAGCTCGCCCCACCTTTCGGTTTTCTAGCATTGTGTTTCCGGGTTTGGGTCGGAAAAGCTGGCGTGGGTAAGGCACTTGATCGGGTAAGTTGCAAAGATGAAGCCTCGAACCGTTTTTAGACCTCTGAAGACAACAAGACAATCGAACGTCAGGCCAATAATAAAAGTGTCACTTGACAACCTCGTGGTAGAGAAGTATCACAGACGTTGTCAACATCAATGCGAGACTACAAGATGAGAAAAAATGGAGTTTACAGAGCTTTGGTATCCTCCAAAGCGAGAAGGACGTCAAACGCTTCAAGGCTTCACACATACACACCTGAAAATCCAAATTGAGTCGTTCCCTTCGCTCTGTTCGCAGATATCCTAGACTGATGCTGGTGTTGAAGGCCTTCATCGCTTCCACTCCACAGTTCTCCAGCAACCGCCGCAGAACACACACTCTCATCTTAACAGAGGCCATTGAATAACATCTATGTTGGCGTTTCAGAATTTCTCTCCTGGAGAGATCTCGTTGCGTTTGAATTTTTTTCGAACTCGAAATTCGAAAAAAAGGTGCTCGACTCGATTCGAATGGTCGAAAACAACTACGACGCTGCTGTTGGTTTGTTTTTGGTCATGGTCGTTGTCGCGAATGCGATAGTTCGCTCCCTTATACATATTCAAACTCCCGCGAGCTGCCGTATCCGCTCGGCACCCCAATGAGGCGCTCACGAGGCTCGGCCTGCCCGCGCACGCTATCGATCGGCGGGCCGGCTTCTGCGCCGCCTCCACCGAGTCCATTCTATAGTTCCGTCGTCACGCCGAGCGGCTGCGCGGGCGCGGCTCTGGGACGCCACACATTTGAGCCCGCTTCCATCACTATCCCGAGGACTCTTCGAGAGGAGCCTTGCCACTCCTTACTACGCACTACAGCCGGTTGCACTCCAGGGATCAGGTTGAGCTCACCTAGCCTTGGATAGCCAGTTCAGCCATTTTAGCCGGAGCGGTCTCGTCTATTCCATTTCCTTCATATCAACTTGTATTCACTTCCTATATTTTGTTATGATTGTGCGACGTTGGTGTAAGGAATAAGCCGTGGATGACTATATTGTGCTGCACACAACAAGGAAGGTGGTGAGTCTCTTAATAGTACATTGTCGGTATTGGTATTGCGTACATTTGCTGTTGGGCTGTGTCATGTTGGGGCATTGTTGTGTGTTGTTGGGTATTATATTGTGTCGGGTAATATTTGGGGGTTGTGTCTGCCCACTACAGTCTGGGTTTACTATAGCACGCCCGTAGGGACCCACGGCTCGTATGCTACGGGTCGTGCGTCAATCCAGGCGCTAGGGACCACACGGGGCCCCTGTCTGCCAGGGAGGGGCGTGGTCTACTCACATCATGGGGTCCCCCTTATATCCCCTGGGCCCTGAGTTCTTGGTTATCTCGTGGCGAAAGGGTGACTCCGCTCAATAGGGCATGTACCCTCGCGAGTGGGCCACCGATTCGCAACAGCAGTGAAACTGAGAAGCATTGGGGCGAGAACGCGCCAGCCAATCAAGCCGCATCGAAGTGGTACGCACCATCCAGAAAGGGCGTGCACGGGCAGTGCGGTGATTGGCTGACGAATGCTCGGACGGCGCTCCGCTTGGCTGGCACGCTTCCACCACCCAATGCTGCCCACATTCGCAACATGAACTTTTCCTTGCTCTTATCTCTTCCACTTTCCATCTATTCTACTATACCTCCTCTCAAACTCTCGTTGTACGCTAATGTGAACAACAGTCGACCTACCTGCTTGAACAGTCCGCATTTTGAGCCCTCTAAAAAGGCGATTGAACTCATTGCTCTTTCGAACGTGTCGAGATTTCCCTTCCTCTCTTCGCTAAACGAGAAGCTGTCTGTAGCGAAAAAAATCCGAAAAGATTAACCCAACACTGAACTTAAGAAGGATGCGGAGCACTAGTTTCAGAATTCGTTTTTCTGCAGCGACTAAACGAGACTAAATGAGATATAGATCCATTTGGAAATTGAAACCCTTTCAATACAACATAAAACGATACATTAGCAAAACTCAGACTACGATACGGGCTTCGCTCGGTGATGATTGGTTGACGCGCTCCCACCTCCCAGTGCTGTCCACATTCGCGACATGGATCTGTTTTCTTGTTTGCGCTGGGTGTGTACGTATCGGAGAGGCGCCAAGCAATCAACGCCTTCATCGACCACGAGTACCGGATATGCAATTGCGTTGGAAACTAGGTCTCCTCAGTGATTAAACATAATTTATTATTATTTCATTTATTTTATTTATTTATTTATTTATATGCCTTTCAATATTTTACAATATGCGGCATCTCATTAGATCGATCCATTCGCGTTTCGTTTTCGTTCTTGCTACTTCTTGCCAATTGCATGTTCCCAAGGCTTTCTGGAATACATCTCGCCATCTAGATTTAGGTCGTCCCACTGTTCGTTTGGAAGGCGGACACCACTCCATAATCTGACGAGACCATTTATTATCAACAGTATTAGAGATCTTCCAGCAATAAGTCCACTTTCTTACCATGGCACAGTCAACCACATCTTTGACTTTAGTAATTCCTCGCAGCCACACGTTTCGCTTTCTATCTCGAAGACTCACTCCAACCATTTGACGTTCCATGCGCCTTTGTGCTGCTGCAAGTTTATCCTTGGCTAACTTTGATAGAGTCCAGGTCTCGGCTCCATACAGCATTGACGGCAATATGCACATATTAAAAAGGCGTCGTTTCCACTTCATTTCGACCGTCCTCGATGTTAAAAAGTTTGCATATCGACAGAAGTTGCTCCAGCCTGCACGAATCCTTCGAGTGATTTCTTTGGAGGGATCTCGAGTGAGGGAGATATCTTGTCCCAGGTATGTGATGGACTTCACATTGTCGACGTCTTTTCCCCTTAGGGTGATGGATGTGTCAGATGTCGCCATTATCTTCGTTTTTGAGGCACTTATTTTTAAACCACAACTAAGCGAGTTTTGATCAAGTTCCTATTATTATTATTATTATTATTATTATTATTATTATTATTATTATTATTATTATTATTATTATTAATTTATTATTATTATATTATTATATTATTATATTACAACATTATTATTATTTTGATCGAGGAAAATTTTAGTAATTTTAGTATAACTTCCTTTGAATTTTTTATCCACTTCCCAATATGCGAAATTTTAACAAATCATGTTTTTGAGGAAAAATAATAGTTTAAAGTTTGCTCTAAAAAGCAGAAAAACAGGCTATTTCAGTGCCAAAAAAGAGGCTGCGCCATGCTCTAGTCCACTACATCACAATTTTTATTCGACTGATAGCAAAATCTCTGCTTGCAGTTTCACACTTGTAAACGATGCAACAAAGGCAATTGTAAAGAGCACACATATTCTCATATACATGCTTCACGTAAGCTGCATTTACGCCATAAATCAAGCAAAATCGCTTTTCGAGTGCATGGAGCGATCGGATTTTTAATGCACTATATGGTAGCCATTTTGCGGTGTTTTAAGAAACATTTTAGCTTATAATAATTTTTCTCTAAAAATATTTTAAAAATTAAGTTATTAAACTCTTCGGGGCAGATGAGCTAAAAGAAGAAAAGTACCGAATGTACTAAGCAGTATACCAAATTACCAAATTTTACTTGAACAAAAAATTATTCTAACCATTTTAGCGAGTTTATGGTTTAATCTCTAGGAAGCTCAAGAGGGAAGGATACTAGGTGACCATGGGACTTTGAGATGAGACGTATATCTCTGAATGCGACTTCGAACGCCGATTCCAAACATATGTCCCGTTTCTGCTGCGCGCATCTGTGAACGGAGTTATGGACCATTTTCGTAGCAGGCTCCTTTGCCCTCTAGGTCCACGCAGAGTGAGCTCAAGTAGGGTTGCAACTGCGCTGCCCGCCGACCAGTGGTGGCGCAGGAGGTAGAGGAGCGGATTGGTGAGACGTGGTGATTTATGGTTCGACTCCCCTGTAGTGCAGGATTTTTGCACTTCCTAAAAAAGGTCTGCCACCATTAACCAAAGCTCTCTGTTCAATCGCAATTGAAAAGGTCACCAGAAATGACACGTCTTCATACTGACAATTTCAAAAAATACATCAGTGCAGCCGCTGTAAGAGCAGTGCTCTGCGATGTCAGTGGGGAAACAATATTAGAAATATTAGTTATAGAAACGAGAAGATCCACGCTGGTGGCTAGTGTTCCCCTCATCATCTTCCTCCACTGACCGTGTAGGATCCTCCTCTTCTGATTCCACTCTGATACCTTCTTCATCCTCTACCTCGATGCACCTGCAATGCGCATCTCACTGGATGCATGCGAAACTGCTGGTCATCTTTTTCTCTTGTCTCGTAGGAACGCAGGAAGTATCGGAAGGACCGCACTCCTCCAATAGGCACGCCAACACAACAGCTGGTGAGAACATGGTTTGGAAGATAAGGCTGCAGATCGACCCCGTATATCGAGAAAAAAAATTCGCCCAATGGGGTTATTTAAGGCACTGATCAGCCCCTTGTAAGTATGGGTGGTGGGATCATGGTAGTCAATTCCGCCCAAACGTCGCCATTTGACATAGAAAGCTTTGGTTGATGGTGGCAGGTCTTTTTTAGGAAGGGCAAAAATCCCGCACCACAGGGAAGTCGAACCATAAACTACCCGTTTCACCACGCCGCCCCTCTACCCCCTGCGCCACCACTGCTCGGCCGACAGCTCAGTTTCAGCCCTACTTGAGCTCGCTCTGCGTGGACCTAGAGGGCAAAGGAGCCTGCTACGAAAATGGTCCATAACTCCGTTCATAGATGTGCACAGCTGGAACGGAGCATACATTTGGAATCAGCATTCGAAGCCGCATCCACTGATATACGTCTCATCTCAAAGTCCCATTGTCATCTAGTATCCTTCTCCTGTCAGTTCAATTTAGAAGTGTTCACCTTGAGTTCAAAATGTCTTAAATCTATTATGGAACAGAAGAATGTCCAATTCGACGTGACAACGGTATAGAGTTTTTAGTACTGTGCATTGGGTCTTCTGAATAACCTGCAAAAGACAGTCTCACCCAGCTTCAGTTCACAGTCATATCCAAATTTCGTTAGACTCAATTATTTTAAGCTGCACATTATTCTTTGATCGCCACTATTAAGCACAATTTAGGTGCGGGCGATGAATAAATGAACATCACCATAGGCCTTTGAACAAGCCAGCTGACCTCAGAAAAGGCTGTCCAAGAGCTGAATTTTCAACGTTTACTGTACGCACCTGTCGCTGTTCTTCACTTTCGCCACGGCTGCGTCGTAGGTAGACGAGATTCGCTGATTCACGCTGTCACGCACTGCCGAGTACTGGTCCACTTGCTGAAGCGATGAAATGGTTTTGGTTCGCTACAGTATTCGACACACAACTGGTCCTCAGTGGCAATAATTTCACCCCGGGGGGTCAGTTTTCAATTTGATTTCATTCGGAAACTGCAGGGATGCCAGTGCTAAGGGCCTGTTCATACTCAGACGTTCGTTATCTAGGACCCGTACAACCAGTTGCTATCGTGGTGAGAACCTGTTGCTATGTATATACCTGTATATACAGATGTATATACATGTGTATACATAATATATTCCTACTTATATGCGTATGTACATATATATGTAGGTACGAACTGAATATATGTAGATATACGGCTGCACAAAAATCCTGCAACACTCTAGCAACAGGAGCCGACCGTTAAGCCTAATGGTATACTTCCACAGGAGCGTCAACGGGGTGCAGGTAATCGCGCCGGGTTCCCTCACGTGGCCAATCGTCGCAGCCCGCCACACCCACTGCAACAGGTTCTCACCACAATAGCAACTGGTTGTACGGGTCCTAGATAACGAACGTCTGAGTACTTCGTGACAGGGCGTAGGATACGTATCGATCAGTGCCGAGCCGTGGCCCGGGAAAATCGATAGGTATGCTTTGCTTTGTCGCTCCTGCCGTCCCCGTCGCTCCCGTCACGGAGTATGAACAGGCCCTAAGATTTTCGCACGCACTAGCAACCAGAGTTCCTGCTAGGAGTCTTCTGGAGGAACAAACAAACATAGTAGAATGCAAAAATTGGCGCCTTTCCCTCGCTTCTACTGAGGGCCTGTTCACAGTCCGCGACGGGAGCAGTTGAGTCGCATAGGCAAAGCATACGAATCGATTAATGCTCAGCGACCGCCTAGTTAAAATCGATATATATATATATATATATATATATATTCTCTGCCCGGGCGGCCAGTTGCTACTGTCACATACCTCTGCACAGGGTCGGATCCAGCTCGAGACATCGCGTCCAACACAGGGATAGACCCTCGTCACGAAGCTCGTGTCGCCGCACTCCTTGTCGAACATCATCCTGAAATCTGCTCGTTCATTTTGGCGAATGGCTCTATATGCGAGGGAGAATTTCGAGTACACTTTACCTACTTATGATTGCCGATCTTCTTCAGGTCTGTGATTCGCTTCCGGGTGGTTTCGACGCCTTCGTATTCAGCACCGCAGGTGAGCTGCCTCTCGTGCTTAGCGCAGGCCTAAATTCACTCTGTTCTTGGTGTGGTGTTGCTCTTTTTGCTAACACTATAAGTAGTTCAGTGTGGGACTGCAGCTGAACTCTACGAAGACGATGTTTATGAGGAACGGGCGAGTTTCTGCTGATCCATTCCTGCTCAAAGGAATGCACCAGCTACGAGCATCTAGATCGCGCAGGGTGGAATCGAGCCGCTCGGACTGACTCGAGTCATGAAGTGTGAACCAAGTGGTCGAAAATTAGGTGGACCGGCCACGTAGAACGCTTCGCAGACACCCGCTGGACGAGAGTCGTCACCGACTGGATTCCGCGGGAGTCAAGAGAACACCAGGACGCCCACCAACTCGATGGTCGGACTTCTTCGTGAACGAAGGATATGACGCTCTTCGTGTCTCTCGAGAAAAGAGCCTACGGCTATATTAACAGGCGTCAGGGACGAATGAAGCCATGTCGATAATCAGCGGAACGACAGGTGATTTTCTAGATCTAAAATTAAGCAAAATCCTACAAAGAACATGCGTCGCAGAAGAAAAATCTAACAAGGAGAGCCTCCAAGGATCTATCCTAGTCCGGGGGGCCACATAAATAAAACTACAGAACAGCTACAGAACAACACAGGACCCTAAACAAGAAAAGCTCACAAAGAAAAAACGAAAAAATTACATTTGTTGCGGTCGTAAGCCGGCAAAGTTGTGGGCCCTCCTCACCATGTTGGATCCTGGTTATAACATGTCAGGCGGCGGTCACCACGCGGCATGTGGCTTCATGCGCCCTATTCACCATGTTAGATCCCGGTTATAACATGTCAGCCGGCGGTCAGCACGCGGCATACTTCTATTCCGTCGCTCCTTGCTCGCCGAGACGGTTGTGAAACCGCGGCGATTTTATTTATTTATTTGTTTGTTTGTTTGTTTTTAGTTTCTTTTAGGTTCCAACTCGTTCTCAAGGAGCCGCTCGGTAAGTCTCAATCCATTTTGTCACCTACTTTTTAATTATGTGCCCCCCCGAACTAGGATAGATCCGCCTCCAAAGTGGCGGTGAGCTTTTGCGATGCAGTTTTTAGTGGATGTAGGGTCCCATGTGGGGAGTCCAAAACAGTAGTGAATTTTTTCGGAATGCTCTTCTGTGATCGAAAAAAGGCATGTGTTAGCGCGATCGCGAAGCTCATCACACCCTGCTGCCACCCAACCCAATGTGGTCGGCTGGCGCAGTGGATAGCGATGCCGCCTCTCGGCCGGACCATGTGGGTTTACAGTTCGACCCCCTGACCCCCCAACTGTTTTTGCACACATCGGGTCGTTATTATTATGTGCTTGGGAGACCACAGGAATCAATTTATCAATTCACGATTAATGCTTTTAGTAAGTAAATACTTTCATTTGAGTTACCTCTCAATGGATCGATATCAGCAACGATACCGTAAATACACACAAATACATACCCTTCACGGAATAGTTCATGAATTTGGTTTGATACCGGTAAGTGCTTAACACTTACTAAAAGCATTAATCGTGTGCAAATTGACTCCTGTGATCACGCAAGCGCATAGTAATAACGACCCGATGAGTGCAAAAAGTATGACGACACCGTAAACGGTCGAACCGTAAAATCCACCTGGTCCTGGCGAGGGATGACATCGCTATCCACTGCGCCAGCCAATCACATTCGCTCGGGTGACAGCAGGACGTAATGAGCTTCGCGCTCGCGCTTCCACACGCCTTTTTTTCGACCGCAGAAGAGCATTCCGAAAGAAATTAACTGCGGTTTAGGACTCCCTGGCCAGACGGGACCCTATATCCTGTCAAAATCGCATCGCAAAAGCTCACCGCCACTTTGGTTTGGGTTCTCCTTGTATAATAAGTGAAATGGTGACTTTTGCAGCTCACATACATATTTATATGACCATTTTTGTGTCATTTCTTAGGTTTTTTTTTCGAAACCGTGGTTTAGCTTTAGGTAACAGAAACAGTAACTCCCATTGGCTTTCTCTCATTTGCGTGAATCACTGCAGTCATCGCCTACGTCGTCTTTTTGATTTCTTCGGATGGCCCCCGTTTCTAAGGAAGGGCCGAGGGGTCGAATGAGTGGACAGAGCCAAGCGCCCTCAGCCTTCTTCCTCAGCCTCCAGCAGCAGATTTTTCTACAGTACTCTTCTCTGCAGTTGCGACAGTATCTCTGTAGTAGCTGTAGAACGTCACAAATACATAGCTGAGATGCGCACTGTATATGAAGACAGACCACGGATCTTGTAGCCAGGTCACGTTACATATTTCAGTCCTTAGCAGAATAGATGAGATGTCGATTTCGGTTGAGGAAAATTATTGTTCAAAACGACTCCGAACGGAACGTACTGCCTTTGCGATCCGATCCATGTGGAAGGGCGGAAGCGTCATGAATAGGGCGGTGAACTCCTTCATTCCTGCTTTCTCCAACCAGACTGCATTCTCCACATTGCCGTATCTTAAACGAACATCAGAGAAAGAGAAAATCGACGAAATCTGAAGATTTCAGCAATTTTTGAAGGAATTACACTTGCTGAGTCGTTAATGGATCAATTCTGCCATGGTAAAGCGCTAATATTATTTCCGAAATTTCTTGGTGACGGAAAAGAATGACGCCTTCTACAAGATGACACAGTTTCCTTCATTCGAATTCTAACAGCTAAAAGACTGTCGTTGATCATGCCGCTTCGAATAATGTATTTTTATTGTTGAAAATAGATACAAAATACAAGCGCAAAAAATATAAATACAATCAATTTTTACTCAAATTCGAACCAAACTGGAGACTATTCGGTCGATGTCGCGAATGTGAGCAGGATTTGGGGCGGGGGGGGGGGGGGGGTGAGGTCGACATCGCCATCCAGTCGTAGCCCAACAAAGCATCGACTGCACGCATGTCAGCCAATTAAGCTACGGACCGTACATGTTCTCTGTGAATGGCTCGCCCATTGAATGCAACCTGGCTCGCTCGTGCGTTGCCCACCGCCCAATGCTGCCCACTTCTGCGACATGGACGAACTACTCTAGGCAAGCTGGACACTTTTCAACATGCTCTAAATGAAAACTGACGTCTTTCGGACTAAACCGGAAACTCTCCAAGGCGGTTAGAATACTTTTGTGTGTAAGGAAAATTTGGTGCTTTTTATCTATTTATTTGAATTTTTAAAAATTACCTGGCCCACCAAGTGGATACACTGTCTGATATCAGAGACTCGTCCAGGACGTAGCGATTTTTATTCGATTGACAGCAAACAACAAAAGGAAATCTGCTTATGTAAAGTTGCACACTTGTCAATGGCGATACAGAAAAAGCAATTGTGAAAAACACACATATTTTTCGTTTCCGTTCACTTTAGAAGCATCTAAACTATCACTCAAACAAAAATCATAACCATCTATACGAGTGCATGGCGCGATCTCTTCTTTTAGCAAGGTAACAAAATTGCTGCTTTTTTTGCACTCCAAAACATGCTTCATTATTCTTCCTCGAAAATCAAAAATCTTATAAAATTTCAGACACTACTGGGTCGGTTGAACTAAAAAAAAATTCGAAAAAGTTGTAGCAAATTTTCTTTGAACAAAAAATTATCCTAAACGCCTTGATGAGTTTCTATTAAACACAGAGGATGTCTTGGCTTGGAAGATACTCTATAAGCAAGCGTTAGTGATGATTCAGTTTCCAGTCCTTATTAACAAAAACATACATCGAACCGTTGTTAAACGTTTTAACCTCAAACTTGGGTATTTAAACCCGAAGGTATTAAACCAATAATAGTATATACATGTCGAGTTTCTTCGATTATATGAGAAGAGCACATGGAAATGTAAGTAGAGAATGAGACTGTCTTGCGCAAACAGAAAACTCATAATAAAAGGCGGTCAGCTAAGGAAAACCACATTGTGCTTATCTCATTTCCTGCCACACTTATTTTGCATGTGCTGCTCTCATATGACCGATGTAACTCTACACGTATGTACTATTATTGGCATTATTGGTTTAACACCTTTGTGAGTTTAATTACCCAAGTTTGAGGTAAAAACGTTAACCACCGTCTTGGTGTGTGTATCGATAAGGATTGGAAACTGAATCATCAATAACATCTGATAACTCTCAAATCTGCATTCTTTTCTAATATTCCAGGTCCAACGTTGTACCTTCCCAGCAGTCAGGTGGGACCTTAGCGGTCGGATAACCAACAGCTCAATAGGTCAAATAATAAATAGTAAACAGTAAATAGCTAAGAAGTTTCTAGGCAGATGTGTTCCTACGATGAAACAACGCTCGCAGCTAGGCAGAAGGAGCAGAACAAAGTGCATTCCCGAAGGAAGAAGTGATTCTCACCGAAGCGCCTCGTCTTGAACGTGATCCGTCCACTCTCGGTCGATGTTGTTGCACTTCTCGAGACCGTCCAGATAGTACGAACTTCTAAAAATACACTCAACCGGTTCTGGTTGTACAGCCCCCTTGAATGGAAGAGAAACGGAACGTTTTATTCTTCGATCACGTTCGAAAATTCTGAAGAAAAATAACTCATCGAGGACCTAGCGAAGGGTGCTGGCGTCTTGGTAGCTTGAATATTGGCGGCATTGTTTCAGTTTTTCATTCCACGACTTCATAGCTTTTACGTAGAAAAAAGCAGATGTGGTTTTAAATACAAACAAAATTTGTAAGATCACTGCCATAAACTGGAAAATTTGGGCCACTTTAAGCCGCAAAAGCCTGATTTTTCTGCTTGAATCTCAGAAACGCCAAGCCAGCATTAGCTAGAAACATAGGTGCCAAGTCAAGAAGCACTTGGGAGACTTTGAAATAAAGATAGAAAACCTTGAAAGAAAGAAAAAATACGCAACGAAGAGGCCAGTTTCCCTGAATTCTGCCGCCTATACAGGACGGCCTGGTGGAAATCGGAGAAAGAATTCCTCTTCCAGGAACGTCATCTGCAGCCATCGATCATGCAGCCAGCCCTCTACGGTCATATGATTTCGGGCGGCGAAGTGACTGTCGCACTCCAGAAGGGTTTTTCGATGCATCAGCTGTTCGCCCGCTCGTTCGTTTCGTCCACGCCACGCCACTTCCGCCGTCGGTGGGGAAAACTTGAAACGACGAGCGAAAGAAGACACCCCTCCCCACACACCGCCCGACATGGTCACGACCTCGCCCCCGACACATCTCCCTATCGATCACATCGATTTGATAGCACACGGTCGATCGATCAATTCAGGGGGAAACGCCGAGCGGCGGAACCACCGTCTGCGCTCTCCGGTTTACAAAGGGGTTCCATGACATGCTCTACCACCATAAAGGGCTGCAAAAACAAGGAATCGGAAAGGTCCACACCCCAACTCACCGTTTGAAATGGTCCGTCTCGCCGACGACTTTGCTCACGAACTGAACTTTGGCTGAAAATCATGAAAAATCAGTTCTGCTACAGAAATCTAAGACAAATTATTGAAAAAAAAATACATTTGAAAGGTGGGATGGAGGTGCCACTGAATGCAAACCTGAACTCTTGAACCACTTTTAAGCCTCCAAAAGCAGCTAGCAGGTCAGGTCGAAACGTTAGGACGGCTCTTAATGAAATAGATCGGCCTTACTATTAGGTTGGGACGGATCTATGGGGGCACATAACTAAAAAGTATGTCACAAATCGAGCTGAGATCTACCGAGCGACCCTTAGAAAACAAGACGGGACCCAAAAAAGAAGAAAAAACGAACGGACAAACTAAAGAATAAATAAAAAGCCGCGGTTTTACAACCGTCTCGGGAGGCGAAGAGCGATGCAATGGAGGCATACCGCGTGCTGACCAGTGCCTGACATGCTAGAACCAGGATCCAACACGGTGAGGAGGGCACACAGCTTTGCTTGCTTGCAACTGCGGCAAAAACGAATGTTTTTTTTTCGTTTTTTTTCTTCATTTCTTGCTCTGTAGGAGGCGCTCGGTAGGTCTCAATTCGATTTGTTACATACTTTTAGTTATGTGCCCCCCCCCCAACTAGGACAGATCCGATTGGGACCTATGTCCCCGCATTTTTTTAACGTTTTATTCCAAATTTCTCTGAAAGTTTTTTAAAGATAATGTTATATGTCTATCGTTCGAAGGAGAATAATTTGCCCTGTCAGAAGGTGTGTTCCGCTTTTTTCCCCATTTCGATTTCTGTCAATTTTTAGTTGATTAAAGTAGAAAGTCAAGAAAAAATGAGCTTTGACGACAGCTTCTTCTCTCTGCTTAATTTTGAGCTTTTTGCAAAAGTTTATAATCTTCGAAAGTGGACGATTTGCTCTTTAAGCACTTCGCGTTGGATTTTTCGTTTATTTTGTTTTTCTTTAATTTTCAGGATATTAAAGTGGAGTGTCCGAAAGTCATCAATTATTTTTACCAACCAACACTGCCCAAAAGAACCAAGCCTTTCGTTAATTTTTTAGATTTTCAAGAGAATTTTTCTATGTCGATCGAAAGAGAATATCTCGCCCTATCAGAGCATGTGTTGCGCGTATTTGTTCACGGTGATTTTTGTCAATTTTTAGCGAAATCTTTCAAAAAAGGGAAAATGACTCTTGCTTAGTTTTTTTTTTTTTCGCACGGTGTCATGTGTCATTTGAAAGAGAATGTTTCGTTCTAACCGAATATATGTTTTGTCCTTTGGTTACTCTGAGTTTTACTAATTTTCAGGTCATCAGGTTCAGTAAAAAAAACCAAATTTTAACCAAATAGTAGAAGTTGTTGGTAAAATAGTTCATGTCTTCTGGACACTCCAATTTTATGGCCTGAAAATCAACGAAAATTAAAATGAACACAAAACCACCATCACAGTCTTGCAGAGCAAACTATCTTCCTTCAAAAGGTTCAAAACGTTCTGCAAAAAACTCTTACGTAAGCGGATAGAAGGAGACATCAGTGAAAGTCATTTTCTTTTTTGATTCTCTACTTTAATGATTTAAAAATTGATAAAAATCGGGATGAGAAAAAATCGAAACGGAAATTCTAATGGGGCAAACCATTTTCCTTCGAACGATAGCTAAAAAATGATAAAGGACGGCGGTACTCAATCGCTTTTTGGAGTGCGCCACGCATTCTACTTCTACGGGATGTCGTATTTGGCCAAACAGAGACTTGCGGTGGCCAGCCGATGCGTAGATCAGCGCTTTTTCTGTCTCCCAGACAGCGTGGTACCAATCCGCCGATCCCGGAGAGATGGAAGGGGTGATTCGCCTGGGTGGGGAATCCGAACCAGGAACCTGGTATCGGGTGCACGCGGCAGCCGGCATCACTTCCGACTGCGCTACACCCGCCCAACGGCATATAACTTTATGTTTAAAAAACTTTCAGCAAAATTCAGAATAAAAAGCATAAAACGGTGTCGATCTACGACAGAGAAACAAGGATACACTAGGGAAATGCCGAGATTCACGGCGAGATTGCTTGAAGAGAATACTTCGAGTCTTAGAATAGAAGCAGCCAGAGGTCTGAACCCTTCTAGTAGGCAAATTACCACGTGCTAGAAGCAGAAAATTAGGCCGGAGGTAGCTGAATCGTGATTCTCGCGACGAGCAGAGCAGTCATTCAGAATGCTGCTGGACCCACTCGAAGGTGTTAGGTATTCCGGGCCCCCGCCGAAGTTATCAGCAATTCCAGACGATGCAACACGGCTGCAGCTGGCCGGACAGATTAGCTCCGCCACTCGCACACTCATCGTGCGGTCGATGAAAGCCCCCCACACATCATCCGAAGGAATCAGCTCATCTTTGTAGCCTAAGCAACCCCACACACGGCGAACGTCGTCTGCCGGCTTCTGGCGCCGCCAGCACTCCATCCACCCTTCAGGAGGTTATGGCCAGCAGAATGAGCCGCAGCCGCAGCGGCTCTCTCGTCACAGAAACGTAGCCGCGAACCTTTGCGACCGATGTCTTTGGCCTCGTCGAGCTCGGCGGCGGGGATGCCGCGGAAGATCCACGGGGAGCCGCCGGCGGCCGACTCCAGCAAGCCGCAGCAGCAGCTGACCAGGACGACGATGACTGGCATCAGACGCATCGCTCGACTGCCGACGCTGGTGACGCCGCCCACCGAAGGTAACCTGTGTCTGATGGCGCCGGCGGCCGCGCCCACTCCGGCCGCCGTGTCACCTGAGGTCGTCGTCGTCGGCGGCGGCGGCAGTGCGGGTGGCATGAAGACGACCGGCCCTCGAGCCGCAATTCTGACGGCGAGACGACAGGCTCCGCGAAAGGTGAGACTTCTGCTTGCGCTTCAGGCCAAAAGTTGGGTGAACTTGGATAGATAGATTAGAACTACCTACAGTACTTCTTCTTTCTGTGCATTTATGTGCACAAATATGTCTAATCGTAAGATTTCGTGGGCTTTTTCTTGATGAAGTTTGGAAGATGATGTATTTGTTTGGAAACCAAGCCCCGCCATTTTTTAAAAATTGATCTGAATTTCACTAAAAGTTTTTTTGCAGTAAGGTCATACACCCTTCGAAAGAGAATGACTTGCTCTATCAGATGTTATGTTTCGCCTGTTGTCCCTTTGTCCCATTTCGATTTTTGCCAATTTTCAGGCCAATAAATTGGAAGGTCAAGAAAGACCCTCGTCGACAGCTGTTTCTCTCTGCTTACGTTTGAGATTTTTTGCAAAACGTTATAAACCATTCGAAACACGATGATTTTTCTATGAGAATTTGTGTTGGGTTTTTTCGTTCGTTTTGATTTTCTTTAATTTTCAAGGCATTAAAGTGGAGTGTCCAGAAGACCTAGTTTTTTTTACCAGCAGCTCCTACTCCTTGGTTAATCTATTTTGGAAAGTCGATATAGTCGGCACAATTGAGACTCTTCCAATATTCTTTATTGGCGAGCTTTCGCTGCTTAGCAGCTTCCTCAGACCTTAATAACATTACACATAGTGATTACCATCATGAAATTCTACAATAATGACGGTAAATACTAACCAAGCAGCGAGTCTCGCTAACAGAGCCTCACTACAGCGCTGCTGCTTACAAATAAAGTTACTGTAAACAACATTGCTGCTGGTCTTCGTAATCACTACATGATAAGCCTCAACGCCTCGGTCTGCTCGTCCCTATTGTTAGTTTCGGGGTTCAGCCTCTTTATTGCAAGGGCTTCGAGCAGCTTCTTTTCTAGCGGGGTTATCAGTGAGCGATGTAATACGTTAACTTTGATTGCAGGAGGGGCTTCATGAGTGTGGTGGAGGGTGCGGTGTCGCGAAAAGCTGTTCGTAGGGTAAGAAGCAGGGCTTCGCAGCGCCCGCACATGTCCGTCCAGGCGTCTGTAAAGTGGCCGCATTGTTTCTCCTATATAGTTCTGACCACAAACGATCACGTTAACGAACGAATTTCCACGGACGTCAACCGAGTTTTGAAAGCGTCCGGACTTCCAGTTAAACTCGTTTTTCGACCGCCGCCAAATCTGAAGAGCTTGCTTACTGCATCAAGAATCTATGAAGAAAAATGTGGCCAAAACAACTGCCCGTATTGTACAAGCAATAAAATCTGTCAACTACGTGGCACTGTATATCAGGTCACATGCCAAGGTTGTGGTCAGAACTATATAGGAGAAGAGAAACGATGCGGCCTCTTTATAGACGCCTGGATGAACATGTGCGGGCGCTGCGAAACCCTGCTTCTTACCCTACGAACAGCTTTTCGCGACACCGCACCCTCCACCCCACTCATGAAGACCTTCCTGCAATCAAAGTTAACGTATTACACCGCTCACTGATAAAAAGGAAGCTGCTCGAGGCCCTTGCAGTAAAGAGGCTGAACCCCGAAACTAACAATAGGGACGAGCAGACCGAGGCGTTGAGGCTTATCGTGTAGTGGTTAAGAAGATCAGCGGCAATGTTGTTTACAGTAACTTCATTTGTAAGAATCATCGCTGTGGTGAGGCTCTGTTAGCGAGGCCTGCTTGGTTAGTGTTTTACCGTTATTATTGTAGAATTTCATGATGGTAATGACTATGTGTAATGTTATTAAGGCCTGAGGAAGCTGTTAAGCAGCGAAAGCCCGCAAATAAAGAATATTGGAAGAGTCTCAATTGTGCCGACTATATCGACTTTCCAAAATAGATTAACCAAAGAGTAAGAGCTGCTGGTTAAAAAACTAGGTCTTCTGAACACTCCACTCTAATGCCTTGAAAATTAAAGAAAATCAAAACGAACGAAAAAACCCAACACAAATTCTCGTAGAAAAAATCGTTGTCTTTCGAATGCTTTATAATGTTTTGTAAAAAATCTCAAACGTAAGCAGAGAGAAACAGCCGTTGGCGAGGGTCTTTTTTGACCTTCCACTTTATTGACCTAAAAATTGACAAAAATCAAAGTGGAAAAAATTGAAAAATAACTTCTGATAAAGAAAATCATTTTCTTTCGAAAGGTATACGACGTTATGCAAAAAACGTTTTACCGAAATTCAGAATAAAATTTTTAAAAACGGCAGGGCCTTAGTTTTTAACCTAATAGTTTTTGGGCATGTTTCTAAGCCGAGATCGAATTCAGCGGATTCGCAACGATCCACGTCCAGCGGCAGAGGTGGTTCAGGAGCGGAGTCTGGCCTTTCCTCAGGTACACTCTTCGTCTTCTGCGCTGGTGAAGACTTCAGCTGTCGATCCTCAACTCGTTCATCTTTCAGGTCTCGTCGCCAAATGGAAACTCGCTGCCGCGACGAACGGCGGCTTCGAAGGCAGAAGCGAACGGCAGTCGTCCGCAGTTCGCCGGTCACACCTTGCCTCCTCTGCACAACTGCAGCATCGACCGAGGACCTAAACCGACACCGATTCGACCGATGAACGCCTTGCAGAGCAGAGGTGCGAGAGTGTTACGTCTACCGTACCTTAACCTTCCCCATCTACTTTCATGGCCTGTATTTCACAGCTTTCGACCACTTTCAGACACTCATGTGTTCGCCGCGGCTCACCTTTCCGACCGAAATCTCCAACGTCGACCAGCCTCGATGCAAGCGGCTGCGTCGATCGTCCCGGCGTTGACTCCGCCGTCGACGCCTAGAACGCATCATCTGGCGAATGTGGACACTGGAATGCAGACAGATGACGTTAGGTCTTCTCTTGAATTTCATTAGTGTACGGGTCCTTTTCACATTTTTCAATAGAAAAATGCCATCAAAAACACCATTCAACAATCTGAAGAATGGAAGCGGGTTCGACTCCCGCCTAGTGATAGAGTTTTGTACACATCTTTATAACAAATTGAACACTCTTCTGAGCAAGCGTGACGCTTTTGTAATCAAACATCTTCCAAATTTGAACGAACTTTTCTACATTACACTAGAGACTATCTAACACAATATTTTTTTGTTTAAGGAATATTTATTATAGTATAACTTCCCTTGAAATTTTTTAACTCGGAACTCAAATTAGAAGACCACTCTGTTTTTATAAAAAAAATCTATTTTTCAAATCAAAGTTTTATTTTTCTAATTTCTAAAGCGCAACAACAGTCGCTTAGTGTATTTAAAGAAAAGATTGCGCCATGCACTCGACTAAACCATGGCGATTTTTATACGCGGAGTAAGGCCCCGTTTATGCTTTCGACGCGGAGCGACGCGACGCGACGCCACGTACTGTGGATGAATTGATCGATCGCGTCGCTCGATCAATATGACCACAATACGTGGCGTCACGTCGCTCGGCGTCGAAGTATAAACGGGCCCCAACGCAGATGTAAACAACACATCATGAAGAGTTGTGAAAAGACACACCTGTTCGTACATCGCTACTTTCAAGCAAGCAGCATTCAGATTAACAGACAAGTTAAAATCGCGACGACCTAGTCGAGTGCATGGCGCTATCTATTCTTCTAGCCGCCTTCCCACCTTTGAAAACAAGCTTTAAACCATTATTTTCATTAAAAAATAAATTTTAAAAAATTTAAAACATGTCGTCACTTATTGAGCAAGTGAAGTAAAAATAAAATTCAAAATCTTCAATTCAAAATTTTAATTGTAATTCGAAAAACTAACTAATTTTACAATAAGAATTAAGTTAAAGCGCGACAATCAAACCGAGTATATGCCGCGATTTATTCTTTAAATACGCTAAAAAATAGCTGCTTCTACATTTCTTTCGTTTCGTTATAAATCTTTAAAGCTTTAAATCTTTATTCTTCCTTTTTAAAATTTTAAATTATAAAATTTCAAGCAGTGCGTAGGCGTCAAGTTTGCTTACCAGGGAAGGGTCTCAGGCGTAGGTCTGAATGGGAGAAATAGATAGTACTGCGAGAATCTCCACCCTTCATATAGTAGAAAAACATGTCTCGTTTTTGCTGACTCCTTGAACCAAACGAGCTACGGGCCCTCGAAATTGGGGGTACAGTATTGCACCGTCACCCGTACCTATCACAATCTACCGTAATCGGCCGAAATTTGAAAAACGGATGTCAGATTCGTGATCAGCACCCCAAATAACCCCCAGGGCGAGGTTTGGGCGAAACAAAACTTCGGCCGATTACGGTAGATTATGGTAGGTACAGGTGACGGTGCAATACTGTACCCCCAATTTCGAGGGCCCGTAGCTCTTTTGGTTCAAGGACTCAGCGAAAACGAAACATGTCTTTCTACTATATGAAGGGTGGAGATTCTCGCAGTGCTATCCATTTCCCCCGTCCAGACCTACGCCTGAGACCCTTCCCTGGTTAGAAAGGAGTTCAATTCGTTTTGAAGAGAGTCCATTCAGATTTGATAACGGTAGAGAAGCACCGTATAGCCAGATTCTATTCCAGCACGTTTCAGAATCTGTTTATCAAGTGGTAATCACGAAGGTGAACCTCCGGAAATGAGGCATTCACTGCCGGACGGCTTCGTGGCGACCCACTCATCTTGTTTCCGCAGCCACTAATAGTCAAAGATCGGACGATAACGGATATGACGGAAAAGAAGCCGTGGTTCCCAGTTCAGAAACCGTCAAGTAATGGGGGTAATCGCCCAATAGACCGACGACTTCATCCGCTTGCAACCTTTGAATGGAAATACACGGCTTCTCTATTATTTATTTCTTATGGCAAACATATGTATACAACCTTTCTTGAAAAAACAACGATCTTCGACAACAATAAGAAGGATGGAAATAATGCCCCCTCAATTAATACACCATTTTCACGTCGAACTGACACTCTTCGAGCAAGCTTGACGCTTTTGAATTCAAGCTGAACAACTTTTAGATCAACAAACGAGTTTCCTTCACATAAAAAGCACTCCGAGACAAGTAGAATAATTCTTTGTCCAAGGACTCAGGGTTCGTTGAGATCTTTTAGCTCACCTGCCCCAATAAGTCAACTTACATACTGGCTGAAATTCTATCAGCTTTATATTTTCAAGAAAAACAACGAGTTGACTGTTGTTTTAAAGCGCAGCAAGGCAGTGATATTATTTATTAAGAGTACAGACCGCGCCATGCACATAACTAGATCATTGTGATTCTTATTTGATTGACACAGTGTAAATGGTGTTTACTTCTAGCATCGATGTAGGAATACGTACGTTTTTCTATAAATGTTCTTGTTCTATCGTTTACATTTGTGTCACTCCACGCAAAGGAAACTTCTGCTATCAATCAAATAAAATCGCGACGACCTAGTCGAGTGCATGGCGCGATCTCCCCCGTTAATAGAATAAATGATCGTTGCCTTCCTGCGCTTCATAATTCCTTAGAAATAGGATTTCTTTAAAATTTCATATAGTTTTCACCTATTGGGATAGGTCGACCAAAAAAATTGCAAAAAGTCATACTAAATTTTCTTTAAACACAAAATTATATTAACCATCTAAGAGAATCCTTATTTTAATATGGAAAAGCTCTTTTTGATTTGTAATTTTTTTGTGTTCATTTTGACCTCAATGGAGTCAAGTTTGCCCAGAAAAGTGTAGAATTTGACGAGCAAAATTGTATATATTGAGCCGGTGTATCTTCCATTAGAAGTTAAATTGTCATTTTTCGAAATTTTTATGGTATTTTGGATGTATTCTAGCCGGAGAGGGAAGGCGCCCGCTAGAAAAACGAAGGCTAAAACAAACAGGGTGATCTCGGCTGCATTGCGGTTACACCGAAGATTGTGATCATTTACCGCCTACGCAATAAAAGTTTCCCGTGCAGAAGTAGAACGCGTGGCGCACACCACGGAAGGACTGACTGATGCCGCTTTTATTCTCTATCCTTTATATAAGAGTGTGTAAGCCATACATATGTTCTCAAATATTTTTCACCAATAGCCGACGCGTCTAGAGGATAGACGCCTTCTAAATGGGGCTTTGCCCCTGCAGTCGATAGTAATTGATCGACATTGGTGGTTTAATGCCTTTCCCTCTCTGAAAGCCAGTACTGTGACCGCTACATGTGCGTGATTCTTACATCAGACGGCACTGAGATGAGTAATATCGACCGAGTGCTGGGAAGCCCTGAACCACATTTTGATTGGCCATTAATTTTGCGCCGACGGACGCAAGGACATTTGGACAAACAAAAGAGTTGCCTCTTCTTATCTAACTTCTAAAATCAACCTTTACCTCCTTGCCTTTTTTCTATTTTTTATTCTTCTCGAATGAGAATATTTATATATCGATATATTTTTTAAATGAAATATTTGTTAAACTTCCAGAAGGCGAAGTCGTGAAAAGGTGGAGATTGTTTGCAGAGTTTCGATGTGGAGACCGCAGCCCTCGTTGAGCATCTGGCTCTCAGTGCCTTAGCTCGTGCTTCAGAGTCGTTGCAGAACGAAGAGGAGATCGAGCGACTTCGACAAAAAGCGAAAACTTCTGAGGAGCGGCTCGTCGCGCTCCAGAGCTCCACAGACCACCAGCTTTTGGTCAGTGTTGGCTACGAAATATTTTCATAGTTTCTGGGTAACTTCCTGCCTTTTTTTGAGGACCAGTCCAGAATCCGAATGTCCGCTTAGTTGCCGTTGGATCTTGACGTCCGAAGTAATTTTGCCCTCCGGCAGGACTCCAAGAAGGGAAAGAAGAATGTTTTTCAGAACAACATGCTCAGCTCCCTACAGCGCGATGAGCAGCTGCGATTCAGCCGACGCCTCGCTAAGGAGACCTGCAGAGCGGTGAGGAAGCCGCGTAGCGTTATCTTCAGTGATCAGCTAACCGCTATCACCTTCCAATCGCCGAAAAATGTCACGTTTTTCAGGTGACCAGCTCATCTCTGGCCCACTTGAGGGAGCTGGAGCAGCAGGCTGCGCTGCCACGAACGAGGAGTATCGGTCTGGACACGAGAGTAGCGGCCAAGCCACAACAGAGCCTGATGATCGTCGGTGGGAAGATACTGCTAAGCCATCTTGAATTTCTGAGCGTCATTTGCCTTCTTTTGGTAAAATCGGGCTTCTAAAGTCCATCAGAATATAGGCCATAGCGGCTGAACCCCAAAAATATTAGGTTGTAACGAATTAAATGGCACTGGCTCGTGCCATTTTTTGGCGCGTCTTAACGCATTTGATCAAGAACAAACCGTAACATGTGGCATATCATTTAGAAGCGCAAACTTTGCTCTACCGGAGAGTACCAAATTTTCTATGTAAAAGTGGGAAAACTTTAGAGTTTTATTGACTTTTTTGCAGATGGACAAAAGGGTAATCCGAGGCATTTACTTGTATGAATTCAAGCTGGGCAATACAGCTAAGGAGGCGGACGAGAAGATCAACGCCGCATTCGGTCAAGGATGTTCCACAATTCGGACGGCGTATCGTTGGTATCAGAAGTTCCGGAATGGAGATGAGAGCTTGGAAGGACATGAAGGTCGTGGGGGGCATAGTGATGTTGATGAGGACAAGCTGAGAGATGTAGCAGAGGAGGATCCACACAAAGGTACCAGGGAGATAGCGAAGGTTCTTGGCGTCAGTCACAACACAGCTGCCCGGCATCCGAAGGAAATTGGAAAGACCAAAAAGCTGGAAGGATGGGTGCCTCACGAGCTGTCTGAGGAGCAAAGAAACCGACGATAGGAGATCTCGTCCGCACTGCTTCTACGGAACGAAACGGACCCATTCCTTGATCACATCGTAACCTGTGACGAGAAATGGATAATGTACGACAACAGGCGACGATCGGCACAGTGGGTGGACAGCGATGAGAGCCCCAAGGTTTTTGCGAAGCCGGAATTGCACCAAAAGAAAGTAATGGTGACAGTATGGTGGTGTTCGCTGGGAATTATTCACCACAGCTTCCTCCCTCCCGGTGAATCCATCACGGCAGAGAAGTACTGCATTGAAATTGAAGAAATGATGAAAAAGTTGAAGGATATCCGGCCGGCCTTGGTAAACCGAAGGCGAGTTCTCCTTCTGCACGACAATGCTCGCCCCCATGTAGCACGAACGACGTTGCAGAAATTGAATGAGCTGAGCATTGAGACTCTACCACATCCTCCGTTTTCTCCCGACCTCTCCCCAACAGACTACCATTTCTTCAAGCATCTTGGCGACTTCTTGGTAGGGAAAATATTCAAATACCAAAAGGATGCCGAAAGTGCCTTCGAAGATTTCGCCAATTCCAGAACTTCTGGTTTTTATGCTACTGGGATAAAAAAGCTTGTGTCACGTTGGCAAAGATGTGTAGAATCAGAAGGTTTTTATTTCGATTAATAAACTTGCCTACAAGCCGAGATATTAACTGCTTAAATTTACAGTGGTTCAGTGCCATTTATTTCGTTATAACCTAATAGTTCACATGTTCTACTTTTACACGTGGGTACGTTGACGGGCCGCTCGTGCGAGTTGGTTGAAGCACTGGAGCGTAGAAGAGTTGATTTCTGTACGGTGCAGGAGACGAGGTGGTCCTGCCGCAATTCAAGGGACATAGGACGAGGCTTTAAGGCTGTTCTATGTGGAAGTCCCAGGACTACCAGTGGTGTCGGAATAATCGTCTCCGAACGATTTCGTGACTCGATCGCAAGCGTCGAGCGCTTTGACGATCGATTGATGAAGATCGTTGTCGCCGCTAAGGAGCGACTCTATCACTTCTTCTCTGCGTATGCTCCGCAGACTGGCTGCTCGGATCAAGCCAAGGAAGAGTTTTGGAGCCTGCTTGATGAGAAGACAGCAGAGGTACCGTCGAAAGATGTCATCATAGTCGCTGGTGACCTTAATGGGCACGTAGGTGCTACGAAAGACGGGTACAGCTGTCATGGTGGGTTCGGATACGGATCACGTAACGCCGATGGTGAGCGCATTCTTGAGTATGCGGAATCGCATAGCCTCACCATAGTGAACACCGTCTTCCGAAAACGCGACTCCCACCTCATCTCATATTATAGTGGGAGCACCAAGTCTCAGATAGACTTTGTGCTTGTGAAGGATCGTGACCGGAGTCTTGTCACAGACGCGAAGATCGTGCCGTATGAGACGGTCGCCCCACAGCATCGACCGCTGATCTGCACTTTGAAGATCGCCCCTCCGAGGCTGAAGCAGGTCGAGCGATGCGGTGCTGCAAGAATCAAGTGATGGCGAATGAGAGAGAAGGAAGCAGCTGTGATTTCTCGCGTGCGGTTACCGACAGTCACGACTGTCGACGAAACTTGGAAGAAAACGACCGACGCGATTCGTCAAGCTGCACAGTCGGAACTCGGCATTACGAAGCCTGAGCGACGGAAGGTCGACAAGCAGGCATGGCTGTGGACAGATGACGTGAAAGCAAAAGTGCGAGAGAAGAAGACGCTATATCACGTGTTTCTCAGCGAAAAGACGGCCGATAACTGGCGGAAGTACCAAGAAGCGAGGAAAGCTGCAAAGAAGGCCGTGGCTGTTGCAAAAGCCACTCATTATGGAGATGTCAACGAGAAGCTCGAGTCTCGCGATGGTGAGCGGTATCTGTACCGACTCGCAAAGAATCGCCATCGTCAGACCGAGGACATCGAGAAGTTCTTCGGCATCAATGATGAGAACGGCCATCTTCTTACAGACCGCAAGAAGGCATTGAAGCGATGGCGCGATTACTTTGAGGAAATCTCTACAGTAGAATTTCCTCATCCAGCCATCCCCTCAACGGCTCCAACCCACGGCCCCGTTCAGAAGATCATCGTGGAGGAGATTGAAGCGGCTTTGAAGAAGATGAGGCCAAGCAAAGCGACTGGGCCCGATGACGTGGCAGCTGATTTGTGGAAGTCCAAGTACTGGTACCCTGCTGAGTGGTTGGCGAAGTTCTTTAATCAGGTTGTGGCGGAGAAGAAAGTGCCTGAGTGTTGGCGCCAAAGTACGACGATCCCGATTTGGAAGAAGAAGGGCAGTCCTGCAGACTGCTCCAATTACCGTCCGATTCGCTTGCTTTCGTACAGCATGAAGATCTTTGAGCGAGTTGTCGATGGACGAATTAGGGACATCGTCCAGCTTTCCAGCAATCAGTGCGGCTTCGTGGCTGGATATGACACCGTTGATGCCATACATGCCGTCCGCCTCCTGATAGAGAAGCATCGCGAGAAACAGAAGGCAGTGCATATCGCCTTCCTCGACTTGGAGAAGGCCTTTGACCGCGTACCGCGTGAAGTGATATGGTACGCCTTGCGACATCATAGAGTTCCCGAAGAGCTCATAGAGTGGGTGCGAATTCTCTACTCCTGTCCAAAGAGTCGAGTTCAAGCTGCAGCTGGAACCTCGATGGAGTTTCCCATCTCTGTCGGAGTACACCAGGGTTCTGCGCTTTCCCCACTCCTCTTTGTTGTCGTCATGGATGCCATCACACGAGATCTTCAGAAGCCCGTCCCTTGGACGTTGCTTTATGCCGATGACGTGATGCTCGCTAGCGAAGATAAAGGAGAACTCGAGCGAGAGTTGCAAGCTTGGTGTGATCGCTTGGAGCGGTTTGGACTCAGATTGAACGTGAGGAAGACCGAGTATTTAACGACGGACGTTACCGAGTCCAGCTCCATCAAGGTCAACGGCATCGAGCTTCCACGCACTGCGGTCTTTAAGTACCTGGGATCAGCTGTCGCGTCTGATGGCAAACTGATGGTTGAAGTGAACTCACGCGTGAGTGCAGCTTGGTCCAAGTGGCGCTCGTTGACTGGCGTGCTCTGCGACAAGAAGATACCAGAGCGCTTTAAGTCGAAGATCTACAGAGCAGTCATCCGGCCAGTAGCGATGTACGGCGCTGAGTGTTGGCCTGCGACCAGGGAAGTTGAAACGCGCCTCAGCGTCATGGAGACGAAGATGCTGCGCTGGACGGCTGGAGTCACGCGCATGGACCGCATCCGAAACGAAGCTATTCGGCAGAAGTTCGGTGTCGCGCCGATAGCCGACAAGATGCGCGAAGCTCGCTTACGATGGTACGGCCACGTTCTGCGTGGAGAAGAAGACAGCGTCCGCAAGATAGGCCTTAACTTCGAGGTAACAGGAAAGCGGCCTAGAGGGCGCCCGAAGCAGCGCTGGGCTGATACGTTACATATGGACTTGAAAGCGGCTGGTGTCCACTCTGATCTAGCGCTGGATCGGGAAAGGTGGCGTCATGACACCAGAATAGCGGACCCCGCTACGAAGCGGGACACACGCTGAAGAAGAAGAAGAAGAAGGAGAAGAAGAAGAAGAAGAAGAAGAAGAAGAAGAAGTTCTACTTTTACGCGCGCAGGAGGAGGAGGGGGGAGCCATTTTTAAATTTTCAGCTCAAAAAAGGCAAGAATTTTGTTGATTGACAACAAAACTGCAACAGATACAATCAATCGAGCGTAAAATTTGAAGCTTTAAGCGAGTGCATGGAGCGATCTCCAATGTTGCGCAAAATTTCTGGTCGCGAATACGCGCAACACTGGGAGGGGCAAGCACACCAGCCATTCATAACGAATCAAGGTTCAGACCGCACACCCCATCTCTGACTGGAACATCCATTCTGGAGCGACCTGATTGGCTGGCGCGTTCCCACCCCCTAAATGCTGTCCACATTCGCGACATGGATCCAACCGCTGCCATGGCTCCTTTATGACGAACCATTATATGACTCGACGACTTTTCAGAACTCGAGAAGGACTTCTTCCCGTGGATATTCGCCAGAGCTGAGAGGAAGTTCCGTCGGGCTATGCTGTCCGTTCAGCTGCAAACCGCCAACAGTGCGTTTGTCGTCGTGTTATCAAACGATGGGGACGTTCGTTTCTGATCGGAAAATGCTTTCAGTGGCGATTCGCCGCGGCTCCTTCGTCTGCAGAGCGAACTTCGCTAGAGTCTAGCGGAGGCAGGAACCTTCTAATGGCACTATAGATGTATATTAATGTAATAAACACATAGTCTATTGATCTGTTTCCGTTTCGAACTTCTTACGGACGTGTTGCAGCAGAGAGAACGCAAAGAGAGCTGCCTTACCACCAGCAGATATTCTGACAGTTTTTTAAAGGAAAACGAAGTCTTATGGTCTGAAAAAGCGAAGACTTTTAGGTCCTTGATGAGGTGGAAAGTAGAAACTTCAACCCACATCAATAAGAAACTTAAGAGCCTGATGCGTCCTGTATGTATAATAGCCAAGCGACACAGAAATAACTTAAGGTGATAGGGTCTTAAAAAAAGAGTCAAGTTATGAGCCATAAGGAGTAGGGCTAATTATACCATTTCCACGTCAAATGGACATCTTCCAGAACAAACTAGACACGTCATATCAAACTGGAACCCTTCTAAGGAATCCTGACGGTTTGGAAATCAACACTTGACATCTTCCAAATCAAAACGATTGTTTTCTAGAGTAAACTAGTGACCATCCAAGAAGATATAAATAACTTTTTGTACCTAAACAAATTTGGTAAAAATTTGGTATTTGGTAATTTGGAATTTGGTAAATTTTTATAACAATTCTATTTTTCAAGGAAAAATAAGCAATAAAAATTTGTTTTAGAGTGCAGGAAGGGATGAAATTTTTAGGGCTAAAAGGAGAGATTGCGCCATGCACTCGTCTGGTCGATCACGATTTTCATTTGTTTGATAGTGCTAAGTGTTGTAGGAATTACTCGAGTGAAAATGGGACGATTTTTTGCAGCCGTTTTTACTGTACCGATCTCTCCCCACGGTGGATATGACATGGAAAATGGAAGGTTAGCTTCGCACCCTAACCACCTGCACGCCCCCTTTTCCTGTCTTCCTGGGAGAAGCTGGTCATTACTCTACTCCTCAAAAGATTGTCTTGAAATTCAGAATCCTTAATCAAAGAAAATCCACTTTCCTAGATGAAGCCTAGGTGCTAGACTCACTAAGGACGATGGAAGCCGACCAGCAGCGACCCTACAGACGTCAAACTCGCCATGTTACACCACCTGAATTCGGCGATTTCTGAAGGGCTTGAATGCATTCAGCTCTCGAAGCGAACATATCACCTCCAGCGATCCTAATCGCCTCGGTTTTCGCTGATCTCACGCTGTTCCATTGTGATATCGCCGCGTCGCAAGGTCGAGAACATCCTGTTGTCATCGAAATTCCCTTTTCGCAGCTCCGAGCTGTTCCCACATCCCGCCCGCCCGCCCGCCGCAGTCTTTGTTTCTTTTCGGATTGAAACCTTCTCTCCTCCGATGCCGTGGCGACTGCTTTCACCCTTGCTGCTCGTCCTTTTAGGTAAATATCTTTTGAAAAGAAGCATTATTTTCCCTGTCTTGTTTGACTTAGAGGTCAGTAGGTTCACAGCGAAATGCTCTCCAAGCTACCGTTAAGATTGGCCGGGATTTCAAGCTCCGACCTCGCATCCCATAGAACTATCTCGAAAAAAGTTCTGGCTTTCTTTAGCATTTCTCTTTGTGAACGTTTGGCTACGCTAACTAGAAATGAGAAATTTTTGACAGTTTCTGTGTGGATTTTGTAGGCGAAATGCAATTAACGGATCTATCCTAGTCCGGGGGGCCACATAACTAAAATGTAGGTAATAAAACCAATTGAGACTTACCGAGCGGATCCTAGAGAACGAGTTGGAACCTAAAATAAACCAAAAATGAACAAATAAACAAAAAATAAAAAATCGCCGCGGATTACAACTGTCTCGGCGGGCAAAAAGCGACGTAATGGAGGCTTGCCGCGTGCTGACCGCCGCCTGACATGTTATAACCAGAATCTAACATGGTGAGGAGGGCGCGTAACTTTGCCTGCTTGCAACCGCAACAAATGTAATTTTTTCGTTTTTTTTTCTTCATGACTTTTCTTGTTTAGGTCCCATGTTGTTCTGTAGAGGCCGCTCGGTAATTCTTAAGTGGATTTGTTACATATAATACTTTTTACTTATGTGCCCCCCCCCCCCGCGGACTAGGATAGATCCCAATTAACACACTTGATTGTTTCATATTAGGTTCTAGGAAAAATTCTCGCTGTTTCTCGACTTCTAACTTTAGAAGACTTCATACTGTCATGACGTGAAGACGCATCGCAAGGGTGCGGGAACGTGCCGAAGCTGCTAAAGTGACCGCAACAGCCAATCAGACACCGACTAAGCTGCACATATGGGACACGTAAATGGCTGCCGTGACTACGGTAGCAGCATCGGCGCGTTCCCGCACCCCGGCGGTGCGTCTTCGGACACCAGCCCTTCGTTCATTGCCATCCATCTTACGATTAGTTAAGGCAAAACACCTTCATCTGCAGTGTCGCTGCCAGAGAAACCAGCTGGTAGTGATCCTTAACTTGTGAACAATTAGGCGCTTAGAGCCCATGAACTGTCTCAAGGTATTTTTCCACCACTCTTGTGTATTACGAGAATTCCCCTCTGGAAGCAATCCACGAAACACGAGAAAATAACTTTGAAATCACAGAAAAAATCGAGGACGCCTTTCAGCCTTAAATCCTTGCGTTTTGTGTAAATGAGTTTGACAATGTATGGTGTCGCAGCTCCAAAAGATTGCTACCTTTTATTCATCGGACCACGTTAATTTTTCTCCAGATTTTCGTACTTCTCAGATTTTCACCGCTTTCTCATTGTTCTTTCCTAATTTGCTAGTTTTTATCTATAGATTCCCTTGTGAATGTGAATTACGTCAGCAGTAGTCATCAAATACCAAAAGTGATCCTATGAATTGATCCTAGTCTAGAAGCTTCGTGATGGTTGGAGAAAAGTAGGGATCTCTCCTAGACGAGAGGGGGGAATCCTAAGGTGACGGTTGTGTTCGTACTGTTATGCCACGTATCCTTTCCGACCGCCTGAATTTGCACAAGAGCAGTCAATATCATAGGGAAGGAGGTGGAGCTATAATACGAATTCAAGAATGGTGAGTCAGAACCCCATGTGACCCCTCCGACTAGGATGGATCCGAAACGCTCCTCACCCAACGCTTCGCAAATCGTCATCTACGTCCTCTGTTCATGATCCGACCCTTATAATAACGGCTACTATTAGGTTGTCCGGAAAGTTTTTAGACTAATGTCAGGAAACAATGTGTAGTTAATAACTTTATTAACCACCACTATCATTCAACAACATATTTACCATTATAATCTATCACATATTGCCATCTTTCCGGCAGAGAGCGAACACCACGAGCGAAGACCTGGACAGCAAGAAGTTGTTGACACCACTTTTGACTTCCTCCCGATTTGCGAACTTTTTTCCAGCTAAGAAAGACTGCAGCGACCGGAAAACGTGGTAGTCACTGGGTGCAAGATCAGGTGAGTACGGCAGATGAGGTACCAGTTCAATCTCGAGTTTGTACAATTTCTTCTGCGCATTCTTTGCTGCGTGAGGTCTGGCATTATCCATGAGAAGAAGAATTTTTCCTCTTCTGGGATTGCGATTACGTAGGATTTCGCTCATTTTCTCCAGCTGAGCGCGGAACACGTTCGAGTCTACCATGGAACCGGTAGGAACCAATTCCCAGAATACTGGGCCATTGATGTCCCACCAGAAGGGAAGCAACTCCTTTTTGTCGTGATCAGGACGTTTCGGCCGTGGTTGAGGCAACTCATCGAAGTCCACCCAGTGCTTGCAACGCACCAAATTGTCGTAGACGCAATACTTCTCCTCCATCGTGACGATCGAGTCGATCCAAGCAAATGTGTGGCGACGGTTGAGGAGAGAAGTGCAGGTATCAACACGCTTCCGTTTGTTCTGAGGCGTCAAAGCATGTGATACGACTCGAGGCAACTTCGTGACTTTGCCAGAAGCCCGAAGAACATCGTGTACTGTGGACGTAGGAGTATTTGTAAGGTCTGAAAGTTCGCGTACAGAAAGATCAGTCGAGCACCACAGGTGTCGAGTACGAGCTGTATGTTCTGCGGTTCGGTATGTGGTCGACCAGTGGAATCCTCGAGCGATTTGTACCGTTGTCGAACTTGCGGTACCAATTGAAGCACGTAGCCCGAGAGGGGGCTTGCTCCTTCATTGTCTCCTGTAGAAAGCGATGGGCCTCGTTCGCGGATCGGCCGAAGCGGTACTGTAGAAGGAGAGCTGGTCGGTAGAGCATCTTCTTGTCCTTCATTGCGAAGGCGCCACTGGGAACAGGAGACGATATGTCGCACATGCTGTTGTTAGTTACATTTACAGGAGTAGAACACAAATTTCCTGAGTCCGGCCCTCTCACAACTTCAGCCGGCAAAGATACGTTGTTTTGAATCTTACCATGCAATTGGTCGAAAAACTTTCCGGACAACCTAATATTTTGGAAAAAAAGCTCGTTCTTGTCCCACTCCCAGAGGCTCCAGACCATAGAGTTCCGACTAAATGAACTTCTTTTTCCTCAGGCATCTCAGCTGCATATTTTTTGTTACCTCCGACCTTAAACTAGATTAAGGGGCTTCATTTAAGGGAGTTCTGCTTCAACCTCTACCTCTGTACGATTGCCAGCTCTGAGCAAGGCTTCCTTTTGTTTTAAGATTATTTATCATTATTTCAAAGTGCTATTCCTCAAATTTTGGCAGACATGTTGCATATTTCGCATGTATTTAAAACTACAAGTTTTTCTCTATGTAACCTTGTCAAAAACCTGTGAGTGAAGTCGTGGACTAGAAAACTGAAGCAACGGCGGGAATATTCAAGGCACTACAACGGCGAGAACTTTCCATGCAACCTAACAGAGTCACACTTATACTTGCCTTGCTTCCCAATCGCAATATCTTTGTAGAATAGCAAAAATGCACCAAAAAAGCAGATCGTTTGAATGAAACTCTTTGAGGAAACGTTACGAGCCTATTCCTCAACCTAATACGTTCATTTTGGGTTTAAAAGTGCCCAGTTTAAAGTGAATATGATATAAGTGACCGAGCCCCACAGACGTACCCATGCTGAAAATCAACATTCCGAACTTAATTCAAAATGAATGGCATCGTTCAGTTTCAACCGTGGAATGTCGACGTCGTCACGACAGTGAGGAGCAGAACTCATCGGAAGAGGGCGACTCGAAGAGCCCACTGATACCGCTGCCGAGCAAGTATGCGATCGAGCAGATTGGGGCGAAGTTCCTCGGTGAGATTCTGGACAAGTAGAGCTTCGAAAGACATTGTAAACGTGGTTGATATATAGATATGATGAGTATCTGTATACGGCAGATATTTCATGTATTCTAGATGCTCTAATAAAACGCGGTCAGATGGAAATGGCAAAGGGAGCGTTCAAGACGCAGCTCGAGGTGCTCGAGAAGGTTCATCCGGACCAGGTAACTTACAGAGCAACTTTCCCAGCTGATCGCATAAAGGCCACGACAAATGCTCTAGGAAGAATCTCCATCTTTCAAATAGTAAGAAAATATGTTTTCTTTCTGCTGAATATTTGAATCCAGCGAGTAAGAAACACTGAAAGCTTTCATGGTTAACGACCAGCTAACCACGCAGGCGCCAGGTGATCGAAGCAGGTGGCCTGGGTGGCGCAGTGGTAGGGGTGCCGATTTGCGAACGTGACGTCAAGGGTTCGGTTCCTGCACAACGTCACTCCTTTGCATTTGCACTCTGCTATCGAATTTTCATAGAAACGACGTCTGACGTTTTTTAGCGTTTGTCGCGCTCTGATGTTCCTAGTACTTTTTTCTTTATCGATGCCTTATGACATTCATTACCAACGTCTCAACTGTGTAGAATACGATGAAAATTTCACACAAACGCCAGTGATACTCAAGATCGGAGTAGAAATAACGACAGGAAGCTATTTGCAATAAAACTAGGCACTGCGTTACCTACAGTTCGGTCGAAAAAGAAATTGCCCAAACTTTGCCTTTCCTGGGGGCAGGGGTGTACAGATTACGAATCTAACATCCGTTTTTAAAATTTCGACCGACTACGGCCGTGGTTTCACGTTTTCCCTGTGTTCCTACTCTGTTCTACAGGTGTTCGTGAGAAAGTTTCATAAATCATTGTATTTTTGTTGAGTCCTCTCAGTCTCACAGCTGACAACACTGGTAATGAATCATGAAGTGTCGATAAGGCAAAAAGCACTAAAAATATAAGAGCGCGGCAAACACTGAAAAGGTGTGCAGACGTCATTTCTCTATGGAAATGAGATAGTAGACTAAAATGCAAAAGAGTGTCACCACATAGGAGCCGAACCCTCGACGTCACGCTCACAAGGCAGCACCACTAGCACTGCGCCACCAGGCTCTCGGCTGCTTCAGTCGTCCCGCGCCTGTGTGGTAAGCTCGCCGTTAACCATGAAAGTTTAATTGCACCTTATTCGCTTGCTTTAAGCCTTCAGCAAAAAGGGAACATATTTCTTACTATTTGAAGGATGTAGATTCTTCCTACAGTATTCGCTCTTGCCGTTCCGGCATTCAGCTAAGACAATTCCGTTGCTAGGTCGAAATTGGTGTTAAGTCACGAACAGACCTCTGGAAGACGCTCAGAATTCCTTAACTACATCCGACTTTCAGTACGAAAAGTACAAGAAACTGAAAGTGGAGGATCTGGCGGCGGACGCCGTCATGCAACAGGCCGAGATGGCTAAACTTCAGCCAAAAACCGGTAAGATACGCCTTCATGTCATCTCCCATATCTCCATCCGCTATGCGACCCTCACACTGCTATTCAAGGAAACCCGCTGGTGGACATGCTGAACGAGAACGGAATCCCCATCGCTAGTAGCTTGAAGGGGATCGAGCAAGCCATCAAAACCCAGAAGGAAATGGAGACGCAAGATCCATCCGAGCAAGTTCGTTCAGACTCGAGGTTCAGATATTCTGGAGCAGCACGAAGTAGAAGGAAACTGCGCGCTCGCACATTGAGTGTTCTTATTCTATAGCATCACCAGTAGAAGTGTTTCGCTTCTTTTTCCCAGACTCTAAGTAAAGCAAAGGGCGGCGACAAGCTCATTTTATGACCATCTTGTGGCAAGCACTCCCTCTATTCACAACCAATCGACTTAAAATTCCAAGTGTTGGACAAGAGCATGGCGCAATCCTGAGAATTCACATGTCAGAGAATTCCAGTCTTCCTGCGCCTTCATATAACATTTGAACTTTTCGTTTGAATTTCTCTTTGTTGCCGTGTTTTTTGTTCAAAAATATGTTGGAAATGAGGGTAAAG
The DNA here is from genome assembly GCA_947359475.1 of Heligmosomoides polygyrus bakeri. Taxonomy (NCBI): domain Eukaryota; kingdom Metazoa; phylum Nematoda; class Chromadorea; order Rhabditida; family Heligmosomidae; genus Heligmosomoides; species Heligmosomoides polygyrus. The sequence continues at coordinate 101,109,412 of OX375869.1, forward strand.
GGTCCCACTGACAATAAATCGCACAATGCAAAAACACCAGTACAATGGGGAATCGAACCCACGACTTTGTGGCTGTGAAGCTGCAACACTACCACTACGCCAACCGACCACATGGGGCTGGGTGGCAGCAGGGCGCCATGAACTTCGCGCTCACGCGTCCACACTTTTTTTCGACCACAGAAGGGCATTCCGAAAAAAGTAACTATGGTTTAGGACTACCCATAGACCCCCTACATCCTGTAAAAATTCCATCGCAAAAGCTCACCGCTAGTTTGGAGGCTCTCCTTGTTAGCCTTGTTAGTTGACGAAGATTACAGGGCAAATAATGCTCACCCGCCGCCGTTGAGCTCTATGCACAACAGGGCCACAGTCCTGGTCGCGAATGTGGGCAGCATTGGGAATCGGAAGGCGTCAACCAATCAAGCCTTATCGAATAGGCGTGTCAGTCAGGAGGGGGAGGGAGTGTACGGTCGATACCCTGAATGATCGGCGCGTGTTTGGTCGGTACCCTCCTTTTTTATGATTGGCTGGTGCGTACCCACCCCGCAATGCTGCCCACATTTGCGACATGGATCAAAAGAGTATTCCAAAATTGTACAGCAACTACTGGTTGACCCTGAAGCTTCTACACAAATACAATTTTCCATTGTAACATGTCCTAAGCGTATAAGAAACAGCCACATTTCAGATAGCGAAAGCGGTTCTGGAAAAGTTTCAGACGCAGATTCTGCCAGGACTAGTGGCGAACATGATTGCTGGACGAAATCCGTTCAAGATTCCGCAGCAGATGCGATCACCTCAAGTCGAGCCGACGGAGATTCGCAGAATGGCACTGGTTCGACGCTTTTATCCTCTTTACTACAGCTCGCAAGCACAATGGGGTGATTTGCTCGTTCAGCAGTCGCAGCAGGCTCCTGTCGACGACTTTTCGTCAAACTCCAATCCAGCACCACCGGAATACACCGACGGAAGCTTACGACGCAGCCTAGCCAACCGGCTAAGAAGTAGCCCTCGTCTTCGGAAGCTACTTCAGGTACGTCAGGCACCTCCAGTCCTCTGCCACACCTCGAGTTGACGTCGCTAATTCTGGTAGAGAGGGATGCCGGAACGAGGAAGAGCACCAACCTGCTGGCTTGACTGGCGCGATTACGGTGCTCTGCCTGTTCCCGCACCCCACTGTCGGAAATAGCGACATGTGCCGTCTAGCGCCCAGTACCTACCTCCTCTCCCAATGACGCTGCTCAATGCGCTATTAGACAAAAGAGGGCCAGACAGCCAACTACAGCACTAGACTAGGACCACCAGAGGCCCTTTTGGACGACGAAATTAACAGCTCCAATTTCAGAATCCCGAGGTGATGACTGCGCTCACGTACCGGCGGCTACGAGATGCTCCGATGCATGGAAGACCGCTTAGCGGAAGCGGTGACTTCGACAGCGTCCACAGAACGGTGAGAGAAGAATGGCGATATTGCTCTATCAATCTGTAATTCAGAATCAGTGCCCCGCCCGGAGACACTTTCGGAACATCTGAAGCTGTAGGATTCTGTCCAGCACCGCAGTTCTAACAATTCGAGACATTCGATATTCGAAAACCTTGAAAGAGCATGAGTGCGCCTTTTTAAGCCGAAACTCGACACGAAGTCATCGATCGTACTGGGCCTTCATGAGATGTTTGGCGAGGACGATGACGATGAAGACGTGAAGGAGACGGTGAGAAGTCACTTACACACTAGGAGACCAGAAGGATTGCTTAGTCGACGCTGGTTCAGGAACAGGAGCACCTTCGGCGATCTCCGCTCTCGCTATCACCGGCGTTTGCCGAGTCGCTGAAGAGCAACGCCGAAGTGAGAGAGGCGTTGGAGCGGATCAAATACAGGTGGATGCTTTTGCCATTGAATGGATGAAGCGCGAAGATTGCGCTTTCACCTTGGTCCTGGGGTGCGGGAACGCGCCGTTGCCCCTACCGTAATCGTCGCGGCAGCCAATCATTTACCTTGTCTGTGCGCCTTAGTCGGTGCTTGATTGGCTGCCGCGGTTACATTAGGAGCAACGGTGCGTTCTCGCATTCCCGCAGTCCGCCTTCGCGACATACACCGCAAGAAATGCCGATTTTGAAGGGTGGAGGACGTCGAGCAGTATCTCAAACCGAAGCCACTCATCAGGAACCCGAACCCGCAACCGGGATTCACCGTGCCCAGAAAACTTCCAACGAGGTAAGACATAGCTATTGCTATACGGAAATACTGTCCGAGAGTAGATTGATGGGTACTTTAGGCCTCGAAAAATGCTTCCACTGATAGTTGGAATCGATCCCGAAGAGGAAAAGGAGGAAATTCGACGCTCGGGTGGCGTCAGAAATTCGCTGAACGAATTCGTCAATAAGAAGTCGAGGGTGAGTGAAAAGAGCAAACTTGCTACCAAATTCTTAAAATCCCCTTTTAAAGTCCTTTAAGTCAAGTCAGATACATTTTTTGCAAAATATTCGGTACATGTCGAGAAGATTGGCGGCATTGGAAGGTGTGAGTGCGCGAACCAATCAAATTGGCGTGCCATTCAGAGAGGGCTCGTTCGGTCAGTATTATGATTGGCTGGGGTGTGTCCAGCCGGTCGTTTGCTTGGTTATGATTGGTTGGCGCGCCACCACCTCTCAATGCTGCCCATCTTCGCGACATGAACCAAATATTCAGTGGACATGAATGATGACTTACAGGTCATGCAATTTCTCCGTCGAACTTTTCTCTTCCAGAATTTCTTCCTTTACGTTCCTCTATGGTTTGATTTCTCTGTGCTATATCTGTAAAGTAAATACAAGCAAGGCGTGGGATTCTCGTTAGCAGAACGCATCGTCCTCAAATTTGGGTAATTGAACAAAAGCTTCAGTGTAAATATATTCACGAGTATTCAGCCTGAAGGTTGTCTAGTAGGTATAATTTATTATAATAATATTATTATTGCCTAATAGGTAAAAATTATTGTCACATTATTTATTTATTTATTTATTTATTTGTATTTTTAGGTACTGACGAATTTGGAAAACAATCCGAACATCGCACCGCTGTTTCTCGACGGAAACCTGGAGGAAATTCTAGGTGGCAGGTCAGTTGTGCCTTTTTTGCCTCCGAATCCTCAAACAATGGCACGAGCAACTGATCTGAAGTTCGGCTAACGACCAAACGGATAGCTTAAAAGGCCTTCTTTTCTCTGGAGCAAAGCCTTGTCCTTTTGAGGTCATTTTTGCGATATGATAGTGCTGGCTGTGATCTCAAAAGGGTATTTCTATGTTCCGAATTCAAAATTAGAACACCAAACATCTATGTAGACCATATTCACGTCAAATTGAAGACTCTTCTAAAGCCTAACGCTTCTGAAATCAAACTGAACATCTGCCAATTCGAGACGAGCTCCTTTCACGTTAAGCTAGAAACATTCCAGAAAGGTTAGAATAATTTTTTGTTCAGGGAAAATTGTAGTATGACTTTCTTTGAAGTTTTAATTCACTGGCTCACTAAGCGAATTCATCGTTTGAAATTTTCTAAAATCCTCATTTTTGAGGAAAAATGACGGTTTAAAGTTTGTCTATGAGACTTCGAATCCGTTAGCTAGCTAAGAGATAGTAAAGTTCTATTCGGCTGACGCTTCGCCCTTATCGCCTTCGTCGAAGCTTGAAAGGCCAGAAACGTGCACGATTATCCCACTAAGCGCCATTTCAAATTGAAAGAGGGAACACAAGTCAACGCATAGACGAGAAGAGAACCATACAAGCAAGAACTGCTCACCTAGACGTGCAGAGATGGACTCGCTGCGGTCGCCCACAGACCAGATCTGGTAGGTGACCCAGAAACCGTGCCGCGGCTCCTGGGCCCCTGACCCACGACTCCGGAGGTCAGAATAGAGATCAAGGAATGGACGAGAAGTCGTTAGCTATAGCTAGGCACTCACCTTTTCTGTTCAGTTTGGAGATCCCAGAGGAGATGAAGGGCTTGACCTTTTCAGACCATCGATGTGCTCCTTCCACCGCACGCAGAGCGGTCGACCCGTTCCCCCACATATTCCTCGCCCGTAGATGGCCCCCGAGACCAAGCAGTCGCTCCCTCGGTTTAAAGTTTGTTTCAAAAAAAAAGGAACACTGCGATTTTTAGTGCAAAAAGAAGAGATTGCGCCGTGTCGTCGTCCAAGATGTCGCGATTCTTATTCGATTGGTAGCAAAATTTATGTTTGCATGGAGTTTCACACGTGTGAACGATGAAATAAATGTAGTTGTTGTCACCGTCTATGGTGATCCTCGGATCCATCGGAAGGGCGGTCGCTCGCTATCGTCAGCGACAGTAGATTTTATTCTGTTGAAATATATAGCTTCCGCTTGCCCTCGCCGGGAGTTTCACCGTCTGCGGTGATCCTCAGATCCGTCGGGAGGTCGAGAAGGCAGGGCAACTGGCACCGTACCCGCTTGTATGCGATAGTCGGCAGTGTTGCCTATGTGCTGATACCACTCTCCTTGGACCTGTCCTCTTTTAGAGACGTTTACCTGTACGCTTAGAGCAACGACGTTCCTCAATAAAGCCAATTTAACCACTCTTCTGTTATCCTTGTATTCCCGCAATCCACTGAACCACCCATAACGGTGAAGGGGGAGGCATCATTCACCACGTCTCAAGCGCCCATAACATTTCGGTGCATCGGCCTAATAAGCCAACCTACTCCCGCGTCAAAGAGTGACATCTTTGATCCCTGGAGAAGAGACAAAGCTCCATCTGAGCTTAAAGTCGGTCGAATTCAAGACCGCAAATCCCTTAACTGGGCAAGTCTCCCATACTCTGTACCTGGAGCAACCTTCTGCGATCAGATACCAAAGTCTCCCGTGCTCTGTACCTGGAGCAACCTTCTGCGAGTCAGATACCAAAGTCTCCCGTACTCTGTACCTGGGGCAACCATCTGCGAGCCAGAAACAAAGTCTCCTGTATCAAACGTACTTGGAGCGAACCTTCTGCTAGTCAGAATAAAGGTTTCCAATAAAAAGGAATCACATAAATTAGTGAAAAAAAACAGAACTAGCTAAGTATAAATAATGGTACTTCATTTTCAAAAGATAGAGATACTGAGTAGATCCGTAACTCTAAAAAATTTAGTCATGCGCTTCCAAGAATACATGGTTGACGTGGAGTACGCCACTGTAGATGAAGAGAACTACAGGAAATCCCGAGCTAGGATAACGCTTCTAGAGTGTGCCCTAAAGCAGCTGCGAGAAAGAAGAGAATCTCTCCAAAAGTCATACGAAGAGATTAAGGAAGAGTATAGAAATTGCAAAACCAAGTCGGAGAAAAAGGACCTGGTAGCTGAATTTGACCGAATTGTGGAGGACTCTCATCCACAAAAAAACCTTAATGACGCCAATAACCTCATTTATAAGCTAACGAAAAAATAGCTGAATGCAGGTGCGCCTACGAGTGGATTGGTCTTAAACTTGGCTATATTTCATACAAATTCGCTGAAAGTAGTGCTACCGCAAAAATAGAACAGAAACGGCAGGTCGAGCAGTGCACTTCTGAACAAATTACTGTAAACTGTTTACTAGGAGTAGGAGTACAAAACCTTGAACGAAATCAAACACTTCAAGGGATTCACCAATCTAAAATGCATTCTCGGACTTCTCTAGCCGGCGTGCACAAAATAAAAGAAATCAAAAAACGATCAGTGTCTGAGCTCCTTATTCATCAAGTCGAAGATCTTAATCCCATCAGAAGAACCACCTCACTTGGGAAAAGTCTCAGAAATAGGACAAAATCTGCCAAAGAAAATGGTCGAATATCGCCACTATATCATACGTGTATAACTGAATGCCTAAAAAGCACAGACTGCGACTACACCACGATTGCAGTGCAAGTAGTCGTCGAAAAAACTTCTAATAGGAGGCCGGCCAGAACTTCTTCTAGCAGTTTTAGCCCAGTTTTGGATACAATTCGTACACTCCGTAACCAGATCATTGGCTCAAAAGTTGGGAATAGCACACATATCCTCACTTTGATACCCCATGTAGACAGCATTTACACTATCAATCAAATAAAAATCGCAAAAAGCTGTTCGAGTGCAAAATTTTTTGTTTTTCTTAGGAAATAAAATTTTAAGGAACACAAAATTTGTGCGAGACCTAGGCATCAAATACTCCGATTCACTTTGTTTTGAAGACTATGTTGATGAAACAATAACTACGGCATATAGAAGATCCAAATTCATTTTGCGTGCTTTTCAAACTCACAGTATGTCTACACTTTTCAAGCTTTTTGCCATGTACGTAAGACCACTTTTAGAATATTGTACACCACTATGGTCGCCTACTAAGTTTGCTTACAATGAAAAAATCGAAAAGTGCAGAAAAAATTCACCAACGCAATTTTCTCAAGAAACGGTTTGTATCATGTCAGCTACAAAGAACGCAACTTGCAGCGCTTGGAGAGAACTCACTTGAAATGAGAAGAATTTTGTATGATCAAAATCTCGTGTTCAAAATTCTCTTTGGCTGTTTTGATATTGATAAAAGAGAAAAATTCGATTTCTTGGATATTGCTGAAAGAACAAGAGGTCATCCATTTCGCACATTCACAGGAAGAGTTCGCTCCCAACAGTTCCTTGGCTCTTTTCTAGTAAGAGCTACAAAAACATGGAATAGTTTGGCTGATGCAATAGTTTCTTCGTCAACCTCAGCTAATTTTAATCATAAACTTGAAGCGCATCTCAAACAAAACGGTTTTTTCTGACATTTCTTTTCTCTAAATTCCAGGTAACAATTTAATGCAAGCGATTTTCGATTCATATTCTTAGTAAATGTCCAACAACAGATCAAAAACTTTCTTAAACATATAGGACATGAAAAATTAACTGCAAGTTAATTTACAAACGAATTAGCTATATTTTGATAAAGTACCTTTTTTCAGTGAGTCAACTGCTAGTTTCTTTGAAAAACAAAACACTTTTTTGCGGTACTATGGAAGAAATCCTTTCCTGCAAATCTTCAAAAGAAGTCTTTTGCAGCAACATTTTGTGATCAAATAATTTTGTATCTCTTTTGGTACGATAACTGCTCTTCACTTTTGCTGGTGTTTGAAGAGCCAATTTTTGCAGTGCTTTTTGTGTTCAACTTGTTTTGCACCACTTTTGGCTCAATAAATGTTCTGTTCTGTTCTGTCCTGCAATGCGCGATCTGCTCTTGGAGCTATTGTACTTTCAGGGCTCCCAAGGTCGAGGACAGGTCGAAAAAATTTTGCCCAAACTTCGCCATAGGGAGTTATTTAGAGTGCTGATCACGAATCTGACATCCGGCTTTCGTGTTATGCTGGAGTACGGTAAGTTACGGTTGGTAGGGTGAATAGACTAAGGTCATGGTCACCGATTTCGCCCAAACTCCAGCGTTATGCGAAAAATGGATGTCAGATTCGTGATTAGCACCCCCGAATAACCTTCCTACGCGAAATCAGGGCGAAATCGGTGATTATAACCTTGGCAGCCTTAGTCACTTGTACCTACCGTAACCTACCGTAATCGGCCGAAATTTCGAAAATGGATGATTTTCGAAACTGCCGATGTAGCCTCTGCAGCTCTTAAACTGAAGATTTTCAGAGAAATCCTCACCCCGGAGCAGAAAGGAAGGCAACGCGTGAAACAATTCAAAGCCTATCCTCGTCTGTTCGGCACGAAGACGCACAATCCAATGGACGGAAAAGTCTCACAGGTGAAGTTCGGCCACATTTTACCGATCGGTAATAGCCAATGTCGTTTTTTTCATATTTTTCAAAGCATTTTTTTAAATTAACGACGAAATTAATCAAATCAATTGACCATTTTGTTGGATGACCTTTTGCAACCTGTCGGTAAGTTGAAAAACTCCATGTTAGAAGAAGCCTCGGTTTTTAGAAGCGAAGAACTGGTACAACGGATTTTTGACAGCTTGATCGGAATCAAAAGTCTTGTCATTCAAATGGTTTCGAAGAGAGTGAAACAAACTTCAGATATCGAGGAGAGGTCGAAACAAAATCACCCAAACCATCATCTATGGGGTTGATTGGGGTGTTGATCACAAATCTAGGTGGGTGTGGTTTACGGTGGAATACGGTAGCTTACCCTAGGTACGGGTCATTAAGGCTGTCGAGCTGGCGGTCACCAATTTCGCAATGTTACGGTGAAGTACGGTAGTTTACGGTGGGTATGGGTGACCAAGCTGTCGAGGTCATGACGCCCGATTCCGCCCAAGCCTCGTCTGTGGAGATTACGTGGAGTGTTGATCACGGATCTGACATTACACCAGTTAAAATCACGGCCAATTACGGTAGGTTACGGTAGGTTGCGGTAGCTACAGCGGCTGTCGAGGACATGGTCCTTAATTTTTTAAAATTTCACAGTTTACGGTGGAGTGAGGTAGGTTACTACGGTAAGTGGTGATGAGTAACCTATCGAAGTCATGATCACCCACTTCGCTCAAACTTCGTCTATCGGGGTTGTTTGGGGTGCTAATCACGGATCTGTCATCTATTTTTGGTTATACGGTAAGCGCGGTAGTTTACGGTAGGTACGGGTGCGTAAGGCTGTAGAAGCCATAACCACCGACATCGTCTAAGGTTCGCCTATGGGGCTATTTAGGATGTTGATCACAAGGACATCCGTTTTTGACATTTCGTCCGATTACGGTAGTTTACAGTAGGTACGGTGACTAACGATGTAGGGGTCATGACGCCCGATTTCGTCCAGACCTCGTCTGTGGGGAGATTATTTGGATGTGCTGATCACAGATCTGACATCACATCAGTTTTTAAAATCACGGGCAATTACGTAGGTTACGGTAGGTAGGGGTGACTAAGGTTGTCGTGATCAGCGACTTTTCTGGAGCGTCTTTTTTTGCCGTACCTTTCGTAATTGATCGGAGTTCCAAAACGGATGTCAGATCCTGGATCAGAACCCCAAATATGCCCAACCTTTGGAAGAAAGTGTTTTTCGATTTGTCCTCGACCTCTGGAGTCGAAAGTATGACAGGGCCTCATTAACTACTACAACCAACTCGTCTGCCACAGCTGCTGCCTATTTCTCAAAGCTCTCACTGGGGATAACACACCCATTTTGGCTCCGCGGTTGAATGACATCCTTCCAGATCATCGAAGAGCGGCCGATTCCTCCGCTCGCCTGGACGCCGAAGGGTCGTCACACTCGACTGCGATGGGTTGGCGCGACCGAGAAGGAGATTCCAGGCATCGGCGGCCGATTCATCCTGCCTTCACTTGATCCCACCATGCCAGCCGTGAACACCGCCTACTCAACGCAAGGACGGGCGAGGTTTGCTCGACAGACCTGACTGTTCCGACTCGGATTAAGCGCTTCAGTGAGAGGGGTGTGCTTCCAGGGATGAGTGGGACACCATGTTCAAGATTCCCAACGCTTGGCAGGCCGGCGATGACGTCGGATTCTCGCTGAACACGAAGAGCAAACGATTCATCGGCGGCAACGGAGGATTCGACATGCCCGCCGCTCACCTGTGAAGCCTCTGATCCGTACATCTCTCGTCATTGCTCGTCTCGTGTCGCCATCCGCTCCTACGGGTCTGTTCATGCTCCGCGTCGGGGCAAAACACGCGTATCGATTAGTCCAGAGCTATCGCCGGGAAAATCGATACGTATGCTTTGCCGTGTCGCTCCCGTCCCTCCCGTCGCAGAGTATGAACATGCCCTACGGACGGTTGGCGCTGTATTCTCGTCTTCACATCCTGATTCGTCCTAGTCGCCTGTCGAAGTCGGCGGCGACAGCGACTGAGTCGTCCTTGCAAAGTATACAAATTGATTGAATCGAACAATCGACTGCGATCAAGTCGCTGGCGAGGTAGGATTTGTACTTCAGACGCCGGGCGGCGCGACGCTACGAGACCTACTCATATCGATTGAGCGGGGCGGACGATCGATATTGATGGTTTTTATAACGCCGCACCGCTAGGCGACGGAAGTGTAGATCCCGCCTTTCAGAATGTTCCCAGCAGCTTGCAATTCCTATTCTTTTAATTTCACACCGGATACTTTTGAAGCCTAGGTAGATAGAGAGGTATTTGATGCCAAAACAAAAATGGCTCAAATGGGGAGGTAATTTTTATTTTACAAAAATTCATGTTGAAAAAAAAACATGAATTCTGTGTTGTCTGAAATAGAGTTGCCATTTTTTCCTCTTACATCCAAAACGCAAATAAAAAATACTACAATTTAATAAATATGAATTTAATAGTTGGTCTAATATAAACCTTCGCCAAAAACTACTATTCTAACTTCTTTAGAGCGTGCTAGTTCGACTATATGTAAATACCAGTCGTTCGGCGGCCTAGCGGCCGCCTACGACTGGTTGGGGGCTTCGCCCCCAAACCCCGAGAATAGGAAGCCATGGCCGCTACGGGTTTCTTATTCTTTCCTAGGCCTTCTGACCATTATGTTAATCGAGATGGATCGGCTGATCTTCCTCAACGTGATCCTCAAAAAATCGATAATATCGATCGATATCGATTGGTCGACTTCAGATTCGTGTTCAGCGACCTCGATTACCCCCAGGGCCGAAGTTTCGTGCCACTTGAACGCCATCCTCAAAAAATCGATAATATCGATCGATATCGATTGATCCGACTTCAGATTCGTGTTCAGCGACCTCGATTACCCCCAAGGCCAAAGTTTCGCGCCACTTGAACGCCATCCTCAAAAAATCGATAATATCGATCGATATCGATTGGTCGACTTCAGATTCGTGTTCAGCGACCTCGATTACCCTCAGGGCCGAAGTTTCGTGCCACTTGAACGCCATCCTCAAAAAATCGATAATATCGATCGATATCGATTGATCCGACTTCAGATTCGTGTTCAGCGTCCTCGATTACCCCCAAGGCCGAAGTTTGGTGCCGCTTGAACGTCATCCTCAAAAAATCGATAATATCGATCGATATCGATTGATCCGACTTCAGATTCGTGTTCAGCGACCTCGATTACCCCCAAGGCCGAAGTTTCGCGCCACTTGAACGCCATCCTCAAAAAATCGATAATATCGATTGATATCGATTGGTCGACTTCAGATTCGTGTTCAGCGACCTCGATTACCCCCAGGGCCGAAGTTTCGTGCCGCTTGAACGTCATCCTCAAAAAATCGATAATATCGATCGATATCGATTGATCCGACTTCAGATTCGTGTTCAGCGACCTCGATTACCCCCAAGGCCGAAGTTTCGTGCCGCTTGAACGTCATCCTCAAAAAATCGATAATATCGATCGATATCGATTGATCCGACTTCAGATTCGTGTTCAGCGACCTCGATTACCCCCAAGGCCGAAGTTTCGCGCCACTTGAACGCCATCCTCAAAAAATCGATAATATCGATTGATATCGATTGGTCGACTTCAGATTCGTGTTCAGCGACCTCGATTACCCCCAGGGCCGAAGTTTCGTGCCGCTTGAACGTCATCCTCAAAAAATCGATAATATCGATCGATATCGATTGATCCGACTTCAGATTCGTGTTCAGCGACCTCGATTACCCCCAGGGCCGAAGTTTCGTGCCACTTGAACGTCATCCTCAAAAAATCGATAATATCGATCGATATCGATTGATCCGAGTTCAGATTCGTGTTCAGCGACCTCGATTACCCCCAGGGCCGAAGTTTCGTGCCGCCGACGTGTTCGGCACGTCTGGGGCTCGCCATGCACGGTCGCCGACGTGTTCGGCACGTCTGCGGCTCGCCATGCACGGTCGCCGACGTGTTCGGCACGTCTGCGGCTCGCCATGCACGGTCGCCGACGTGTTCGGCACGTCTACGGCTCGCCATGCACGGTCGCCGACGTGTTCGGCACGTCTGCGGCTCGCCATGCACGGTCGCCGACGTGTTCGGCACGTCTGCGGCTCGCCATGCACGGTCGCCGACGTGTTCGGCACGTCTGCGGCTCGCCATGCACGGTCGCCGACGTGTTCGGCACGTCTGCAGCTCGCCATGCACGGTCGCCGACGTGTTCGGCACGTCTGCGGCTCGCCATGCACGGTCGCCGACGTGTTCGGCACGTCTGCGGCTCGCCATGCACGGTCGCCGACGTGTTCGGCACGTCTGCGGCTCGCCATGCACGGTCGCCGACGTGTTCGGCACGTCTGCGGCTCGCCATGCACGGTTGCCGACGTGTTCAGCTGCCGCGCCCCAACTCAAGTGTGACGGACAGACACACGCACACACGCACACACGCACACACGCACACACGCACACACACACGCTTGCTGCTTTATATATAGTAAGGACATCTAAGACGGTGAATGAATGTATGCAGTTTTGTATGAGACCTGATGCAGCACGTAGCACATAGGATGAAGGCGCCGGCTTTGCCGTGCGCCGAAATCGATCCGACAATGTTCGGTCCCGCCCAGGCCAACCACCTCTATAGACCTAATTCTCGAGTGATGAGATAGTTCTCCATAGCCACATCGCTCCATTATATCTTATCGCTTCTTTTCCCCCAATTCTCTCCTAAATTTCCTATTCCATGTCACTCTAATTGATACGAGCTTTATTGTTAGGTAGTGCGTTAGGCGGGACTTATAGTTCCATCGCGGAGCGGCGTGGCGTTTTGAAAGCCACCAATATTGATCGCCGCGCCGCCTCTCAACTATAAATCCCGCCTTAGGCATCACTCTGTTCTTGTCATGTAATAAATATTAATTCGAAATATTCCAACGACTCGAGTAACACCGCTTCCACATAATCATCTGTACAAGATAGAATGCTTTATTGATTAACAAAAACCATGCGATGAATGTACAACAGGACGTCTCAAACATACAGCAGCTCTTTTTCATAACCATAGTGGTAAAGTACTCGTAGGTAGTATCAGGTGGGTTGGAAGTGATTTCCGCTCGCGTTTCTATAAACGGCTATGAACTGACTATTAGAATCAAGAAAAGGTATGAAACATCTACTTCTTAGAGGGAACAAATCTTCAGCATTGAAGCTCGACAGGAATCAGCTCCGAAAACAATCACAGTGGGGAGAGAATTAGGAGAAAATTGATTCACAACGGGCCAGGAAAGCCGCGACGGCAACAACGTAGGCATAAAGCGGCTTCGGGAAGAGATGAACATGTAACAAACAATGAGAACAATCACATTAGAACTAGATTCAAGCAGCAAAGAGATTTTCTAAACAGTCACATAATTCTGTCGCTTCTACTGGTAATCATTTCTCCACGGTTAGTAAAACAATGGAAAATCGAAATCGATAACACTAATGAGTTAGACAGCGTTTATACTTTCATCGATGCGTGGCACGCCAGATTGACACGCACTCTTCTAGGAGCTGTTCATAGTCCGCAGCGGTAGACCGGTCGCCCGGCCAAAGTATACATATCGATTTTTGCCGGCTAATCTTTCCGTATGCTTTAAACGACCGACTCAAGCCCTGTTCGTACTTCGCGACGAGAGCGACAAGAGAAACGGACGCAGTGTGGTATACGTGATTCATTACGTACTCCACACTCCGTTCGTCGCCCCAGCAGCTTCTGTCGCCCCCGTCGCCGACGCAAAGTATGAACAGGCGACAGCAACGACGAGATGTCTAGAGCGACAAGAGCGACGGGAGCGAGAGCGCCAGCGCTCGAGTATGAAAAGATTTCGGCGGCGACCGCTCGGTTTTAATCAATTTGCATATTTTGAATAGACGACGAGTCGCTCTCGACGCAAAGTATGAACAGGTCCTCAGACGCTCCCGTCTCTGACTACGAACAGGTGATGGGGTGAAGGAAGGGGTGCAGAATTGTGTAATCAAGAGATCCGCAAAATATTGCACGCATTTCCACCATAGTTCGTGAGGGCCTGTTCATACTTCGCGACAAAAGCGACTCGTCGCCCGTGCAAAACATGCAAATCGATTAAAACCGAGCGCGCGCTGCCGAATAGTGTTCATACTCGAGCGCCGGCGCTGTCGCTCCAGTCGCTACAGTCGCTGCTGTCGCCTATTCATACTTCCGCGCGCTGCGCACTCTCTCGTCGCTTTTGTCGCTGCTGTCGCGAAGTATGAACAAGCCCTGACGAGAGCGACCTGGCCGCCCAGGCAAAGAATATAGATCGATTAAGTCAAGCGATCGCACGACAAAAGTCGACTTTCTTCTGGGGCGCCACGGACTATGAACAGATCCTAAGAATAAAGTGATGTCGACTAGGCAAGCCAGTCAGCGGCAGAAGTATAGACTCCGACTAGAGACTAATTAAGGTACAATATCGGCCGCATCTTTTAAGAATTGGGTGAAAAAAGCAAAAGACGCCTTTTCCGCCGCTTTTTGATAGCGCTCTTCAAACTACTTGCCTTAAAAAATAAATCCGATATTTGGGATCAGCATCGAATGATCTATCCGATGAAGAGAAAAATGCCCAGTAAATAATTAAAATGTTGATCCGATGAGGAAAATTTAGAATGTGACCTCCGCGAGAGGTGGTCGCCGCGCTAACCAGAATATAGCTCATAGGATCAACATTTTAAACATTTACAGAGCGCTTTGGACTTTATCAGATAGACCATTCGGTGTGTCCAAATACTGGATTTATTATACAAAGCATGCATTTTGAAGAGCGCTGTCCAAATACAGCGGAAAAGGGGTTCTTTTGCGCTTTTCCATCCAAAGACCAAGATACGACCGGTATTGCATCTGGCAAAAAAGAGCGATTAGCTCTGCAAATCCATAACCACACGAAATGTAATCGAACAGTCACCGGACTAAGCACCGAGTGCGCATTCTAGGCTTCCGCAGCGACCGATTGAAGCAGCGGGGCGTTAGGAGCGCCTTCGTCCACCTGTAAACCAGCATTATCACCAAGTCGAACGGCCTGTCGAAAGTCGAACGGACCTCGCTCTCCGAGTCGTCGTCCCTCAGCACCTTCCGCGTCAGAGCCGCCAGTTTCTCGCGGTTCTCTTGGCGCTCGGATGCGGTGAACTTGCGCACGAACAGCTGCCTCATCAACCTGCCGCTGGCCGTCGTCGGCCTGTCGGCATGCTCGCTTCGCTTCGGCGTCCACTCGTCGCTGCCAAACATGGCCTGAACACATGAAGTTAATCTTGCAGTAGCTCTGCAGTCGGGATTCATAGAAGTTCTCAGAGTATCCGCTTGAGGGCCGGAAGGTCTGAAGGATATTTCTCGACACACAGCTCATAGTTGAATGACTAGTGCCCGTTAAAAAGCTCCTTCTAGACGAAGAAGAGGAATAGGAGTAGGAAATAGAAAAGACTAGGAAGCTGAAACGGCTCACCATTTCCTGCGTCTTGCTCATCACCACGGCGCCCTTGCCTCTTCGAACGTTGCGTCTTCTTCGTCGAGGTCTCTCATCCGGGTAGCACTTGTTGATGAACGAAATGAACGGCATGGCCGTGCCTCCAAGGAATAGCGTTGTGAAGAGGATGAGGAACAGCGTCGTCGTCAGAATGACCGATTTTTTCTCCTTTTCGACCTCCATATACAACACCAGGGCAAAGCACACTGCGCCACGCATACCTAAACAGACTTGCCCTTAATGAAAAAATTAAAGGAAAGCTTCCATAAAACTATGACTTCGAGTCAGACTCGTTCTCAAAACAGTTTTTGATCTAAGCGAACGAAGAAAAAATAAATCCTAACCGCTGAACCACAGAATGATCTGATTCTTCATTGAAATCTGCACATCACGGCGGCATCGATTCACTGCGTACGAGATGGGAAAGATGTTGACCGCACGACTGACGAGGCATAGAACCTAAGCGAAAAACGAATAACTGGGAGCCTTTGGATCAGTAATCTGGAGCCAAAAGAAATGCAAAATCGCCACGTACTATGCACCAAAAAATGAGAGACGGCTGAAAGTTGAGCTTGATCGTGAAGAACGCCATTCCAATGTAGGCGAAAGTCGAGGTCTCTGAACATTCGCGTAAGTGCGTACTCAGTTTCACAACAGAAGCATTATGAGGACAGAAGAACATAAAAGGGATGATACCTTAGCAGTACCCAACCCAACCTAAAGATAACAGCCAACGAAAACGTTTGATCGATTGAAATGCAGAGCTGCCTAATCTTCCGCTATAGAAATGTCCCTTCTGAGCAGTTGACAAAGGCTGTTCAGAAGGGAGATTTCTATAGCGCTTCACAATTCAGCTTTAATCCTCGAGCCTGGAGAACTTGGAACCATTCAAATCTGATTCACAAACAACAGCTGACGAGGAAATGATCTCAGGTAAACATGCCACTTTGAGTTGAGATGTATATAAGTGGAAGCGGTTTGAGATTTCGCCGCGCACTCGTTCTATACACTGCTTTGTCCATTGGACCAATAGTGTAATTGCTCTTTGCATGCGTAACAATCTAGAAACAGCAAAAGCATTCACAATACAAGAAATACACCACCATTCTTCATTGCATAACGTCTACAGTAGTTACACTATCAATCAAATAAACCTTGCAGTATTCTAGACTAGTACACGGCGCAATCTCTTCACACGAACAACTCTTTGCGTCGAAACGCTTTAGAAAGCACTTAAGATATTGTTTTGGCCTAAGGAATAGAAATTCTATGCTCATTCAAAATTGTACGCGTATCTCCTTGAGACACTCAGCATAAAAGTTCTCCTACAAATTTTCTTAAAAAACTGACGATTTTGCCCTTGTTATAAAGTGCTCATCTTGAAGCTGTTAGAATGATGTCTAGTTTTGACCAAAACTCTTGCGCCAGTCAGGACTGGAACCCGTACCTTTTGCTTTCCGGGCAGCAAACGCCTTACACCACCGGCGCTTTTCGAGCGAACAGAACATCGACGACATTTTATTTCTCTTCCTTCCTAGCAACGCCTTATCACCACTCACAAGAAATGTTCACTTTGACTTCAGATACGTCTAGTTTGCTTGAGCAGCGTTTGGTTGAAAATGAGAACTGACCAGTTTAAAATAAAAATAGTATATACGCACATTGATGGATGCTTTTGCATTTTATTTTCCGTTCCTTTTTAATTTTCATGAAAAAATTCAAAATTTCCAATCGTTCCAGTTAGGACTGTTCAAACGTGTGATGATGTGATCCTGCTTGAAATCTTCTTAAAATAACATTCCCACACCTCTTCGAACCATGAAAAATTCGAGATGGCTCTTATGGAATGTTTGCTTAACAAAGGCTGTTCTCTCAACCATTAACCCCTTCGCGATAACGTCGTGCGACGACGACTGATACCTTGAATTCCCTCTCCATTCCAGTTTTAATATATTTTCAAGAAAATGATCCGTGACCTCTAAAGTATCCAATTCAGAAAGCTAGCATATTGATAAAGGACGGCGTTAGTCAAACCCTTTTGGGATGCGCCACGCATTCTATTTCCACGGGATGTCGTGGAGGCGATTTGAATGCGTATTTGGCTAAAGAATGACTTGCGGCGGTCGGCCGATGAATAAGTGTGTGCTTTTCCCTTTCCATACAAATCTGCTGCTCATTCACGGACCACGGGGATGTGGAGGGGCTGTTTGGCCTGGTCGGGAAATCCGAACCAGGAACATGGTATCGGGTGCACGCGACAATCGCGCCTCCTCCGAATGCGCTACACGCGCCTTTATGATATTGGTATGGCAAAAAAAGGAAACCCTTGTGCAGTAAAGAAGAATGGCATTGACATGTAGGTACAGAACACGATAGGAATATTGAAAAAGCTTAGGTTCTGGCCTTTTGAGCCTTGCTTCAGAACAAGGGCGAGCACAAATCGGCCAGTTTGTGTCAGCAGGCTTTTTCAAGACTTCGGTTTAAACCAAGTCCTTTCCCTCCCTTCCTTGGACTACGTCGTCCATGAGTGCAAGATGAAAGCTTCTTCACAGAATATGCCTCCTTTCCTTACAGAGTAAAGGTAATAATGTGAGATATTGTGAAACTTGACACAGGTAAACAATTGTCAAAAAATTCGACATCTAGAACAAAACCACGATTCCCTAAGGTGATAGCGGTCCGTATCTTTAGCTCAAAAAAGGAAATGAACACATTTTTGAGAGCCGTGAAGAGACAAAAGCAAAGTAGGCCAACGGTTAAAAGAATGTCAGTGGATTGTCCAGGACGACCAGCTAGGAACAATGAGGTAAAAAGCAACTGCTGAAATTTACCGCTGCATCTATTTTTGGCTTTAGACAGAAGCTCGAAAACAACAGATATCAAAGTGGCTTATCATACATCCACCGCCGAACACCACTGGCAACCACTCACAGACAAATTAGAGGAGAAACCACGCACCTGCGACGAACGAAATGGTCCGGAACGTCTGCCGAAAGGTGATCTGAGTTACGGGACTGATATTCTGCTGAGTGTACTGAGACATGGTGATACCACAAAACAATATAGCCATGATACCTGAACAATATGAACAACTTCTTAAGCATTGCGGTTCCTCATCAGTATGCAAATAGGGGGCGAGAATGGGACTAACCTGATAAGGATAACGCTTCTGCGAAGCCATACGGAATATACGCGAACACCAGAAGAAGTGCGAACTCCAGCGAGGGAGTCTTTCTGAGATCAACATGCTTGAACAGCTGAAAAAGGGGTATTTTCCAGTGGAAAACGATAGGAACAGCGGTGTCGTGTGCATACCAAAGCGCTGAGAAGGCCGATCGCCGATCCAAGCACCGCTGAGAGCGTGAACATAGTCAGGAAGGTTAGAGAAACACTCATCAGTACTTCCGACGGTCCCAGGCTGAAACATGGTCTGTCTATCCTTGTGCGCTACGAAAACGCGATCTAATCACTCTGTGCTGGTAAGGCTTGCATCAAGTTCATGACCAAATAAGGGTCACTCGCAGCCGTATCGTTATCTTATAATAATTTTATATCTTAAGAAACCAAATTATTGAAGTTTCTAGAATGAATAGAAACCTACCTGCTCAGTGGAGGATGAGAGTGACGAATAGCAGTTGCTGCAAGAACTATAGAGACAGCGTCATTCAGCATTGACTCTCCAAACACCAGCATGTACAGCAGTCCTTCCACCTAAGAACAGAACTAATTTTGGTGGTCATGGTGACGAAAAATGCACTTGGTAAGCCGTCGAGTAAGCTTGTAATCCAATTTTATTTCATTCCAATCGTGGAAAAGTAAGCAGCACTAATACTACACCACTACTTACCAAGGAAGGTCTCAGGAGCATGTCGGTCAAGATGAATATAAAGGATAAAGGATAAAGGACGGCGTTACTCAATCCCTTCTGGGATGCGCCAGCGCATTCTGCTTCTATGTCGTGGAGGCGACATGAATGCGTATTTGGCCATACAATGACTTGCGGTGGCCAGCCGATGAACAAGTCAGCGCTTTATCCTTCCCAGACAAGTCTGGTACCAATTCACCGACCACGGAGGGATGGAAGGCTTGGTTGGCCTGGACGGGAAATCCGAACCAGGAACCTGGTATCGGGTGCACGCGACAGTCGCGCCTCCTCCGACTGCGCTACACGCGCCCAAGATGAATATATCTGCGAGAATCGACACTTCAAAAATAGTATAAAAATACGTTTCACTTTTGCAAAGTCCTTGAACCTTACCGAGTTGAAGCCCTGAAAGTTTACTGTGGAATCGCTCAGTCTCACAAGGCAGAACCCCTTCCGTACAGCGAATGCGCAGAAAATGCCAAAATACTGCAGTGTTGAGGAATCAAACATCTGTTCCGTGCCTATGAAGGGTCCGCTATGTGTGACGTCGTAGGTTCGGCCCCCACTGCTGCCGGTTTTCTTGCACATCATGATTTATCTCCGAAATAACCTCTTATTCTGAAATATGGCAAGAGTTTATTGTGAGACTGTGCGTTCCATAGTATACTTCTAAAGACCCTAACTTGGTGAGTTCGAGGACTTTGCAAAAATGGAACATATTTTTCTTCTATTTGAAAGACGGAGTTTCTCACACGGTTATTCACCTTCGCTGTTCAAACATATGCCCGAGACCCACGCTTGGCCAGTATTTCATAAAGACAATAGAGGCACTAAGCAATAGGTGGAGAGCAACTGGACCAACCAACACTAAGAACATATCAGATCTATCCTAGCTGGGGAGGGAAACACATAGTTAAAAATTATGCAACAAATTGATTTCAGACTCACAGAGTAGCTTCAATAGGACAGAAAGGACCTAAGGATAAAGGATAAAAGGATAAATGACTCATACTCATTCCCTTTGGGATGCGCCACGCATTCTACCTCTGCTGGATGTCGCGGAGGCAATTTAAATGCGTGTTTGGCCATGGAATGCCTCGCGTTGGCCAGCCGATGAACAAATCAGCGCTTTATCCCTCTCAGACAGGTCTGGTAACAATTCACCGACCCCAGAGGGATGGAAAGCTTGGCTGACCTGTGAGGAGAATCCGAACCAGGAACCTAGTCTGCGCTACACGTGCCCGAAATGGTACTTAAACTGACAAAATTCACAAAAAAAGAAAAAAATTAAAATTTTCGCTGCGGTTGTAAGCAGACAAAGCTATGTACCTCCTCACTGTGAAAGATCCAGGTTATAACATATCAGGCGGCGGTCAGTCGTGTTTGAATGCACTTTACCAGCCGAAACGTTTTTGCAACGGCGGCGATTTGCTTGTTTTTGGGTCCTATTTTGTCCTCTAGAAGCCGCTCAGTGAGTCTCAAGTTAACTGGTTACTTAATTTTTAGTTATCTGCCTCCACCCGACTAGGGTAGATCTGACATATCAGGCAGAGGTCTGCGTTTATTCAAGCAGATAAATCAATCGCCAAATTTTAGTCACACCCTCAAAGCAAGGTTAAAAAGGCTGGATCTTTGGAAAACTCCGAGGAATAGTGCCATTTGGCGATGATGAATTTCTGTTTTTAGCCAACAAAAAATGCAGCATAGTGGTGTTTGCAGTGTTGTTTGCGGCAGCTGCGTCAACATTCCCCAAAAACTCGGCTTTGAAGACGATTAACACCTATGGAAAGTGGGAAGGAATAAAGTCAAAAAAAAATCTCTGGCGACAGCTCAGCAAGAACATTTCGGTGGCCATTCAACAAAAAATGAAACGGAACTGTCGAACAATGCCACGTCCAGCAGATCACAAGCACTAACCTTCACAGCTTGGAAAATTGCCAACGTCGCAACAGGATCCACAGCGGATATCGTCGAAGCGAAAGCAAAGCACTCGAACACCGAGAACTCGTAGATGAGGTCAGCCTGAGTGGTAGGAAATCAGAGCGAATTACAACCGCTCTAGGCAGACGAAGGAATCAACCAACCTGACCGAGTATGTACAAGCAGAATCCAATAACTAAGGCCGATATAGCCGTTCCCAGTATGGCAAAGGAAAGTATGGGGCCGATATTGGAGAAGAAGTAGCCTTTGTTGAGATTATAAGCGTTCTCGAATATTATTGGAGGCAGCAGGACCAAGAAAAACACGTCTGAAATTGGGATCACTAGGGAAGCAAAACGGGAGGATAACAGTCTAAATGAGGTACCAGGACTAAGGGCTTCTATTTCGCGCCAGTCACGATCGGAGTAGGAAAGTATCGAGCCCACAACTGCTCCTGAATACAAACCGAAGTTAGCAATCGCCATATGCTTCGAGATCGGAAGAGGTCCAACAGGAATTAGAGGGTAAAACATAGTAAGTACTTACCGAGAATAACGATTGCCAGACTCTCCGGAACGAACTGGATTTTCGTGGTTATTAGGATGTGCACAATGAGAATCGCTAGCACAAGAACGAACAAAATGAAGAAGATGGCCTGAAAGAATGTTTCTGAAAAATTCCTCAAATAAAAACACTCAAGTATAGACTGAGAATGTAGTGAGGTAAAGAAGCTACTGGATTTGCTGTCAGGGGTTAGAAAAGGCTTCAAGGAATGTCCGTTCTTAAGAAAATGTAGCAAACAGTACGGTTAGAAATTCAAGGATACAAAATTGAGGAGTAATACCCTTTTTAATCCAAAAAACTCCGCGCTTTTGCATTTGTGCAAGGAATAGGACAAGCTCTTACAAATGCAGAGAAACTAGATACTCACCAAAGAGCGCCGTTTCTCCTCGGCCTCATTCCCGACGATAGCCGCTCCATGTTGTTCTATACTAGAGGTGTTTGAATCAATGGTTACTCTGGAAAATACAAGAAACTAGCAACGAGAACCAGGCGGATCCAGTCAAAATCAACCCCACGAAACATCTTTTCCGTATTCTTCTGGCGAAAAAAATATCAAGGCGAATACCGAGCAATAACAGAAGAGTCCTGCCTCTACGCCTTCACCCTGAATCTGATCGAAAGAAAAGCTAAAAGTGAGAAGGCCCAACGATTATAGATTCGAAGGAACCAGTGGCCCTGCTGCCGTCACCTCTGCTATCCCATACTTACTGTAGCTTAATCGAATAAAAAAATCAGTAGCGGATTTCAGATTCATGATCAGCTTCACAAATAACGGTGCAAGATAAGGTAGGACCAATGCTTTCGCCAAAAAATTTGTGAAAGGGGTTATAGGAGTGCTGAAACCCAATTCAGCATTCATTCGTTTTTGACTTCCGCCATATTGAGATTCAATTTTGACAGCGACAACGCAGCTAACCAACATTCAACGTTGTCAGGTGAACAGGAATATCACGTATGATGAATAAAACAAAAAAGATTTGAACTCTTATTTCATCCAAGCGGCATATAAACAAGAAGGGTGATGATGTCTTATATATTATATTCTTCTTCCACTCCATTCTACAAGAAAGACGGTTCAACAAAGCTACGAAGAAACAATTGTTGTCCAGCACAAGGCAGGTACACGCTCAGAAGATGCATTTTGCAATTTTAAACTACACAGTTAAAAGCAGCACAAGATTCATCAAGCTACCTAGATCTTCACTCCAACTTCCATGGGAAGCTGACCCCTCTCCGGTGAAAAGCACCTCACCATGAGCTTCTTGATGAATCTGTTTTGAATGCTTTAAAGAAGGCCCTATATCCCTCCTCTTAGTTCGGTAGAAGACCCATTTCCACGGCATTTCCACGACGGTATCTAGATTTCCATTCAAAAACCGACACAACCGACGGGGGACGGACGTGTGATGTTTTCCTCTTCCCTTTAATTACCCATCACTAACCATGCAGGCTTCCCAAAAAGCCTAGTGTCTGCTTTACCAAATCTGGGAGACAAAAATTCCCTGCCCGCTCGGTTCATTGCGATAGCAACTTGAACTACCCCTTCGACAACTCATGCGTTCGTCCTGACCTGCTTCCGACGCCGCGAAAAATCGATATCGATGCAAATCGTGTTTCCGTGCCGGGCGCGCAAGTATAAACTATGCCTAGGGGAGCAAGAAGACCTCTACTATATTATTCGTAATAAAGGTTATACATTATTGTACCATATACGACATACACTAATCAGTCATCTAATCACCAATCATCTGTGATCTAATCACAATCTATAAGCTAATCAATTAATGGTGTGGTGAATCTTCCTCTTCAGGAATTTATTCACTATCTTGCTCACTGACTAGAGGTAGTCAGACGAAGATCCAAACTACAAAAGCCAGAAGTAATATGGGCCAACATTTCTCACAAACCGGGCTGGAACCGAAATTCAAAAATTTTCGAAGAAAAACATCTAAACAAAACCGAAAATGCACTATAAAGACTTCTTGACAAGTATCTCCAGGAACCGGACTCATCAACGACTTACAGCAATTTAACAGAGAAAATTACAGCCGAAATCCCTGATAGCACGGCTTATCAAGCGATATGGCGAGTGGTAAACCGCATTATCTAAGTTTTCCTCTGTGAAATCTTTGTTAAAGTTATGTAAGTCGTTGATGAATCCGACCCCAGGATGTTCCTCAATAGTTTACTTCTTACTGTTGCTGTTGTCTGTCATCTGCACCTAGCAATAAATGATTTATACGTTCTGTTCTGGTTTTAAACGCACTTTTCCTGCTTGTTCTAATGTTTTGCATGGAACTCTACGTATAAATAAATAAATAAATACCCTATTATTATACACACACTCCACTCAAATCGCCTTTTACAAGCGCATGTAACTAGCGGCTGATGGTCAAGGAAGTGAACTATAAACGGCTCTGTGTATAAGTTCAATGTAAGTAGCTAACTATTGGGTCTGATATGGGCTCCTTTTTTGACATAAGCACATAAAATGACCATGTAAATGGAGAAAATGAAAGAAATTTCAACGATGGTAAGCGACTAACCCGAAGGCATCGGTCTTGTTCGGTGCAGGTCCCATTTCCGACTCGACAAGGGCACTGGCCGTGGACCGCACCAACAAGAATAGCAGAAGCAGCGACAGGCCGACAGCGAATAGTAGCTTCATCGTTTTCGAGAATCGCATCTAAATCCTCGTCAAACGTCCCAGTATTCGAGGAAGTCGTCCGTCACGGGCGAAGCTCTTATCCGAACATCTCGCCGTCCATTGTTCTGGAAGCAACCACTAGATGGAGGAACGCGAACCGACGACGATGGGCGCCTCGACCGCGAGTGAAGATGCAATCGGCCGATCGGTGGAAAAAAAAGGTGGGCGCTAGCGATTACGAACCAACAGTCGGTTCAAGTAGGTGGCGATAGCAATATGCGCCAGAGAATGGAAGACCTCGGTGCAGTTATGAAGCAGAAGCATTGAGAAGAAGCGTCTCGATTCAGAGCTGATACTGATGGAAGAATGCAAGCCACAACGACGACGAAGGACGTCGCAAATCGATCCCTTTTTGGGGCAACTACTCGTCCCACTTCTGAACGACGTTTAGCGGAGCACTTTGAAAGTCGTGGCGGCGGCCTGTCTAGTGAACTATATGCCATATGCCGAACTGTATAAGGACAGGACAGTGTTTAACCGGCCTCACAAAGGTCTGAAACCAATTCTCACTGTCGAAACGAATGGATTGCTTTCAGTTCAGCCGTGAAATCGAACCATAACTCATTTTCAGCAATACAATAGTCCGAGAAAAACGTTACATTGCACCAAGTTGCAGCTAGTCCCTAGCGCCGATTAGCCATGGAGCGCACTTTGGACTCCCTTCCCTTCCATAGAACCCAGCATAACGTCATTTCAGATCCATCCTAGTCGGGGGGGGGGCAAAAACTCTTCAGTGCCACCATCGAAAACGTCATAGGCGAACTAGAATGGGAAGACATGGTAGTGAAGGTCGACGGACGGCAACTACATCATCTTCGCTTCGCTGACGACATCGTGCTCATAACACCGAGCATCAGCCAGGCGGAGCGAATGCTGGCCGACTTCGATCGTGTATGTGGGAACGTTGGACTGCAGCTGAATCTTACGAAGACGATGTTCATGAGGAACGGACGTGTTTCTGATGCCCCATTCTCGCTCAACGGAACGAACATCTCCGAATGCTCCAGCTACGTCTATCTGGGTCGCGAAGTCAACATGGCCAACGACCTAGCGCCAGAGATGAGCAGGAGGAAACGAGCGGCTTGGGGAGCTTTCCAGAGCGTCGAAGAAGCCGTGAAGAAGACGAAGAACGTCCCACTCGGTGCCCACCTATTCGACTCCACCGTTCTTCCTCCCCTAACATACTCCTCAGAGCTGTGGTCCATACGAACGCAGGAACACACGATCAGCGTAACGCAGCGTGGTGTCGAGAAGACGAGGCTCGGAGTGACACGACTCACGCAAGTGAGAGAAGGCCTCCGGAGTTCCGAGCTTCGTCGACGTTTGAAGATCAGAGACACTGTCGCATGGGCCAAGTTGTCGAAAATTAGGTGGGCCGGCCACGTAATGCGTTTCGTAGACACCCTCTGGACGAGAGCCATCACCGACTGGACATCCGCGGGATGTCAAGAGAACACCAGGACGCCCACCAACGCATTGGTCAGACTTCTTCGTGAAAGCCCTGAACGAACGGTATGACGCGCTTCGTGTCCCTCGAGTGAGGAGGATCCATTGGAGCACTCTGGCACGCGACAGGGACGAATGGAGACGCTGCTGGCGCCCGCTCGAGCAAGTCGGTGATCAAGGCACGACAGGGCCGTATGTTCGTACTCCTTCGTGGGGGAAATCCAGCCAATATCAGCATATTCTACCACGCCTCAATATCCCATTGGGGGGAGGGGGGGGGGGGGACTCGAGGTAGACGAGCATACAGCCCCAGGCGATACAGGTCAATTCAGTGAGGAAAGACCCGTGCCTGCGAAAAACAGATGGCGGCCATCGTGGAATGTCTGCAATTGCGGCGAGCACACGTGCACAATGAGGACGCACGTCTACGACCGGACGGATTCATCAAGCGGATGGTGTAGGTAGAGATACCGTAAGGGAATCATACCCATTACCCGCATTGGGTAGCGGGTACGATTCGTATTCATGAAAGGAATCAAGGACAAGGTAGAGCTAAGCCTTTCGCGAGAGCAACTGCTCTCAATGGAGCGCTGTTTTGTCGATGGGGCGCGGAATCCTCGAAGGTAGGCGTATACCCACGGCGATCGTCAAGTTTCAAGTTTTTATACTGGGATGGGGAGGCGATGAAGAAGTGTGCCAATTCCGCTACCTCGTAAGCGGCACATCCGAAGAAAGAAGTGTGGGCAAGGTGGGGGACGGATAAATGCAGTCTAGCTCAAATCGGGGGTGCCCAAAGCAATCCTATGCAACCATTGCTGCTCCAGGACACTGCTTGCTGATATTCCCTTCCAGAGGATGACTCAACAGGAGTGATTAAGTGCATGCAAAATGTATGAATAACCAAATTTATTACGGAACATAAGAGAAGACAAAATATTTGGACAAGAAATATAACCTCACATATGAAGTAGATACATGGCTCGCTGTGGTAATGCAACGAGAAGAGCTCATTTATGGCAGAATAGCCATCAGTAGAACGGATCGTTACGTTACCGGCGCCAAAAAAAATCTCTCAAGGCGAGATGTAGACCATTCCGATGAAGTCAGAGTAATGAAGACATCAAATGATTCAGAGACCACAACAATGCATCACATAAATAACCGCTGACGAACAGATTTTTTACAAGATAACTCTAGGAACAAAAATGAAAACAGAATAACCAACAACAACAAAAAAATCGCTTAATGAAACTCTTTCACTGCATAGAACAAGAGTGGGAATGAAATGGAATGGATCCCTGAAAACATGAACGCAAGGTACAACAATGGAGATCTCTCAGCTGAGCGTTGCCGAGTGGGACGACTCGTCTTCGTCCGAACTGAATCCTTCCAAACCCATTGAGTAGTTCATTCCGAGGGGTTCCGGCCAGTCGTAAGAAGGTGGCCTCGTCGGAGTAGAACGAGCACAGTAGAATTGTTTCTTGGCAGCCAGCACTTCCATCTCGAGTTTCATCTTGTCGAGTTCCATTGCGCGTATCTCTAGCTCCTTCTTTCGAATGGCGTTCTTCAAGGAGACTTGCTCTTGTCTCAACTTGCATAACTTTACTGCCTCAACGTACAGCGTTGAACGAGCATCCGTTCGCTGCGTAATGCTCTCCCGCACGGTCCTGAAATACAGCTCCTATGTCTCCATTAAGTGGGAATTGAACTTTTCAACTTTTTTATATTCTCGCGTTTTGATATTTAGTGAAGCCTGCGGTTTTCAAAAATTTCTCTGACTTAAATGATGTATATTTTACAATATTCTATCATTCAATGTTGTCTACAACGAGGAGTGTCTCAGAGAAAATGAAGCAAAACTGAAGGCCTATGCACCAGATAACCAGGATGGGTGCGGAAGACGCGAGTATGGTGGCTCTTGTTACAATGATAAACGCAAGGAGTTCAGATTTTTTATGAAAGGAAGTGTAGAGTGGTGGACTCCTACCGGTGCTCACCACGTTCGTTGAGAGTCCGACCGATCGCCTAATACAGCACAGCAGCCGCCGCTATTAGAGGGAGCGGTGCCTTACAGAGGGCGCAAGAGGTCGTAGACGACGACACCAAGAGATGCCTACGACAATGCCAGCAGGGCTTTCTTTGAGCTTAACCGTGGGCGATTGCTGGTGAACTATACTACCTCGGCGGCGGATCACCCAATTTTACGGTATATTGAGCGGGCAACGCGTCAGGGTATGAATGGGGCCAAGTGCAGAGCGTAGGTATTCAGAAGACGTGCCCTAGACGTTGCTCAATGTGCGTCAGGATTCAGAAGACGTGCACAAGACGATGTCCAAAGCGCGTCGGGCTTCAGAATAAGGGGAACCAATCAAAGGGAGAACAGTAAAGGGGGACCACCAATGGGAGCCAGTGAAGTGGGGTGGGGGCAGTAAAGGAGGCTCAGTAAGAGGGACCAGTATTTCCTCTCAATATCGTCCAACGTGTCGGATTTCTGAAGATGTGCCTCAGAAGTTGTGCCACGTGTGCTGCGACTCAGCAAATCTGTCACATCCGTTATGCAAAATGCGTCTAGAGATCAGGAAGACGTACCACAGATCAGACTGCGCAGCATGTGTTGGATTTTCAAAAGGCCTTTTAAATTCTTCCTGCAACTTGCTCTCTCCCTCTCTCCCCGTTTCTCTGCCGATACATGGGTAAGGGAGGGGGGGGGGGGGGGGGTAAGGAGAATGACTACAGGAATCAGAGGAGTTTTATTAGCGACCGATAGTAAATGGTACCGGTCGACCAATACCCGTGGATCTTATTTATGATTCCGCAGATTAAGTACTTCGGACTGAAATCCTCATAATCTTTTCCTCGCCATATAGAGAACGGGTACTTTGGAGATAAACCGTGAGATAGGACGGTCTTCGTAGGAGCACATCTGAGATCTCTGCCCTAGAAAATCTCGCAAAACTATTCTATATAAAGGAAAAAGGATAAAGGACGGCGTTATTCAATCCCTTTTGGGATGCGCCACGGGCGCCTTTGCACGGGCGACGAAGTATGAACAGGCCCTTACCCCTACGGAATATCGTGGAGGCGCTTTGAATTCGTACTTGGCCATACAATGACTTGCGGTGGCCAGCCGATGAACAAATCAGCGCTTTATCCTTCCCATACAAGTCTGGTACCAATTTAGCGACCCCGGAAGGATGGAAGGCTTGGTTGGTCTGGGCGGGAAATCCGAGCTGCTCGGCCGCTGAACGCCTGCTTTGGTTATAAACTTCTATGCATGTTACAGTAATAAAAACGATGAATTTGGCGTATATGTCGCTTAGGTGAGCAGCATTGGTAGGTGGGAACGCCTAAACCAATCAGACTGCATTGAACGGGCATGCCATTCAGAGGGGCGGATTCAGTCGGTACCCTGATGGCCTGGCATGTGTTCGGTCTGTGCTCTGTTTGGTTATCATTGGCTGGCGCACTCCCATCTACCACTGCTGCTCACCTACGCGACATGTACCGAATTTGGTTCATAAGATTGAAAAGAACGTACTGGGCATAGGACTTCCTCCTATGACATCTTGTCGGTGTTGGCTCGATGGATTGCCCAGTTTCGACGCCTTCAGCCGTCCTGAATCAGCTGAATTTTCTTTAAATCAGATTCAATTAAATTCTGGGATCAGTCAGGTAACTCGCCTTGCATTCGTTCCCGTCATATCGTTTATTGTCGGAACACACTGCTTCATAGTCATGTCTTCCTCGGGAACTCCAACGAGCCTGCTGTAAGGTTTGTGCACAATATACCTGACTCAATTATATTCATTTAACCGATAATTAACATACTCCGCGCATAGTTCAGTGTTCGTTTCCTTCGTAGCTGTGTTGATGAGTCGCTCGATTCCCTCTTCTCGTTCACGCAGCTCCACGGCTGACGGAATATTAGGTTTCCTGCAGGGAGATCGAGTACCGATTATATTTCTACGCATCACAGACCTAAGATGGTATTATTATATAATAATAAAGGTTACATTTCGGCATCGAATACTGACTCGTCCACCATTTCTTGTGAATTGTACGATTTCTCGTCACCACTGTTTCTCACCTCGTCAACTAAATTGATTTATTTTACATTATTTTCCATCCCGACCTACATTTTCACATGGCTTACTAAGTCCTGGGATCCCATTGTCATGCTTATGTCCATCGCGTATCATGAGGTGGAGGAGTGGCTGGAGGTAGTCTGGCAACGGAGTGACATAGCCGCCGATTCCATTAATTTTCTGCCTCTGAAATGCTGTTCATTCAATAAAACATTCACGACACCTCTATATTTGCGATGGAAAACTCGCACCTGTAGCATGATAAATCTCTTGACTTTCTTCCTTTCGTTCCGTATCTTCTCCTCGATTTGGAACCTTGTCCTTCGCGCGACACCCATGCTGCTTATGGACTGCGCCCATTGGTCCTGCATTTCGTCGCGCACTTCTTTTCCTATTCGGCCGCCTAGGAATGTACATCTGCTATAACATTTCGAGTTGTTTTACCGTGGTCATAGAATTATTTGCGCATAACTCACTTGTGAAACTCGCATGATACTTCTCGTAGTTTTTCACGTAATGCTTCATAAGCATTCTCGACTCCTTTGGTTGGAACTGAATAGCCTTCTTTCGCTCCATCTACAAGTTCTTGTAAATACTTTGTTAATTATAATCACGTATAGCTTTAGGGCCTGATCATACATCGCGACAAGAGCAACTCGCCGGCGCTGTCGCTCCAGTCGCTGCTGTCACACTTCCACGCGCTGCGCTTTCGTCGCTGCCGTCGCGAAGTATGAACAGGCCTTTACCAGCGGAGACAATTTATAGACAACACTGCTTGCGTCATGCTTTCCAGTTCACTTCGTCTTAGCAGACATTTTGTTTGTCATCGTATACATCTGGCTGTTGGAAGGTGGTATTATCATGATCTTCTTTTCTCTAGCACTGTTGCACGATTAGGGCCTGTTCCTACTTCGCGACAAGAGCGACTCGTCGTCCGTGCAAAACATGCATATCGATTTAAACCGAGCGCGCGCCGCCGAAAAGTGTTCATACTTGAGGCCGGCGCTGTCGCTCCAGTCGCTTTTGTCACTGTAGTTGTTCCAGCCGCTGCTGTCGCCTGTTCATACTTCCGCGCGCTGCGCTCTCGTCGCGAAGTATGAACAGGCTCTTAGCCCTAGTTTATACTTACGCCGCTGCGCGGCGCGGCACGATGGTCGGGATAGATATCGATCGGGCGACGCGAAAAATCGATATCTACGGCGATCGTGGTGCCGCGCCGCGTGGCCGCCCAAGTATAAACAAGGGCTTACACTTCTTTCATGAGATCTCCGTCGCAGGATGTGCAAAAGCTTTTCAGAGAAATCATAGCGAATGATGTAAAAAGATTGTTCTGATCTACATTCACATAACTAGTCTTGCTTCATTTACCCGTTCTTTTTCGTAATCAACTAGACCTTGGCGCCTTATTAATCCATTTAAGATGAAAGATTATATAATGAAATAAAGGAAGACCATACCAAGAGTTACAGGTACTTTAATCAAAAACCAGAGGCACCTAAGGTAGGATTTACTCTTCAGCCGCAGTGGGCGTGCTATTAAGAAAGCAGTATCGATTAAGCGGCGAGAACGATCAATAGTGGTAGCTTTCATAACGTCGCCCCCCCCCCTTCACCCCGGCGACTGAAATACAAAACTGATATTTCCAGATGTGGTAATTAAAACTGGTATTGGAAGCATCCAGTACCGCAAGAATCATGCTATGCTGCCCTTCAAAATTTGGTGGAATAAGTAACACTACAAGGCGGCTTCTACACAGCACAGTGCAACACAGCAGTCGAAATCAGGTTGCGAGAACCAGCTGCGGCTACAAACACGCCCACGACCGGTTCAGGAGCCAGATTCATCAACCGCTTACCGGCCGGTAACGGAGAAAGACACCGCTGAAACTGACGGTGATGAATTTTCTATCAGGAGATTTGGCGGTACTTTTCACCGTTACCGGCCGGTAAGCAGTTGAATCTGGCCCCTGGAAGTTATCTCGCGAAGACTTACAGTTTGTGAAGAATGAAGGGATGATTGA
This sequence comes from Heligmosomoides polygyrus bakeri, assembly GCA_947359475.1. NCBI lineage: Eukaryota > Metazoa > Nematoda > Chromadorea > Rhabditida > Heligmosomidae > Heligmosomoides > Heligmosomoides polygyrus. Next base: position 101,141,319 of record OX375869.1, read on the forward strand.
GAAAGAATTCGTATCACTACATACTATTTGTGTAGTCAAAGCAGTGACTTTATCGAGCTGTGGCATATCATCAATATCAGATGCAAATGACAAATTCGGAATGGGTCAGATTCTATTAAGTGGATATTCGCCATAGTTATACGGCACATGTACGTCCCTTTCAATTAGAAATGGGCTACCTCATTTTATCATAGGGGTTCAACACACTCGCGACTAAGGGCCTGTCCATACTTCGGCGATAAAAGCGACTGGGGGAAGGGGGAAGGCTGTAGTGTGTTGTTCGTAAATAATAACGAACTCCACACTCCGTCCGTCGCTCCAGTCGCTTTTGTCGCTCTTGTCGCCGAGGTATGAACAGGGTTTAAACAGCCAAAGGAAGCGACGAGTTGTTATCCACCAGCCGTATGCTCGTCTACCCCGAGTCTCCCCCAATGGGGGATTGGCGCGTGATATGATATGTTGATATCGATTGATTTCACCCAACGGGGGGACATGAGCATACGCCCCAGGATTTGGACGAGGTTTCCCACAGTAGTCCGGCGATCGTTGCGGGACCACATAGACCATTCTTCGCTGTCCCACTCACCCCGGGCGAGGTAGTCATAATATTACTCGCACTACTTCCGTAGAGCAAATCAAATGCCGGTTCGACGCTTGAGAACAAGGACCATTAGAAGAGGTGCGCAATAATGACCATTAGAAGAGGTGCGCAATAATGACCATTAGAAGAGGTGCGCATTGAGCGAGGTGAGCGAAAATTTTATCCAAAGCAGAAGGATGAGCGAGTACAGCTGTAACTGTTGGAAAATAAGGGAGCACACAGTTGGTGCTGATTGTGTAGGCATCTTATTACCGCTGCCAACGAAGTTAGTTGCATAAATTGCCTGCTCTCCTTCATCCACTGAGTTTCCAGTAACCTAGTTTCCCGCATCGCTGAGAAATAATTCAGGTCAATGAGTGCAGTCACCACTTGGAGGTCAGACGCTCTGAACGGTGTAAGCAGTAATTCACCAAAAATGTGGGCAGCCTGACTGTTGAAGACAAGTGTTAAATATTCTTAGCAGAAACCAGTTCGGCGTGCATCAACCGCTTACCGGTCGGTAACGGTGAAAAGTACCGCCAAACCTGATGCTGATCCATCTCTTATCAGGGGCCAGATTCATCAACGACACCGCCGGTATCATCTCACACCGGATTCACCATATCGGCCTACGCAGTAAGTGATAAGTAGAGATACAGAGGCACAGATACGATAGCCGATATACCAGTACCGGCCGGTAAGCGGTTGATGAACCTGTCCCTGATTACTGCATGTTCAAGCATGGGAATACATCTACACCCTCTCCTTCACCGCTTCTGTCAGTTTTCGGTTTCCTCGATGTTTTGTGCGTTTATTATACCTTACGGCCTACAATGAATGATTTAAAAAAGAGCTGAGGAACACTGAAAACCCTGCGGGGAGCAATGTTCGGAGGAATAACGACGGCCTATTCAAGGCCACGCGTATTGATCCGGACAGGGTGGGCCGTCGCACGGTCCCGCAACGACCGCCGGACTACTGTAGGCAAACTCGTTCAATTCTTGGCGGGCGACGCGTCGCTATCCTTGGCTATTTAGTCGCGAGTCTTGAATAGCATATGCTGCTCCAAATTCATAGTTTTGTGCAACACAAAATGTTGCATTGGGCTTTCTTGTGTGATGGATGACCCCACCCCCCGGGAAGCAGTATCGATAGTCGTCAAAGAGAAGACCGAGAGACAAACGAAAGCAATGCCAGACAAAAAGAGACCGAGAGAGAAAAGCCGACACGTCCGCCGCGACGTCGCCGATTTCGGGTCGTTGTGTGTGGTGACGTGGTTGCGGACATTGCGCATCTAGCCGTCTAATTACCGACTGGGCATCTTTCACCGCGTCTCTGATGAATCACACCTGGGGCCGGATTCATCAACGACTTACAGCAGTTTAACAGAGAAAATTACATCCGAAATCCCTGATGGTGCGGCTTATCAAGCGAATATGTTGAGCGATAAGCCGCGTTATCTGAGTTTTCCGCTGTGAATTCTCTGTTAAAGTTATGTAAGTCGTTGATGAATCCGACCCCTGGCGGTTGGTTCTCAATTAAAGGGTAGTGTGATGAATCCGCAGTGAGGGGTACCGACGGTATCGCTGATTAATCTACAAGAATCTAGATTAGGGAAAGACAGTGATGACTTACCGTAATCCAAATTTAGGCGTGCAATGTTGTACATTCACAACACTCCGTATTTCACGGCATGTTCACGCAGTGTAGGAGGAGTATATTGCTGAACTTAACTTTCACGCTGATTATAGATCCAAAAAAGTTTGAAATTGCCCAAATATGTACCGTAAATCCATTTTATTTTGAGAAGGGCAGATAAATCTTAGTGGTTTCTGGTTTTCATCAACGAACTGCAAATTTCCTTAAGTAAAATTAGGCAAATATTTTTTCTAGTCCTCGATGCGGTTCTTCTTTGGGCATTGGAATATCATAACATCTCCATTCTCATTCTTCATTGTGTGGCACAGCTAAACTTATTATCTAGAGTTGTTCACATCCAGACAAAAAGGTTACGAAGAAAACTAAATAAATGAATGAAGACTATTTACCAGACGTAAGTCAAAACGCTCTTTTTGCTCCATTCATAGCGACTTCTTTCCAAGGCTTTTACATTATGCTACGGAGATGATCTCTTGAAAGAAATGCAATCATGTTAGAGCGCTAGAAGAAGAAAAAACATGATGATAATACAACCTTCTAACAACGAAATGTGGAGGAGAAAATGTTTGCCGGCCTGAACAACTTCACTCGAATTTCTAAAACATGATGCGCTCATAGGAATACTCCTAATCTGAATCTTGCTTAAACCCGACAGTTTTGGACAATAACAATGTCGAAATGGATACGCTTCCTTAAGAAAATGTATATTCTAAGAGGGCTATAGCAAAACAAACTGCGTTACACATATCTTCAATAGAATTTCATAACCCGGTTTCGTAACAGCAGTTGCAAACCGCATCCCATAGCATTTGCGGTGAAACACGGCGAGTCGTAAATGCACAACATCGCACACCTTATTTTGGATTACGGTAAGTCGGCGCTGTTTTTCGCTAACATAGATTCTTGTGATTAATCTGATCCCGGAAGGGAACAATGATAAGAGGTGTGAATGTAATTGTACTCTATGAAATCCTAATGTAATTGTATTCTATAAAATTTGCATCCTTAATTATTATGCAGTAAAAAGAAATCGGGTGTTTCTGCAACTACTATCTTCGATGTGATTAGGGGAGGCTCGTATGCAAAATCGTTATGGAAATGATGTGTAATTTGGCCACATAAATCTTGCCCTCTAATGATGAGATACAGTAAAAAAATAGATTTTTTTGAAATGGTCTCTCACATGACCATGGGCTGGATCTCATATCGTAACAGAAGCCTATGAAAATATTGAAAATCGACAAAAAATGTAAAAGCTTATTTTTATTGTATTATATTTGTATTATATAACAAGCGCTCAAAAACTTAATCTCCTCACGTTGTTTGGTTTAGGTAGCAAAGAATTTGTTTCCGTAACCAGTCAAGGCTTCCGTTGACGACTCTGTGATCGATTCAAGGAGCACTCCAAACAAACTTTGAACACTTTAAAAATCTTGTAAACCCTTAAGAAGATCGTAAGGTTATTATTAACAAATAACATCAATAGCTTATGGAGCACAGACCAAACTTTCATACCAAACTGTCGCTCTTTCAGGCAGGAAAATTGATCCGGAAGAAATTCTGCTAAAACCAGCAAAAACATGAAACTGTCCTTATTGTACAAAATCCCCTTTGGGATTCTGTAGAGCATCGGTGGTTCAGTGGTAGAATGCTCACCTGCCACGCGGGCGGCCCGGGTTCGATTCCCGGCAGATGCACCATGTACAAAATCTCCTTTAGGATTCTGTAGAGCATCAGTGGTGTTGTCTGGAGATTTTGCTACACTACAGAACACTTTCTATTTAATCATTTTACTTCGTCTAACATAAGGCTAACTACTTACGGAACCTGTCGAGGGAGAGCCGCTGTTCTCTTGTAGCCTCACCGGCTCCGGTCGCTCTTGATCTAACTGGACAGGGAAGAGGCGGCGAGCAAGTTGGCCAGACCGCTCACGATGCCGAACTGTCGCCATACTCCCTGCTAGCCCCGCCTTCTGGTTCGGTGGCCCAGTCGAGTCCGGCTGTAGGATACGGTATCGTGACTCATAGGAGTCACGACACTTATTGATATGGACACGTGCAGCGCAGTCGGAGGAGGTGCTGGCTGTCATGAGCACCCGACACCAGGTTCCTGTTTCGCATTTCCCGCGCAGGCCAACCAAGCCTTCCATCCCTCCGGGGTCGGTGAATTGGTACCAGACGTGTCTGGGAAGGATAAAGCGCTGACTTGTTCATCAGCTGGCCACCACAAGTCATTGTAGGGCCAAGTACGCATTCAACTCGCCTCCACGACATCCCGTAGAAGTAAGGGTCTGTTCATACTCCGTGACAAGAGCGACTCGCCGCCCGTGCAAAGCATGCATATCGATTAAAACCGAGCGCGCGTTGTCGAAAAATGTTCATATTCGAACGCCGGCGCTGTCGATCTAGTCGCCCCAGTCGCTGCTGTCGCCTGTTCATACTTCCGCGCGCTGCGCTCTCGTCGCTCTTGTCGCTGCTGTCGCGAAGTATCAACAGGCCCTAAATAGAATGCGCGGCGCATCCCAAAATCGATTAGTTATCGCCATCGTTCATCATTTATCCTGATTGATTCGGAAACTGTTCTGGGAAGGCCTCTATTTTCACCGCAGAACAATTAGTATTCAAAGCTTTGTAGGATTCGGTTCCATATCCATAAAACGTCTTGTTCAGCGAAGCAACGCCAGAATCTAAACAATGATGAACCCATCCGGAAAGATCGATTTATCTGCAGATAGAAGAGTCAGCTGAAAATTTAAGGTGCGAGAGGGGCCTCTTCTAAAACGAGATGCAGGACTACTCTTCGCCTCCTTCCCTTCTCGAGCCTCGGGCTTGACCCTGCCAAGAGCGCATTCCGTAGGCGTCCAAATTTTGGGAGACGGTAGCCGCCTTTTCTGCAATTACGGCCGTTTGGATCGAGTTCTCGCTCGAGCTCGCGTTTCGAGCTTTCGCCATTTTCCCCGTGGATAGCCCTGCTTCGGTCAGCTATGTATTGCCGTTTTCAGACGCACGATGGAAAAGATGGAGAAGGAGGTAGCAGATCTCAAAGCCATGTTCACTGGGCCATCGTACGACGACTTGAAGGACTTGAAAACCAACACGGGGAAGTCGCTTCTGCGCGTGGTGAGTGGTATCGTATACAAGACGCTCTTAATAGGGTACCACGTATTCAAACCGTTACCGTAAGAACAATCGTTGAGGGACCATCACTTCCCCGGATCTGTGCTGGAGTCTTATAGTGATGCTTCATATCCAAAAATTTACGTGCGAATCTGGACTGTTAAGGGAACATGTCAAAGGTTTGAGGAAATAAATAGAATGTGGTACATAATCAGCTGATCACGTTGCGAAGCATATCCTTCGTTCAATGACCCTTATTCTGCTGTTTCTACAGCAAGTACTCTAAAGCAGTGCGGCAGCAGTCTCCATGGTAGCGGCTACGATTATCTTTGGATTCTTTGAATCTTTTCTTATTCCTTGTTTTAGTTAACGAGGAAGGTTTTTTGCTGCAATTTCCACTTAGTTTAACTAATCGTGACTAAATCGCCAAGGGTAGCGACGAGTTATCCATCAACAGTTGGACGAGTTGTCTCACAGCACCCAAGCAGTGGTTGCGGGATTACTTACTCCATCAGGGTCGGATTCATCAACGACTTACATAACTTTAACAGAGAACTCACAGCGGAAAAGTCAGGTAACGCTGCTTATCGCCTCCCACCTATGGCTTGATAAGCTGCGCGATCACTGATTTCGGCTGTAGTTTTCTCTGTTAAATTGCTGTAAGGCATTGATGAATCCGGTCCCAGCTCGCCAACCGATAGAATGCGTTTGGTGGTGAGGTTGAATTTGTTGATTTTCTTTGTTTTTTTTTCAGTTTAAGCCGTTTTATCGCGTTCATTTTGTGTCTCTTTCGCATATGTTTCTCGTACAAGGCGTGCACGTCTTTTTTTATTTCTTCGTAATTTTTCCGCATTACTCAGCTATAAAGAAAAGTATATACAGTACAAAAATAATCGAAAGACATTACGAAAGATGTAGGCAACGAAAAGCGCAAGAAAGAAAGCTCGGCGAGAGACGTGAACCTGTGGAAAAGATTGCGAACCATATAAGAAACGCGGAAAAACAAAGAAGTATGTGCACGACTAGTGCGAGAAACACGAATATGACAGAGAAACACAAAATGAACACGACAAAACAGTTGGAACTAAATAAAACAAGGAAGAACTAAAAATTCCATCGAAGGTCTCGCCACCAAGCGCATTTTATCGAGTGATAAACTGACGGAGCAAGTGGTCCCACAACGACGGCCTGGGTGCTTTGAGACAACTTGTTCAATTCTGGACGGATAACTCGTCCCTACTCTTGGCGATTTAGTTGCGAGTATTTTTACTTCTGAAGAAGTACCATAGTTTAAATCAGCTTGCGTTGCTTTGCTGCAATCGTCCGTTTAGTTTTAAGAGCATACCAAATGTTTTTATTTGTTGGTTTAGGAGTTTTTTATGTATCAGATCTAACTAAGTAGCTGTGTTCTAAAGCTTTACGGTGCTCGAGGAACTAATGAAAATGCGTCGCTGTAGTGATTGTTACTGGCAATCGCCTTCCAAGGCCAATCAACGAGCTAGAACAAGAGTACCTGAAGAGGATGAAAGCACTGCTTCGAGATCGCTCTGCTTTGGTCATTTTCGCGGCGAGCTCTGCGTCTCTGCCCTATGGTTAAGCATAGGGCAGCGGCAACGCCGCAAAAGTCTGCGGGGGCCTTTAAACAGTATGGGACCTCCCTTTCGCCTATTTACGTAGCTCCATTAGCCCTAGTTTATAATTGCGCCGCTGCGCGGCGCGGCACGATGATCGGGATAGATATCGACCAGGCGGCGCGAAAAATGGATATCTATGGCGATCGTGGTGCCGCGTCGCGTGGCTGCGCAAGTATAAACTAGGGCTTAGTGGTTGCCCTTGAGTAGGCAGTAGGCATCACGCTAGTACTGATTCGAAAGCGCGATGGTCCTGCAACGATTGTTCTTACTGTAACGACCTGAAAACGTGGTACTGTAATAGGAACGTATTGTGTGTTGCATTTGCGTATTCAGTATGTTTGATGCGGTACAATTAAGAGCTATCTCTGTGTCTAGGTCGAAAGGAAAACACCGGGTGAGCTGGGACGTATGGTCGTTGGAGATCTCGCCTACGAAACTATCATGGATCTTCCAGAGGAGCGAAATATGGTGAGTGAAAATCCGGTGAACGGTGTTGGACACAATATTTATAGAAAGCATAACTTCAGGCGTAAAGGAGTAAAGGCATAACTACCTTCTTTTTAACCCGCACAAATTGTAGGCCGTTAAAGATTGAATCCACTATCTATCCACGCAACCTCCTGCAATGTGTGCACTTCTTGAGGATGTTGTTGTCCTGAATGTTTTGGCTCTATCCTAGTCGGAGGTGGGAAGCCCAGCCAGAAAGGCGAAATAAACATGAACGGCACGTCCTTCCTGGCTGGGAAATTGCAAAGCTCTTGTTGTAGGTCTCTTCAGTATGTCGTCTTTGTAGAGCGATTCTCTCACGACTTTACCGTCGTTTTCAAAAACATTAACCAGAGAGGCTCAGGGGTATTTCTAAACGATGAGAACGACCATCGCAGCGAGAATATCCACTCTTCAAATTGTAGAAAAGTGTGTTTCATTTCTGCAGTCTCTGAACCTAGAGAGTTAGGGCGCTGAAGCTTAATTATGAAACTGCATAGCCGCACCGTCGAATATACAGAAAAGGTGTAAAAATAATGCTTCATAGACGCAGGCTCAGGTAATAGTTTTCTTGGCCTTACATTAGTTTTGCATTTTTCCGCAAATTTGATGTTTGGATGGCATTGCGTCGGGCGACTGTGTGACTTCATAGTGGAGTCAAATGTCTCAAGCTCGGTAGGTCCAAGGACTTTGCAAAAGTGGAAATTACTTCTTTATTGTATGAAGGATGGAGATTACCGCAGTGGTGTTCATTTTCGCCGTCCGACATACGCCTGATGTGAGATCCTTTCCTGGTAAGTAAAATGCTTCCACACCTCCTCACTGGGATAGATCCGCTATTTTTTATTTTTGAACTAAAGAAGTTTTGCTGAACAAGAATTTCGTCAGACTCCGTTCGAGGGAATGTCATTGGTAAGCGGGGCTGCTTCGGAAATGCTAGCGTAAGGTTGTTCTTTATATCAAATCCATTTCTTTTTGGTCGTATTTCTCCTCTGAAAACTCTATTTTTCAGATGATCAACTGGAATGTTTGAGATAATAATGTTAAAAAGGTTACTTCGAGCATTTTATTTGAGTTTTCCATTTTCTTCCTAGTCTGGGAAGTGCGAAGTGACCAGCGATGATTAAAATGCAAGAGTTACCGATGAATCGAACGTTTAACGGCACACCGCTGTTACGATCTTCAAAAATAGGATCTCATAAAGCTGCACGTTTTGAATGGTTATAAAATTCTATTTCTTCTAGCTGCTGTAAAATTTTATGCTTTACATAGTGGGAGAAAGCGAAAAGCTTCTGGTGTTTCTACTTTACCATTGTATGGTTGAATTTGTCGTTTACTAGCTATTAGGTATTATTTGAGAGTTTTGGCGTGTAGCGCAGTCGGAGGAGGCGCCGACTGTCGCTTGCACCCGATACCAGGTTCCAGGTTCGAATTTCCCGCCCAGGCCAACCAAGCCTTCCATCCTTCCGTGTCATTTAATGTCAGACTTGTCTGGGAAGAATACAGCGTTGACTCGTTCATTGGCTGACCACTGAAAATCGCTATGAATGCCAAATACGAATTTAAAAATCCCGTAGAATTAGAAAAATGGGAATAAAAGATGTTTAAAAATGGAAGGATTATTGATTTGGGTGGGACCCGAACTAAGAAACTCAATTCGGAATGCATGCGACATTAGTTGTCTACTTTCGCTGCGCTAGCACACCTCTCCCTCCCTCCTCCACACCCTGTTCCGATGAGGTAGCTCCTAACGAGTTTCACGGAAGAGTTCGTGTCGAACAAGACTACGGTCATGGAAGTGATGAACGAAGGCCGTAACTTCAAAAGAATAGAGCTGCTGAAGTGAAGTTTTCGTGGACCACGCTTTGTACAGCAATGGCTGAAGGTGAAGTACGCATAAAACAAAAAAGTCCTTTCGAAAGATTCGAATACATCTAGAAAAATAATTGAGAGGCTGTGACACGACATCGCGTCACACTGTCCCACGCGGCTAAGCCCTAGTTTACACTTGCGCCGCTGCGCGGCGCGGCACGATGGTCGGGATAGATATCGACCGGGCGGCGCGAAAAATCGATATCTATGGCAGTCGTGGTGCCGCGCCGCGTGGCGGCGCAAGTGTAAACTAGGGCTAAAAGGGTGTGACGCGTCATCGTGTCACACGGTTGTCAACATGTTGATTGAAAGGGTTAACATTTTCGACTTCCACTACCCTACGTAGCTGCATGTTTCATGGTTGCTCTGTTATTTTTAGACCATTTTAAAATAAATTAAGATATTTTTAATTGAACATCTTTTTCCGGAATTTGGTATTCTAAGTAAAACAGGTCTTCGCTGTTCTTGCCATTTCTGATAAAATTGTATCTTTCTTCACGTTTACAGTAACCGCTGAAGTAAAAAGTGGAAAGCTTGAAGCTTTAAAATTGAAATCATCTCTCTTATTATACGTTTTGTTTCTATTTTAATATTACTAATTCCTAATAAATATCCAAATAATTGCAGTGGTTCTCATGAATATGTGTTTTCTTTATTCCTTAAGTGTTTCTATAGGCTATTTTCAGCATGTGATCTACGTTTTTCGCTTAAATTTGAACTACTTGTAAGTCGTCCATGTACCTGTAAAGACAAATATGTAAAATAAGCCTGATGAATAATGTTTGTATATTAAATATTTTATGTCAAAAAATTTAAATTTGTTTCCAGTTGCTGAAGGCTATGGACATGATGAAGAAAAGACAGGCGAGTATGAACGATGATCGGCTGTACCGAAAATTGAACGAAGTCTGTCCGACCCGACAGTGAGTACTCTTTCTTGATAATATCTCTGAAAAATTCGTATACTTTGTAACTTAATTATCTTCGTTTCTAACGTCTTATCTTTATATCTTTAGGCTGGCCCCAAACAAATGGCAGTACATCATGAAACCTGTAGACATGAAATGGTTCTTCTTTCACGTACCTTTCTTTGCGTTGCCGAGGAAAATTTTCGAGAAATTTGCGATCCCAGTGAAGAACTTCCTCACTACTCAGCTGTTCCGTTTCTACGTCAACAAGCTGCTGTTCAAGAAGCCACCACCGTTTCCGGAGGATGCTGATCTGCGTAAGTCGGTTATAAATACCGTTTCACATCAAGCTGGTCACGCTGGAAATCACAATGGGCATCCCCGAAATGAAGCCAGACATGTTTTAAGAGGGCTGGGGATGACTTGTCGATTCCAGGAGCTAACTTCGAGTTGCAATAGACGAGTAGTTTGTTCAGCATAGCCAAGGTTGATACAACTCTTTATTGCCGCTTACGTTTCGGCGTCGTCGCCTTCTTCAGAGCCTGGAAAAGTCGAAGTCATTTGAGAAACTACCCTCCCAAATGCCATTTTATTCTGCAGGAACCCATCCAAAGGGTTAAGAGACTACGAAAACGATGCCGTAAAAGGTCGAAAAAATGGCTAACCTTAGATGTGTACAGGAGAGTTTTTCGTAGTCTCTTAGCCTTTTGGATGGGTTCCTGCAGAATGAATTGGCATTTGTGAGGGTAGTTTCCCAGATGACTTCGACTTTTCCAGGCTCCGAAGAGGGCGACGACGCCGAAACGTAAACCGCAATAAAGAGTTGTATCAATCTTAACTAAACTGAACAAACTACTCGTCTATTGCAACATCAAAGATGCCAAGGTTCATCGAGAGTCGAACATGGAATAACTTCGACCCCTAGGTCCGACCGATTGCTCTGTTCAACTCGAAAACGAGGTAGTATACGCTTTATTAACATTTCGGTGATGTCGCATTCTTCAGAGCCTGAAAAGTCCAGACATATATTGAAGCTACTAGGTCAAACATCGCCACGGACCTTGCGAAAATTCAAAGACCCCCGAACAGCATCCCTTCCAGCAGAGAGAGGTGACAGGAGCTCAACATTTAAAACACCCGAGGAGACCCCACAAGGTGAAACTGTCTAAAAGGCGAGACTGATGTAAGGGGTGAGCTCGCGGGTTACATAGACGCATTCCCCCCGCTGATTCAACCTCGGGCTCTAGGTCTGTATCCAGAACCCCTCCAGGGTTTTGCGTGTGGCGGTTTGGGTCTCCCATAACGCCGCACGCAAAACCCCAAAGTCGACGGTAGTTTACCCTGTAGCAGCTCAAAGCAGTTGGTGGCCGTGACCTGTTCTTGCCCTCCAGGTGTTCCTTAACGCGCACGTATTAAGGGCGAGCTGTTTCACCGATGTATTCGTCTCAACAGCTTTTGCAGTTATTAGATAGACAACCCCTGAAATCATGCAATCTCCTTCGTTGCCTGCAGGACAGATGGTACAATTTGGGGTTGCACAAATTCGGTCGTCAGTCGGTTGCGTACACGGCGACTTTCCAAGTTAGCAGGGGGGTACCTACCACTTTGGCGTCGTTTTCCAATCCCGCCCTTCTGACGCACTTCCTAGTAGAAGCGCAGATACTGTCTGAGATGCAGGGAATGACAAGCGGGATTTTTTCGTCAAGTGAGGAATTACGTGAGCGATTTGGACGTTCAAAAACGGCAGCCAGTCATCCTTTCGAGTCTCCCGTGTGAACTTGATATGCTCACACTGCTGGTTTATGATATCGAAGCACATGTCCATCTCCTCTTCTGTAGAACAGATGATGAAACAGTCATCGATGTATCGACAGTATAAAGCAGAGTGACTACATGGGAGCTTCAATTTTGGACATGAATACGTTGGCCAAAGTGGGAGTTAAGCGTTGGCCCCTAGCTAATCCTCTTATCTGTGAAAAATACCTCTCCGACCACTTGAAGATGTCGCAGCTGAGGAATTCTTTTAGTAGCGACATGACCTGACCCACAGTGAGGCCAAACATGTCAATGCCAAGATGATGTTCACTGAGAAGTTCTGCCTGAGAGAGACTGCCTCAAGTGCTGAGTCGATGCTGACATTTGTATATAGCGACGTGACGTCGAACGACTCCATCACACAATACCGTTCCACCTGAGCTGAGTGTTGGCGGTCAAGGAACGTATGGGTGTGAGATGAGATGGGATGAAGCGCAGGAGTTGCCCAATGATATTGCTTAGAACCACGCTATCCTGTCCATGGGACCCTCCCCCACACAGCTGATGATAGGTCTTATTTTCAGAATGTCAGCTGTAATGTTGTCTAAATTGTCTGAGCTCTCAAATTTATGACGGACGGTTATTTCGGAGATAAATCATGATGTGCAATAAAGAGGGCAGGCATGGGAGCCGAACCAATGACCTCACACGTGACGAGGGAGAGCACCAGCTCTGTGCCAAAAAATGAGTGTACAACATTATCATGAACAGGCCAACGGTTCATGAACACTAAGATTAATTCACATAAACTAAATGAAAACTATAACTGAACAAACTGGGAAAAAATGATAACTGCAGTCATCCATTTTCAACTATCAGTCAGCTATTGGGCAGACGTGCTCAATAAGCCCACTAATGCTATATTCTAGTTAAACTAGTCAACTGAAATACAGCGAAATGCAAGCATTTTTACAAACGTGTATGATAGTTTTCCTGGCATTTAATCTAACACGTGTCATAATTCAGAATAGAAGGTTATTTCGGAGATAAATTATGATGTGCAAAAAAAGAGGTCAGGCATGGGAATTGGACCAATAGCACACGTGGTGAGTGGGAACACCACCTCCGCGCCATCGCCGCAGTTGGCGGCCCATTCTTACAGAGCCCCTATGACTCGCCCTCGCGCCAGCTCTTTCGCATGGCCAGCCTGTGATCAGGCCACAGGCCACCCAACTCCGGCAGGTCTTAACTCGCTCAGGAGTTTCATTTTGCACTTTTGACACCCATATCCGTAATCAGCATACCAAGCTCTTTTTAATGATCCTGGTCTCGCTTGATGTTCCATGGGAGGTCGAAACCCTTCCCTTGTAAGTAGTGCAGCCACCTGGCTAGCTGCTGCAGCGGGAGATCTTTTGCGCTTTATAATGCTCCTAGGGCCTTCGTTTAGATAAAGCGGCAAAAATTTCATTACAATTCCAAAAGTGCATTTTTTGAGGCGCCCTCTGAGTTGATCCAATTGAATATGTCAATTATCTATCTCTGTGATAACATTTCAGCGGAGATATTCAATGCGTTCGGTCCTAACAATAGGAGGAAGCGCAAGGCAGGCTTTCCGGACTTGGCTGCCATCAAGCAAGACATGGTCCACCACGTGACGCACTTCGCCCTCATGTATTGCGTGCACTGGGTCGTGTAAGTTAATTCATCCGTCTGCTGGATGGCGAAGGACATTCTTCTGTATGTTTTACTTTGTAGTGAGATGTTAACGCTGCGCAACGTGAATGGAATGGTCAAGTACGCTTATCCGGCGCTGGATGTGCTAGGAAAAATGGTAAAGGTGAGGAGTTGCCATTTGATTTCTTGTCGAAGGCACAGCTGGTTCTGGAATTGACTTTGGGGAAAATATTCGCGTGTTGGAGGGGTCACTACTTAGAACTGATAACAGCTACTATGTGCTAACACTAATTCTTGCTGAAGTGTGTGGAAATGGATTGCTGATATAGAGTGGGATCTGAAGAGAATCCCATGTTTCGCGGAAAAAATCGGGCGAAATACCTTAAATTAAACCTCTTTTTTATCCCCTTTTGAACGGCCAGCCCGCTCTGTTGCCGGCCGATCTCAATAGTAGCCGGACTTTTGCCCTAGCGGTTAGTGAGGTCGATCGATATTGGCCAATCAGCATTGCTTGCTTGTTGTGGATCATTCGCATCGGCCAGGATATGCGTACGTTTTCGTGTTTCGCTTAGGGCCCGTTTATACTTTGACGCCGAGCGACGCGACGCCGCGTGTAGTGGCCACATTAATCGGGCGATCGATCAATATGACCACTATGGATGCTATCGCGTCGCTCGTTGTCGGAACTACAAACAGAGCCTTAGGGCGACAGCTTCAGGGCAATATGGCTGCCTATAACTGCCAAAAGATTAATTATATTCGATTTTTGTGAGATCTGTATATTGACCATCATATTTGCATTAGGTTGGGTTTATACTTCAGTCGCCGAGTGGCATTATAAAAATTACCATTATCGATCCTCCTCGCCGCCTAATCGATACTAATAGCCTCAATAACGTCGATAGCGCCTGACATATAAATCCCGCCTTATGCCCACTTCAAAGGGGTGACCATGAGCAGGAATCTATAGAAAGTTGTTTGCGGGTATTAAGGGATTGTGTGAGAGCTGTTTTCGCCCTAACGGACGGAATGGCTGATTTAGTAACTTTATTTGCCATTTTCACGTCAATTTGCAACTTTTCTTATCAAATTGGACACTGTTGTGTTGGGCTCACTTCCCTACCGTAATCCATGCTGTTGACGGTGCCCACGGTGGAATGACCGGCGGATACGCCACCGTCGGGAGAGGTCATCGCCTGCCCCACCGTCTTCCACTCTTCTATTTGAATTTAGCCACGCCCTGATGAACGGATGTGCATATAAGGAGCAGATTCGAGCGACAAGGATCTCACACACGACTCCAGCAGCTCTACTGTTTGCCTCACCATTGATTTTGTGTTCACCATAAACTTGCTATCTAAGTTGTGTTCCTCGTACCGCGGAATAGTCAACGGCCAGTATCCACTTCGAAGACACACTGGGAATACCAGTAGCTAATTGGGCGTCAATGGAACCATTGAACAACCACATGGGGGCCAATCCTACCGAAGTCGGAGCGACTAGCCAAGATAACCGTAGTGTGCGGGCGCCTTCTGCCATGAGCAGAAGGAGCGGCAACATTGCTGCGGAACGAGCACTCAGTCCGGTACAAATGGCAGTGGATAACACCACGGATGCCAGGACAGAAGTCGATATGAATCAAGGCGATGCTCGATTAGAGGCCGCGTTTGACCATATTGTCTCACGGTTAGATGAGACACTTGACGACCAAATCCGGAACATTTCTGCTCAGAAGAAGCAGAACATTCTGGATGCTGTCCGCGGTACCGTTGACATCGCTAAGAAAAGGGCTAGATTAGTCCAAAACCAAGCTGGAGCAAGCATTTTTGCGGAAATTAATATGACACCGGAAGAATTGCGCACAGTGTTGCCAATTGCGGGTCATAATAGCGCACTAATGGAATGTTTAGCGACAGAACTTGGCTGCGAGACTTCGCAAGTAGCTACGGTTGTAAGAGCACAAGGTCTGGAAGCAGACGCGATTAGGCTGCGATTGCAAGAACAGGGATCAACCTTGGAGACTCTAAGGACCCTAAACAGCGAATTGCAAGACCGAGTGAGTGAGCTCACGAACAGGCTGATGAACAGCGGACAAAAATTAGGAGAACAACGACCGTGCGGATCGCCGGCGAACTGTTCTCGCGGTGCGGAAAAACGCCCAGTTGACTGGTCAGCTCTCGGGAAACACCTCTCAACACTGAAGAAAGTCAAGAACGGGCCAGTTCAGAGCACTCAGGTTGCGTTCCACGCAACGAACGTTAGGAGGGAGAGGCACCAGAGGTCAATCTCCAGTGAGAGGTTGACACAATCGTCTCGGAGCTCCTCCAGCGGATCGACAGTAGCTGAGTCCGCTGCAGCTATGCAAAGCGCATACGGTAGTGAGGGGAGCTCACAAGCTAGCGCCATTTCCCGTTCTGTCGATGGGATGCTCAGTGTTTTTAAGGAAGTGTTTAAAGCACAGAGCGTGGCGGCTATCGTCAAGTATGATGGAAAGAATTCACTAAGTGATTTCCTTCGTTCAGTAGATGTGAAATATCCGTCTACAGTGTGGTCAGACCGGGATCGGCGCGACATACTGGTGAATCACCTAGTAGGATCGGCACGATCGACGTACAAAGGCCTACCGGACCGCGTTAGGCAAGGCAGTTTCAACAGGGTGGTCCTCGCGCTTAAAGAAGCGCGAAGGAACCCTTGCGAAAAGTTGAAACTGATGAGAGATTGGGACAATCTTGCAATAGGTAACAGCGAATCGGTTAGCGATTTTTGCTGTCGCATGGAGGAAATTTCCAGGCAAATACACCCGAGCGATAGTTGGGATTTCCATCTCGCTTCAAAGTTGTACTCCATCTTGGAAGACTGGAAGGATTCGTATCACATGTTAGCGGCACTCGACGCACATGGTGACAAGGCGTACGGAATGGTCAAAGGCGTTGCACTTCGCCTGGAAAAGACCCACGTAGTGAAGCCTAGGAAATACGAATCCTCGGAAGAACCAAAACTTTTCAAAAAGCGTGTATCTGGTGAAGAGGCGGAAACGTCAAATCATGGGGAAAGGACCCAGCAGTGCTACAAATGTGGGAAGGAAGGCCACTACGCTGCAAACTGCCGTCCCAGGACGCCCCCAAGACATGACCCCGTTGGCGAAACAGGGCAGAGGTCAAATAGGCGACCCACCAGGGAGCCTTCGACAAGTAGAGCGATGTCAACATTCGTTGAAGAATGGTGTGGTGTAGTGAGCGCCCGAAGTAGAGGCGATGTTCAAGAACTTGGTGCGGTGGGTAAACCGACCCTAGTTAATGCGGTGATCTTCGGAATCGAAGTGGAAGCCCTAATAGATACTGGATCGGTAATCTCGATCCTTCCAGCAGGCCTTCTGAAACTGGCGAAGAATCGAGGCTTCGACATCGATAAGGAAGTAGAATTGGTTAGCAATGACCAAAAGCGGAAGGTGTTTGACGCATCAGGTACGCAAATGGACTTCTTGGGTATGGTTAAAGCTGATGTAAGGATCCATGGAGCTGGCAAAGCTCGAGTAATCATGCACGTTCAGAAAGGCAGGAGTGCTACCCTTCTATTAGGAACGAATGTTCTAAGTGCATTAGGCATCCAGCTTAATCTTTCTACAACACAGGCCCTTCCGCGGAGTGCGGTAGGCCCGCTGATGGTAGGAAATGCTACTAAAGGAGTGTTCGTTACACCAGAAATCACGCTAGTCAAGATACCCTGTTGCAATATGGGATCGAGAGATGGGGTTACCCTATCAAATAACCACATGAAGTCGGACTACGACGAACGACTAATAACCGGAAAAGCGGGTGTTTTTATGCCCGGAAAC
The DNA here is from genome assembly GCA_947359475.1 of Heligmosomoides polygyrus bakeri. NCBI lineage: Eukaryota > Metazoa > Nematoda > Chromadorea > Rhabditida > Heligmosomidae > Heligmosomoides > Heligmosomoides polygyrus. The sequence continues at coordinate 101,158,838 of OX375869.1, forward strand.
AGGGTTTGCATGAAGCTCCCTGGAGAGGAGGGAAGGCCTCGACATCCCGAATTAGTAACGGACCGGTCAGGTCCTCTCAAAACTGTAGAAGCAAGCGCGAATCCCGCTCTAATCGCTTCAGTCGGTGTTAATGAAGAATATTATAGACTTTCTTCCGACCACTTGGTAAGTGTGCCTCAGGAGATTGATGATATTCCGGTGAAAGGAAATCTATGCGCGGAAGACGCGGAAAGCCCGGGAGGTGTTGGTTCGGCGTGGTGGAAACGCCTATTTCCAGAGGGCCCCCATGTTGGGTTGGGCTCACCTCCCTACCGTAATCTATGCTGTTGACGGTGCCCACGGTGGAATGACCGGCGGATACATCACCGTCGGGAGAGGTCATCGCCTGCCCCACCGTCTTCCACTCTTCTATTTGAATTTAGCCACGCCCTGATGAACGGATGTGCATATAAGGAGCAGATTCGAGCGACAAGGATCTCACACACGACTCCAGCAGCTCTACTGTTTGCCTCACCATTGATTTTGTGTTCACCATAAACTTGCTATCTAAGTTGTGTTCCTCGTACCGCGGAATAGTCAACGGCCAGTATCCACTTCGAAGACACACTGGGAATACCAGTAGCTAATTGGGCGTCAATGGAACCATTGAACAACCACAACACTCTTTTAAAGAATTTTAACGCCTTTTCAAAATCTTTCAAGTCGAAGCATCTCCCAGTCAAGCCAGAGGCTCTCCAAATACAATGGAAATTTTTTTCAAAGAAAAGTGAGCATGACTTTTCGAAAATTTTAAAAATTCATATACCTCAATAAGTTGTCAATACACTGTCTGAAATTTTATTTTAAAAATTAAAAAAATGACGGTTTTAAGCGCTTGTCTTTAAGTGGATGAAGGCAGAAAATGTTTAGTGCCAAACACAGACATTGCGCCATGCACCTGTCTAGGACGTCGCTATTTTCCTTTGATTGGCAGCAGAAATTGCTTGCGTGGAGCTGTACACTTGTCAGTGGAACCACAAAAACATTTTGTAGAAATCTCACATATCTTCATTTCATTGTTTCAAGTAATCGTCGTGCACATTATTTATCGAAACGAAACTAGAAGAGCACATGGCGCGATCTTTTCTTTTAATGCACCAAAAATTGCACCCTATTTGCACTTTAGAAAAAGCTTTAGACAATTATTTTTCTGGGAAATAGAATTTTTATACAACTTCAATAGCTATGTTCAATTTTTTGGGAGGTGAATTGAGAAATTTCTCGGCAAGTCGTGCAAAAGTTTTCTTGAGCAAAAGCTATCAATATCGAGTATGTAGCGCAGGCAATCGATATTTATAGCTTGCGTAACGTCGCACCAGCGACTAAAGTAGCCCTGCTTTAGGATATAAGCCAGAGTTAAATCAGTTCTTATGCAGAAATGTATCCCGTAGGGTGAACACTTCCATCTATACTATCGTTTCCATGTGTAAACCCTACAGTGTGCCTCTGCATTCGGCTTCTTCCATGGCTTGTTTTGCAGCAAACATTTTTCATTGGTTCAGATTAAATGTTCTCCGCCGCGCGATAACGGTCGGGAACAGCCTCCTCCTGATGGTCAACAGTCTCGCGACAGCCCCCTGCCTCCACAAGCAGCCGAGGTAAAGTCGATATTTATGTATTTCTTAGTTTTTTAAGTTAAACTCAAACAACGTCATATGCCGCCTCGAATCTTCATACACTCGTGTGGTGATCTCAAAAATCCTTCAAGAGCGCAGCAGCACGAGCATGAGCTGGAAGAACTATAGCATTCATCCAAGAAGAGAGATGTGTTCTAAACTGGGTGCTGAGGGATTTAGAGCCTTTCCGATTCGGGTTGGGTGAGTTTGAGTGAGTGTTATATTGCGAAATTTTATAAAATGGTGTATTCTCTTTTTTAATTAGAAAAACAGCATGTCTGTGACGAAATACCAGGAGACTGGCACTACTGGAACTCCCGAGACAGAGAATAGATGGCTGGGGGTCTTAGTGAGGCGAAGACGGGGAGAAGAGCGGGAAATAGTGAAGTACAACGGCGTTCGATCGGCTGTTGATGCGAAGTTTCCCGTTAAAATGGTGAATACCACTAGCTTCAATTTGCTCCACAAATAAACATGGGTGAGCACTCAACGCGTGAGGCCTTAGGCCTGCAAAAAAGGCTTGCGGTACCGCGCCGTAATCTGCTCATTTTCCTTCTTATCGCGGTGGGACCCATTCCCCAACTGTGGTGAGAACAGCGCCGAGGAAGAGTTGTCCCGGTGCCGCACACAAACAGCGCCCGCGGAGATATTATGTTTAGGTCCCTCCCAACTTGAAGGTGATTTGGGTATACCTGATGCAGCGAAATTCTCAGGGTTAGGTGGCTCGCGCAGCATCGAAACTTTGCATCTCATTGTGCGGTTTATTTGCACTGATTTGTTGTTGTTTTCAGGCCCGAGGAGAAGCTGCATCCCACCTCAGTGAACAGCCGTCTAGGGTGAGCAAACAGCGGCAGGATTCTTCTCGACAAGAGCGATACGATCAGATACCTTCCCGACGAGAATCCCGACAGGAACGACCGCAGCAGGAACCGTGGCAACAGGGGCCTTCCCGAAAGGAACAGCGGGAACAGGAGCCTCCTCGACATGAACCGTGGCGACGGGAGCCTCCCCGAGAGGAACGATGGCAGGAGGAATCTCGCCGAGAAGAGCGACCACCCTACGAGCCTCCTCGACATGAGCGATGGAAGGAATGGGAGGAAGAACCCCGCCGAGAAGAGCGACCACCCTATGAGTCTCCTCGACGTGAGCGATGGGATGAATGGGAAAAGGAACCACGCCGAGAAGAGCGACCACCCTATGAGCCTCCCCGACAGGAATGGTGGCAGGAGGAACCTCGCCGAGAGGAGCGACCACCCTATGAACCTCTCCGACAGGAGCGGTGGCAGGAGGAACCTCGCAGAGAGGAGCCAGCACCTTTTGTGTACGAACCGCCACCGATGTCCTCGGAAGCGGACCACCTTCTCGACGAGAGTGATGACTGGAGTGAAATGCTGCGCATGGCGCAATCTGATCCGAAGCTGCCGATGCACTACAAAGCAATGATCGGCTGTTTGATATCGAGTAACAGGGACTTGTCGAACATCCTCGAGTCGCTGAAGTCGCGAGGAAACCGATGAGTTGCTGTATGGATTGTTTGCTTCCTTTGTTCGTACTTAATGATGCGGAGATGTGCGCAAATTACTCTTTGTGTTATCATAACGTCGGGTCAACGTGGAGACGCAACAGAACCAATTGGCTGCATTCTAGTTCTGATCTCGATAAATATTTTCTGTTTTTTCTATACGAATCCGTTTCCGAAACTGAGTGTCCACTTCCATGATGCGATCTTCTTCATTGTTTCAGTTCTAGAATATCATTGAGATGTAGCTGCTGGGAGGGCTGCGGGGGTCTTGTCTATGGTTCAGAGTCATCGATGGACGCAACGACAGCGGCTGTTGCCCAGGCGGAGGATGCATATCGATTTCTCCAAGCGATCGTGGAGCGTAAATCGATTTCTAAGCCTCGTCCAGGCGGACTTGGAAGAGGCGCATAGTGTGCGAATGTCGTGTTATTTCATATGGAGAGCAATTTGCGCATACCCTGACCATGTCGATAAGGAAGTTGTGTTGAAGAATTCATAGTTTATTTGGTTTCAACAAAGTATTGATTTCCATGTTCTCGTTATTCAGATTGAATTGATATACAAATGTCAAGTACAGCTATCTGAAGCCGTGTTCGTGGTTATGAAGTGATGTATGCCGTTTTGAGTTCGAATTGGACATTTTTGAAATCTGTGAAGACTCCTTTCAAATCATTCTTTATAAAAAAAAGGTGTGAATAGTTTGCAGTTGAAAGGGTACAAGTCGCTTTTGTGGCCTACATAGGTAAGGTTGCACAAGGATCGTATGGCGTGCTATCTTGTGCAGGTGATACTGTAAGTTTAAAGCGCTGATTGGATTTGGCTGACTGGCGTGTTCCACCCTCTCCCATGTAGGCCACATTAACGACCAGCTTTAAAACCACCTGAAAGACAGGCTTATGGAGTCTGGTCGAGAAAATGACTGACTATTTTGTTGATCATAAAATGCTAATCCTTCAAGCTGAGCTAATGTTTTGGACCTAGTTCTAGTGGCAGGTGAAGTTCCATTGTGGCTAAGGAAAAGGTGTTCCGTGTTATCGTCCAACGTGACGCGGTATTCATTTGGTTTATAGCGTTAAGCTGGAGTTAAGTTCGCCCCATTTCTTCAGTGAAAGAATCCATGCATTCCTAAGCTGTTATAACGATGTTTTGTTGCGATCAAAACTTCTAGCGCCAGGCGGGACTCGAACCCGCACCTCCCTCTGACCAGGCGGGAATGCTCTACGCCATTACACACCGGCGCTGTTTGATCGGACGCAACATCCACACCTCGCGGGGCCCGTCAGCACTCACCTACAGCTTAACTGGTTCCATGCTGATATCAGCGGCCGGCTCATTCCGATGTACGGAGTGTGGATGTTGCGTTCGATCAAAGAGCTTTGGTGGTGTAATGGCGTAGAGCATTCCAGCCCGGTCAGCAGGAGGAGCGGGTTCGAGTCCCGCCTGGCGCTAGAAGTTTTGACCGCAACAAAACATCGTTGTAACAACTTACATACTCGGTACCAGCCACTCGAGGCGTAAAGAAACTCAACTGAACCATGTGTTGTTAGTCGAGAGGTGTTAAAGGTACCTACTCTCCTTGTTATCTTTGCTGAAGCTAACAAGAAAGCAACATCTTTGATGCAGACGATTCATCGCGCATTGGAAAGGTGCATTCTAAAGACTAACCTGCGTCAACATTGGGTGTTTCGGTTACGGAGTTCTGTCCTAAGGGATAAGTCGCGATTGATGGGCCCGCTGCAGTACATAAAGAGGTCGAAACATCGCTTGGCTGGTCATTTACTTCGACCAAAAGACGGCCGATGGAGTCTTCGAGTTACCGAGTGGCTTCCAACAAACAAGAAGAGACCGCTGGGAAGACCGACGACAAGATGGGCCGACTCGAAATCGTCTAGGACAACATGGAATGCGAGTCGCCAGAACTCGTGCGGAGTAGAAGAATTGTGTTCCTCGCTAGAACAGCACCTGCTGGCGAACCAGCGAAGTAAGTGTTAGCTCCCGTTTATACTTCCGACGACGAACGACGCGACGCTACGTATTGTGGCGAAATTGATCGATCGCGTCGCTCGATCAATTTCGCCACTTTACATGCCCTTCGCGTCGCTCGGCGTCGAAGTATAAACGGGGCCTTAGGCCTATGTTATACTCCCGCGGGAACATCCGCGGAACGTCCGCGGACTAGGGGTACATCGCGGACGGCGGGCGTGGCGGGCCGCGGCGATTGGCCAGCTGAGGGATCTCGGCGCGATTCCCGCCCTTCCGCGGGTGCTCCCGCGGGAGTATAACAAGGGCCTAACAGACGACCCCCCCCCCCCCTGAGCCATATTGTGCCAAAAACTTGCACATCAAAGAACACTTGAATTGCCATTACAGAGGGGGAATAGCGTCAAAACTTCAGCTTCAGAGCCTTCTGTCGCTCATTCATATAGAAAAATTTGCCCTGTTATCACATGCTGCTAAAGCTGGCAAAAAAACTGTACCGATCTTGACCCTCCTCCCTAAAAAATCTCTGTTTTATTAACTGTGGAACAATCAGCGTTCAAAACTATAGGATACAATTAAATGTTCACAACATGTCTCCTTTATCGAACAAATTTGCTCGCGAATTTTCACTTTGTTGGAGCCACACCAGGAAAAATTTGTTCTTAATTAGGAGATAGAAAAGTTACCGAAAAAAATGAATTCATAGGAAGAAAGAATCGAACGCCACACTTGACCCAGGCTAGGGTACCAAGATAGTAGTTTTAGCTGATCGCCTACTGCCGTTTGAATGTTCCCGCGCCTGCTACAGTGTCCCTAAGCGTGCACATCACCGAAGCGTTTGTCATTGGGCTCGTTTTTGTTGGGATCTGTTCATACTTCGCGACAAGAGCGACTCGTCGCCCGTGCAAGACATGCATATCGATTGAAACCGAGCGCGCGCCGCCGAAAACTGTTCATAGTCGAGCGCCGGCGCTGTCGCTCCAGTCGCTGTTGCCGCTCTAGTCGCTGCTTCGTCTGTTCATAATTTCCCGCGCTACGAATGCCGCGCACGCCGCGCGCACTGCGCTCTCGTCGCCTGCGCAAAACATGCAAATCGATCGCGTGCCGCCAAAGTGTTCATACTCGAGCGCCTGCGCTGTCGCTCCAGTCGCTCTTGTCGCTCTAGTCTCTCCAGTCGCTGCTGTCGTCTGTTCATACTTCCGCGCGCTGCGCTCTTGTCGCTGCTGTCGCGAAGTATGAACAGGCATTAATTGAGCGCGCGAACTTACAATCAGCGTTACGACAGTCTGTGCTATGCCACAGACGTCGTGTAATGTGCATCGCGATTCAGAAGCCGTGACATAGGCTTCATATGAGCCGTTTTGAAGATCTTAACCTACGATATCTTGTTATCTTGCTCTATGTAGTATGAGATACCAGTTTTTCTTCTATACCGCAAGAAAGATAAAAAGGCTTATAGAAGAAAAGAAGACGGCCAAGGTGCCTATTCTTGCGGCTTGGACACAAGGCCTCAACCATAGGTTTGGTGGCTACTAGACCGCTGTAGAGAGTGCCCGTACAGCCAGAGAGCGAGGAAATAAGTGTGTATGAACTCAGATTCAAGAAGAGACTCTGATTTTCTCTTCAACGAAAGCGTGAAACTGGCCGACCGCGGTCTAGGGGAATTCAATTTGGCGGATTTACAGCCTTCATCGCAAAAATCTTCCGTTAAAAAAATAATCGTCGAACTCGTTCGAGAACTAAATATAGTAAGCGTGAGCGGTGGTAACACTGGATTCGCAATACAGTTTATCCGGACGGAAGAGTGGATCACAATGCCGCGAAATGAGGAGTCGGTCGTCATCGTCGTCGAAGCCGTCGGCCGCCGTCGTCGCCTCCTTGCCTCTCCTCGATCGCTCCCCGCCTCGGCTCGCTGTAATCAATCGGATCAGAGAAGGCGTGGAAGTCACAGAACGCTCAGCTAGCTTCGCTCCCAATATTAACGCCCACCCTCTATTCAAACCGTGGCCGATTCCAGTGATCGCCAAATTTTTGATTACGGTAGACGTCTTTTCTGTAATTACGGCCGTTTGAATTGACGCTCGAGTTCGATCTTGCGTTTCAAGTCTTTGCGGTTTCCCCTGTGAAATGGTCACCCATTCCGGTTCGTATCAGCTACACATGACGGTTTCCAGGTGCACGATGGATAAAGAGTTGAGGGATCTGTACGCCAAGTTCACTGGACCATCGTTCAGTGCGTTGTTGGAGTTGAAGAAGAACAAGGAGCACTCCCTTCTGCGCGCGGTCAGTGGTTTCGGGCTGGATATTCAGTACTCTTGGTGCAGTGCAGTTAGAAGCTGTCTCTATGTTTAGGTCGAATTCAAATCGCCGGCTGAGCTGGGATATATCGTCGTTGGAAAAGCCGCCTACGAAACGATCGTCGAACTTCCAGAGGAGCGAGAAATGGTAGGTGAAAATTGTGGCTACTTGAGCCAGCTTCGTGCTATTTAAGGGCGCTAGTCCTCGTCGCTGTACGCTGCCCATCATCTACCCCTGCAAATCTCAACGTTTGGGTAGAACGGCAGGAAGTAGAGGAGAACAAGCACGTTATTCGTGTTAAGGATACTTCCACAGAGAAGCAGCGTAGAAGTCAGTTGACTACTTGAGCCAGCCTCACTTAAGGATATCTGGCCCTTGAAATCCTTAGCTTGGGGCAGAACGGCACGAATTTTCTAAAAACAGCTATCCTTGGGTTCCATTCTGTTGTGTCGCTTCCTGTGAAAAAGGGTAACCAATGGAAAATCCAGATAGAGCTAGGAGTAATGGAGGATCTTCATCTTTCACTAGTCGAGCAGGTTCAGAAGTTCTCAAGTTTTCAAAGAGCAATATTTTACCATGTACTCTAAGTGAGTTTAAAAAATTACTTGACAAGTATCTACCGAATGTTTAGTAGCTTGCTCTTACAGTTAGTTGTGTTGTTGGTTGTAGGGAGCCTACTTTTTATCTCACTGTTTCTTTTTTCAGGCTATGCTTTGTACTGCTATATTTGTTTGTAAGCGCGCGGCTGCCTATTTATTAGGTTGTCCCATAAGTCCCCGCCATTTTTTTCAACGATTCACTGCAGATTTCGCCGGCGGTCTCTTGCATAGCGCTGCATAGTTTTCGAAAGAAATGATTTGCTCTATCAGGTCATGTATTGCATTTCTTTTTTCATCCTGAATTTTGTCAATTTTTAGGTTGTTGAAGTGAAAAAATGAAAAAGTAGCGATTCGCGCACTTGTTCTCTCCGCTTAGGTTTGTAATTTTTTGCGCAGTTTTTTATAGCACTTGGAAGACAATGTTTTGTACTACAACAATATGTGTTGGTCCTATTTTCTCACTTGTCCTTTATTGATTTTTAGGCCATCAAATTGGGAATTCCGACTTTTCCGTCCGAAATTTTACCAAAACTCCGGTTCTGTGGTTGGACTTTTTTGCTTGGTGTTATATTTCGTTTGGAAGAGGATGTCTTGCTCAGTAAGAATTTGTGTTGCTTTTATTGGCTCACGCTGATTTCTGTCGAATAGCAACAACTGAAGAAGGAGAAGGAGTTGTTGGTGAAGACGATTTTTCTCTTTTTGGCATTTTGTTGACATTCAGTAGAAATCAATAAACGCGACACATATTCTTATAAAGCAAGACATTCTCTTTCTAACGACATATGAAACCCACCCAAAAAGTTCAACCACAGAGCAGGAGCTGTCGGCAAAAACAACCATCCTCCTTCGGACGTCCCAATTTGATGGCCTAAAAATCAATAAAGGAGTAATGAGTAAATAGCACTAACACATATTCTTGTAGCACAGAACATTGTCTTCCAAGTGCTATAAAAAACTGCGCAAAAAATTCCAAACCTAAGCGGAGAGAACAAGTGCGCAAATGGCTACTTTTTCACTTTTCACTTCAACGACCTAAACATTGACAAAATTCATGATGAAAAAAGAAATGCAATACATGTTCTTATAGAGCAAATCATTCTCTTTCGAAAGCTATGCAGCGCTATGCAAGAGACCGCCGGCGAAATCAGCAGTGAATCGTTGAAAAAACGGCGAGAGCATATGGGACAACCTAATATAATAAATAAATAAGTATGACTGTTGGAATTTTAAAAAATAGGGTTGCGTTTATACGGGATGTATTAAAGGGCTGCACGCTTTGAATGATTACAAAATTTTAGCCTTTCCGGCTGCAGTGAAATTGCCTACCTTACTTCAGAATAGAAGAACGAGAAAGGCTTCTGTTGTGTTTAATCTCTAGATTGTGAGATCTTGGTGATCAGTCTTTTAATAACGTGAATATCTGTGGTGTAGGATAGCGTGTAAAGCTGTTGAGCCAAGATCGGTATAGCTTTTTATTCGGCTTACATTTCGGCGTAATCGTCTTCTTCAGAGCCTGGAGAAGCGAAAAGGAGTAGGGGAAATTAACCGCCCCAGGATCATTTCAAGTTGCAGAAGCTCCAGAAGCGAATGATAGAATGAAACGAAAGGGGCATAGTGCTACCCGTACTGACCTTATGGAGACCGCCGAGAGGCTGATGAGTCACTCTCGGATGGAGAAAGAAGTGGATGAAAGGGATATGCTCAGTGATGTTCTGGTTAGCGCCCTCCTAGGTGAAGCCCACAGAGGTCGACAAACGAGACCAGCTCCTGAATAACGGCCACTCGCTTCTCTTTCCAGTTATCCAGAAGCTCTCATTGTTTGCCGACGTATGTGAGCTTCACCCAGGGGGACGCCGACCAGAAAGTCGCTGAGGATGTGATCCGAAGGGAGAATCTCATTCATCCGCGTCTTCCTCCATGAGTGCTGGCCTTACCAGTTCCTCGGCGGTCTCCATAAGGTCAGCTGGGTTGCCTTACTCCCCTTTCGTCTCATTCTATCACTTGCTTCTGAAGCTTCTGCAATTTGAAATGATCCTAGGGCGGGTAATTTCCCCAACTCCTTTTGTCTTGTCCAGGCTTTGAAGAAGGCGGTTACGCCGAAACGTAAGCCGAATAAAGATGAATAGGAATCTACAGCACAAATAAAGGACATGCCAAGATTGAACGACAGTCGAACACGGAGGATTCAGCGTGAATATCGTTTTCCCGGGGCTCTACATGAATGTTCTCCAAGTTTTGGTTTTATTATCTGTGTTGACCCGTCAGTTTGAGCTGTGAAAACCGAAAACTAACTGGTATTCACGCTATCATTCAAGAGAACATCATGATGCTCTACGCAAATGCGTGTCTCGACCTAAAGCTCTAACATGTCTGAAGATTTTCCCATTAACACTTTCTGAAACAAGAGGTGAAACATTATTGTAAGTAGAAGGGTTAGAATTTTGTGGCCATTCAAAGAAGGGTGCTTTTTTGAGGTGGTTTATCAAGGAGGCATAGTGATCTCAAGCAGTCAGAGTGATGTTCTTTGCTACCACCACTTGTTTTCTGGAGGTTGACTGGTGGTTCATTCATTTCTTTCAAGTTGCTGGAGGCTATGGAAGTGTTGAAGCAAAGACAGGCGAAGAGGGACTACGACTCTGTGTATCAAAAATTGAACGAATTCTCTCAGTGTCGACAGTGAGTTCTCCTTTTTAACAGTATCTTTGCAGAGTTCGCCGACATTGTAACTCACGAGGAAGGTCAAAGAGGTCACCGTGGAGTTTCTCAAAGCGACCTATATAGGGTTGTAGGGCGTTGTCTGGGAATCACCATACTGGTTTCCAAATTTCCTGCGGACCTCTGGGTAGGTCAAAAATGGCAAAAAACTGTACCGCTTCAGTGCGGGCCGATAACGCAAAACTGACGCCTGGAATACCTTGTTGTGCCCACAAGTAGTCCTGCAAAAGGTTTGGAGCTTTAATCATTGCTAGAACCTAGGAATTGATTAATTCCTAATTGAAGCGAGACGGCGCATTCACAGGAGGCGCGCGCCACTATGCCGCCAGCAATTGGATGGCCGGGTGGTTAGCGTGGCGGGCTTGCGGGAGGGAGGTCGAGGGTTTGATTCCGGCGGTGTGTTTTCTGCATTGCTGGGTGCACATCTTGCGTTTTTGCCACCGTAAAGTGCTTTTCTGTCACGACTAGGTGTCATATTCGACTTCCAACCCTGATTTCAACCTTTTGTGATACGATTTTACTTCAAAACACAAGTCACGCTAATTAATATGCAATAAACTGATTAAAAGCTGTGGTAACGTTCTATAAAACATGCGAAGCAATGCAGCTTCTAAAACCAGCAGCAGCGGATAAATGCCAAGGAAGAGCAGTCGGAAGCTTCCTGGCAGGACGTGTCGACAGGCACTTCATCGAAGACGTAGTCCGCCGGTGTTGAGAAGTGCCCCGGATGCGTGTCCACATATCCAGCTGCCATCCACGCGTATGCAGAGCACTTTCGAAATACCGTAGCGCAGAATTGCTTATACGTCTGACTGACCACCTGCAAGGACGGGTGCCTTGAAAATTGCCTTAAAAATTTAAACATCAAGTGAGCTGGTCCGAATAGGTTCATGATTACCTTCAAAGTATTGTCTTTTGAGAAGCAGTTGAAATCCGGACGGAAGTGGAGCACATGTTCATGAATTCGCCGGATGAACCGTTTGAAAAGCCGGAAGAAGTATTCATCGAGCGGCTGGTAAAGGCTCGTCGCTCCTGGCGGTATTGGCATCAGCTTAAGCTTTTTCCCAGCAGGCACCTCGAAACGAGGTTCTCGTGATCCCTGATCCCATGCCAGCTCTCAAGGAGGACAATGGTTAGGGGTGCTGCCGAAGAGCCAACCACGCATTCTCGAAAGAAACGCGGGACTTGTTGTTTCGTCATGATGTGGCTCGTTCCTGTCACTATAAGAAGGTTTGGTGCCGACCAGTGACCGCATTGAGGAAACGATCCACCTGCAGAATCAAAAAGAGCTTGTCTCCAAGTCGGCCGTCGGCGTATAGCACCGGAACAGCAGTGTACGAGTGGGTCAGTGACGACAGGGATTGCACAACACGAGACACTTGTTTCATTCCAATAGGTGCCAGCTTGAGTGGGCGAGCAGCGTATGCTTACCTGTAGCGCGCGTGGATGGCAGCTGGATATGTGGACACGCATCCGGGGCTTTTCTCAACACCGGCGGACTATGCCTTCGATGAAGTGCCTGTCGACACGTCCTGCCAGGAAGCTTCCGACTGCTCTTCCTTGGCATTTATCCGCTGCTGCTGGTTTCAGAAGCTGCTTTGCTTCTCGTGTTTTATAGAACGTTACCACAGCTGTTAATCTGTTTATTGCATATTAATTAGCGTGACTTGTGTTTTGAAGTGAAATCGTATCACAAAAGGTTGAAATCAGGGTTGGAAGTAAAATGTGACACCTAGTTGTGACAGAAATGCACTTTACGGTGGCAAAAACGCAAGATGTGCACACAGCAATGCAGAAACCACACCGCCTGAATCGAACCCTCGACCTCCCTCCCGCAAGCCCGCCACTCCAACCACCCGGCCATCCAATTGCTGGCGGCATAGTGGCGCGCGCCTCCTGTGAATGCGCCGTCTCGCTTCAATTAGGAATTAATCAATTCCTAGGTTCTAGCAATGATTAAAGCTCCAAATCTTTTGCAGGACTACTTGTGGGCACGACAAGGTATTCCAGGCGTCAGTTTTGCGTTATCGGCCCGCACTGAAGCGGTACAGTTTTTTGCAATTTTGACCTACCCAGAGGTCCGCAGGAAATTTGGAAACCACTATGGTGCTTCCCAGACAACGCCCTACAACCCTATATAGGTCGCTTTGAGAAACTCCACGGTGACCTCTTTGACCTTCCTCGTCAGTTGTCCTCATTTTCGTCAGAGTATTTTCAGGCTGCAGAGAATCGGATTAGAATACATCATGAAACCCCTCGATATGATGCAGTTCATAAAATTCATTCCATTCAAAGTGCTGCCAAAGCAGTTGTTCAAGCCGTTCGAGTCCTCAGTGAAGAACTTCCTGACTAATCATCTTTTCCATTTCTACATCAACAAGCTGATGTTCAAGCGCCCACCATCGTTTCCTGCCGATAATGCTCTGCGTAAGTCGATTATCTATACAATTTCACATCATGCTGGTCACAGTGAGAATCAAAATATATTAGGTTGTCCCATAAGTCCTTGCAGTTTTTTCAACGATTCACTGCCGATTTCGCCGGTGGTCTCTTGCATAGCGCTGCATAGCTTTCGAAAAATAATGATTTGCTCTATCAGAACATGTATTGCATTTCTTTTTTCGTCACGAATTTTGTCAATTTTTAGGTCGTTGAAGTGAAAAGTGAAAAAGTAGCCATTTGCGCACTTGCTCTCTCCTCTTAGGTTTGTAATTTTTTTTTGCGCAGTTTTTCATACAATTTGGAAGACAATGTTATGTACTACAAGAATATGTGTTAGTGCTATTTGCTCATTTGTCCTTTATTGATTTTTAGGTCATCAAATTGGGACGTCCGAAGGAGGATGGCTATTTTTGCCGACAGCTCCTGCTCTGTGGTTGGACTTTTTGGGTTGGTGTTATATGTCATTCGAAAGAGAATGCCTTGATCTATAAGAATGTGTGTCGCGTTTATTGATTTCTATTGAATATCAACAAAATGCCCAAAAGAGAAAAATCGCCTTCGCCAACAACTCCTTCCCCTTCTTCAGTTGTTGATATTCGACAGAAATCAGCGCGAGCCAATAAACGCGATACAAATTCTTACTGAGCAAGACATCCTCTTCCAAACGACATATAACACCAGGCAAAAAAGTCCAACCACAGAACCGGAGTTTTGGTAAAAATTCGGACGGAAAAGTCGGAATTCCCAATTTGATGACCTAAAAATCAATAAAGGACAAGTTAGCAAATAGGAGCAAAAACGTATTCTTGTAGTACAGAACATTGTCTTCCAAGTGCTATAAAAAACTGCGCAAATAATTACAAACCTAAGCGGAGAGGACAAGTGCGCAAATGGCTACTTTTTCACTTTTTCACTTTTCACTTCAACGACCTTAAAGTTGACAAAATTCATGATGAGAAAAGAAATGCAATACGTGTTCTGATAGAGCAAATCATTCTCTTTCGAAAGCTATGCAGCGCTATGCATGAGACCGCCGGCGAAATCTGCAGTGAATCGTTGAAAAAGCTGCAAGGACTTATGGGACAACCTAATACGTCTCTCGAATGAGGCTAAATACGAAGATTTGGTACACTTTCTGAGGAAACTCAGATTTTCGTGTCACGAAGCGCTATGACTTGAATCTCTAAAACGCGAAGTAGGAGTGAAGTGGAAACTTGGGTGCTATTCCTCTCGTGCGCTCTAAAATGAACCCAAGAGCTTTTGTTGAGATGAAACGGCAAGAGTTTCACTACAATTCGAAGAATGCATACTTTTTAAAGGCGTCTTCTATGTTGTCGCATCTGAACGATCTATCCCTGTGATATCATTTCAGCAAAGATATTCAATGCATTCGATACTGGGAAGAATCTCAATACAGACTCTCCGAACTTGGCTGCCATTAAGAAAGAGATGGTCCACAATGTGTCACACTTTGCTCTCACCTACTGCTTGGACTGGATCGCGTAAGTAAATGTCTCCTTTCTGTTGGACAGTGAATGTCGTTCATCTGTATGCTTCCGTTGTAGTGAGGTTTTGTCGCTGCACAACGTGGAAGGAATGGTCAAGTACGGCTTTCCAGCGCTGGATGTGCGAGGGAAAACGGGAGCGGTGAGGAGCTGCTCTTTGGTTTCTAGCGGAAAGCGCTGATGGGCCTGGGATTGACGTGGAGAAAACCCGGATATTCGCCTGTTAGGCTCCTTTTATACTTCGACGCCGAGCGGTAGGACTCCACGTATAGTGGCCATATTGATTGATTTACGCGATTGATCAATTTCACCACTTTAGATGCAATCGGGTTGCTCGGCATTGGAAGTACAAACGGGGCCTTAGACTGATCTGTACCTCATTCATGTAGAGCCTCCTAGTATGAGAGGAGGGAGATGGGCACCAAAGTGATTTTTTAGAAAAAAATTGAAAAAAGGTCTAATTTCGTGTATTTCACTTGAGTTTTTGGCTTCACTCTATACCTGCGATCGATTTCCATGTATATCGCAGGAATCATTATGGATACCTAGCACCTAGTACCAGGTTTAACCAGGGAAGGATTTCAAGTAATGTCTGAACGACAAAAATCGACTACCACTGGGAAAATCTCCACCATTCGAATTGTAGAAAGGTACATTCCATTTTTGCAGAGTCCTTGAACCCAACGAATTAGGACCCATAAAAGTTTACTATGGAATCGTTCAGTCTTACAATGCAATACCTTCGAAACATCGTGTATGCATAAAATTTGCAAAAATATTGCAGTGTTAGGGAATAAGAAGTCTGACCCCGCGCCTCAATGCAGTACGTCTGCATTTTTTCTGCATATTCAGGTTTGGAAGGCGTTGTTTTGTGAGGTTTTCGATTCCTCAGAAGCTCTAATTCGGTGGGTTTAAAGGTCTTGCAAAAATGGAGCATACTTCTTCACCCCTTAAAGGGTTCCTGTTTCCTTCGGTGTTCATTTTCGCCCTTCAGACATACACCTTCCGTGAATAGTATGAAAGCATCAATAGTCGACCAGTTTAGCACCCAAACTCATTACTGGATGGATTTTTGCCCTGAAGCTCGGTGGTGTTATATTGGCTCGCCAATCGATACTGTTGACATGTTATGTATCACTTGCATCGGCTATGATAATCCTATGTTTTCTTCTGGGATGAGCATTTCCGGGCAAAATCGATAAAACCAATCGATAATGGCCAATCGACGATCAATTCCATTTGTATGTTGCAAAATCTGTTTACTATCCACTATATCTGTGTCATATCCACTTGAAGCGATCGACCCTGAACAGGGTTCCATAATATCGAGTGAGTATGGCGAACGGCTTCAAGTGGCAATTATTTTTTATGGATGTATGAACAGAGGGACAGACTGACGGATTTGCTCTCCGATGTATATCAGGATAGCAAGTAGACCCCTTTTACAGGCCTTCCCATAATTTATTAATTTTATAATGGCAGATCAGCTTTCTTATAAAAAGGCTAGTGAGTGTCCGTCAATCCGAATATCGGGCCTAGTCTAGCAACTCCTAAGCTGATTTCATATCCCTGTCGACGTTATTAATCGCTGCTTAGGGTTCATCTTTCAAGATGGGATCATGCGTCCTGGAGAGAGTTTACAACAACTTAGAGCTGTTGACCATTATCGATCAGTTTTATCGATTTTTTTACGATCTCGAACGTTAAGATCCGAATCGTGTTGATATGTTGGGTAGTGGCAGAGTTGAGCTTGCAAATTATGAAACGGTGTCGAACGAGAAGTCATGCTGGCCGTTAGTCTTCCTGACTCAGCGTAATCAACGGCAGATTTGGTTACATAACGCTGCATTTATACTTCAGCCACGGATGATATGGCGCTATGAGCGCCATCAGTATCGATTAGGTAGCGCAGGCGATCAATAGTGGTAGTTTTCATAACGCCACGCCGATGTACAAATCCCTTCTAGAGGATAAATGTCAGCCTTAGTTTATCCACATGCAGGATAGGATAGCACTTCCATTTGTAACCAATCCTATCGTTCCCATATACAAGCGTGTGTAAATCGTGGTATGTCTCTTTTGACAATATTATTTTATTTTATTTCAAAATTTAATTTCGTTTTTAATTTCTTTTTAACTTTATTGAATTTCTATTTTTAGTGCTAAACGTTTCCTCTTGAGTGCATTGGACTTCCGCCATTACTTGTTTCGTTGCTGAAGATTTTCATCAGTTCAGATTCCATGTTCAACTTCCGGTGTTCAACAGCCTCCCCGTAATGGTCCGAAGTTTCGCCGTCCCCCTGGTGGTCCACAGTCTCGCGATTACCCACAGCCTCCTCCTGCTGCTGTCCAGGTAATGTTGTGCTCATTGTTGCGCATTTGTTAGCGTATTTTAAAAATTAAACTCAAACTATCGTCATTTCTCCTACACTCCTATGCTACTTTCGAAAAATGTTTTAAAACCGTAGGAAGGATATCGAGCGTCGGAACCCGAGCTTGACCTAAAAGAACTCCGACATCTACTACTCGAAGAGGGGGAGGTGCAAATTGGGTGTTGAGGATTTTAAGCCCTTTCCTGCTGAGACGGGCACTGCTCGAGCTTTCGTGCGGATTTTACGGAGTGAGGTTCCGCAGAAAGTAGCCATAGCTCTAGGCAGCTCTCTGTCACTGCTGAACGGCATGGTCGGCGCCCCTGGGCACATTGTGTACAGGTCCGTCACAACTTGAAAGGCATTGGGATATATCTGGTGCAGCGAAATTCTCTAAACTAGTTGGCTTGTCTATCACAGTGCGGTTTATTTGTATTGATTTATTGTTGTTTTTAGGTCCCAGGAGGAGCTGCTTACCACCTCAGTGAACTGCCGTCTAGGCTGAGCAACCCGCAGCAGGAGTCCTCTCAGAAAGAGCGATACGATCAGATGCCTTCCCGACCGGAATTCCGACACGAACAACCGCAGCAGGAACTTTTTCAGCAGGAACCGTGGCAGCAGGGGCCTTCCCGTCCTGAACCATGGCGACGGTACCCTCCCCAGCAGGAACCATGGCCTCAGGAGCCTCTCCGACAGGAACCGTGGCGACAGGAGCCTCCCCGACAGGAACCGCTGCGAGAGGAGCCCACCCGACAGGAACCGTGGCCTGTGGAGCCTCCCCGACAGGAACCGTGGCGACGGGAACCTCCCCGACAGGAAGGATGGGCGGAGGAATCTCGCCGAGATGAGCGACCACCCCAGGAGCCTCCCCGACAGGAGCGACGGCAGGAAGAACCTCGCCGAGAGGAGCGAGCACCTTATGTGAACAATTCGCGACCGCTGTCCTCCGAACCGGACCACCTTCTGGACGAGAGTGATGACTGGAGTGAAATGCTGCGCATGGCGCAGTCTGATCCGAAGCTACCTATGCACTACAAGACAATGATCGGTTGTTTGATAGCGAGCAACAGGGAGTTGTCGAATATCCTCGAGTCGTTGAAGTCCTAAGGATATTGATGAATTGCTGTATGGATTGTTTGCTTCATTTGTTCGTACTTAATGATGCAAGGATGTGCGAAAATTACCCTCCGCATTATCATAATGTCGGGTCAATTTGGAGAAGCAACAGAAACACTTGGCTGCATCTTGATTGGGGGTAACCAGTTTGAATGTATGGAGTTTTCCGTGCGCATCTCGCTGTAGCTGCAGACGTTCAAACTGGTGCCATCTAAGGGCCTGTTCATACTTCGCGACAAGAGCGACAAGAGCGACTGGAGCGACTGGGGCGGCGGATGTAGTGTGGTGTACGTAAATAATTACGCATTCCACAGTACATTCGTCGCGGACGGAGTGTGGAGTACGCAATTATTCACATACATCACACTTTGTCTGTCGCCCAGTCGCTGTTGTCGCTCTTCTTACCCTTGTCGCTCTTGTCGCGAAGTATGAACAGCCCCAACTAGGAAAGTGCGTTAGACGAAGGAGCTGTTCATCCCAGTTCATCATTACAAAGCATTCATCAAGATCTCATTCGCACGCCATTCAAATTCAGATTCATTCACAGCACCACACAGCACAAATATGAAAAGTAAAGAATAGGAGAAAGCAACAGCACAACGAATCAGGAGAAAAACAACATCTAGAGCAAGCAGTCAAAACATCAGTGAAAGCAAAGCAGTGGTCAGCGAATCAAGTATACTCGGACGGGTAATCGTTTTTGAACTTGCTAAGACTCCCAGGAAAATGGACGGTTTCGATTACAGGGTTCGCATTAATTATGGCCTCAAATAATCGAAGTGCCATGCTAATACAAACATTTAAAAACGGATAAAAACACCTCGTAATCTTTACTATGGCTTTTAACAATCAAAAATTACAATCTTCATTCAAAATGCTCGTGTTACGCGTATGCAGCTTCTCATACGAGTTGCGAAGGCGTCGCAGGTGGCCGACGGCAAATAGTCCTCATCGAGATCATTCCACGCTTTCGTAAGTGCAGCATTGAGGGAATCCAAGTTGTTGTATATTGTATCTAACATCTTGTGCTCTAGAGCTGACCAGATCGAAAAGTTGAGTGGATTAAGATCTGGTGAATTTGATGGTCATTATTCGTGGGTGAAGAAATCTGGAAGTTTGCGTTGACACCACTGCTGGAAGACACTGGACTTGTGTGCAAGAGCCGAGTCTTGCTAAAAGCACCATGGCTTGTCTACGAAATGAGAAATGAACTATGGCTTCAAACTTTTCTCCAGGACCGATTTAGAGTATATTTCCTTACTGATCTTCAATCCAGCATCGACGAACACCACTGAGGTCTTTCCGTCTGAGGTTATCGCACCTCAAACCATAACAGAGCTCGGATGTGCAGAAAACAAGTACTATCTGCGTGCCAACTGCGACGCCTTCGTGACTTCTGGTAAGCTGCGTAGGCGCAAGAGGAGGGCATCTTGAATGAAGATTGTAGTTTTTGATTGTTAAGGACCATAGTAGGGATTGCGAAGTGTTTTTCTCCCTTTTGAATTGCTTGTGTTACTATGGCACTTCGATTATTTGAGGACAATAATTAAAGCACACCCTGTAATTAGCCAAATTCTATAGCTCCAAAACATGCGAAGACGTGCTGTCGCATCGAAGTCTCTGTACCATTTGGTATCAGAAATGCTAAAAAAACGTGAAAATAAACCTCGAAAACACTAGTCGAAGCATTACAATCTATGGCATAAATCTCCGGTATACAACAGACATTGACAAGAAAGAGAGGTAAACTTTGACCTAAAGGAAGGATGCAAGAAAATGTATGGTTGGAGTTCGGCAAAAGTAAGAACTGAAGAAGCCAATGTCACATAGCGTAAGCTTAGATGAAAACAAGACCAAGCAAAGAATCCTAGAACAACGCCACGGTGACAATGGTCGCATCAGTTGGTACACGTCGCGTAGGTGAGCCGCATTGGTAGGTGGGAGCGCGCCAGCCATGATTAACCAAACAGAGCACGGACCGAACACATGCCAGCCTATCAGGGTACCAACTGTACATGCTCTCTCTGAATGGCATGCCCTTTCCGTGCGCTCTGATTGGTTTACGCGCTCCCACCTACCAATGCTGCTCACCTACACGACATATACCCATCAGTTTTCCTCGTTTCGTCACGCTTTTCAAGCTCGCGATAGGCCCATAATGCCTGAATGCCGTCTATTTCTATATGCAGGGCAATTTGCGCACATCCTGAGCATATCGATGTTGAAGTGCTGTTGGAGAATTCATAGTTTATTAGGTTTTCAACAAAGTGTTGTTTTCCATACTGTTGTTGTTCAATTTGGAGTGATGTGTTTATGCCAAGCACAGCTATCTGGAGCGATGTTCATGGTTGTGAAGTGGTATCTGCCGTTTTCAGTTCGAATTAGACACTTTTGAAGTCTGTGTAGACGCCTTTCACGCGGAATTGTACACGGCGTGAGGTGGTGAGAAATGTGGTTTTAGAAACATTTGCACTGGTCGTTAATGTGGCCTACATGGGGAGATGGGAACATGGCAGATCAGCCAGAGCACACGAAATGGACGTCCCACGTAAGGATGGAGCGTTGGGTCGGCGCGCTGATTGGATGCCGCGCGTTCGGTCTGTACTCTGGTTGATTGTGACCGAGTGACGCTTCCCATCCACCGTCATCTAGGCCACTTTAACTACTAACAAAAATTCACCTGAAACACCCATTTATAGCGCTTGGTCTGAAGAAAGACTGACCGATATGTTGGTCAAAGAATTCTTAAGTTGTTGGCTACAGGCTCGGAGAATTGCTACCTCGAACTGCAGACAAAAGTTCTTATGTTGTTAACGAGGAGATTGCGCCGTGCCGACGTCCACTGCGACATTCGTCTGACTTATAAGATGAACGCTATTTACCTATACCTGTAGTTGCATATAAACTTGCAATTAGTCACAATCAAATTACAGTGGAAGTTTGCACTGTTTTTACTGTAACTCAGTGCCATAACGTGGGGGACGTGTGCTGTGCACTGCGCAATCTCTTCGCACGTTATGTCGAAAACTCCGTTTTCCGCCTTGAAATCTGTCGGCTTTTTATGTGTGCCTGCTCGGCAGTAATAAATATTACGAATTTCATCCCATTTGCTTCAAAGCAGCCGTTTGGGCGGCAAATTACTTGTGTCCAAGAACTTTTGCCACATGATGCATTCAAGGGACAGGATGGTGTGGCAAGGGAGGAACGGGAATGGTTAGGTAGACCATGTGATGGGTATGATCTCTGGTGCTCCTCGTTGTAGGGACTTGTCCGGAGTGCTATTATTTTATTTATTTATTTGTTTATTTATTTATTCATGACGTGAGCTAAGGCCACACGTGAAAATACAATGTTAGAATAAAAACGCATAAACTCAATCAAAAACAAACGAATGCAACCGAAGGCACTCATTGCATACGCAAAAGCAGCTTCTTGAAACCGTGCAAGGATAGACCTAAGACTTCCTCATTTGTGCTCAAAATGTGGTTAAACTCCTTTAAATTTCTGTAGGTGAAAAAGCTTGCTCGGGCTCGTGATTTCGCCACCGAAACGTAAAGTCTGAGCTTCCCTCTTATGTTTCTTGTCAGCCTAGTGCCAAAAAAGTTGAGTGGGTTTATAGAAACCCTACCAGTGAGTATCTTAAACATCATGAGGAGGTCAGCTCTTTTCCTTCGTATGAAAAGGCTCGGTAATCCTAACATCTCCGCTCTTTCGGCACCATTTGGCATCTGATAATAGTTATTCCCGTAGCACCTCATCATCAGCTTACGAGTGAAACTATTCTGAACATTTTCTAAAAGGAGAATGTCTTTTCTCTTCGAAGGATTGAAAACTGTTGTTCCACACTCTACCATGGGCCTCACATATGTCTTATACGCCCGCAGAAGGATTTGAGGATCTCTGCTCTTCAGTGCTTTAAAAAGGTTGTAGATGCGGTAGTTAGCTTTCTTGGCCAATGCTTTATGAAGCAAGTCAAAACTGAGGTCCTTAGATATTAGGAAGCCAAGATCACGAATGTCAGCAGTTGTTTCTAATGTGACACCTCTTAGCTTGTAAGATGGGGTTACGACAGTGCGATTGCTCCCAATGACAAAACATTTAGATTTTTCTGCTGCTAGAGGTAGTTCCCATTTATCAGCCCAGGAATCTATGTAGTTCACTGCTCCTTGAACTGCATATAAATCATCTGTATTTTCAATGGTTTTGTAGATCTTGATATCGTCAGCATACATTTTACAAATAACTCCAAATCGTGAAAGAGACTCTGGTAGTTCGTGGGTATAGAGCAGGAAGAGCAGAGGGGAAAGAACTCCCCCCTGCGGTACTCCGCTGAAAGCCTTAAAGATCTCGGAAAATTGCCCATTTATCTTAACTTGGTAAGTTCTTTCTGAGAGGAACTCACGTATCCAGTTCACTATCATGTGATGAACCCCGACCAATCTTAATTTTAGTAGCAGCTTTGATAACGGAACTCTATCAAAAGCCTTAGAGAAATCGAAATAGATCACATCTATACGCTTCTTTTCCTCAACAGCTTTCGTCCAATCATTTAACGCTGTAAGTGTAGCAGTCTCAATCGACCTTCCGTTCAAAAAGCCAAACTGATTATCAGAAATAATGTCCTTTTCTTCAAGATGTTTTAGAATGTGTTTGCTAACAATTTTCTCAAAAACCTTTGCTAATACAGACGTAATGCTCACTGGTCTGTAGTTCGTGGGATTGCTATAAGGGGCTTTCTTAGGAATAGGAGTAACGAATGCATGTTTCCATCGAGAGGGGACCTCTGCTTTCATATAACTCCTGTTAAAAATGTGTTCTAAAGCGTATTCTATGTATTGCACAATGTTTTTGATGAAAGCAAGTGGAACGTAATCCGGTGATGTGGAAAAACTGATTGGCCATTCTAGTATAGTCTTAGAGATATCTTCTTTGTAGAACCATAGAGAAGGTCCCATCTCAGGAAACTCTGATAATTCATCAAAATCGTTAAATTATATATAGGGGATTTGTGAGACGAATAGCATTGATGAAATTCCATCTGGAATTCTTTGCCAGTTGTGCGCTCTCGTTCGCGTTATTCCATAAATGAAGATTTGTGTAGGTTCTGTGTTAGCCTCTACCTAAGGATCATCGCTGCCATTAAACTGCACGCTCGTCAGAACGAAACTGTGCTCTAATCCTAGTTTCGCGCTCCAAAAGTCTAATCCGTCCTCCCTTTAGTTTTCATAGCCCAACTCGGAAAAAAACGTCCATTCACCACTTTTGTGTGTTTCCCCCGACAAGGCTTATTCCAAGGAATGAATTTGAGCAGATGTGTGTTACTACGGAGAATAGTGCCGTAGAAGTTCTGTGCAGTAATTGTTCTTGCCATCAAAATATGCATTACATTTAGTCGCAGTTATGGATTACGGCGTGTGTTTTCAGTGTATTTTCGCACTCATGAGCCAGATTCATCAACGAATTATAGCAACTGAACGGAGAAAATACGGCCGAAATCCATGGTAGCGCGGCTGAAATGGTTCACCATATCTCTTGATAACTCGCTATCAGGGACCTCGGCTGTATTTTCTCCGTTAAATTGCTGGAAGTCGTTGATGAATCCAATCCTAGATGTGCAAGAATGAAGGTATTTAATATTACATTGTGCACAGCTCGCTGATTTATTTCGTTTTCGCAGTTCAACAAGCGTTTAATGTAATCTGCACAAGTTTTCAGGAGTCACTATGGAGAAAACAGATGTGTTCGCCTTGCAAAAATTCCGGGGTCCAACCTTCTCGGCCATACAGGCCTTCGCTCAAAATAAGGAAAACTCGCTAATACGTGTGGTGAGATTTTTTTTTCATTTTTTGAAAGTTGGTTCAAGTATAGAGCTGGATAGGGTCGCTAATGATCGCTTGGCGAAGATTGATCCACTGCTGTCCCTCCATCTGTACCCTTCCTGCTTGCGCCCTCTCGCATGCATTAGAGCTGTGAGAGAACACTTAGGAAGTGCTTCAATCTAGCCAAAACAGGCTTAGATGTAATGCTACGGTTAAGCTGTATGCGCGTCCTTACTTAACGTTGTCATCTTAAAGTATTGTAGACAAAGCATTTATCGTTTTTTAATCTTCTTTGGAGAAGGGAGGGATGCTATTCGGGTGGAGGCATAGAATGGCTTCCCACTGAATTTGTCTTAAGAGGAGAGCTCATGTTATTGACCCGTATGTGAGCTTAAGACTAGGTATGGTGTCGCGTAAAGGACGACAGCTGTTATAACTAATCCCCTGCTGCCGTTTGAATGTTCACGCGCGCCTGCTACAGTATCCACAAACCTGCACATCGCCCAAGCCGTTGTCATCAGAGCTCGTTTCTGTCATTGAACGCGTAAACCAGCAGACACCTCTAGGAAGGATAAGATTCATCCAAGCTGCTCGTTCTCAAACCGTTGTCGTTACTCAGTGGGGATTACGCGTCGATCGAATGTCCACGTGGATACCGACTGACGCGATCCACGACGCAGTGACAGCAACCGCACACTACAGTATCCCGCAAACCTGCACATCAGTTCGGAATTCGAGCGGCAGTACAGGATTAGTTATAAGAAGGACCGTAAAGGACTGGTGGAGTGTAACTTTTGGGTTACCTGTCTTGCCTAGGACTGACCAGAGATTGTAAGTGCAACCGGAGTACGAAGCTAGCGATCATCCATGTTGCTAAATAAATCGAAATCTGCTTTTTATTTGAAACATCGTTTTCGGCCATCGGCACAGAAGTATACTTCAGCCGATATAATTGTATTCACCTGGCTTCATCCATTCTGCCTCTCTCCATAATAATAACTAGCTTGATCTGCTGCGGTTCTCTTTTTTCGTTTCGATTTTTTACTGGTTCGATGAATAAGATCGAGAAACATTATGCTGTGTTTCTGATACTGTTAGTTTTGTTTCATTCGTTTTAGTGCGCATATATGAGTGCAATAAATAAATACATTTAGGTTGAATCGAAGACTCCAGTTGAACTAGCCATCATAGTCGTGGGGAAGTCGGTGTATGAAGTGCTCACGGATCTTCCAGAATGCGAAATTGTAAGCGATTTCGTTGACTTCTGTCATCTTTTAACGAGCTAAGCATGAGAATATTTGCCAAATACTCTCACGTCATCCGTTTAAGTTGATCGAGGCGATGCAAAGCATGAAACGAAGACAAACATCGTTGTCTGCTGAAGGTATCTACAGATGGATGAACCACAACATGGAGAATACACCGTACGTTATTATGGCTATTCATCAAAAATTCAGCTCATTGTGGCTCGGAAAGGGGGTCAGCCCATATGGACTGTGGAATGTGTTTCATCGGTAAACAGCTTCGGGTATGTAATACTGAGGAAAAATCTTTTTTTTTTTTTGTGGCAGCAGCCATGCCAGAAGATTTTCTGTCCTTTTTCGCTTATTTGTGTTTGCTTACCTTTTGTGCAATATGGTCAAGTGTTATCGTTATTTGTGTTCGTATTTAAAAACAGTTTTTTCTTGATTATGCACGAGTTTCATCAGGTGATCCCCTTCCAGAAGCCACTCTTCGCTGAAATTCTTCGTTGTTTTATGGTAGCTCATTAACGTAATTATCTGATGGGGAAGCTCTTTCATGAAGACCGAAGATATTAAACTAAGCGAATATAGAGTAGATTACGGTTGTGGTGAATAACACCTAACACTTTGGATCCGACCTCGATTCGAATAATTCGGATCCGCCATTTCTTTTCAAACCCGGGATAATTGGATCACTCGGACAATAGCATTTTTGAAAAGTTCTGATCATAGAATGACTCAAATAAGGATGACTATCACCGGACTGAGTTTTCGGATTATTCAAATAACTGCTTCTTCTTCAGATCGGATATCCAATCTGGATGGGATGCGCAGTTTGTGATCAAAATCAGGCATCCAAGCCATCCGAAAATCCAGTCCGATGAAAGTCACCCTTATGTGACCCATGCTAAGATACAGGCTTTTCGAAGTGCTTTTATCCAATTGATCCGTTTACCATGGCTATGAAAAAACGGCGGATTCGAATGATTTGAATCGGCGTCGAATCGAATGTACAGGGTGGTCCACATGAAGTGTTACACAGAAAACTATATATAACTACAAACAAACACAAATAAGAAAAATGTACAATCATTCGAAAGACAAGAAAATTCTACATAACATATCATACATCACATTCAAAATGTGCTCCTTTGGCTTCAGTGCAGGCGTCCAATCTCTTTCGGAAATTCTTGAGGATCCGCGCGATCATTTCCGGTGAAATTTCGTCCCATGCCTTCTCCAGAGCTCTTTTCAGCAAATCTAGTGAATTGTGTCTGAAAGAGCAAGCTTTTTGCTCCAGGACTGACCAGATGGCGAAATCTATAGGGTTGAGATCGGGCGAGTTTGAAGGCCAAACCTCCTTCGTCCACAAATCCGGGAGATTGGCCTCACAGCACTCCAGAGTCTTCTTGGCACCGTGAGCTGGTGCCCAATCTTGCTGGAAGGTCCGGTCCATGCCCTTAGCATTTTCTTGTGCCAACGTATTACACCGTTCTCCAAGATTTGCTTCTCGTAGACTTCGGCATTGATCTTGACTTGTTTTTGGATAAAAACAAGCTTGGTCTCGCTCAGGCCCGATACTCCAGCCTATACTATCAAGGACTGTGGAAAGTGAGCTCATCCGACGTTGAAGGCTTTTGCGGATCCTTCTGGTAGCATTTTCCGTTGATTCTGCGCGTTTTGGAGTGGTTTGACGGTGAATATCTTCTCGTCTGTGAAGAGAAATCGGTCGCGCTTGTCACCGCGCGTAAGCACCTTCATCTTTCTACATTTCACCAGTTTTGAAGTCTTCATTTCCTCAGTGAGGTGCTGTCTTTTGGTGAATTTGTAGGAATACAATCACAGATCACCCCTGATCAGCCGTTTTATAGTAGAACGACCTACGTTGCGCTCCTTAGCTAATTTCCTGATGTTTCTTGCAGGATTTCGGTGTAACTTGTCTTTGACGGCCTTTCGAAGGGCAGACGTCCTTGCAGTTTGTCGTGGTCTTCCTCACGGACGATTTTCGATCCCTCCAGTCTCTTCGAAACGTTTAATGACGCGGCGTACTTCCATCCGATGCAGTTTGAGCATCTTTGAAGTCGTGGAAACGGACGACGCATGTTTGAACATAGCGACTACTGCTGAACGATCCTCAAGCGAAACCATGTTTACCTAAAAACGGAGAATAAGACTGACTATAGGTAGACTAAAAGATACGGAGAAAACGGATAACACCACAGCAAAGCACAAAATGTAAAAGATATTTCCAAAAATGGACTTTCTGTAGCCCGTAACACATCATGTGGACCATCCTTTATAGTGGGGTGGTGCACGGGAACATTGTCGGCGTGGTTTACCAAGGAAAGCCTTCAGCTTCCATTTCAAGATAGACCTTCATCACGTAGAAGAACTCGAAATGTTGGATCTATCCTAGTCGGGAGAGGGATTCACAGATTTAAAAATTATGTACACGTTGACTTGAGGCTTACAGAGCGGCTCCTGTAGAACAAGATGGGACCTAAACTAGAAAAATTCGCGAAGAAAAAAAAACGAAAAAATTACATTTGTTTTCGCCGCGGTTGTAAGGAGGTGAAGTTATGTGCCCTCCTCACCATGTTAGATCCTGGTTATGACATGTCAGATGGCGGTCAGCACGCGTCATGCGGCTTTATGCGCCGTCCTCACCATGTTAGATCCTGGTTATAACATGTCAAGCGGTGGTCACCATGCGGCATACCTCCATTATGTCGCTCTTTGCCTGCTGAGACGGTTGTAAAACCGCTGCGATTTTTTTTGTCTGGACGTTCTTTTTTGCCTCTTTTAGGGCCTATCGTGTTCTCTAGAAGCCGCTTGATAAGTCTCAAGTCAATTTTTTATATAAATTTTAATTCTGTGGACCCCCTCCCCCTCCACCCGCAACTAGGATGGATCCGAGTCCGAATTGTTCATCAGAAATATTGATCACAACTGCTCAGTAGTTTTCCTGAGCGAGTTGTGGCTGGTGAAAGAGTAAAAGCTCACCTTCTCGACTGCTGGATGAACGCAGTATTGCGAAATCAGTTCAGCTAAGATGTTGCTACGCCAATGGCGGTGGCGTAGTGCTAGTTGCTTATCTAACAGATGTGAGACAATGGCTTGATTCCTGCCGCTTTTTGCATATAGCGATTTGACGTCAAGAAGACCCTGTATTCTCATTTCCAACATATTTTCGAAAAAAAAAAACGTTTGGTGATACCAGCCATTTGTGTTTGTCGAGCTGTTTGAGGTGGAAAAGTAAAAAGGTAGGTCAAAAAATGCAGAGCGCTAGTTGTTGATAGGAATCGAATCCAGGATCCCATTTCTGTGAGATGAGCACACTGGCACTGCGCCATCGCCGCTGTCACAGCAACATCCTAGCTACCCAGATTTCGCAATGCTGCGTCCATCCAATAGTCGAAAAGGTGAACTTTGACTATTTTACCAGGAAAACTGCTGAGCAGTTTTGACCCATGTTTATAATGAACACTTCGAGTCTTGTCCTGATTACTAGTTGGTAAGGTGATTCTGGCCAGTCAGAACTCGCTGAGAAGAGCCATCTAGCAGTTTCGGACAGCTTATTTACTATCAGCGCCTCAGGCTCTTTGAGGAAGTGATAGGGGTCTCTATTCAAAGCTCCATTTGAAGCTGAAGGCGTTCTGTGGTTGGATATTGTCGCGAGATAACGCAGTCGGACGTTGCTCTGAGTGTTTCATCCTCGTTATGCGTCATATTACCACATGGAAGAGTTGTTTGATGCTCCTCATTGGGTCATTGCGACAGCTTTTTGTCCAAGATGAATTTTTCAGGTTCTTGCCAAATGGAAGGGAACGTTCAATGACTATCCATGAGCTGCGAATGTTTATGAATCGCTGCCCTGCCCACGCGTTGCCGAAATCCGTATTCAAGGCTTTCACAACTTATGCGATCAATTTTTTGTCGGATCGTCTTATTAGGTTTAATAAAGCGAAAATGCTGTTCAAACGACCACCGGATCTTCCGCAGGAGAGCAAGCTACGTGAGTCAGCGAGAATTTCTAGATCGCGTATTGATTTGTTATTGTCGGAGCACTTTCAGCTGCTGTGGCTAATGCTCTTGGTCCAATGGAACGGCTACAGAGGGACTATCCGCACTTGGCTCGTCTTAAACACGAAATGATCGTCAACATCATGCACTTCGCCGTCACCTACTGCTTGGACTGGGTTATGTATGTTGAAGTTGTTCCGTTTTCGTTGGTATCGGAGCGCAGTCTCAAGAAGATGTGGACAGTCTTCAGGAGGGATAACGGCAGGAGAAGTGATAATATCCTGGCGCAATCATATTTAAGGGGGGGGGGGGCAAGAAGGAGAACTACTCGACATATATCGCGCCCCACGGCTAGTAGCGTGATCCACAGGCGGTTAGGAACCACCTCTAGGGCCTGTTCATACTTCGCGACGAGAGCGATTCATCGCCCGTGCAAAACATCCATATCGATCAAATCCGTGCTATCACCGAAAAAATCTCTGTTCACACACAAGCGCTATCGCTGTCGCTCCAGTCGCTTACTTCGCTGCTATCGCCTGTTCATACTTCGCGCCACGACGGGAGCGATTGGGGCGACGGACGGAGTATGGAGTACATAAGTAATTACGTACACCACACTACGTCCGTCACCCTTGTCGCTGTTGTCACTCTTGTCGCTCTTTCCGCTGCCGTCGTTCTCGTTGGTGTTGTCGCTGCCGCCGCGAAGTATGAACAGGCCCCTAGCCGCGCTATTACTCATTTTCATGTGCTGCTGTATCCTTAGGGATAAGTGTGGTTATGAGAAATCTGCCCAGATGTCTACACTTACTTCGCCACCTCCTGAAATTATCGGGCAGTGGCAGTCGGCAAGGCACAAGGTCTCCGAATTTGCTTGAGAGCTCCAGATACTTCCCCATGGTATGAGGGTTCAGGCGCACATTCAGAGGAGGCTCAGCGATGCAACTGCTACATAGAGTTCATTCCACGAAGGGGTGGTGAAGTAAGTGTATATCTCTGGACTGAAGTCTCATAACCGTTCTCATCTCTAAAGAAACGAAAAGGCAGAAAAAAAGAGTAAGGGCCTGTTCATACTCCACGACGGAAGCGACAGCCTGGATTGAGTCGCTCGTGCAATGTATATTGATCGATACACACAAAAAATCAATACACTGTTTTGCACAGGGCGATCAGTCGCTCCCGTCGCGGACTATGAACATCTCCTAAGAATAGGATTCGAAGTGGTTCTCACCTGCCTGCGGGTAACACTATTAGCCGTGGGGTGCGTCAGCTGCTGAATAGTTCTCCTTGTTCCATTCTGGTCCTTGTCAGGGGAGCTTTTGTCATTTATGTGTATATACCTTTTCTACCGTTGTCCTACGCTTCAAGAGGTCCACATCTTATTGTGACTGGTTCTCGTGTCCAGTTCCCTTCCAATGCACTGCTTTCAGCGAGTTGATCACGATGAGGGTTCGAAGAGGAGGAGGGATCATTTACAAGTTCCCCCCACTTGGAGAAAACGGAGAGGTGAGTATTTTTTTGCGAATTGATCGTGATTACGAAGTTGTGATATGTAGGTAGCCATTATTTATGGATTTTCCAGCAATCCAGAGTATTCAGCGCCATCCCAGTTGGGTGAGACCACTCTTGAGGTATCAAGAGGCAGTGTTCTCTGAGCTCCAGGTTTACCCCACCCAACTGGGAAGCGTGTTTTGCGCCGAAGTTGTAGAAGGAAGGTTTCAGGTGCTCTATGAAGAGAATGGAGCTGAGATTGCGCCGTACAGATGGCAACCCCCGCGCGCACATGACATGCAAATGCCATCGTCGTCGGATCGTCAGCGTGAAGCTCCTCCTCGAAGGCCTGACGTGCCGTCAACTGTGGATCTGCCCGACGTGGCGAACCAGTCCAGAAAGGACGACGAGTGGGAGGAGATGCTGCGCACCTCGCAAAACGACCCCGACCTTCCAAAGCACTACAAGACGATGATCCGCTGCTTGGTGTCGACCAACAGAGACCTCAAGAAGGCCATAGCGTCGTACAGGCAGCAGGGCTCTAGCTGATTTTCTGCTCCATCTGCTGGAGCTTACTCATAGTTCACGAGGGCTGCGTCGGTTCGATCGGGCAAAACATACGTATCGATTTTTGTCCGTGATAATCGATATGTGTTCTGTGCTTACGCTGCCGTCGCGGACTATGAACGAGCCGTCAGTGCATTGTGTTGTACACAGCGAAAGGTGATTTGTATGTCAATTCATCTACGTTTAACGTTTACTTTGCCAAATGTTCTACGAACGTTAAACTGCGTAAGCTGATTGGTGTTGAGTGACTGAATTTCCATGAATATGTTGTTCGTGCATGCTAGAAGCTAACAGATATCCTGTTGTTGACGTATCGTCGCATTGTGTCGCAGTTGATGATTCCACTACAGTGACAGGTTCTGTAGATGTGTTTGTTCCTTATATTCCGTCAAGCGTAAAGCTTGTTTACGTATTTTTTTAAAATATTACGAGCTTTTTGAACATTCAAATGTCGAGTCTTGCCTTTGCGTTGTGTCGACGGAGCTACCTGGATACCTCCTCTTAGCCCAAGACGTCTAGAGTGCAATTACGGAACACCGTGCTGCTGCTAATCCACACGCCGATTAGCAACGGAGCGCGGAAATTTTCCGGAAACGCCTGGGTATGGTGTAGGCTCCTTTAGCCTTTCCCCCCGCCCTGCCTGATGAAGCGGTTTACTGCTGTGTCTCCACAATACGACTTATCCTGGGGGGTTTAGTTTAGTTAGGAAATGGCCATATTTGCAGAACCAGGCAAGGGAAGAAGTCCGCAGCTAGGATCTGCGTTCCTCTAGCGTACAGCGGGAAAAATGCTGCAGAAAACGCCTGGATATGGTGTAGACGTCAAAACGTCCCAAATCTCAACAAGTCAGTTGAAATGCAAAAATGCCGTAACGCACGAGAACCGAACCCTCGACCTCCCTCGTATGAAGCAACGCCATTATCCACTGCGCCCCCAGTCACTTGCAGTCAGTGTCATTGCGGGCGTATAGGAGGCAGCCAGCGCATAGTTTCTGCGCTCCACCGCTAATTGGCGTGGGGATTACCAGCAGCAGGGTGTACCGTAATATTTTTCGTGCGTTGAAGAAGCTCGGAATTCCGAAGACTTTTGTGTGTATTATGTAACTCCGAGCATCAAGAATAGGTTGACACTGAGAAGGGTGTTCTTCGCCTTCTTCACTCTCCACTGCATCGACCCGGGGCCCGGGCCGCTCGCTTCCACCTGACAAGCTCTGGGAACCGCAGTATAAATCGTGAGTTCCGTTGGCAAGATTTCTCGCGCGGTCGCGGCGCGGCTGCTTGCCAGTCACGGTGGAGCAGAGAAACCGACACCATGACTTTTAGCTCTCATCGGTTGTTGCGAGTTATGCTCCAGTGGTGAGCGTTTTTGTTAAATTTTGTTAAAAAGTATAGATGGCTGAGTAGTATTGTTTCAATCGGAAAATATCGGTGTCGGTGGTCTTATGTACCGTCTTCACGGCAGGTGGGTACTTCAAATCAAAAAAAAAACAACAACAAAAAAACGCAACTTCTTGAATTTTGACAACTTTCGAAATCAAATTGAACACTTTCCAAATGAAAAGGAAAGTCGGTCGAGTTATATTAATAAATCATAAAAAAATTTCAACAACCTTTTAAACTCATTTTCATGCTATTGTATAATGTAATAATATTGAAAAAAATCCAAAGATAGGAAAGGCTATTAAGAATAATTTTTAGTGATCTTATAGTTCAATTTGGAAGGCGTTCATTTCTTATTTGTAATGTGTTCAGTTTGATTTCAAATGTCAAAAGTGAAGATGTTTCAATGGTTTCATTTGAAAGTGCTCACTTGCCGTGAAATGGTATATAAGGGCCTGTTCATACTTCGAGCGACAAAAACGACGTCCACGTAGGGTTGTGGACGTAAATAATTACGTTCTCCACACTCCGTCCGTCGCCCCAGTCGCTCCAGTCGCTCATGTCGCTCGAAGTATGAACAGGCTCTAAAACGGTTCCACTGATATTTTACATTGAAGCAGTACTACGCAGCTATCGGTACTTTTAAAGAAATTCAACGATTTAATGGAGACGCTCACCTGCTATGTACCACATCGCTAATCCGTTGAAAGGCCTTCGAGGTGGAGGAAACCACCACGACATAGGGATAAAGGAGCATGCTGGCAAGCGCATTGTCTCGCAACGAATTTCATCCAGAGGTCGTTGTTCCACCCACAAAAATTGTACGAAGCGGTGGCATACCAGTAGAGACGTGAGAGGGTATATTCAGCGTCACTGTCTAGCTCCACTACATCTCAAAAGGATATGGTTATATGCGTTAGTTTTCATGTTAATCTATGGTACCCATTTTAATCTACAGATCTGTTTCTTATTCTACCTCGTACCTCTATGCTTTGTTGTTTTTTACCCACGATACTCGATTTGACAACTGTTAATCATGTAATGATAAAACTATTATGAAAGTTTCTTTGGTTGTAAGCAGAGAACTGCGACTGCAAGGACGGTTCTTCATATTAAAGAGATCGCGGCAGAAATCCAAAGCGCCTGTTCACACTTCGCAACGAAAGCGACTCGTCGCCCGTGCAAAACATGCAAATCGATTAAAATCAAGCGGTCGCCCGGCGCTGCCGTCGGAAGAATGAACAGGCCCAAACTGCGGCGAAGCCAGAGGCTAAACATATGCAGCTGTAAATAGTAGTCCTGATAGCATAATGGGCGAAAGGAGCGATTAAACTTCGAATCGCTCTACGCTACCAAATTGCGATTCTGAAGGGAAGAGTTGAAATTGTACGGCACGATTATCAATGTGTACTCCCATTAATGAACCTGTGAAGAGGAAATAGGTAAGGGATGAAATCAGCGTAGCATCTAGTAAGACGAAGATGTGCAATCCTTTCTTTTACGAAGCTAAAAATTGCTGGTTTGTTGCACTTAAACTTCAGGCCATTATTTGGCACTACTGTACTTTTGGGACTTCAGAGGTCGAAAAAATGTCACCCAAACATCGCCTGCAGGTGGTTATTTGGACTGCTTACCACGAATCTGACACCCCTTTTGGGAATTTTGGCCGATTACGGTAGGTTACGGTAGGTACTGATGACCAAAGCTGTTGAGGTCATATTCACCGATTTCGCCCAAACTTCGCCTCAGGGGATTTTGGAGGTGCTGATCAGGCATGAGCGGAGTTTCTGTTTTCTGATTTTCTATTTTCTGGCTTTTTTCGCTTTTCTGTTTTCTGATCACGAATCTGACGTCCGGTTTTCGTTCTACGCTAGATTACAGTAGGTTACAGTAGGTATCGGTGACTAAGATATGGCCACCGATTCCGCCCAAAGCTCTAGTTTATACTTGCGACGTCACGCGGCGCGGCAGCATGATCGCCGCAGATATCGATTTTTTGCACCGCCCGGTCGATATCTATCCCGAACACGGTGCCGCGCCGCGCAGCGGCAGAAGTATAAACTGGGGCAAACTTCGGCTACGGGGATTATCTGGGGCGTTACGGTAGTGGCGCAGGATGCAAACGGTCCCGTAGCGATCGCCTGAAAGACACCAGATATTCTAAAGCGTTCCTTACTGGGCAAAATTGGTGGCCATATTTTAGTCACCGGTACCTACCGTCACCTACAGTACTTCAGTGTAAAACGAAAAACGGGCGTCAGATTCATGGTCGGCATCCCAAATAGCCCCCCTAGGCGAAGTTTGGGCGAAATCGGTGGTTATGACCTCGACAGCATTAGTCACCCGTACCTATCGTAACCTACCGTAATCGGCCAAAATTTCAAAAACGGATGTCAGATCCGCGATCAGCACCCGAAATAACCTCCGTTTGGGCGAAAATCTTTTTTCGACCTCTCCTCCACCTCTGGAGTCCCTAAAATACAATAGCGCTCATTATTTTCAATTGAAAATGTATTTTTTAAATTTTAATTAAAGTACTCGTTTATTGGAGAGGGTGGGTTTGAATGAATTCAAAAAAGTAACCAAATTTTCTTCACCTGTACCATATGCTGCCTACTGATAATCGAATTGCTCATGCGGGCGACAACCACGTGTCTATTCGTCTCTGTCGCGTGCCAGAGTGCTCCAGTGGATCCTTCTCGGTCGAAGGACATGAAGAGGGTCATAACGTCGGTTCAGGACTTCCACGAAGACGTTCACTATGAGTGGCAACAGCACAGCGGGAGTGAAGGGCCTTCTAAAGGAGCTGGGTGCAAACTCCTTCACTTTTGAAGAGGTTGGTTTTGGTTGACGCTTCCTTAACGGAGTTTGAGTGGGGCTTTTTTAAGGTGGAAAGATCTGGTACAGAAGTGGTGAAGTCGACTGTCTTATCGGAATTGCTGGACGAGCTACACGGTACAGAGGCCGACCATGTGGTCACGGCGGCTATCGTGAGTTGTCAGGAAGAGTTGCGGAGAGACGATCTGCACAAGAGGATCGGCGGCATTTTTCCGCAGCGTTTCTCCAATCCTCATAAATTCAAAAGGTTCGTCTCATGGTTTTAATGTTGCTGAGTCGTGACCGCCTTGAAACCCTAGACGAGAGCCCTCTGCTAGGAACCCCCCCCCTCCTATCTTATCCTCCAGAGTGGAGAAAGTCGACAAGATTTTGAAACGAATTTCTTCTGCTATAGGAGAGGAATCGCCAGTAGAAAACATGTGCAGAAATTCCTCGAGCAGATCGCTGGCGTTTTTCCGAGCGGCTTTCTCGGGGCGAACAATACGCGGATGTTGTTGGACACGATACTGAATAGCATCCTCCTGTGGAAACCGACGGAATCGTGGAAGATTTCCCTTCCACGCTTCCGAACTCTCGAATGTAAGTTCGTGCTCATACGCTGCCGAAATGATCTCCGTTGTGCTCATCTAACGTCTTCTTAAGGTGACTCCTGTCGAGCACTGCGCTCGAAGACAACGAATCTGTCACGGTCGGTATCAGTTGTTCAGCGGGAGCTTCTCTTTCGCATCGCGACGTTCCTTACAAAATTCGTTCTGAAGAATCTGCTGTAAGTATGATCGACCTATAGTTTTGCTGTATTTGGACCGTGCTCTTGTCAGGCGATTGAGTGGATTCATTTCGCTCCCTTTGTCATTAATCACGAACAGCGGCCAATAGTTTTGCGCGGAAGAGCAAGAACCAGGAAGAACTGTCAGAG
Organism: Heligmosomoides polygyrus bakeri; assembly: GCA_947359475.1. Lineage (NCBI taxonomy): Eukaryota > Metazoa > Nematoda > Chromadorea > Rhabditida > Heligmosomidae > Heligmosomoides > Heligmosomoides polygyrus. Next base: position 101,195,313 of record OX375869.1, read on the forward strand.
TTTCTCCTTCTGATCTGTTATATAACATTTTCACGTCAAATTGGATACTTTTCAAATCAAGTTGGTCACTTTTGTACACAAGGCTAACGATTTGTAATCAAACTGAACATCTTCAAATCCAAACGACTTTCCTTTACTTAAACTTTATTTACAGTCTTAATTCGTCTGCCCAATAAGTGAACACATCGTTCGAAATTTAAAAATCTTATTGTTCGAGGAAGAATAATGGTTTATGGCTTGTTTCAAGGCTTGTTCATACTTCGCGACTGGAGCGACACGAGCGATAGGTTGGCCTGGCAAATCATGAGTATCGATTTTTATTGAGCGATCGCCCAGCGAAAATCAATACGCATGATTTAGAGATCATGAAGGCGGCTATTTTTCGGTGGCAAAAAGAAGGGATTGCGCCATGCTTCGTCTAAAACGTCGCCACCTTTGTTCGATTGATAGCAAAATTTTTGTACGCATGGAGTTTCACGCCGGCAATATAACAAAAACAGTAGTGAATTACACGCATATCCTTTCTCTTTGATGCTTCATGTAAGCAGTGTTTTTTAAAAGTTAATTTATTGTTCACCTGTATCACCTGTCACCTGTCGTCCCGTTGATCATCGACTTGCTCGAGCGGGCGCCAGCAGCGTCTCCATTCGTCCCTGTCGCGTGCCAGAGTGGTCCAATGGATCCTCCTCGCTCGAGGGACACGAAGAGCGTCATATCGGTCGTTCAGGGCTTTCACGAAGAAGTCCGACCAACGCGTTGGTGGGCGTCCTGGTGTTCTTTTGACATTCCGCGGAATCCAGTCTGTGACGGCTCTCGTCCAGCGGGTGTCTGCGAATCGCATTACGTGGCCGGCCCACCTAATTTTCGACGACTTGGCCCATGCGACAGCGTCTCTGATCTTCGAACGTCGGCGAAGCTCGGAACTCCGGAGGCCTTCTCTCACTTGCGTGAGTCGTGTCACTCCGAGCATCGTCCTCTCGATTCCACGCTGCGCGACGCTGATCGCGTGTTCATCCTGCTTTCGTATAGCCCAGGTCTCTGAGGCGTATGTTAGGGCAGGAAGAACAGTGGAGTCGAATAGGTGGGCACGGAGTCGGACGTTCTTCGTCTTCTTCACGACTTCTTCGACGCTCTTGAAAGCTCCCCAAGCCGCTCGTTTCCTCCTGCTCAGCTCTGGTGCTAGGTCGTTGGCCATGTTGACTTCGCGACCCAGATACACATAGCTGGAGCATTCGGAGATGTTCGTTCCGTTGAGCGAGAATGGGGCATCAGAAACCCATCCGTTCTTCATGAACATCGTCTTCGTAAGATTCAGCTGCAGTCCAACGCTTCCACATACACGATCGAAGTCGGCCAGCATTCGCTCCGCCTGAGTGATGCTCGGTGTTATGAGCACGATGTCGTCAGCGAAGCGAAGATGGTGCAGTTGCCGGCCGTCGACCTTCACTCCCATGTCGTCCCATTCTAGTTCGCGCATGACGTTTTCGAGGGTGGCGCTGAAGAGCTTCGGGGATATGGTATCCCCTTGTCGAACCCCTCTCTTCACGTCAATGACGACGTCGTTGTAGAATGGTGAGATCTTGGTCGTGAATCCACTGTACAGCTCTCGAAGGACTCTGATGTACTGAGTAGGAACGCCCTGGGTGAGCAGGGCTTCCATGACCGCTTCAGTCTCGACGGAGTCGAATGCCTTCTTCAGGTCAATGAACGTAAGGCACAGCGGCAGCTTGTACTCTCGCGACACTTCGATGAGCTTCGTAATGGTGTGTATGTGGTCGATCGTGCTGAATCCTCTCCGAAATCCTGCTTGTTCGCATGGCTGTCCTTCGTCCAGCGTTCTACTAATCCTATTCAGGATGACTCGAGTGAACAGCTTGTAGACTACGGACAACAGGCAGATCGGGCGATAGTTGCCAATGTCGTGCACGTCTCCCTTCTTGTACAGCAAGACGGTCTTGCTGGTCTTCCATTGAGATGGAACCTTGCATTCGGACAGGTAGCGTGTGAAGAGCCGCGCCAAGGTGTTGATGAGCGCTGGCGGGAGGTTCTTCAGGTGTTCAGCTCTGATCCTGTCAGGACCGGGTGCTGTACGTTTCTTCACCGACGAGATGGCGTGTCGGATCTCGGAAGGGAGAACAGAGGGGATGACGTATCCATCCTGCGGAAGATGGCGTAGGGGCAGGTGGACGTGGCTATCGAAGAGATCGGAGTAGAAGTCGTGGATGACTTTCTCCATGGTCCTTCTGGAAGAGGTGACGGTTCCGTCAGGACGTCGGAGAGCGGTCATCTTGGTCTTGAAGTTGGCGAAGTTCCGGCGGGCATTGCGGATGCTCAGCCCTGCCTCTGCTGCTTCAGCCAACACTTCCGCCCTTCTCTCCTTCAGATCTTCCTTTATCGCCGCTCTGCATGTGTAGAACTTGGGGACAACGGAGACATCGGTCAGGCAACACTTGCGATTGAAGATGATGTGGTCGATCTCGTTGTGGAACTGGCCACCGGGGGATTCCCAGGTCCATCGTAGGGAGGGAGGCTTCTGGAACTGCGAGTTTCCATGGATGGTCTTGGTCGACATGATAAACTCAGACAGCCTTTCACCTTGCTCGTTCCACTCCAAACCGTGGGTTCCGATGTGAAGTTCTTCCGGCGACCTTCGTGGCCCGATCTTGGCGTTGAAGTCGCCGACGATCACCTTGTAGAAGGTGTGATCTTCCTTATAGAACTTCTCCAGCTCCACGTAGAAGGCCTCGACGTCTTCGTCGTCGTAGTCGGATGTTGGGGCATACGCGACGAACACAGTCAAGGCTGGCACGGAGCCACATCGCTTCAGTCGCAGACGTCCGATTCGGTTTGTCAGAGACTCGTACGAATCGATGTTCATGGCCAAGTGCGTGTTGACGAGGACACCAACGCCGCCTACTCCCCTGCTGTCGCATGTTCCGAGGAACAGTTCTTCTCCGGAGTCGTAGGCGGCGTGTAGGGGGTGGTGTCTTCTCGTCTCGGTCAGTCCGACGACGTCGTACTTGATCTTCCTGGCTTGCATCATCAGGTCCTCGACGGATGCTTCCGACGCAAGCGTGCGGGCGTTGTAACGACAGATCGTCATCCTAGTCCTTCTCAGTTTGCGCAGCCTGGTTAGGCCCTGAGATTTTAGCAGCCTCTCCGTACTCGTCCTTCCCATCGCTGCAGAAATGGGGGCTCTTTCGGGGTCAGGGGAATGAGGCCCTTTAGTGCTGCTGTGTTTGACTGGAATACAACACGGGTAGCTAGTCAGGCTCTGTCGTGCGGGCGGGGTACTCCGGGCAGCCAGCCAGACTGCCCGAAGGGACGGGGCGAGACTTAAGGCGGCCTCGAATCGCCTTACATGTACTCCCAGTCTACCGAGTGCAAGCTTTTGGCCGAGCCGACACAGTTACAATCCGCACAGTCACGGACACATCCACGCACACAGTGCACGAACATGCCGCTCCCACGCACAAGGAACGCATCGACCCGACACAGCAGGAGCAAGGAGTCCATCCCCTGCATCCCACCTGCGTCTCTGGGCAGTACACGGTCGCATTTGGTTTGCGTTTAATTCCCCTATCCACCACCCGGGGACGCGCCACGTGGCCCTGCGACAAGCGGCCCGAGATCCCTCTTAACAAGAGAGCCCGAAGGCTCTCTATCGAGGGAGATCCGTGGTATCGAGGGAGATCCGTATAAAAAAATTTTAACAATTAATTGTTAAAATTTTTTTATATGAAATTAGGATTATAACACCGATTTGGGCTCAAAGAAAGTCATAATAAAATTTTCCCTCGACAAAAATTATTCTATCCACTTCGAAAAGTCTGAAGTTTAACCTGTAGGAAGGTCGCTTCGAATTGGAAGACGTTCACTTTGATTTTAGAAGCAACGAATTTGTTCAAAAGTGTCCAATTTGACATGACAAGTGCCAAATTTGTTGTGAAAAGTGTTCAATTGGACGTGAAGAGTATCAAATATGCCGCGAAGATGGTCTAATAGTTTCAGTAAGCATGCGTTTTTCTACGCGGGCAGTTTCAATTCGGAGTATCTACTCTACGACAAGAGAAGCTTCATGCACTGGATAGGCGTCGAAGAAAGGAAGTTCGTCAGAGACTACCAGATTGAGCCCGTGAAGCAGAATCAGATGCGCACTGCCGTAGGTTGCCGTTGTTACTTTTTCGTACATTACCTATATAGATAGCATTTTAGCACTACAAACTCTGCTTAACTCTCTGTCGACCAACAGTGCAGTGCCTTCTGGAGGTGGGTTTCAGCTCTGCATTCAAGTTTGTGGTCAAATGAATGTTCTCATTTGAAGTGGAGCGCACGTTGGGCCTGTTCATACTTCCGCACGCTGCACACGCCGTGCACGCTGCGCTGTTGTCGCTGTTGTCGCTGCTGTCGCGAAGTATGAACAGGCCCTTTGGTCTAGCGCGACGTCGCGTCCCTGCCGCTCGCGACGACATGCAACCGCCGTATCCGGAGTTTTCCGCCTCCATCGTGCCGCGTTTGAACAACGTCCCGAGACCGTTCGAAAGCCCGATATTATCCATGTACTTTGATTCATTGTGATTAACCACTCGTTTCCGTCTTCTGATGCTGCTCACATTAACGACTAGAACCGAATTTTCAAAAAATCGATACCATTTCTTGCATTTCGTCATTCGCTGCTGCGCTTTGTTTTAGGATAGGGACAGCATGAAGAACGAGATGAAACTGCTGTCAGCGTGTCTGGACGGCTATATCCACGCAAAGGGATTGAAGGCAGCTGGAGGTGAGGTGATACTTTTTCTATAGCGTTCGCCTTTGTTGATCTACACATTCTCCGTTCTTCGATAAATTTCACGTCAACTGGTTCTGAGCTAAGGTGTAATTGATTTTTCACATTAAAATTATGGAGCACTTCCTTGCTTTGGGCAGATTATTGCAGGTTTTCCGAGGAATGTCTTGACGGTCATGCCTTTTCCAGCGTTATCATCTGATCCTGCACGGCTGCGGAGGTTTCTGAAGTGTCACCGACTTAGGCAGCAACTGGCAGCTGCTTCAAGTAAGTACCTGGTTCGCGTGGTTCATCATTGTCATCTCACACTGTCCCGAAACGTCTTCAGATGGCGAACCTATTCCGAAGACGGGCAGATTGTACTTTGTCAAGGCTGATCTGGAGAACTGCTTCGCCTGTGTGGACAGAGACATACTAAGAAGAGCATTGGTGTCGCTCCTTGGAGACAGGTACGTAGTACGTAGTCCTACTAGCTTGCCCTGTTTTCATCGTATTGCCTGCTTGTCGTGTTGATCTGATATCCGCCTCCTGCCGCTTAAGGATCTGTTCATACTTCGCGACAAGAGCGACTCCTCGCCCATGCAATATAACATATCGATTAGAACCGAGTGCGCGTCGCCGAAAAGTGTTCTCGAGCGCTATCGCTTCAGTCGCTCTTGTCGCTCCTGTCGTCTGTTCATACTTCCGGGCGCTGCACTCTCTTCGCTCTTGTCGCTACTGTCGCGAAGTATGAACAGGCGTTAAGGGCCCGTTTACACTTCGACGCTGAGCGACGCGACGGCACGTGAAGTGGCCAAATTGATCGATGGCGTCACTCAATCAATATGGCCACTATACGTGACGTCGCATCGCTAGGCGTCGAAGTATAAACGAGGCCTAAGGAAGCATAGTCTTGTGCCACCCCGCCGCGATCTCGTCTTTTCCTTTCTATCGTGGTGGGACCCACGCCCTCACTGCGGTGGGAAATGTCCCGCGGACGAGTACCATGTCGGCTAGGAGTCTTCTGCCTTGTTGCCAACGCAGGGAAAACAGTGCTAATTGGTCTTTGTAACTACGCGAGGTAGTACGAGCACCACAGACAGTTTTTTTTACCATAGTCTTATTCTATTCTATATCTTAGTTTTCTAACTTTGCATGGCGTTCAAAATAACTCTACTCAGTGCTTTAGACCAATGGTTGCCGTCTGCTTGTACGTCACGACAGCAAACAACGTTGTTATTCTTCGATACGTGCGAGCTGCACCTACGTATGAAGCAGCGGCTCAACTGTTATTTCGAGTGCTGAGAAAGAGGAACAATGTGGAAAACACCAGCACATTATCTGAAGAAGTTGTGGTAATGCTTCAATCGTAGGGCCTGTTCATACTTAGCGACGAGAGCGACTCGTCGCTCATCCTTCGTGCAAAACATGCATATCGATTTAAACCGAGCGCGCGCCATCGAAAAGTGTCCATACTAGAGCGCCGGCGCTGTCGCTCCAGTCGCTCTTGCCGCTCTTGTGGCCTGTTCATAGGTGCCGGCTCTGCGCACGCCACGCGCGCTGCGCTCTCATCGCTTTCGTCGCCCGTGCAAAACATGGAAATTGATTAAAACAGAGCGCGCGCCGCCGAAAAGTGTCCATACTCGAGCGCCGGCGCTGTCGCTCCAGTCGCTCTCGTCGCTCTTGTCGCTCTTGTCGCTGCTGTCGCGAAGTATGAACAGGCCCGTACTCTTGGCAACGATCCGCATAATGTTATCGCTGATCTTCGCCACTTTTAAGGTCTTAGAAGCTTCTCAGGTTCTCGACAGGGTAATGGGCTTCCTGGATGGAATTCGGGTAAAACTATTTCCACATTCGGCGCCCTCACTCCCTCAATTCGAGCTTTGTTACAGCTCACGTTAGGCGGCCGAGAGAGCCTGTTCGAAATGAAGAAAGGTGTGCCGCAGGGATTCGAGCTGTCCTCGCGACTTGCGCATGTGAGTGATTCCTACAAACCTCGTCTTTTTTTTTGTCGCAGCTGAAGCAATAAGGAAGCTAGGTGTACGGTAGGGAAGGAACTGACTAGGGAAGGGTTTCGACCTCCCATGGAACTTCAAGTTGAGACCAGAGTCATAAGAAAAAGCTCGAAATGCTGATTGCGAATACGGATGTAAAAATTACGAAGTGGCCTGCCGAAGTTTGGTGGCCTAACCGCAGCCTGGCCGTGCCGGGGCCTGTCATGAGTTTTCGGAGAACGTACCTGATCGTAGTGTAGAAGTAGAATCAGGGGAATGACTACCGTGTTTCCCTGAAAGACTCCGGCTTGGAGTCTGACGCAGTGTCGCCACAGATGTCTGTTTAAGATCTACCTCATACACTTCGAATGTACGTACTGGAGCCGACTGTCTCGACGAACGTGTCTTCTGCGATATGTTGATGACTACTTGATGTGCTCGTCTTCGAGGGAGGAACTACTGCAAGTGAGTTCTTTTCATAGGTTTGATTCTGAAGCCTTAAAGCGAGACGAAATGCGAAGCTGTCGCAGATGCTGACCACCCTTCGAACGCCGAATGAGTTTGGGATATCAGCTAGGCTCGTCAAGTGTGAGGTGAGAAATGCTTTTCACTCAAATTTTACATATTCGTGGACTTATAGATGAATTTGCTCGCACAACCACACAAAGGATGTGAGGGAGCGTTTTCTATGACGCCGCTGAAAGTTGCCTACTACTTGGGTGACTAAACCGTGGGAGCCCGTTTATACTTTCGACGCCGAGCAGCGCGATGACTTTTATATTAGCTCAACTGATCGATCATGTCGTGCGACCATCGTGGTCATTAGGGCTCGTTTAGTGTGCGAACACGTTCAAAAGATGCAAAATCAGGGGATCGCTCCACAAATTCGCGTCGCGTATGTTAATCAAAGCTGCCATTATCGATCGTTTACGCCGCCTAGTCGATATCGATAGCTGTCGTGGCGCTGCTTCATCCGAATCTGAATAGTAAATCCCGCTATAAATATAATTTCAATGTCGACGTAAGATTTTTAACGCCGGAAGTTATCGTGAATCTAATCGTAAGTTTTCACAAGGCAACGTTCCCTGTAGAGGGTATTCGACGTGCAGGACGATTCATAACGTGGTGCGGATGGCAGATCGACACGAAGAGATTGAAGGTGCTTACTAAGATAATTCCGCATTCAATCTTTCTGTTTTACTTTGCATCTTCTAGGTAGTACAAGTACGATCAGATGCACAACTGTTACAAGCTCCACGCTGCATCAATGGAAGTGAACACGCAAGGGTACGCGTTGTCATTTTAGTTTGAACGTTTCCGTCAGCGATTTTTTAACATTATTGACGAAAATGTTTTTCAGAAGCGTATCCTCCTGCGTACCAAGGCCACTGCCAACGAAAAGCCTCGTACAGCAGTGTCATGACGGTACGATGTACTCATACGCATTCTACTGAAGAGGGCTACATTGATACGGCACCGTACTCCGTCTACCTCTCTATATACTTTTGATCTCAATGAAGGTTCGTTCCGTCGTTTTCCATTCTGAGGCTCAACTTCAACACTTTACTATTGCAATAGGTGTTCCAATCGCCTCGTGGTACTACGAGGTGACGATGAGACCCAGAACCCTGGGGGATTGTTGGTGATGTTAGCACACTACGCCCTCACTGGCAGACGGGGCCCCGCGTGGTAACCTCTAGCCCCCTGCGCTGGACAAGCGCATGGATTGACGTGCACAATTCGATTCGCACCGCACGTCAGCCGTGGATGCCTACGGGCGTGCTGTAGTGAACCTCGACTGTAGTGGACAAGACACATCCCAAATACTAACCGACAATGCCAACGATAACCAACAACAGCACCAATACCCTACTAACATGACCAACAGCAACCAACAGCGCAATATTTATGAAGCTCACCTCCTTCCTCCTCACGTGCTACATACTGTAACGCCATATAGTTTATTCCACACACCAGCATCACGCGACCATGAGAGAATACAGCAGGTGAATACTAAACGATATGAAGGAGTATAGGGGTAACGTGGCTGCTCCGGCTGTTATGACTGTAGTGACCATCCGGGATTTTTTACCAGCTGTAATGTGTGCGAGGAAGCACCAAGGCTCCGCTCCAGAATTCCCAGGAGTGACGGTTGGAAATGGCGCGAGTGTTCGGCGCCCCAGAGCTGCGCCCGCGCGGCCGCTCAACGAGTCGACGAAAGTATAGAATGAACCGGCGAAGGAGCCGCCCGCGCGGATCGATAGTGTGCGCGGGCAGCCTGCGGGTCAGGGATGAGCGGATAATAAAATTTTGAAACCCGGATAACGGATAATTTTTCCCAAAAATGGCCGGATAACGGAAAAACGGATAACGAACAAAAAACAAAAATTAAAACTACTTTTAAACCATTCTTTCTCTAATAGTAGGTCGGGATTTGTAATATCGTCCTCGCCACATGTGAAATGAGCCACTTTTAACCTTCTTATCGGTTTTTCCTTCGAAGTGCGAAGTAGCGCAGTCTGAGAAGGCGCTGACTTTCGCATGCAGTCTGAATCAATGTTCTTGGTTCGGATTTCCAATCTAGGTGTCAGGATTGCACGGGAATGTTAAGACAGACTTGTCCATCGGCTGGTCACCGCAAGTCATTGCCAAAGTACGTATACCAGTATTGAGCCTGCAGCCCGTCAACAGCTGCTTCTGCTGCTCAGTAACTACCCGTAAACTTATCGGCCGCAAAACGTTTGGTTGGGACATTGGCCCAAACTCCGAGAACAAAACGCCTTGGACACGACGGTTTATTGACCCTTCGGCTCCATTAGAGAAGAAAAAACTAATCTTGCTTATTACACAGAATAGAGTAAGGGAGGATCCTCAAAACGATTGACGTAAGCAGTGTCCGCTGCCCACCGCATTAGTGCTATTCCCGCTCCAAAGTGTCTAATCTGCAGAAAAATTGATAGTCGATCGGCTATTCGGTCAATCGATACTGTTATCTTGTTCTAGAAACTGTCTGAATCTCTCTATATTGGAGTATTTCCTTCAAGCGGGAGTAATTCTCTCAAAGAAACTGTCATGTGACTCCCACTCCAATTGGTCAAATTTGGACTAAAACCGACGACTGCGGTCGAAAAATCGATACCATCGAGTAATATTGATCTCCTCATCCGGCATAATCATAATCGCATCCCGATTGGTCAAATCATGGTGATGAACGACAACTCCGATTGAAAATTGATACAATCGATCAATAGTGGTTGTCCGTTAGAACACTTTCACTCATTCATCCAACCTGGTCATTTCCCGCTAATTTTGGTTCATTTACATCCACTGCACATGAGGATAGCCTTGACAGGTTTTACATGCACGTGCGGGTCACCTTTACACGTTTGACATGTTTTACTGGTTCACACAGGTTTGTGACATACATACACACACGGACAGGCGGACTAACGCTTTTATATATAGTAGGATGGGATATGATATTAAAGTACTGGCTTTTCACCACTCGGAAGTTATCCACATGTCAAACATAGTTTCAATGAGCTAAAAGATCGCGTACATAGAAGATGAATATCTGGCACATCCTTAAAACGAAGTGAATCGTATGAAGGTTTATTCCTTTTTCCTCCAACCGACAGGTTTTTTTCCAGACAGTACATTATGCTAGAAGGAATTTTGGTGAAAACCCACAAATAGAAATGAGCAAGGCAGTGTTCTGCATTTCAGAACGCGCTATGAGCAGGTTGATAGTTTGGCCAAATTATGCCATTGAGAACTAAGAGAAGGCATCGACCTAGCATTGCAAACGTATCTCGACTATCAGTGGAAAAAACATAGAACGATCTTTAAAAAGTGTCCTTATATTCAAGTAAGTAATCATAAGGGTGCCAGATTGTGTTGTTCGTTATCCGGCCAAAAGCCACCGGATAACGAACAACAAAACGGATAGGCCAAACCCCCCGGAAACCGGATAACGGATAACGGTTAATCCGCTCATCCCTGCTGCGGGTCCCGGGCGGATACGGTATCCCGCGGCAGTTTGAATTTTAGGGAGCGATCGATCGCACTCGCGACAGCAACTGAGAAGTGAAGTGTTTAGCACGGATATGAGCTCAGCTATTTAGAAAACAGTGTTAGCGTCCATGAGGCTAAATAATACTAGTCAATGATCAACAATAGAAGACATGGAGGGTTTGACCCAACTGGTATCATAGCGGGTGTAGAGTACGTCACACTTCCTCGAAAAGGCTCTGCCCTTGAGGAGAGCACTAACCGCTCGTCGCTCATCTGCGACTGTCGCAATAAAAACATTTTTCCGCACCCCTGATTTCGCTTGTTATCGTGAAGTAAACATGCCTAACGTTTTTCACATCAAACTGAACGTCTTCCAAATGAGAATGAGCTCCTTCTTTACTAAACTAGAGATTCTCTGGGACGGTTAGAGTAATTTTTTGTTCAAGGAAAATTTTAGTATAACTTTCTGTGAAGTTTTAATTTACCTGCTCAATAAGGCATACTTCATACTTCGGCGACCCGTCGCCGACACCAGGATTCGAGTCCTGCCTGGCGTAGAACTTTTGATTGCAATTAGGCATCCTTCTAACAACTTCTATCTCCTACGTCACACAGTGATCACCCGAAATGGCTTCGACTGCCCTTGAAAATATTGTAGAGCTCAGAGATTGCTCGAAAAATGAAGAAAAGCAGATGTATACACAAGCGACATGTGTGGATTTCTTAAACAAACCTAGGACGTGCCGCATCTCGAAGTCCGATTCAGAAATTTTGCGCAGGCCGCCCTTTTCAGATGCAGCCCGACGGCCAGCGACAACCTATCGCTATGCTGCGCACGGCGGCAAGTTATCGCCGACAACGTCGACGACAGTATCGGTGACGGGAGGTATAACACCCCCTGCGACGCTGTCGGCGACGCATCGCCGAGGTACAACATATGCCTAAGTCCACTCATTGTTGAAATTTTTATTTTAGAGAAAAAATATTGGTTTAATGTTTGTTTTAAAGAGCAGGAAGGAGTATTTTTCACGCCAAAAGAAGACATTGGATCGTGCACTCGTTCGAGACGTCGCGACTATTATTTGATTGTTAGCAAAATTTTTGTTCGCATTGGGCTTCATACCTGCAAACAATTATACAAAAAACAATAATAAAAACACATATTTTACTGTTTCATATAATTTGAGCAGCATTACACGATTAATCGAATAAAAATCGTGACGAGCTAGATGCGATTTCTTTTTTTCGAAGCATTGAATGATTAATTTTTAAAAATGATGTATACCGTTTTCATGTCGAATTGGACACTTTTCAAACCAAATTGGACACTTTTCACGCCAAACTGGACACTCTCCTAAGCTCGCCTTAGACTTTTGAAATCAAAAAGGGTGCTTCCGAATGAAACAACTTTCATACGGGTTTAACTATCGACTCAATAAGATGGTTAGAAAATTTTTTTGTTCGAAGAAAATTCAGAATAACTTCTTCGATTTTTTTACTTCAGCTGCCCGAACGACTGTTATAATTTTATAAAATTTTTGTTTTTGGAGAAAATCAAATTGGACACTTTACGTTTAAAGAAGTTATACTGAAATTTTTCTAACAAAAAAAAAACCTATGGACAATGCAACAAGTACAAATGTTAAGAACGCGCATACCTCGTAATTCCATGTAAACAGCATTTACACTATTAATCGAATAAAAATCGGACGAGCTTTTCGAGTGCGTGGCGCAATCTGTTCTTTTAGTGCACTATATGGTTGCTACTTTGCTGCGCTTTAAAACAGAATTTAATTTGTTATTTTTCTTCAAAAGCAAAAATCTTGTAAGATGATTACACTCATTCGGGCAGCTAAAGTAAAAAAAAAAATCCAAAAAAAAGTTGTTCGGAATTTTTCTTGAACACAATTTTTTTCGGACCATCTTATTGAGACTGTAGTTCAACCTGTATGAAGGTTGTTCCCGAAGGGTCCTCTTTGATTTCAAGTCTTAGGGGCGCTTAGAAGAGTATCCAATTTGCGGTGAAAAGTGTCCGATTTGATTTGAAAAGTGTCCAATTCGACCTGAAAATGGTATACATTTCCGACATCGAGCGAAGCGACGGCATCCATTGTGTTCAAGTCGATCGATTGATTGATTTCGCCTCTGCTAATGGCATTGTGTCGTCCGACGTTGGAGTATAAATGGGGCGTTGCGCATACCGCTCTACGCCTGTGCATCGCGCTTTTACCCCCGGTTACCCCCTCAAAGGTTTCTACCCCCCCCCCCCATATCTTTACAAGTTGTGGAAAAATTGTCCAGTAGCATTCCCGGCTGATAAGGAGCAGCGGAGAATCACTGGCGGCCTATAAAAGTCCTGGCATTGCGTGTACACCAGGCGGGCTATAAAGTCGAAGCCGTTAACGTGTTGATGAGCACTGCGCTTCTCTGATCGTCACTTACATGTCCTTGCATTCTCATGTTCGTTTTTAATGCAATGACTAATTGCTGCCTTTAAAACAAAATTTAATTTATTATTTTTTCTAAAAAATAAAAACTTTACGGAATTATTACACTCATTCGGGCAGTTGAACTAAAGAATTTTGAAAGAAGTTAGCCAAATTTTCCTTGAACAAAAATTACATAGTCTAGCCGTCTTCGAGAGTCTGTAGTTTAACGTGTAAGGAGCTCGTTTCGATTTGGAAGACGTTCACTTTGATTTCAGAGGCATTATGTTTGTTTTGGAAAATGTACAGTTTGTCGTGAAAATTGTATTTATGAAAGTGGTAGTGTCTGTCCGTTTATCATATCAGTGTCGCGAACAGTATCGATATATCGATTTGCTGACCACTATCGATTGATTTTATCGATTTTGTTCGGAGGTGACCGTTTGAGACGGGAATCACGTAAATATATTGCTCGGTGGATAACGCTCAGAACAAATAAGTGACGTTGATCGACTTATTGTTATCAATAGATTTTATTGATTTTTGTATATCTGCCTGCCTGAAAGGGGATAGGGTTACGGTACTACATATGTTAAAAGGTCGACAAATCATTAAAAAGTGAGCAATACCGATCGTTTCCTGCTAACCACAGTGCCGAAATTCCAGCCGTGGTCAGGCCGATCGCTACGCCAGTCAATATCTGAAGGTTCTTCTATGGAATTCAAATGTTTTGATAAGATTTTGAGCAAAAACGAAAACGAACACTGTTCCGGATGCACTTTTCACTTGTCTCCCTATTATCTGTGGAAGTCTTCCGCATGATAAATTCTCCGGAATATACGACAGGATCACCTACTTGCAAACAATTTTCAACTAGCCAATCCATTAACACAAATGTGGGGTTTCAATGTATTTCCCTGCACTCTTCCGTTTCTGCGTGATGCATCTAAAGTAAGGCAGACAACTCCAGAAATTCCTTGAAGCTCCAGAAAGCGACAGTGGGTGTCGTCTGTGAACCCTAAGACTGATCCACGGCTAGTGTTTCTCAAACGGTTGGGTGTCCAACCATTCATTTGCGGAATACTGCCTCCTCAGCATGTTTACCAACCATAAGCAGTTCCGACAACAGCCTCGAGACGCCTTTCGAGACGAGAAATTATTGTGATCGGGACTGTCTCGGCCAATATTTGCCTGTCTGATAGGCAGCCGCTCGTTTCATCGAGGTGTGGTATTCAGGAAGCAAACCGCACTGCAATGGTCTTTTAAGGTCTCCTTTTTTGGAATACACCGTACGCTTCATGGTTACAGATTCACCATAAATGAAGCTGCGCGCGAATCTCTACAATATCGAAGCCACACCTAGAAAGAACAAGCTATTAAAGGGTCCACCATTCACATTAAAATTGAAAAGTTGAAGACAAATAGGAAACGAAACCGTAATGAAGGTAGAACCCCACGCTTGACCGCATGAGACCGCGTTAATAACGCAGCCTGAACAGAAGCTATCGAACGTACGCGATTTATTCTCCGACATACCCGTTCTTTACGTGGCGAGAGACACAGAGGCCCAATACGAAGTGTTTAATCTGAGGAGAAAGATGAACAAAATTAATCAGTGTTGGTGGACCGGTTGATATCGTTTACTGTCCAACGGCAGTAATGCTCCGCCGATACCTTTAGACACTCTTCTACCTCCCCCCCCCCCCCCCCCCCCCCCTCAACTACCTTACCATGTGTCGGTGGAATGGCGGAGAAACAGCGTAAGAGTCAAGCACGCGCATGCTCGTTGCACGATGCCTTTAGAAGGTGTGCTGAAAATCCAGCGCATGCTGAGCAAAGTATGATTTGTGACGCATCCTCTGGATCTGGACGCACGTTATGCGACATTCATGTCACGTCTTCTGAACCAGGACGCATGCTGCGTAACGTCTGTGACACATTTTTTGAGTCCCAAGGCACATGTTGTGACACT
Source organism: Heligmosomoides polygyrus bakeri (assembly GCA_947359475.1). Classification (NCBI taxonomy): domain Eukaryota; kingdom Metazoa; phylum Nematoda; class Chromadorea; order Rhabditida; family Heligmosomidae; genus Heligmosomoides; species Heligmosomoides polygyrus. The sequence goes on from OX375869.1 coordinate 101,210,484, forward strand.
GCCAAAAAAAAAAAAACAACGGGAAAGTATTCAGCATCCTGATGTACGTTGGACGATACTGTTCACCCTTATTGTCCCCACCCCTTTACTGGCCCTCTCTTACTGGCCCTCCTTTACGGTTCCCTTTACTGGTGTCCCGACGCACTTCTTCTGAAACTTCGCCAGCAATCGGTCATGGTGAAGCTGAAAGAAAACCCGGCTGGCACAAAGGATAAAAGATAAAGGACGGCGTCCAATCCCTTTTGGGATTCTACTTCTACGGGATATGGTGGAGGCGAGTTGAATGCGTATTTGGCCATACAATGACTTGCGGTGGCCAGCCGATGAACAAGTCAGCGCTTTATCCTTCCCAGACAAGTCTGACACCAATTCACCGACCCCGGAGGGATGAAAGGCTTCGTTGGCCTGGGCGGGAAATCCGAACCAGGAACATGGCGTCGGGTGCAGGCGACAGTCGGCGCCTCCACCGGCTGAGCTCCAAGCACCCCCGGCTGGGGCACACGCCGCACTATCGTAGGCATCTCTTGGCTTCAATCCCCCTCCCCGTGACGGACGCGTGACACTCACGAATTATATATAGTAGGAGATTAAATATAGTAGGATGCGCTGTCTTTAGAGATACTCTCTGGTATATGCATAATTATGACGAATATATGTAGGTATAATGAGCAGCAGACGTAGGTTACACGTGGTCATCAACAAAAATATGCAACCTACTGTTGTAAGATCTTTGTTGCAATCAAAACTATCGCTCCAAGCGAAACACGTACACGAATTCCCTGTCTTCCGGGCAGGATGTTAGCCCATAAGACTACCAGCGCTGGTAAAGCGCGCCTCATCCGAGATATCCCCATTGCAAATGGCTCAAATAACACTCTTCCACGATTTCGGAACGTCCAGTGCGATCAACCAGCGTTGTTGCTGTAATTATGTCCACAAAGCAGATGGTACAGAAACAAGTCCCGCATGGCGCGAAAGTTTAGATCGCAACAGAACATCAGGTAACAATAAATAGCACCTACATCAGCTGAAGATCAAGTGTGGGACAATGTTTTGAATAATCTGAGTGTCACCCCTCATCTTTTTTCGTTCCTGATAGAGGAAATCTCCCAACATACGGCAGCTTCTAACGACTACCGGTAGTTTCCAATCGCGCTCGACATATTGCTGACTATGAACACTTTGTGGGTCGCGCACACATGAAAAACGTCGATATGCATCTAATTCATTGTCGCACGGATGCTGATGGTGACTACGGACGAGACAAAAAGGCCCCTTTATACTTCGACGCCGAGCGACGCGACGCCACGTATAGTGGCCATATTGATTGAGCGAGGAGATCGATCAATTTGGCCACTTTACATGCCGTCGCGTCGCTGGGTGTCGGAAGTATAATCGGGGCCTAAGCCCTAGTTTATACTTGCGCCGCCACGCGGTGCGGCACTACGAGCGTCATAGGTATCGATTTTTCGCGCTGCCCGGTCGATATCTATCACGACCATCGTGCCGCGCCGCGCAGCGACACAAGTATAAACTAGGGCTAGCAGGGTAGTCTGATCGCAGACGCGGACAGCATCTTGCCCCTCTTCATGTTCCGGGAGGGACCAGAACTGAGCCCAAACCGCGTTTTAACGGGGTCATTTTGAACGGAGAGTTTCCCTCAGATCCGCGCTATAACGGGGGTAGCGTTCTATCCGACGCGTCCAGAGCGGAGTTGGTTTGTATTGGCGTAAAGTTAAGCTGGCCGGGCCAGAAGAAATCTACGTTATGTCGAGAGTCGCGTCTTATCCGGAGGCTTATAAGGAGAGGGGACTGCATTTAATTTTGCCACATTTAAAAATGGGTCTAGCTTGGTTAAAAAAGAGATTGATATGGAAGTACCAATGATGCCCGCTTGATTTGCTTGGGATGATTTAAAAATGCTATTACATACGCGTTTCCTGAGGGCGTGGATGGCGAATTCGGTACACAACTCGCCTAAGACAACGAATTTTTCGTACTCTCGAATTGATGAATTTCTCCATACCTGTATTGAAAGGATAAAACAGTGCATTTTCTATTGACGTATTAGATTGGTCAGAAAGTCTTGATCCGGTTTTGTGATCGTTCCGGAGCGCTCTTTATTTGAACATTAGCTTGATCTACCTATAGTAGTTGTAGATCATTCTTGAAACTTCTTCGTGATAGGTTCTTATAGCCGTGGTGCCTTTTCTTAACTTCAGTTTGTTCAATTGTTTATTTGCACAAGATAGTGCGCATGAAACTGTCCTTCTAATACGCACACAGCAAATTAGACAGCTAACACGTCAAAAGAAAGTCTACGAACATATTTTGATCTTCGGCGAGATAAGAAACTCGTAGAAAAAAAAAGAAGCAAAACAAAACAGGGAAGCATTACCAACTTATGACTTCAATCATGATGCCGATTCCACGCGACAGACATGGACTTCGGAGACAAACCTCGGGCGGGAGTCGCAATAAGAGGAAGACTCCGTCGTTCTCAACGCAATCAGACGGGATCCGGAGTGCACCCATCCAACAGTCCTCAGCGGATGCTTATTTATATATTTTTTCATTCATGGCGTGATGGCACACAAACGTAAAACAGTAAGAAAAGAAAAAGCTGGGACTAAGTGAATAGAAAACAACTCAACACAAAACAGATACTAGAAGGGAAGGTCTATGTGCCTGTGGAAACAACAAATAAAAGAATATATTTAATAGAGGTTTCTTAAATGTACGCAAACATAAAGCTAGGAGATTTTTGTTGTCCGCAAGCAGCAAGTTGAGCTCCCGCAAGCTTCTGTCAAAAATATATTCTAATAGGTTGTACCATAGGTCCCCGCCGTTTTTTTCAACGATTCATTGCGGATTTCGTTGGCGGTCTCTTGCATAGCGCTATACAGCTTTCGAAAGAATGATTTGCTCTATCAGAGCATATATTGCATTTCTTTTTTCATCCTGAATTTTGTCAATTTTTTGGTCGTTAAAGTGAAAAGTGAAAAAGAGGCCATCTGCGCAGTCGCTTCTCTCCCCTCAGGTTTGGAATTTTGCGCAGTTTTCACAGCATTTGGAAGACAATGTTCTGTGCTACAGGAATACGTGTTGGTGCTATTTGCTCACTTGTTCTTTATTGAATTTTAGGTCATCAAATCGGGACGTCCGACTTTTCCGTCCGAATTTTTTACCGACAGCTCCTGCTCTGGAGTGCACTTTTTTGCTTGATGTTATACGTCGTTCGAAAGAGAATGTCTCGCTCTGTACGAATTTGGGTACATGTCGCATAGGTGGGCAGCATTGGTAGGTGGGAGCGTACCAGCCAATAGTAACCAAATAGAACACAGGCTGAACACATGCCAGCCCATCAGGGTACCAACAGTACATGCCTTCTCTGAATGACATGTCCATTCCATGCGGTGTGATTGGTTCAGGCGTTCTGACCTACCAATGCTGCTCACCTACGCGACATGTACCAGAAATTGTGTCGCGTTTATTGGCTCATGCTGATTTCTGTCGAATATCAACAACTGAAGAGGGAGAAGGAGTTGTTGGTGAAGATGATTTTTTTCTTTTTTGGGATTTTGTTGATATTCGACAGAAATCAGCATAAGCTAATAAACGCGACACAACTTCTTATTGAGCAAGACATCCTCTTCCGCACGACATATAACACTGAGCAAAAAATCCACGCAGAGCAGGAGCTAAAAAAAGTAAAAATTCGGACGTCTCAATTTGATGACCCAATAATCAATAAAGGACAAATGAGCAAATAGCGCCAACACGCATTCTTGTAGTAAAGAACATTGTCTTCCAAATGCTGTGAAAAACTGCGCGAAAAATTCCAAACCTTTGCGGAGAGAAGGAACTGTCGGCGATGGCTACTTTTTCACTTTTCACCTTTCACTTCAAAAACCTAAAAATTAGCAAAATTCCGGATGAAAAAAATGCAGTACGTGCTCTGTTAGAGCAGATCATTCTCTTTCGAATGCTATTGCTCTATGCAAGAGACCGCCGGCGAAATCCGCAATGAATCGTTGAAAAAACGGCGGGGATTTATGGGACAACCTAATAGACTTTACTGTGGCCCAACATTAACTTATAACTATAAAAAATTTAAATCATGCTAGTCACTCTTCAAACTGTGTTGGACTCTACTCATATCAATCTCTTCATTTGTTTAAACGAAATTAGTCCGATTTTTCAAATCTACCATCGTTTTGAATGCAGCGGTTGAGGTAGGAGGAATGCGATTTCTTGAAAACCTGATGTAACTAGAAGCTGAACGCTTTTAAATCTGGGAAAACAATGCTTTAAGAATTCCTCCAACAACGCGCGTCATCGGTGCAGGTCACGCTTTCCGAATTGGGTTGAATAGGCTCCGAGAACAGCGGTGAAACGTCAACTCGAGCTCGCTCACTGACTCAACGACCTCCGTGACCGGTATGGAGGCATGTGGGCGCTCTTTTGTTCTGCTCCATCCATGTCTTGACAACAAGAGAATGCAGGTAAAGAGGGTGTGATATCATACTTCAGGAAGTGCTATAAAACGCCGACGACATATGAAAGGGTCATCCGTTTCCCTTGCCAGTTTTTGCCGCCTTATCGGATAGGTTAGGTGCTCCAGTGCTAGTACCGGCTGAGAGCTGTCAGATGACTGCAGATGTTCCTCTGTGTTTCACTTATCTTTATAGCCGTTTCTTCTGAGAAAACCGATCGTGAGCGTCGTCGATAAGACTGGTCAGCAGTGACGTCCTCCCAT